>OY728129.1:1706925021-1708125021 GCA_963277665.1 Viscum album
GAAAGGATTAATTTAATTATTTATTTTAAATATATAAATGATATATTTTATAATAAAACAAATTATATTTATTTGGAAGGTTGTAATGACCCTATGATATTTTTACCTCACAAATTTATCTTTCCGGATCTAATTTTTTGGTTGGATCCTTATTTGTCGGTCGTGGCTGAGGTGGGGTGGAGGTAAGAAAGTGGAGGATGGATGGAGTCGGTTCAGAATCATATTGAGTTTGGTTCATAGTTTATTTATTTTTGGTTATCCTTTTTTATTCTTTATTAGTTGTATTTTTTTATTAATGATGATTAAGTATCAACAAATGGGTTGGATTGGTCTAGTTGGTTATGGGATTTTTTCATCATTTTTTTATTTATTTTGGTTTTTTCTTTATTATTCTATCTTATATATTTTATTTTAGAGAAATCATTCCCATATTAAGTCTTTTGATTATGAAGAACTAATTTCTAACCCAAGGGAATTGTAATAACCTTTCAAGCCTTGTGGCGGGCTAGGTCGGATGACAACCTGTTTCAATTTGTTACAACAATACCTCATTCTCAATGAGTGTTCCTTTACCTTTCTACTATATTGGTGAACTGAACTTTTGGTCAAAAATATATGAACTAGAAACCCAACTTATAATAGTCTAAATTTAAAGCCCTTAAACTGTAAAATAAAAGAAACAAAAAGGGTTGTTAGGATTGATAACTCGTGAAGGGAAGTTTGTGAGAAAATCAAGTCTATATCCATTAATATTCCTTCCTTCATAGAATAGGAAAAAGTTTGATCATGTAATGAAAAAAGTAAAAATGATTTTAGAGACCCAAACTTATCCCTAGGAAAATTAATGTTATGCTGACTAGACCCCTAACCGAGGAAAATGTTAGAGTAAATATCCATTTCCCTCTATAAGTGATCTTATGTTCTATGAGGTGTACATTGTCATTCATGACAAGAGCACTTTTTTACATTGAGTTATCAACCCATTTAAATAATTATATTCTCAATAATTTCATGCTATATCCCTTATCCATGAGAATTTGTTCAATATATGGTTACTTAACCACTATAGTACTTGAACCATTATTGAATACCCATTTCTCCATGAACCCAATCCATACCTTTGATGTCCAAATCCCACATCCAATTCCTTATATTAAGATATAGCTCTAGAAAATGCATAACCATGAGTCCATTATTTTTTTGGTTCCCAATTTCATAGGAATATTTATAATGAAGATTGAATGATATGAATGGACCCTTCTAGGAATTTATGGTTAACAAGAAAATTTCCTTTGGCCCCTTAAATAACCCATAGGGGTTGTATTGTTCCTAAGGAAAGGTCCTCCTTAATCTCCATGCACTATTCCGTAATGGTATGACACTGTTTTCATAATTAATAACGGTCAACCTACTCCCAATAGATTTCATTTCCCATTTACATAGAAAATCTTATATTGTGATTTAGCTTTTCCATAACCCAATTATTTAATTAGAATCAAATACTATTAATGTTTCACATTTTTGCATCATACCCACTTTCAAATAAATATTTTTATATCCTATTCGTGTTCCCATTTACATCTGAGCATGCACCTCCCATTAATACCCCAAATACCTTAAGTTGAGATAATCCTCTTGGCATCTAAAAGATTTTAGTTAATATTATCCTCTTAATAATCCAATATTGGTAACATGATCCCTTTCTAATGACCCTAAACCACATTACATAATGGTTTGAGCACTATGAACTTAAACTTCATGCACCAATCCATAGGATCATCTTTACGTAAAATAGGATCGAAATCCATAAGGATTTTCCTTACACATTCTATATATACTATCTCACATTTTTTTCATATTTTTCTAACCATAAATATCAGTATCCTTTAGTCCAAGAACTAGGACCTTAAAATACATGAACCATCCTTGAGGCTTTCCATATTAATGATATTGGACTCTCCATTAATTTAATGTTTTATTTTCCCATTTCAATATTGAAAACCTCATCTTTTAGTCAAAGATAACTGATCTTAAAAACCATCTTCGTTGTTCTAAATTTCAAAACCTTAATCTGAAAAAGGAAATATCTATATTACTCTCTAGGTTGAAAACACGCAATGGAAAATTTGAGTCTTTTTTCTCTTGGCATGAACCTTGTATTGATTAGGAAAAATTATGAGTGTTTCAAAAAGGGAAAAGGAATAGAAGTTATCAAGTAGAAAACCCAAAAAGGGAATCCTGAGAAAAAGTCGAGTTCCTTCCTAACAATATTCTCCATCAATGGATTAGGAAAATGTTATGTCCAAATAGTAAAAGATATAATGATTATAGGAACCAATAGTCAACCAAAAGAAAAATGATCTATCATATCTAGGTATAGAATCCTATGAAAAAGTTAGAACATCACTCTATTCCTCACTTATAATGGGTTTTAATTATTATTCTAAGGGTTCAAGGTACTTATTATATTACTTTAAACAATATGACTCAATAGTCCATCCTACATGACCTTTAACTACTTTGAGTGGTTAGTTTTATATAACCATATTCACTTAGGTATGATTTAAATTTTTTTAATTATTCACAGTGTAAGGGTTAAGAAGTTTATTCTAGGTTTTATATAAACATATCACACTATGATAAATCCATTTTGATATATCCTATGCAAGATCCTGGTCAATAGATAGAATTTTCTAAGAACTAGATTTTTCTTGATTCCTATTATTAAAATATTTGTAGTGAAAACTAAATCTCTTATCTTGAACTCATATATTGATTAATATTTAATTCCATTCCCCATATCATCTTAGAAATTGGGTATACCTCATTATTTATGGTTTCTTTCATCAATCATATTCTAGGATGTAAAAATATTTTAGTTGATTATTCCTCCATGTGAAACTAAAATCCTTGAGTTGATTATTCCTCTTAGTAACCAAAATCTTGAGTTATGTCCCTCCTCTTGGTGAAAATCATCCCACTAGTGAGTCAAATCTTGAAGCCTACTAGATATTCATGTAATTAAATAATGTATCATATGTTACATTATAATCAAAACCATTTTATTCTAAATTAATCTAATTATAGGGGGAATCCTACGCACTAAAAAGAGAGTTCTATGAACCTTTTCAAGGAAGAAATAATATTGTCATCACTTAGATGAGACGAGCTTAGTTTGAATAAAAAAAAGATGCATCATTCCCTAAGAATAAGTAAAATAGATATCCATGATCTACATGATTTCCCATGCACCATGGGATAGAAATTACTCAAAAAAATTTCTCAGTCTTGTAATGCAATTATGAGAAAATCCCATAAGGACTTGGCCATCTATATCACCCATTTCTATTTAAAAAGGTATTGAAACCATAAAACCCCGTTTTAGGGTCTTATAGAATTTTTTTGACCTTATAAAACACATGATACAAGGGTATCCATTAAATATTGATGTAGTTAATTTTTCATGCTTTAATTTTACGATTCATGGAGATGAAATATACTTATGGATCAAAATCCATGATCATTTTAAATTGGGATTCATTTTGGAACAAAATAAAAATAAAATCGGGAAAATCATATATAGTTACACTTTGTGTGCACACTTCCTTTGAATTTTATGGTCATTTTCAATTATTTGGTAGAATCCCTTTGTGGCCACATAGTCCCTCCATGGTTGTGTATTGCCTTTGCAATAGGAAGATGTTCATGGTACACTAACAAGACTAATGTCATGACCACAAGGCCACTTCATGGTCTTGGTCTTCTTCACAAACAATGTCAATTATCACATGCTACCTACATATCCACTTTCCTCGTACATTATCATTTATTTTCGTGAAGGATTTACCTATAAAAATCCAATGTTCCATTCAATAAAGGGAAGATAGATCTTTTCATATTCAGAGTAACCATTCCACTTAGAGAAATAATTTAAAAAATGGAATCCCCTAGGAAATTAATAGGTAAAATCCTTATAATCCACTTCATGAATAAAACTACACAATGAAAATCACATGAAGAACATATACAAATCCCCATTCCAATTGTCTTTCTTTAAGGTTCCTAGGTGGATCCACCCCCATTAATACAGTTAATGGAGGGTTTTTCCAAGGTTCATGTCCATAGCCACCCCACATACACATTTTTGGAGGGCCATTTGTGAGACTCTAACATAGATCCACCCACATGAACAATTTTTGTGGATAAAATCTAGTATGATGAATCATTAGAGAACATCATCCATTAGGTCTCCTCTGTAATACTCCTTCACAAGATCCCATGCATGAGTTTCCTTTGTGAGTCCCCTCCATGATCTACCTTCATAAAATCTCATACATGAGCCTCTTTCACATGAAACCTTTAACCCAAGACCAAAATGTTTGTTTTTTGTGTGAGAACTATTTTTGGGTTAAGTGTTGGATGTTATAAACATTATTTCTTCAGAAGTTATGCTTGAGAAAGATAGAAAAATGATATTACACCTTATCAATAGGATTTACAGATTCAAGAAAACTAAAGCCTTCACCAGACATATCTCAATAACACATGTTTCATGGAAACATATGTATAAGGACCAAATTAATGGAAAATGTTCAAGGGGTGGTGGTAAGAAGATGATAAATCAGTGAAAATAGTAGAAGAATATGAGTTTTTAGTGAAGGGAATGGATAATGAATCATAATAGTATTGAAATAGGTAGTCATACTTGTCTGGAGGAAAGAGTTATGCATATAGAAAGGGTGAATTCCAGTTACATCATTATGTTTTAGAGGTGGTGATGGGATGTGTGGGATTTATTCCACACAAGATGTCACTGGTGATGATCGATGGAATATTTTCCTCTCATGTTTGCGGAAAATATAATGTTTCATTGAAATAAGTTTTTTGAGTTGTAAATGATGAAATATAATATTCACTAGTTTTTGGTGGTTTAATTTGTGGATTCTATAGGGAAATAGAGGTTGTAGAGGCCAATCTTGATTTATTTGTGAATATGGGAATATGATGAAACCAGATAAATAACATGGAACCACTATAAATGTAGGGTTATAACATATGTAAAATAGATAGACATTGAAGATAAATTGAAAAAAAGATGATAATAATGGTGTATCTAGGTCTGCACAACTACTGAGCCAACACACACAAGTTTCTAAGGTCTAAGGGAAGAAGGTGTAAGGTCCAAAGATGGAAGGAAAAAAAATACTTAATGTAGCATTGCCAAATGATTCAATCAATGGAGGCATTTAATCATATCCATATGGTAGTTTGGTTAGGGTTTCATAACTTTTTTCCCATGAAAATTATGTTTATTTTCCCTATAATTAAAGAGATAGAACCATGCTATAGTGGACATGGGACACAATTTACAAACGAAATACTCTATTATTTGATTGTGTTTACATGTTGTTTCCATTGTTCATGCTTTTTTTCATATCCATTGTTTGAAGGGAGGATATTGAATGAGAACCATGTAAGGGACCCAGAACTAGAGGAGGATGAATTAGTGTAGTGTTTTGTTTTTTTTGACTTTCTAGTTTTTGATAATGGTTTGTGGGAGAACATCCAATTGATGAAGAATATAGATATATGTTCCACAACTTGTATCACCAGGTGGTGTGATTTTGATGGTTAGAGGATATTATTAGGTGATTGGATGGAGATATAGATTCCAAATAAGTTGTATCCGAAGTTTTTTGATGTTCATTGTGTGGAGAAGTTTATCAAGGAATTGAAAGGGTGTTCACCAGAAGATGGTGTCGATACCTACACTATTGTTGGGTTATTTTATTCCCTATTGAATGATGTGTGCCTTTTGATGTGATCCATTTATAATAGTGATATTAATAGTTTGGTTAATGATTCTAAATATTTACATGGATAGTCTATTATCCCTTACGCATATGAGTTGAGTATCTGATTACTGTGTCCTGAGGAATGAATTGAAAATGGTAAAGCCCGGTTTGATGATTTGATGATGGAGACTATAAATCTTAGAGTACATAGATATTTATACTCTTGGAGGGTTTATATGTTTTGAGATGTGAATTTTTTTATTTAACTAGATTTAATTTACTGGATTTAGTTTTACAGAATAATGATCCACTGGATGTATATACAGTGGTTCCAAATCCTCTCTAGGAGGTAATGGAACAATCAGAAGTTTTTTTCATCTAATGGAATTATATAGACCGCAAAGATTGGTTTCTGGAAAATGTACTTAGATAATATGACTAGAGAATTTGGTTTAATGTAAAAGGGATACTGGAGATCAATATTCACCTTTCTAGACGGATTTATCTCCAAGAATTTTGGATGTCTGTGAAACTATGGGGATGTACAACGTATTCCTATAAAAGAGAGTGGGGACCTTGTGAATAGTGGATCATGATGTGAAATAAATCAGAATCAGAATAGTGATTTTTATTATATTTCCCACTAGGGAACTACATATTTCTAATCATTTATAGTGAAATCTTACTGACTAATTTTGTAGTAGAATGTAATTCTTATACTTCTGATGATAATGTAAGTAGCATTGGTTATCCTATAGATATATGTAACCTTATCAAAACCAAATAAAAATCCTGGTATATTTCATTTTTATTATACATCAATTATTTTTAAATTATATTTTTATGCCTAGGAATTTTTCATCAATGTGTGTGAGTATCATCTTTTTATGATGACTAAGTTGAAAAAAACATCCTACTTTTATTACACTAAGTAGAGGGAAGTTTTGAGGGTTTTTGTTCCACCACACCAAGCTTCCAACTTTTTATCTCCTGGTGGAATGATATTATATTTACATTGGTCACATGGTTGGACCTTCCAAAAAATTCGCATCTGATCTTGTGGTGTGGTGCTCACGAAACACACTGGGAGGTAGATCAGGTTTCACACACTCTTTCCTTGATATTATTTTGTTTTAAATGGAAGTTTATTATTAGGGGAAGGTATGGTGTCAGTGGAAGGTAATTTCTGGGAAGATAAGTTGGATGAAATGTATTTTGGATTCTAGAGAATTCATATAAAGTATTATTTTATTCAAAATGACATGGATATACCATTAAATACTATGTATCTAGAGAAAATGGAAAAGGTGGAATGATAATATATGGAAAGGAATGTACCTTAGTTATTTAGTATGACATTGGTATGGAATTTTTTCCATTAACATCCTTGAATTGAAGAAAGTGGGGGATCTAAAGAATTACATGGATGACATATATTAGAATCCTATAAAACTTAATAAATTTTTCGTGGTTCCGTGATTTTTCAACATGAGGTTATTTAAAGGAAGACTAGTGATCGATCTTGTGAATGATTTCAATATGATCTGAGGGTATCTCTAATCTATAAAGGTAAAACTCACGGATGATGTATTAGTAATACTTCTAATATCATTACTTATAAATTTTTTTAATGTGATGGATATGTATATTTTTAACTCATATATAAATAAGGTCTTAGTATTTGAGGATGTCTAAAATATGATTCTCAATGAAAAAAATCTTCAGAAGGGAGTCCATGAGCTATCTGGTAGTTCACTTAGTGTTGAAAAATGAGGATGGTCACCCTATAAGAGACATATAAATAAAACATCAGAAGATAAATAAAAAAATGATCCAAATCAACTTAGTTGGTACAGTTTCTATATGCTGGAGTTGTGGGATTAAAAGGCATATTTAAATGAATTTTAAAAGTCACATGGAAAATTCTTTAAGGTCATAAACTTCAGAATGTTTTAAATCCATTATTAAAATGGAAGGATGAAACATATTTTACCTCATTTTCAACATTCTAGTGGAATCATGAGAATTTAATTCCAAAGAATATTTATTTTTAATAGATGAATGTGGGTGCATGGTGAATTTCATATTGAAATGTTTTTGAAATTTTTTTTTAGTGGATGATGAAGCCTTAGATTTATTCAGAAAGGATGATATAAATATATATGTGAATACTTATGGGTTGTTGAGACATAAATGATTTATATGCATCATAGGACTATGAAAGAACATTATTTACATAGGACTACTTCATGAAAAATCCTATGGGACAAAATTTTCAAATGGAGTATAGAAAGTAACTCGAGGACCCTTGGTGGTTGCATGAAGAGAAATGTAAGGGAACCTATATGTAACTATAATAATATATTAAATTATAAAAGATAGAACCACATATTTCGAATATTTAGAAGTTTGGTATGATTGGAATAATCATCTCAGTGAGAAAAATATGAAAGTTGTAACGTTAAAAGGAATAAAGAAGCTTGATCACATGAATATTGTAATGTGTGAATGTTTTTTGCTCCGTAAATATAGAAGGTTTTCATCAATTTAGATATTTTAAAGTGCATAACTTGTAAGTTGGAATTGGTTCAGTCAATAATTTGGGTACCCTCCCCTATCTAGTCCCATAGAGATTCTTTTTTTACTTTTTTACTTTTATTTAGTATTCCACTTGAAAAGATTGGGATTAATTTTTGAAGCCTAAGTTTGATGTTTTTTTAGGATTTCATTAAATTTAAATCTAGGGTTGAATGTGAATGTTCCCATAAGTTGAAATTTATTCATTCTTATAATGGTGGTGAATTCACTAGACAGAACTTCTCATAAATCTACAAGAATAAAGGGATTAGGCATGGGAAAATATTTCCAAAAACACTTTTGAAAAATGGTGTGGTTTAAAGGATGAATAAAATATATTCTAATAAGGCTCTAAGAGTGATACCTAAAGACCACAGTTTGAAAAATAATTTTGGTGTAGGAAGTATAAATAGGGGAATACCTTGCCACTATGAGTCCATAGTGGTTGTGTATAGACTTTTAGAGGAGGTATAGTCTAGTAAGAATTAATAATTTGTCAATATTAAAGTATTAAAAATCATGGAATATGTTCATGTTGGTGATAAATAAATAAATAAACCTAAAGGAAAATATAATTTATTTTTTTACATTCGATATAGAGATGAAAATTTTGGGATTCTGCTATGGGATCATGACAGATGAAAAATAATTCGGAGTTGAGATGTTCCCTTCAATGAGAAGTTTTTGATGAAGGATGAGAACAAAGATGAAAAGAAACATGAGGGAAATGAATCATTCATTAAAGTTCAACTTGATCTAATTAAAAATAGTGTAACGGTAAACATTATAGGGAACCCTAGTGAAAATGGTGAAATTTTGGAGGTGAGGCTTGTATAAGATATGATAGAAAAATAAAGGATTTCTAAAGGTAGGGTGGGAGTACTAGAAGTTAGAGATATAAAAGATATATGTGATCTGATAAGTAAAGAGTAGTTGATTGAGTTGTGGATATCATCTTGAGTCATTATTATAGTTTAAGTGCTTGAGGATGACATGAAATTTCTACTTTTAATGAATATAAAAGAGAATGAATGCCCACAATAATTGATCAAACTTAATGACTTGAAATATTAGAATTCAATAATGAATGATGAAATTTATTCATTAAATTATAATGGAACATGTGGATAAACAGACTTAAAAAAATATAAATGAGTACTTCAAAACAAGTGGGTTTACAATTCCAAATAATAGGTTAATGGAAACAAGTAGTTTAATGTGTTTCTTGTGGTACATATATTTCAATAAAAAGGAGTTTATATCTGAGGGATATTATCTCCATTAGTTAAACATGTAACTATCCTAATAGTGCTAATAATAGTGGAAAGATAAGGTCTAGAATTTTGAATAGATGGATTTAAAGACTATTTTCCTTCATAGTGGGTCAGAGGGAGAAATTTACATGATGAAAATGATAGGTTTCATGAAGAAGGGATCCCGAACTTGTTTTTTAAATTGAAAAAAGTCTTTATGGGATGAGGAAAGTAATAAGATAATAAATTCATAAATTTGATGCATTTATTTTAGAATAATGATTCAGAAGGTGAAACACAAACCCTTATTTATACAAGAAGTCATATGATGATATGTAATTCATCATACCACACTTTTAGGTGGATGATATTTTTTTACGAGACTAGATTATAAAAGGATTGGGAAACTAAAGATTTATTCTTCTTGAATTTTAGATATAAAAGATCTCGAATAACTGAAAAATATTTTGGGGATGAGAATTTAGAGGGTTACAAAAGTCGGAACATTGGCTTTATCCTAAAAGATAATATTGGGAATGATTAGATGCCAGCAGGTTTCAATATGTATAACTAGAAACATCAAATTGGTTAAGGAATAAGCACTATGAATAGCATATGAGATCTGATCCATGGAGAAAATTCAATTATCATTAGTAGTATGATGTTTTATGCATTAAATGTTTTTTACTAGGAAATAAATTTCTATTTTTGTGGGAGTTGTAAAACATTTCAAATCAAACCCCAGAAGAGAACACTAGGATAATGTTAACTGTATCATCAAATACCTAAAAGTATTTTAATAAGTTTCTCTATATTTTTGGGTGGAATATTCTTTCAAATAATTTATTGATGTGGACTTCACTATAGAATTGGATATATGAATGAAAATGACTAACTTTTTTTCACCTATAGATTAACAATAATCCATTAGATTTCATGGAAGTAGATAATCTTTACTCTCAATAAAATTGAATTAGAGTATGTGGATACAATAGAAGTAGGTGAATAATATTGTTTGGATTATTTAGTTTATAAAGGAGATTAGAAAAAATTGGGAAGGTGGAGTTTTATTTTGTGATAATCAGAGTGAAATTCACTAGGTTCGAAATCAATTATTCCTTTCATGAATGGAGCATATTGACTTTAAATACCATTTCATCTTGACATTTCTAGAGGATAAATATATGGGGCTAAAAAATGATTCTATAAGATAAAATCCATTGAACATTTCTACTAAAGAATCAGTATAATAAATTCCAAGTAAAAAATCGCACCTCAGTGAGAATTCATTAAACAAAAGGAGGTTTGAGAACACAACAAGCATAAAATGTGGATGGTGTTTTTTATAATGTATTAGAAAATTTCTCATGTTTCTCAGTAATAGACTTCATGGGATGATTATTAGGATGCAAAGATTATTTTAGTTCAGTAGATTAAGTTCACTAGATTATGATCATCGGAAAAAATATTGATTCAATATACAGATATAGATAATTGAACCTTTCTTAGATGTAGTATACTCATTGTATATTTCATATCTTCTGATTTAACAATGGAGGATTATATATCTAGAAAACATATACATCGAGAAGATTTACTTAAATAAGTTCACCATGGAATGTGGTAAAATATTAGAGGGTTACATGAGATCAAAAGACACCCTTCTAGATAGAGGTATATCCATGAATATTGGAGGTTGGTGCAATTGGGATGAATAAATTATTATTCCTATAAAAGTGAATGGTGACCTTACAGACATTGGATTATTCCCTATAGATTGAAACAAAATTTTAATAGTGATTCTAATCCAATTTTTTATTATATAATTATAGAGTGTAAACACTTAATAGTTAGTTATTGTCGACTAATTTATTATTTTAATGTAATTATTTTAATTTTGGGGATATTGAAAGTAGAAGTGTTTCTTTGGTGGATATAGGAAATCTTGTTGGAGCCATGTAAATATTTTTTCTCTTTCCTTTGTTTTTTATTATGTTGGTTTTAAATTCTATTTGTATTCCTGATAATTTACTGATTGTTTGAGAGGATCAATTTATTTTTGTGGGTAGGATGCAAATAATTCCTAATTATCATATAATTATTCAATGTATGTTGTAAAAGTTTTTTATATGGTTCTATTAACTTATAATGTTTGATCTTATGGTGGATAGAGATCCTTTTTCTTATGGTCACATGGTTGTGTCTTCCCAATAGTATGTCCCATCGGATAATGAGTATGTTAGAAAAAAGGGTTTATAATACTAGAAGGAAATGGAAACCAAAATATGGATTGTTTTGAAGGTTGTGGTTAGAGATGGGACATGTTTACTATAAAAAGTTTTGGCATTCAAAAGTAAAATTTCAAATCGATGGCAGTTTCGATGGTGCCCCTATTTTTCCTGGATTTGTGGATTGAAATTCAAAGTGAAGTGGGAATGCTGGGACTGAATGTTATTTTATTGGAAGGTTCAACATCTAGAGGTTCCAAAAATAGCATTATCTAGAGGGGTGGTTTTCAATTATAATAAGTGTTCTCCATCCCACATTAAGTCAGATATTGACTCTAGGATTCTCCTCAAACAACATTCTAGAAAATAGTAGGTGTTTTTTCCAAGAGACATAAGGTTGTGATGGAAATATCCATTCATGTAATAATAAAGAATAGTGTGGCGTGGTCTTAGAAATCAAAAAAATGATCAGATGATGAAGTGGATGAATATTTGTTGAAAGGTCATGGGATTCATGCTAGTGGATTGTAGTTATATATGACTGTGAGAAACAGACATTCCATAAGAGTAGACTACCAAACAATGGAGTTTGTGGTGTGGTATTGATGAGTGCATTGATGAGAGAAGGAAATGTGAGAACTCCTGGTCAATTGAAGGGTGAAATTTGTTGTATTATTCTTCTGATGTAGTGGTCATTGTTCAATATTAATAAGGATTAATAATAAGGGAAACAAAATTTCCATGTTCTGATGGTTTCTCTCAAGATCCATTATACTCAACAAAACTTCATCGATGAAGCATAATAGTAGTGTGGTTGTTGGTTCCTCCAAGAAAAAAATATATGGATTATTGGAACTATATTCATGAATAACCATGGTGGAAAGGAAGTAGACTGAAATTTGGTTTAGAATATTAGAGTTCATTGAGACAAGGGAGTTATAGAAGAACTGCTAGCTGAGAATTATTACAATTTTTGGATGCTGACATGGAAAACTAAAAGGCAATCCTTTTGATAATGTTTATTCAATTGGCAGCATGAAGAGGATCCATGGGTGATGTTGTGCATCAAAAGTTTGTTTGGTGGTGTAGTAGGGTGGATGGTTTTAAAAATAGTCTTACAATATTCCTTTGGGTCTAGTTTTTGAAACACGTGAAAGGGATGTTTCATTATGTTTGGGGAGGTTTCTTCCAAATATACTCTAATGTAAAAATAATGGACAATTATTTTTCTCTCATATTGAAAGTATTTTTAGAAGGTAACCATTGTCACACTAAATTAGGACGATATACTACCCAAGTCTACGGTACATGTTCCCTTCAAATAGGTTGAAATAAATATTTTGGTGGTGTTCGAATCTTGGAAAGGATTTTTAGAGTATCTTTAAAGTAATGAACAAAAATTCACTAAGGAGGGGGATACAGGAAGGATATGAATCAAGTTTCGAATGTATTTGGAGAAATGAGATTCGCTTTTCTTGATTTCACTAAAGGAATATTTCAATAGGAGTTCTAAATTTGATGATATCAAACTTCTAGAAGTTGAGGATATAGATGGAGGTTAGTTGTGATGATATTTCTTAAGGATGATGTACCAAAGAACTCTGAAGACTATGGAATCTTTATGAAAGATAATTTTGAATCACGGGTGTCTGGAAGGAGTAGTTCCATGGACATGGTACACAACATAATCAGTTAATGGGACTTCAAAATGATTCATAGAGAATCTCAAGACTATTTTATTTTGAGGAATTCCATTAAGACACTCAAGGGGTTTCCCGATTATTGGAGAACAGGAAGATCATGGTATAGAGTACTAAGTAGGTATTTATTTAAAGGGGATTTCATTACTATAATCATCTTGGAGGAGAAAAATGTGGGAATTTTTAGGGTTATCGAAATATATGCCTATGGTGATTTAGTGTTAGCATGAGAACAGTCTTTAAGTGGAATACTTTTAGATTTAAACTAAGAAGAAAATTATTAGGTTTGAGATTGTTGGTTTTTGGTGTGATAATTATTTCTTGGTTATGTTTTTCAAGATAAAAATATTTAGTCTCTAGAATTTATGATTAGGAAATCCAAATAGAGTTAGTACACCTTCTCCACTAGACATCAAGATTTAGGCTACCGAAAGCCTTCACTAGACATAACTAAATGGTATATGTTTAATATTAATGGATGTAGAAGGAAACGTTTAATGTATGATGTTCAATTAATGGAGTTAAAAAGATTATAGATAAGTGAAAATAACATATTCACAATGGTGTTTGATTATGGGTCATTAATATTATATCATCTTAACACATGAAATCATTTTCCAATTATGTCTAGGGGACATAGTGATATAGAATGAAATGAAAGATTTTAGTATAAAAATTATGTTTTGGAGGAACTAATGGAATATGAGGTAGTTATTTCATATGTTAAGTCACTTATGATAATAAAAATAAGATGTTACTTATGTGTTTGTGATAAACTAAATGATCCATTGAAGACATAAGTGTGAGTCATAAATTGTCACATACATTGTTTAATGGTTGTTAGTAGTCGATGAAGTGGATGATATTGGGAAATAGAGGTTGTAGATGCCAAAATGGGATATCAATTAATTTAGGAATGTAGTGGAACCAAATAACCATTAGGGACCCACTATAATGGCTGGTTTGGACCACATGTGAAGAAGACGAACATTTATGTTGAATGGCCTGAAAGGGGATAATTACTGTGTATATAGGTGTGTCATACTATTGAAATGGAATGACCAAGTAATTAAGTTATAAGGGATGAGTGTGGAAGGTAAAAAACCAGAAAGGTTGAAGAATACAAGGATACATTCTATATGACCCAATCACTGAAGATGTTGAGTCATCTTCATCTATTATTCCAGGAAGGTTTATATAAATTTGTTCCCTTATAACTTAGGGGAATATTTTGTTGGAATAAAATAGATGCAGTAATATTCCTATAGATTTAGGGTGTAATTTTTAGCAATATAATATCTTGGGTCCTTTATTTTTCATGTTGTTTCTATATTTTGTGCTTTTTTACTTATCCATTGTGTGGAAGGAGGATCTTAAATGTGAACTAGGTAACGAAGATTGAATTAGAGGAGGAAAAATAAATACATTATATGGGGTTCGTAGAATTTCTAATACCATATTCTATTTTGTGTGGGGTTATCCAATCAATGAAGCGATTGAAGCTATATTATGTAGATTATATAATCTTATATTGTTCTTCTATTGGTCGGATGATACTATCTAGGGATTTGATGGTGAGATAGATTCCAAAGACTATATAGGCTATACACCCTTTCACATAACACATTTATCCCATGTGAAATCGGTTCTCTCAGGGTGCTCCTCACCCTCTTCTAAATGGTTTTTTATAAGAAAACAATTGACATAATGATGGACACTTCATGAAGAAACCTAATTACTGGTAACTGAGAGTCCTTTATATCATTTTTTTTCTTATTTCACCTATCTAGGATGAATCATCTCAAATGAAAATATTGATAACCTTTTATCATGGTAAAATATTTTGGATGCTCATTCTATAAGGGATCATACTAGTTATAATTATCTACCATATTCTCATTTATGATCTCTATTTCAACAGAAAATAAACAACCGAGGTGATTTCTATTTTGCACAACAGTAGATTATAGGGGGTCAATTTCTTGCACAACTAATGATGTTGTGTCACCATTATTGCTCTTAGTGGAAAATCCCAATGGTTCCCACATCCATAACTGGGTACATACCTTCTTTCCAAAGGTATGTGGTTAGTTTGGGTTCCATACCCAATGGAACTAAAGAACTCACATTTTTCGATAGGATAGGATGTCGGGATCATCACACCCTTTTGGGGAGAATTATTGCCTACCCCAGGACTTTATTATATATTTAAGATAGGTTTATGAATCTCTTCTTAATAATAATATGAGAGTGGTTACCCAAACAAAATAATGAATGGTTAAACATCTTTCCAATCATTATACAGAATCAGTTTACCTCACAAAATGACATTGGGTTAAATCTATTTTATACATGAAGGCGAATCCTTTAGGGATTCCATCTATATGTACATGAGTTTCCTCATCAATTTCCCTTGATGGGCGGTTTCTTATATGTTGAATCCATATAGTCATGAACTTTATATTTTTCTATCATGTAGGGATGCATTTAATATGTTGAGGATGGTATTGTGCCATTATGAGGCATCCTACGTATTCTTGTTATAGGATTAATAAAAAACATATAGTTTGTTAAACCTTTGAAGTTTAAGATCATGTAAAAATGACACATGTGTGGGTATTTAGACACTGAGTACTTGAGTTCGATCCTCGAGTATATTTCCTACATATACTGGTTATAGCAAGAATCAAAGTCTTCATAGTTCAGTCACACCTTTGGGGATAGCCCCAAGGGGGATACCTTTGTATAGAGTTTTTTTATATCACGCCTCTAATTAGGTATTACACATAGTGGATTCCCTATCTTATGGAGATTCATGATGGGAATGATATAACCATTGCAACTACCCAAGCCTATGTGAGCCATGCACAATGTTAGAAATAAGGGATAACATGTAGTGAGTCTTACTGCATATGGATGAAGAAATTATGTGCTAGGGAAAACCTTTGGATGTTAAATATGGAGATCATCACTTATAAAGGAATCATATGTGTATTGGTTATAACAAGAATTTGACTCATCGTTGTTTAGTTGATTTCTCATTATGTTGATGGATGAGGTAGAATGATCCACCCATGCGAATGATAAGGTTGAAATGGTGAAAATGTCAAAGAAATATGGGTATCTACACTAGAGTGGATGTATATTTTTGGTACACCCTTAATAAAGAGTCCATCGTATCATATTTATTGCAGGAATTAGAGTTGACTTAGTTCAATTGATGGAATGCATGTTGAGGTTTCCCTAATATATGGGACATATCATATTATTCCCTTGATTGGGGCTTAAAAATAGTGTATTACCTAGTATAAAAGATTTTATATCATTCATTGGGTTATGGATTATTTGATTATATTTCCCTAAATGAATAAAATGATTACTGAAACTCCCTATGCCCATGTGATCTATGCTCTATGTGGGAAATAAGGGTTGAAAAATAATCTGTCTCACTACTTGTGGGTGTGGAAATTATGTGTTTGGATTTCCCTTTGAATGTTTAATATGAATCTTAGACCTTAATAAGCTATCGTACATATCCTAGTTATAATAAGAATCAGATTCATCATTGTTTAGTTTATTAGTGATTACACAATGATGTTTCCCTAGTATAAAGGATGGACAAGGTTATCATGTCATGGGACACCTGCCTGACCTAGACCAGTTGTCTGCACAACCTGCTTCAATTTCTTTATGAGATGTTGGAGGATGTCTATACATGTCTGTTTGTATTGAAGACATGTCCAATACAATAACATGATCTAGTTTAATTGTCTTAGAGAAATAACATAATCTGGATGGCATATATGAAGTTCATTGTGTGATCAATAATACCCCATCCTAAGGACATCAAAATACCTAGCAGCTATTCCCAGAGGTCATCACATGATCAAAACAGACATTCTTTGAGAGAATCATAGGGTCTTGATGAATTTCCCTGGTGTCATCGCAAAAGCTGGCTGATAGGGTCGAAGAGTGTCATGAGAGTCAGCGTGACATGTCTATAGGGTGCTGCATATCTGGACTGACTTATCCAGAGGACATCGTGAAATCCATCTGACATGCCCTAATGTTTTCATGATAATCAGATAAGATTTACTAGTATCACTATCTAATTTATATGACACATCTAGAGTACATATCATGTTCTGGATGGCTAGCCCGATAGGTTTCTCCGGACTCTAGTGGCATGCCTGGGGGATCCATGTATCTTTCTCTGACATGTATAGGGAACATCAAATTATCTGAATAGTATACCGAAGGAGTGTCATGTGATCTTGGTTACATTTCATGGAGTTATCACATGACCAAGGTGGTTCATAAAAAGAACATGGGGACTAGTGTATTCCTTCTTCATATAAGTATCTAGTTTTTTTAGTATTTGTTCCAACCATTTACTACACATGTGCCATAAATTTATTAAGAGTTATCTTCATTAAGTTTCTCATAATTCAACAGATATATGTGATGTACATTTCATAACCCTATAAAAGTCCTTCATGTGATATATGAGTGATCATGAGAAGTGCCTATGAATGCCACATGATTGCTTAGGTTGTTCCCTATACTTTACCTGATGGAAATCGTTTTCATTTGTGAGATTGAATGCTCTGAGAAATTTTCTCAGTTTCCAGGGTTTTCCGATGTAAGATCCATGGATACATTATTTCATGCTGGGTTGGGGGATTTATAGGCCACACCACCCCAATTATATGACTCTTTTCATGTCACATATTGCACAAATATAGGTTAGAGTTGTTTGAGGGATTTGACTTTTCTTATTTCACAAGGTCATGTTTTAGGTTATTCTGGGGGCATTTCATGATTTTCAGCAACTGTGAGATCATCCCATCAATACCTCATTTATTTGATTTTATCCAATAAAAGGTATCTTTACTAATAATATGTACATTCAAAGGGGACTTTACAATATCTGTTTGACTTTTCTAGGGGCTTTCACAAGATCAGGTGTCCTGTTGGAAGGCTATTATGTGATATCGAGTTACTAGTCTGGGGTATTCCATGAGACAGAGGTGTCATGTCAAGGGGACTTCATGAGATGAATCTAATTTTCAGGGGTACGTAGCGAGGTCAATGGTGATCACCCAGATCATTTTACCCCATTTTCAATGTATATTCTCCTCGCAAAAATCTCATGTTATTTACCTTTTTTTATTTCCATGTTTAATTTACTTGGTTTTAAGATCTTTTGAATGTACTCAAGTTTTATTAAATACAATCACTCTCCCCATAGGTGATATTTTGTGTGACCCCAAAAGTGTATGGTGGTTGTGCATGAGAATTTCTTGAAAAACCCCTTCTACTTGTCTTTGGAGTCTAAGGGAAAACATATGAATAGATGGACAAGTCTCAATCCCTTCATGTGATGAAGTTGAAAAGTCCATGGGATCTCGTAGGACAAGGTAGACATGTCTCTAGGGCTTCCATGGTACCTTGCAGAATACATGGACGTATCAAAAAAAGTTTACGATCACAAAAGGCGCCCACATTTTCAATTTTTATTTCTTTGTTTGTTTTTCAAAGTCCTAGGGATATCATGATATGTGTGAGTGTTGTCAAAGATAATCACTCTACCTATTGTTGAAATGTCACATGACCTAAAAAGGTTATTGTGGCGATGAATGATTATTTTTTGGACAACACCTTCTATTTTCTTTATGGAGAAGAATGGGGAGCATAAGACTACATGGAAAAACATGAATCCCTTCATGAGATGAGGGTGTCATGTCAGAGGGATCTCGAGCAATGAGAAAGACATGTTTCCAATGGCTTATGGTGCTTCATATAGCACTTGTGAATGTCACATGAATTTTATTACCATAGGAGTCTCTCAATTTTTGGATAATTTTCACTTATTAAACAAGGATTTTTGGATGTTTTTTAAGGAATTTGTTGATTGACAAGTCATGTGACTTGGGGAGCTCATCTGAACACCCCCACATCATCAAAAAGTATTTGGTATTCCTTTGCAAGAGAATAAGGTCATATAAAATGGGATCTTTATGATCTCTCATAGGATATGCATTATGCATGATCATTCACATGACCTTTCAAAGGCAATGTGATCATGTGTCTTCAGGAGGTTCATGCAATCTGTATATTCTTGGAAACATTATTCTTCCATTTAATTTTCGGGAAAATAATATCCATATTTAGGTATTTCATCCCTTGTGGATTTAATTATTCTCATTTAATAGGAATAGAAAAACCCCTACCATTAGGAGTGATGTCCATGAGAAAAAGATATCATTTATGAGGAATGAAAATGACAACATGAGGTTTTCGTGCTGTCTCCAATAAGTTTCATGGGAGAATCTTAGTTTTCCATGTGATGTTTTGTACTCCAAAAAAGGCCTAATAAACAAGGTAATGAAACAAACCTTCAAAAAATTTATTCCATACCTCTTCCATATGATCAACTCATAAGAACTGATCGTGAGATTCATCCATGAAAACTTTTCATGAGAACTAATTCACAAGAAATTATATTCCCAAAACCTATCCAAACTAACAATGAATCCATATTTGGTAATTTTTTTAACCTTGGAAATACAGATGTATTATTTTCTTTGATGGTTTCAGAAGATCTGTTGGTTCGATCGCATGATCAATTTACATTTATTCAGCTCACATGAACATGTCAATGTCATGCGATTGCGAGTCCTCTAAGTGGTCATTTGGTTGCACGATGTTATTAGAGTTTATATGGTTTATGATATCTTCATGAGTTGGGCAACTCATGGGTCCTTTATGTGATTGTGAATTCCATTGATTATTCATGAAATGCACATGAAGCTGCCAAGATTTATGCCTTTCCTTTGACATGATTTTTTTTCATCTGTTTGATATATGACACATAATTTTACTTAGATATATTTTATATCGCGTTATAATTCCCACAAGGATTAAAAGAGATATGAGAAAGTAGTGTTGGATTTCCATGATTCTATTATAGAAAGAAGTAATTCAACCTTCCACCATACCTGTCACAACCCGTCCTCGGGGCCCGTGTCGTCACTACCCCAAGCCCGCCTTCCATAGGCCAGGGGCTGGCGACTAGCACCAAGGCGTAAATCCTGGTAAAAAGGGAAGGCATTGCATTTGTAAAGTAAATAAACAACACAGAGCAAGCAAGCAGTATAAGTAAACACTACGTAAAAACTGAGTACAACAGTAAGTGCAGAAAAGTAAGTGGGCCAGAATACAAACCCAAACTGAAAGTAAAGTACAACTGGAAGGGAAAACAGCTACTGGAAAGTAAAGCCGCAACGTCGAGTCGTCCACTGGAAGTCCCACCTGAAGGGTGGGTACGGATAGCCTCCACAGCTCCTCGGGTCCAACCGTCCGCTCCGAGTACGTCTCGCCTAGTGGTCTACCTCCAGGTACTGTCCTCCTCCGCAAGCCTCCACCATGATCAGCGCTGTCTGTCGTCTGCAACCAACACAATGTAGTGCGGGCATATCCCGTGCATGGGTGAGTATAAGCTACTTAGTAGGGACCCCGAGACCCCTGAATGTCTCCTAGAATCCACAAAGGATAATCCACAAAGGAAAGATACAATCACAAAGTAACATCCGACCCTGCTTAGGTATATGCCCATACATATACCTCAGTCATCAATTCCAGTTCGGCTCCAACACTCGAGCTCAAGTACAAGCCAATCCACACATGAAATCAAAACATAAATCCACATAGGATAGGTCAACACAATCCACAAAGGAAAGAAAAACAGGATTCAGCTCACACAGGTATACTTCTTTATATGACGATAGAGATGATCAGATATACCACTGATTTATCTAAGTCGTCGGACCCACAAAGGATCGATAGGTATTAACCCCCGCAATAACCCACAAAGGATCAGACCCACAAAGGATCGATAGGTAACTAACCCCCGCAATGACCCACAAAGGATCTGACCCACACATGATCGATAGGTAACTAACCCTCGCAATGACCCACACAGGATCAGACTCACATAGGATCTGTAGGCGCTAGCCCACACAGGACTGCTGAGCGCTGACCCACATAGGATCGGACCCACATTGGATCTTTAGCACTAATCCACATAAGATCGCTGAGTGCTGAAGTAGTTGTCGTCGAATCCACTGAGAATCTCTGCACAGTCATCGTCGTCACAGTCGCAGCCAGCTCTAGGGTTCCCGCACACAGCAAGCTCGTTCGGGAGGGTCCGCTCCACGAGCCGAGAGGCCGATACATCAACTGACACATTGTCCAGAGTTGATGTATCCAAAACTTCCATATCGTCAACAGGAACTCAACATCGCAGACGGCGCGTCAATCGGACGCCCGGTCTGGGAGTTATTGGCTTTTTCGCCCCAGGGGCCCGGTTGGTTTTTAAGGCAAAACCAATCCGACCGTACACCACCTGCGTCCAAAACTCGGGCGGAGTAAGCCAAAAGATTCATCTCACTTAGAGAAATCCATCAATGTCTATGGCACATCAATCGGACGTCCGGAGCTCAAGATAAAAGTGTTTCCGCTCAGAGGGCCTCATTGGTTTCGTGTACGAACCAACCCGGACAAACCCAAAGTACTCTGAAACCTTGAGTGCGATATACCGAAACGACTGCCTCGATCAAAGGATCGCATCAAAGCTGACGATGCATCGATCGGAGGCCCGCAGCTCAAGTTATGAGCAAAAGACCGAAAAGGTCCGAAACGGGGGGTCTGGGCCCGGACCGACCCGGCCCAACCCCCCTGGGTCGGCCCGAACCAGGTCGACGGGACCCGGGTCCAGGTCCGACCCGGCCGGAGCGGCCCGGCCCGGCCTGGGCGTGACCCGACCTGAACCGGCGGATCGGATCGGCCGGTTACGGCCGAGCGGTGCGGGGGGCGTGCTGCCCCCGCGTGAGAGAACTGCAGCCCCGTGTGGGGCCTCCCTTGCCAGCGGACGTGGTCGGGCCACCACGTCCCGTGCTCCTCCAGTCCCACGTGGTCGCGGGACCGCGCTGATACCGCCGCGGCTTCAGCTGCGGAAGTTCCCCATGGCGGCCCGCCGGGCACCGCCGTGCCGGCGTGGCATGCCAGTGGGTCGCTCCGCGGACCACCGGATGAGTTCCAGTGGTCGGAATTCCTTGTCGTGTTCGCCAAAAGCCCTCCCGGAGTCCGTCCTTCACTACGAGGACCTTACATCACCCGTGCGGTTGATTTTGTCAACGTCCGCCATTTCACACACCAAGAACGAAAGGGGCGGTGGGTTCGGACTTGTTCGTTAGTCTGCACCCACCGCGTTAGCGGTTTTAAAAGTCTCCCAACAATTTTTAATAATCAAACTCCGTGGGTGTAAATCAAAAAGATTTAAATGAATCAACCCCAACCTCGTCGTTGTTGTTGGACGTGAGTTCTTCGCGGGATTGACCATCGCGGAAGAAGAGGATCATCGCGTCGTGGAAGGGGGCGTCTGGTCGTCGCGGTACACGGCGTCGCATCGGCGATCTCCGAGGTTAAAGAAAACACACAGATTTAATAGCACGTTTAAACACATGTTGAGAAAAAAAATAAACAAAGAATTAGAGAATCGTAATCTCCTACCTCAAGAAGTTGATGATCAGAGATTGTTGCGCGGAAGAAACGTCATGGAAGAAGCGTCACGGAAGGAGAATCATCAGCGTCATGTCGTCGATCTCTGAGGGTTTGGCATTCTTCGCGTTCTTCGCGAAGGAGGATCAAGATCTCAAGCCTTAGAGTCTTCTCCAAATCCTCTCAACGAGCAATCCTCAAGAAAGACATGTGTTGGTCTTATTTCATTCCATGCCAACAATTTGAAAAACAAGTGAAGAAACGAACCATTAATTCAGTGAATTAATGGTAACGTCTTAATTGTCCAATTAATAGGAGCATTAAGAGTTTTGAAAATGCACCAGTTGACTTTAATTAAAGAGGAGTTTTCGTGGGCGCATTACTTAGGGGGAAAGAAATAGTGGTACTCGTGTGGGCCCCATCTCAAAAATATCCTACCAAGAGGGTAGGATATTTTGGGTTCCACCCTATCCTCTTTAACTTAGCTTAAGTGGCTTTAAGTTGCTTTAAGTGAAAATAAATAAAGTTGTCGCATCACTTTATTTTATTTTCTTAACTTAACCCCAAAAATTAAAAACCACTCCCGAGCAAACACTACTCTGGAATAGGCGTTTCTAAGAAAATACCGGCGCTGCGGTTCCACCGGTTCCCTCAGAATTCTATTTCGGGCACCGGTTCAAAAGTTAGAAAAACCCGCTCATTCGTTCACTGAACATACCCGAGCCAAACTTCGGAAAATGATTCTGGGCTCACTGGGCCTCGGAATCAGGTGCCGTTAGAAACTATGTTCTTGTAAAATTCCAAAGAAAATTAAGAAAAAAAAATTACTTGAATTTTATGGGTCTTTACATCACTCCCACCTCAGGGCTTTACGTCCCCGTAAAGATACATCATGAACTAGGGAAACAAAAGTGGGTACTGATCACGCATCTGAGCCTCCCACTCCCAAGTGCTCTCCTGGAGGTTCCCGTGCTGCCATCTGATGCGCACTAGAGGAATCGACAGTCCACATAGGACCCGCTCCTGTCAATCCTCGATCTCCACCGGGACCTCCGCAAAATTCACTCTGTCATCAACGTCTAGCTCCCCATGGTCAATGATATGTGTCGGGTCGTGCACATATCTCCTTAGCTGAGATACGTGGAAGACATCATGCACCCGGTGCAACTGAGGAGGTAGAGCCAGGCGATAAGCCACCTCGCCAATCCTGCTGAGGACCTGGAAGGGTCTGATGAAGCGTGGAGATAACTTGCCGCCTCAGCCAAATCTCCGCAATCCACGTCGAGGTGAGACACGCAAGAAGACGTGGTTTCCATCCTCGAAATCTAGTGGCCTCCGCCTCCTGTCAGCATAAGACTTCTGCCGGCTCTGAGCTGTCCTCATCTGCTCCTGGATGACCTGGACTTTCTCTGTCGTGGCCTGAACCATCTCTGGTCCCACAAGTGCTGACTCCCCAAGGTCTTTCCAGTACAAAGGAGATCTGCAAGGTCTTCCATACAATGCCTCGTATGGTTCCATCCCGATGGTGGACTGGTAGCTGTTGTTGTACGCAAACTCTACCAATGGTTGGTGGCCCTTCCAGCTGTGACCAAAGTCAAGGACACATGCGCGGAGCATGTCCTCAAGTGTCTGAATATTCCTCTTTGTCTGGCCATCCGTATGAGGGTGAAAGGTGGTGGTCAGACGTAGCTGCGTCCCGAATGCCTCCTGCAACCCCTTCCAAAGCCGGGAAGTAAAGAAAGCATCTCGATCGGAGATGGTATACAATGGAACCCCGTGAAGCCGTACAAACTCCTGGACGTAGAGACATCCCATGATCTCCACTGAGCCATACTCTCTGATGGGTAAGAAGTGAGCTGACTTGGTGAGTCGGTCGACAATCACCCAAATGGATTCACGACCTCTGGAAGTGCGTGGAAGTCCAGTCACGAAGTCCATAGATATCCCGTCCCACTTCCACTTCGGGACCTCCAAGGGCTGTACCAAGCCTACTGGTACCTGATGCTCTGCCTTCACCTGCTGGAAGGTGAGGCATCGAGAAATGAACTCTGCCACAACCTTCTTCATGCCCGGACACCAGTGCTGTCGTCTGAGGTCCTGGTACATCTTCGCCACTCCAGGATGTACCGCCAAGGGAGAAGTGTGAAACTCTCTCAGCACCTCCTCCCGTAATGCAACTGGTACCAAGGTACATCCTCTGAAAAGGACGTCGTTCTCTACTCCAAAGGAGAAACCATCAGGTTCCTGACCTAAGGATATCTGTGCACGCTGCGTCTCACAGTCAGCGTCCCCACGTTGTGCCTCTCTGACTTGCTGCAGTAGTGGAGGGGTGACTGTGAGAGACTGAAGAAATGCTACTCCATCCCTATCCATGAAGGATATCTGCAAGGCGGCTAGCTGCTCCGTCGCCTCCTCAAGTAGCTGAATGCCCGTCCTCCTGCTGAGAGCATCAGCTACCACGTTCCCCTTCCCAGGAGTATAGACTATCTCAAAGTCATAGTCCTGGAGGAACTCGAGCCATCGCCGCTGTCTCAGGTTCAGGTTCTTCTAAGAGAAGATGTACCTGAGACTCTGATGGTCAGAAAAAACTGTAAAGTGCTCTCCCATCAGATAGTGTCGCCATGTCTTCATAGCGAAGGCCACTGCTGCTAACTCCAGGTCATGGGTAGCGTAGTTCTGCTCATGTGGTCTCAACTGACATGATCCATAGGAGATCACTACCTGATCCTGCATTAGGACACATCCGAGTCCGGTCCCTGATGCATCGCAGTAGATTACGTACCCTACTCCCTCCTCAGGCAACCTCAAGATAGGGGCGCTGGTCAATCTCTGTCTCAGCTCCTGGAAGCTCTGCTGACATCTGTCTGACCACACAAAGGGTTTCCCCTTCTTCGTAAGAGCTAAGAGTGGTGCCACAACTTTGTAGAAGCCTGGCACAAATCGCCGATAGTATCCAGCTAGTCCCAAGAAACTCTGCACCTCCATTACGCTCCTGGGTGGCTCCCAAGCTAGCACCGCCTCGATCTTCGCAAGATCCACTGAAACTCCCACCTCAAAGATGACGTGTCCCAAAAAGTGGACCTCACATATCCAGAACTGACACTTCGAGAGCTTGCCATAAAGATGGTGCTCTCAGAGTGTTTCCAATACAACTCGCAAGTGGTAGGTGTGCTCCTCCTCAGTCGTCGAGTATATCAAAATGTTGTCGATGAAAACCACGACAAATCGATCGAGGTATGGATGAAAAATCCTATTCATGAGGCCCATGAACACTACTGGAGCATTGGTTATGCCGAAAGTCATAACCAAGAACTCATAGTGGCCATACCGACATCTGAAGGCCGTCTTCTGCACGTCCTCGTCCCGAACTCTGAGCTGATGATAGCCTGACCTGAGGTCTATCTTCGAGAACCACCGTGCTCCTTTGAGATGATCGAAGAGGTCATCAATCCCCAGTAGTGGATACTTGTTCCTCACCTTTACCTGGTTCAGGCAACGATAGTCGACACAAAGTCGCAAGCTCCCGTCCGTCTTCTTGGCGAACAAAAATCAGGGAAGCCCAGGGTGAAACACTGGGTCAGATGGATCCCTTGCCCTGAAAGTCCTCCAACTATACCCGTAGCTCTAGAAGCTCAGCGGGGGTTATCCGATATGATGGGGTGGATATCGGGGCTGTCTCGGGGTACATATCAATATAAAAGTATACCTCTCTGCGAGGAGGTAGCCCTGGGACGTCGTCGTGGAAAACGTCTGCATACTGATCCACCACTGCAGGAAAACTAGAACTCTGCACGTCAACTGCTCCTAGGATGAGGCTAGCCAACTGATGAGTGATGGGCTGTCCTCTCCTCTACGAGAGTCCATCCTGTGCTGCGAAGGCTCCCTTCTCACTGGTGAAGGTGAACCTTCTCCCATCGGTGCATACACATTGCACCTTGCGCCTAATATAGTCAATCTGTGCATGGACTGTAGATAACCAATCCATGCCCAAGATGACGTCGTAAGGCCTCGATGCTGCTACAAGAAGATCCCAGCCGAAGCACTCGCCTCCTAGAGTAAGCTCACACTGCAGGAACCAGTGCGTAATCGTTGAGTCTGCTCTCGTAAGAGTCTCTAGCCGTAAGGATCGAGCCAACGGCTCTATCGGAATCTCCGAGCTCCGAACAGGGCAGCGGATATGAAAGAGTGACTCGCTCTTGTTTCTATAAGAACTGCAGCAAGGGTGGAATAGACACAGATAGTACCTCTAATCATCCTGGGCGCGCCGTGGTCGTAGGCCTCCGCTTCCTAGAGCTGTGCCTGTCTCTGCCCTCCATCTCCCTGTGGCCGGGGTGGACCTCCTAGTGGTGGTGGTGGTAGAGCCTCAAAGCGTCGCCCACCACCTACTGCTTGGCCAGCTCCTCTGCCTCGTCCGCCTACTCCCTGCGGACCACCACGGTCGACCATCTACCTCTGCCTGGGTGGCCCCTCTACTGTCTGCTGCTCCTCGGCACGGTGGGTCGGGTAGTCACGAGCCGTGTGGCCCTGTCCGCCGCATGTGTAGCACTGCCTGCCTCTCGAAAGACTGGCTCCGCGCTGTGTGCCCCGCACTGCTGATCCAGTGTCCTGAGGTCGTCTGCATGAGGGTCTGGTCTTCCTGGACCCATGATTCATCCGTCGAATGCCTACTGCAGAAGACTCTGCTATGTTTTGTCCCACAGTAGGCCTCGCTGCTGAAGGAGGCTCAGCAAGAAAGCTCTCGATCAAAAGGGCTCACTCCAGTACTTCTTCCTGAGTCGGAATGATGAGGGAGATCAGCGATACCTTGATCTCATGTCTCAATCCCTGCTCAATTGTCTGGGCCCAGAAGAATGGGTCCCATACCATGTCTGTCGAGTAGCGCGAGAGATCGGTAAATCTCACCGAGTACTGGGCAACGGTCAAGCTGCCCTACTGCAGTTGAAGAAGCTCCTGGATGCGCACCGCACGGAGGGTGGCTAGGATGAACTCCGAGCAAAAGAGGCTCTCAAAGTCTGTCCAGAGTAGAGATGCATCATCATGCACCTGGAGCATCAAGCTCCACCATCGGCCCCCTGTCGCATGTAGTAGGCTCGCTGCGAGGATCACCATGAGGTCTGCTGGTGTCCTCACTAACTGGAAAGCTCATACCACTGCCTCCAGCCAGTCCTCGGCTGCCTTAGGGTCCATCTCCCCACAGAACCTGGGCGGTCGCGGGCGCTGGAACTCATGTAGTGCACTAAGGCGACGTACATCATCAGCGGCTGGGGCTGGAAGCATCGGTGGCTCGGCGGGTAGAGGTACAGTCGGTGCCTCAGCTGTCAAAGGGCCCTGTACCGAGGCATCGTCGCTCGGTGGGATGTCGTCATGCTCAACTCTCGGAACCCTAGCTGGCTGCCGTCGTGGGGCCATCCTGAAAAGAAACAAGTGTGCCACGGTCAGAACAATATACCTGGTGAGATGACACAAAGTAATCACAAAGAAAACTTGAATCACACATGCAATTAATGTTTTCATGCATTAAGTCGGAAATTAGAAGTCAGGGTCCTGGTGTACGGATACGTCTGCGGCCACACCAACACTGGACTCCCTGGACTGATAACCACACCCAATATGCCTAACATTATTACTTCACATAGAAAATGATCGGAGTCCCAAGTTCTACGGTAGAACCAAACTCATCTGATACCAATTTGTCACGACCTGTCCTCGGGGCCCATGCCGTGACTACCCCAATCCCGCCTTCCATAGGCCAGGGGCTGGCGACTAGCACCAAGGCGTAAATCCAGGTAAAAAGGGAAGGAATTGCCTTTGTAAAGTAAACAAACACCACAGAGCAAGCAAGTAGTAGAAGTAAACACTAAGTAAAAACTGAGTACAACAGTAAGTGTGGAAAAGTAAGTGGGCCAGAATACAAACCCAAACTGATTGTAAAGTACAACTGAAAGGGAAAACAACTACTGAAAAGTAAAGCCGCAACGTCGAGTCGTCCACTAGAAGTCCCACCTGAAGGGTGGGTACAGATATCCTCCACAGCTCCTCGGGTCCATCCGTCCGCTCCTAGTATTTCTTGCCCAGTGGTCCACCTCCAGGTACCGTCCTGCTACGTAAGCCTCCACCACGATCAGGGTTTCCCATCTTCTACAACCAACACAACGTAGTGTGGGCATATCCCATGCAGGGGTGAGTATACTCTACTCAGTAGGGACCCCGAGACCCCCGAAGGTCTCCCAGAATCCACAAAAGATAATCCACAAAGGAAAGATACAATCACGAATTAACATCCGACACTGCTTAGGTATATGCCCATACATATACCTAAGTCATCAATTCCAGTTCGTCTCTAACACCCTAGATCAAGTAAAACCCAGTCCACATAGGAAAGCAAAACGTAAATCCACATAGGATAGCTCAACACAATCCACAAAGGAAAGCAAAACAGGATTCAGCTCACACAGGTATACTTCTTCGTATGACGATAGAGATGATCAGATATACCACTAATTCATCTAAGTCATCGGACCCATAATGGATCGATAGGTACTAACCCCCGCAATGACCCACAAAGGATCTGACCCACCAAGGATCGATAGGTAACTAACCCCCATAATGACCCACAAAGGATTGGACCCACACAAGATCGATAGGTAACTAACCCCCGCAATGACCAACACAGGATCGGACCCACATACGATCTGTAGATGCTGGCCCACACAAGACCGCTGAGCGCCGACCCACACAGGATCGGACCCACACAAGATCTGTAGCACTGATCCACATAGGATCGCTGAGTGCTGAAGTCGTCGCCGTCGAATCCATTGAGGATCTCTGCACAGTCGTCGTCGTCACAGTCGCAACTAGCTCTAGGGTTCCCGCACACGGCAAGCTCGTTCGGGAGGGTCCACTCCACGAGCCGAGAGGTTGATACATCAAATGACACATATTCCAGAGTTGATGTATCCAAAAGTTCCGTATCGTCAACAGGAACTCAACGTCACAGACGACGTGTCAATCGGACGCCCGGTCTGGGAGTTATTGGCTTTTTTGTCCCAGGGGCCCGGTTGGTTTTTAAGGCAAAACCAATCCGACCATACTCCAACTGCATCCAAACCTCGGGCGGAGTAATCCAAAAGATCTGTCTCACTTAGAGGAATCCATCAAAGTTGACGACACGTCAATCGGACGTCCGGAGCTCAAGATATGAGTGTTTCCGCTCCGAGTGCCCGGTTGGTTTTGTGTACGAACCAACCCGGACAAACCCAAAATACTCAAAAACCTTGAGTGAAATATACCAAAACGACCGCGTCGATCCAAGGATCGCATCGCTGCTGACGGTGCATCGATCGGAGGCCTGCAGCTCAATTTATGAGCAAAAGCCCGAAAAGGTCCGAAACGGGGGGTCTGGGCCCGGACCGATCCAGCCCAACCCCCCTGGGTCGGCCCGAACCGGGTCGACCCGACCCGGGTCCAGGTCCGACCTGGCCGGCACAGCCCGACCCGGCCAGGGTGGCCCGGCCCGGCCCGAACCGGCGGGTCGGCTAGGCCGGTTACGGCCGAGCGGAGCGGGGGGCATGCTGCCCCTGCATGAGAGATTCGATGCCCCGTGTGGGGCCGCCCTTTCCAGCGGACGCGGCTAGGCCGCCGTGTCCCGTGATCCTACGGTCCCGCACGGTCATGGGACCGCACTGCTGCCGTCACGGCTTCAGCCGCGGCGGTTCTCCACGGCGGCGCACCGGACGCCGCCACCTTCCATCGCCAGCGCCGCCGTGCCGGCGTGGCGCGCCGGCGGGTCGCTCCGCGGACCACCGGATGAGTTCCGGTGGTCGGAATTGCTTTCCGTCTTCGCCACAATCCCTCCCGGGGTCCGTCCTTCACTGCGAGGACCTTACATCGCCCGTTCGGTTGATTTTGTTGATGTACGCCGTTTCGCACACCAAGAACGAAAGGGGCGGTGGGTTCGGAATTGTTCGTTAGTCCGCACCCACAGCGTTAGCGGTTTTAAAAGTCTCCCAACAAAATTTAATAATCAAACGCCATGGGTGTAAATCACAAAGATTTAAATTAATCAAACCCTACCTCATTGTTGTTGTTGGATGTGAGTTCTTCGCGGGATTGACCGTCGCGGAAGAAGAGAATCGTCGCGTCACGGAAGGGGGTGTCGCGTCGTCGTGGTACACAGCGTCGCGTCGTCGATCTCCAAGGTTAAAGAAAACACATAGATTTAATTGCACATTTAAACCCATGTTGAGAAAAAAATCCACAAAGAATTAGAGAATCATAATCTCCTACCTCAAGCAGTTGATGATCGGAGATTGTTGCAGGGAAGAAACGTCGCGGAAGAAGCGTCGCGGAAGGAGAATCGTCGGCGTTGCGGAACACGGCGTCGCTTCGTCGATCTCCGAGGGTTCGGTATTCTTCACATTCTTCATGTTCTTCATGGAGGAGGATGAAGATATCAAGCCTTGGAGTCTTCTCAAAATCCTCTCAACGAGCAATCCTCAAGAAAGACATGTGTTGGTCTTATTTCATTCTATGCCAACAATTTGAAAAACAAGTTAAGAAACGAACCATTAATTCGGTGAATTAATGGTAACGTCCTAACTATCCAATTAATAGGAGTGTTAAGAGTTTATAAAACGCACCAGTTGACTTTAATTAAAGAGGAGTTTTCATGGGTGTGTTACTTAGGGGGAATGAAACGGTGGGGCTCATGCGGGCCCCACCTCAAAAATATCCTACCAAGAGGGTAGGATATTTTGGGTTCCACCCTATCCGCTTCAACTTAGCTTACGTGGCTTTAAGTGGCTTCAGTGAAAATAAATAAAGTTGTCGCATCACTTTATTTTATTTTCTTAACTTAACCCCAAAAATTAAAAACCACACCCGAGCAAATGCAACTCCGGAAGAGGCGTTTCTATGAAAATACCAGTGCTGCGGTTCCATCGGTGCCCTCAGAATTCGATTCTGGGCACCGGTTCAAAAGTTAGAAAAACCCGCTCGTTCGTTCACTGAACGTACCCGAGCCAAACTTCAGAAAATGATTCCGGGCTCACTGGGCCTCAGAATCAGGTGCCATCAAGAAACTTCGTTCTTGTAAAATTACAATGAAAATTAAGAAGAAGAAAAAATTCCTTGAATTTTTGTGTCTTTACAATACCATTGGCTCAATTTAGGTAGTCCTGGCAGTCCTAATGGAAGTGAAACGTGGGGAATATCCCATTTTATATTCTATGCCCCTATATAGTTTTTTTCTTCATAGTGAAACTCCCATTCCATTACCACAGTCATCATTCATACCACCTTATTTTTCTTGAAAAATCCTTATCACCTTTCTGGTGAACATCTCTCATGAAATAAAAATTGTTGTTAAGGGGGAATGCACATTTGGGTATATACTAACGTTCATGACCAAAAAAATTTATTGGAACAACTGTTAAACTTATTTGGATATATATATGTACCTCTCAGAAATTCATATGTATGACTTCATCCAGAAGTTTAGGTCAGTTACCAACATGGGATAACAATTAGGGGCAATTGTGGGATGGATTGAGACTAGCCATTCTAGGTATAATAAATTAATTCTGAGTTTGTTGATGATATGAAAAAATTGGGTTGTACGAGGATGTCTAGAAATCCTAGACTTTTTTGGTGTTAGTATTTGTGATTTCAAGTAGATCTATGGAACACCCATACTAAGAGACATGTATAATGATTTTCCCCCATCGTTCGCATGGATAATGTAGAGAGGACTCCTCCTATCACCCAATATTTGATCAGGCTTGCTGAAAATGACCTATGGAATGAGCAATTTCATGGGGTGGACATCCCATTCACAATGTGGGTGGGATACTTCATCAAGAGGGCCAACATCGAGCATAAATAAATGAAGCAAAAGTATTATCCAATAAAGGACTCTCGCAAATTGGGTGGTCATTACCATCCCATTGTTAAAGAATGAAATTTAAATAATGGTGATGGGAGGATATCCATGATAATTACCAAACCATCCAACTAGATGGCTTCCTTTTCATGTACCTGAGTGGGTATATACTTCTGGTAAAGGAGAAAGGTGGAGTTGGGATCTCTACTATAATGATGGAAACATCCATTTAAGGAGGGAAGTGTGTGAGGTTATCTATCCCTGTGTTGGAGAATATTTATCATCTTCTATGTCATATTTATATGGTAAAGGCCCCTCATAGAATCTCGAGCCCCATCTAAGTGTTATGGGGTTGGATGGGGGCTCATTTATGAGGATATGATTTCCTAAATATCCAAATCCCCTCCAACATCTATTTCAAACCATTTTTATAGTATATTGGTGGGGTAAATCCTATTACACTATAGGATTGGGAGGTCAAGGCCTTCATGATTCATCATGAACACTTTTCATTCAAACCTTATGGGCCATTTACCATGTGTAACATGGTTGATAATGGTGGGTCCAACATTGAGGCCTAGACTTATATGATGTTACTCTAGGAGGGAATCCTTTCCACTTGCATTAATGAGGACATCATCTGTAAATTATATGCACTTTCATTATTTAGAAATCAGTTCCTATGTTTCCAGTTGAGATTCCTTAACCCTATTAATGTTAAATATGAGGAGAATCTATTAGTGGCCCACTAGTTTTAGCTGATGTTTATCAGAGAGGAAACTCATGCCGAGATAAACCTTCCTCCATAGGATGAAAAAATTGGTTTATCTCAAAATTAGGATGATGTTTGGGTCCGCTATTATCCTAATGGGAAATTATAAAAACTAGTAAGTGAAGCTTCTCAATTTCCACTAGATACTGAAGATAATTTGAGGCTTAGAAAAAAACTATTTTGGAGAGGACCAACAAGCTCTGGATCACCCCATAAAAACATAAGGCATTTAACATTACCCATATTTCTAGTAGAAGTGCCAACGGATGTGACCAAAATGAGTTTAGTGACCTAGAGTGAAGTCATTTTAGCATTATTATTCCCTATAACATCTCCATAGTGGTAAACTGGGAGAGATTTTAACTCAGAGGATGAGCTTTGGGACATAATGCATCAGGTGGAACAACCCTTGGATGGTTTCAGCCATGTAAGCACCGCTCTGGGAATAACCATCAAAGACTTACCTGAGCAAGATAGGGCCTTCCTCAAAATCCTTGACATAATGTTGGAAGGAATCAAGGGTCAGGATTTCTATTTGACTATGGTACTACAAATGGTGGTTTGAGGCACGCTGCAAATGACCATGGATCATCATGGTTACTCCATTGAAGAGGCGACAGTAAGGATGGACTTACAACTATGTTTAATGGCATGTGGTTCCATTGAGTGTATAATAAAATGTGTTGTGTGTTTGTTGATATATTGAGATGTTGTAGTATATTGTCCTATCCTAACATCCCCCATATATTCTCCCAAAGGTATGACTACATGAGATGAACTTGGTAGTGACTAGAAGACCGATGATGAAGGAACCCCATGACAACTGGCCCACATGAGGGAAACGATTTCCATTTCTGGTGTAACAAAACTCATATTGAGCACCTTCTATGGGGTATTACCTAATTCTCTTAGCATTGATACCTTATAAAGATCTTTCCTCGGAGGGGATAGGGAAAACGATGCATTCTGTGTTTTAATAGAATTCTCCCATGGAATCCTAAAGTAAGTGGCATATTTCACTCTTTTTCCATTATTTTGGATTATTTTACCAATAGATCATAATTTTTAAAAACAATTATAGGTCCCCACTGCTATTTATTATAGGATCATGTTTCCTCTTTTGAGGATTCTGGTTATCATTTTGTTTCCTCAACGAAACTATCACTATATGGCCCAACCCATTAAGAAGCTGAGATGGACGAGGTTCCAAATATATTGAAAATATTTCCTACTGCAGACATCCTAGCATTCAAACCACTTGATCTGGCATGAATGGATGCACTTTTAGTGGGAAATGATATAGGTAGTTATTCTCCTCCTAATTTAGCCTTTATAGAGGTGAGTTTTAGAGAAGGTGAATACTTCTTTAGAAACTGGATACTTTGTTACCTTTTTGTCATGTAATATGAAATTATATTTTGTTTTAAAATCCCGTAAGTGTGTTGAGGGAATCATGTATTTGGGGAAAGCACTGAAAGTTCCATGAAGTTTCATGTTGCAAGATGGTGTCACTTCTTCCCTGGATGATGGGTTCGGGGAAATGGACATCGCCAGTGATGCAACTGAGAAAGGCATATTTCTAGCATGGGTTGCATCCATTAGTTATTTGGTGATATGATATCATTTATTCTTTGATTGATAATCCCATATTCCCCATATTGCAGCATTTTATCCCCAAATCTCGAAGGTCCTAGTCCCTACTCTCTTGGGGATTCCTCCAATTGTGTTGACCAATGTAGAGGTCATCTCCCTTTCTTCTTCATCAAAGATTGTGAAAATTCTTCCTTCTATTAGTGACCTTTTCCTATAATATATCCCTATTACAAGGATGGTATGAGATCAAGTCCCAATGTTTGCAACATTTTACCAGTTTATGTGTTTGAAATTGTGAAGGGAGATCAGGACCATAGATTTAGATACCTTATTGGAAGGGTTTAAGGGCTCTTTGGGTTATATTTAATTTATATTTTTTTTCCTTGGTAATAAGGGTGTTTAATATAACACCCTTCATCCCCATGTGAACGAGGTGATTTCTCTAAGAGAGGAAAAGTTGGACCTTGAATTGAGGGTGTTATCTTTTGAGGATTCCTCTTTAGTGAATAAAAACATGGACAAAACCATATATGAAGCTTCCCAACATGTGATGTCAGTAGCTACTCACCATGATATAAGTAGTGGTGGGAAGATTGATATTGACCATTTGTAGTCTGAAATTATCCATTTTGAGTTAAATCTAAGCCATTTTTATCATGATCTTCAGATATCAAAGAAATCTATTTTGGAGAAACATGTACTTCTTGACAAGGAGAAGAAGTCTAGGCTTGACGTAGCTGTTTAGTTGGAGGAGTTGCAAAAAAACGGTGGGTAATGAATCCATTTATCAATTATTCCAATATATTTTCTCTATGGTGCGGAGGTTATCCATGATCAAGGACTCCTCCGAGCACAATCTGAGATAAGATTTTAATTTTTTAATTTATTAGTGTCTTGGATGTTCATGTGAAAGACTCTGATATGTGGATATTACTAATCTAGTATGTTGTTAATGAATGGATCTACTGAAATTTATATTTTATTTTCTATTTCTCTTTTATTCATGAAGTTCATGAAATTTCATTAATTTTATATTATATGAAACATCAATGATACCCATCCTTTCTTTAATATCAAGTAAACTAGAATGCATGAATGTAAATATTGAAATAATAATAGATTATTCGTGAGAAATGATCATTAATGCACACCAACATGAGATTCCTTACTAATGGATCTGGTCTAGTTATCTTGATATTTCCTAATCATCAAAAGGATAGTCTGGGTAGAATATATGTCCTTGAGGAAGATTGATCTATCTTTTCCCAATGTCAATGGACATAGAGAGCATATATTGATTTTTTTATGAAGCCATATGGGGGTCTTACAAGATTCCTTTCATTATTATAGACTAAATCACTAGTGTGTTGTTGTTTAGGCTCTTTTAGTATGGAAATTCTGTCACTGTAGTTTAGGTTCTTTTATCTCGGACCATATATAATTTTAATTTAGGTTATTTTAGCTTGTTCCTTCTATAATTGTAGTTTAGGGTGTTTTAGTTTAGATCTTATATCATTTTATTTTAGGTTTTTTTGGATCAGACTTCCTATTTGTATATTTTAGGGACTATTAGTATAGACCTTCTATTTCTATAATTTAGGATCTTTTAGCTCGAACCATGTTTTTATATAGTTTAGAATTATTTATCTTGGTCCATCAGAAGAAATTAAGTTTAACATATTTCTACCTGGACCTAATCAATGGTCCTGGAATATGGTGAAAAAGCTATAAATTACCCAAAACACCCAAGTTTGTTGAGTTCTACCTTGATGTTTTCGAGGATCGCAAGGATTGGAGCTCTTTTTATACAAGGAGGATATGCCTCTGGTTTGTAGGCAAAATTCCTTATGTGTTGGTATAATTTAAAATACAGGTGCGTCCACTCTTTTCCAAAGGTTTTGAATGATTTATGTGTGTGATATAGTCCAAGGGAGAAATACTAAGGATTATAGGTTTACTTAGATCGTTGTAATATGGATGATATAATTCATAAACCAGAAGTTTGAGTTGATGAATATTGTATGGGGCAGACATGTTGGGGATGACCCATAACACCCTGATGTTCTAGGTTCAACCATGGTGCTACAGAGTCTCACAAGGACCAGGGATCCTTTCTTGCAAGGAGGATATTCCATTAGTTCATAGATAAAATCCCTTATGTGTCGATAGCATGGTCAAGAAAAGATGGTCTATACTCCTTTATGAGGGCCATGAAAAATTTATGAATAATAAATTGTCTAGATGGTGAGGTTGGGTATAGAAATAAAGGATATCTAGGAAGGTTTTAGGAACCCTAGGGTATTTTATCTCTTTTGTGAAGCTCGATCCCTGTGACTCATGGTTTTGAATCATGGAGAGTGGTCCATCCAAAGGTTTAGTAATGGAGTGTCACATTATTTATTTGAGAAAGGGTAAAAAAACATAGTGATCTAACATCAAGTATGTTGAATACACTTGAATATTCTGGGTATGAGGATTGTAAATCATGGTCCAAAGTATTTTGGGTCATGAGAATGGTGTAGGACAATCATGTCAGGAATTTCCAAGAACACACTAAGGTACTGAGTTCTTCTGTGATGATGTCAAGAATCACAAGGATCATATTTCCCTTTTTTTAGTGAAACTCATTTGGATTACAACCATAGGAACATATAAAGGAGAAATATACATACATGAATAGTCAAACACAAGTTCCCTTGAAGTTTTATATCCTTTTACAAGGGATATAGGAGATTACAACAATCCAAGGAACTGAAATAGTGAAGTGTGATTTATGGGAAAGTTAATATTAATGAAGGGTTTCAGTACCCTAAAATTTTTGTTGCTTCCTAGTGAACACATTATCCTAGAGATGAGACATAAAATGATCATTACTCTATCTCTTTCTTAGACTCGGGGTCTAGTGAGAACGACTTGACCTTTACTAGGTCCACAAAGTGGACCCTATGAGCTTTATGCCTCATTAACTTAGACCCTAAATGTTTTCCTAAAATATAGAGATGAATATTTTAGTAAGTGAAGACTTGAATTTTTCATAGGATTTGGTAACGCCCCGACCCCAGTTACCCAGAGTCGGTGTGTTATTACATAACATTGGCATGATCACAATGGATTAAGTCTCAAAAGACAGATTAGTTTAGTAGTCTTGGAAACACTAGATATATTCATAAATCTTACATTACATCATAAGGTAAAAAAAACCACAACAACGTCTTGTATTCATATCCCCTCATACTATCCCTACATGTCATTAATAAATTACTTCTCCGCATCCTGGGAAAAATAAAACATTGGTAGGGGTGAGCTCAGATGCTCAGTAAGGATAACAATATAGCAGAAGCATTCATAGATAAGCATAAACACTTAAGGCAATGTATAACTAAAAAAAGCATTTTAAACATGAACTTCAGTATAATATGGAAAAGATAAAATGAAATAATTCCATTTAATTATTCACATGGATATTCTACTAGTCGAATAATCACATGCAGTATCAATAACCACTTTCATAATGATTGAATGCATAATTCCAGAAAATCCTAACCACATAGTCAAGGCCTCATGCCAAGACTACAAATAAGATTTTGTTAAGGCCTCGTGCCAAGACACTAGTTTGTCTCATGAGACCTACCGATGCATCGAGGAGCTATAGCAGGCTCCACCCGTCACATACTAAGTCCAATGCGTTCCTCATATGAAAATTTTGAAACATAACATAAACATTCGTATTGAAACTAGCATATGAAATGTCAATACATTATTCACAAACCATGAATGGTATAAAAATAACACATCAACAGTCAAAAATATCTCATTCAATACAATATGGAAGATTGTATTGTATCATATTAGCCTCAATAGATAATAATGAAGGATATTGACATAGTTGAAAATAATCATCAAATCTATTAGAGAGAAATATACCCCTTTTTCTTGAAATCATTTAAAAGTCACACTATTTGTCGAGAATCCATTTAAAAATTGATTTTTGAATAAAAGTGTCTCATACCACTTTGAAACTTCTAATTGTAATTTTAATTTTAAAACTTTAATGTCCATATAAATAAATCCATAAAACTATTTTTAAAACATGGACATTAATGAGAAATATTTAGAAGAATAAATCTTTAAAACATTTAAAAATGATATTTGAGTTAGAGTTTCTAACCAAAAAGAGAAACTTGAATACAAATAATTGAGGTAATAAAAACATTTTAATATCATGAGAATAAAGGGATTCATGATATACTATGTCAAAGTACATTATATACACCATATAAAAGTGAATTGGCGTATAACAACAAATAAGTCTCAATGGAATGTAAATTGAGATGAAATCTCTTATAAAGACTATATCCTTAGGTTATGGACAAAGAAACGACATAATTATCTATGGAAAATATAAATACACTCAATATGATTGGATAACCAGTGTAAAAAAATCAAAGGAACTTCACAGATATTCTTGTAATAGCAACACCAATGAATTGGATGTTTAACTCAACAAATCGAGATTGATTAAAAATTACTCTTATCAAGTTCATAACAATGACTTGAGAATTTATAAATAGAGTGATTATGTGTATCAAAAGTATATCCACAGAACGGGAGTGGAAATTATGACATAATAAAATGAATACTGATTCCACACGTAATCGTGGAGTAAAATAATCAATGAAGTATGCGTAAAGCCGAATGAGTGGAAATTGAAATTTCAAATTCCCTTATCAATTTGGTAACTTAAGAAACATACACCCATGAAAGAAGGATTATAAAATGATGATGTAATTATCCATAAATTAAATTATATTACACAATCAATACAATCATGGGCAGTACACACACCACATACAACAAATAAGTGGTGAACAATGGAAATCCCACGAAATTAAAAGTGAGATAAGAAACCCCTTACTTTGTACTTTTTCCTTGGTCGAAGGTAGGTTAACATCCTGTATAATGGTGAAATAATTGTTAATTAATTATACAAAAATCATTTACAATAATATGATATCATATTTGATCTTTTTACATTGATTTGTTAATAATATCTTAGTATTATCGTCGTTTCGGGTGTTAACAGATTCATTTTCCTTTTTATTATTTGTTATGCGAGCCATATTTGTTATCGAGGGGATGTATCTTATTCATATACAGAATTATATCATGTATCAAAAAATTATTTTTATTCGTCAAATTAAATTTAGTCTTGAATGGATATGATGGGGAATGAATCTCATCGCGTTCGTGGAGACGGTAATCCATACGTACGCACGAGCGACAATATCATTCTTTTGATATTAAAATAATATATAATTGGATGGTATATCATATAGACAGAATAATTATCATGTTATATTTATTATTTAAATGAATTATAAATCATTATTATACCCATCTAAATAATAATATATTGAATAACAATTACACCACAATGTGGAGACGGTAGGCTGTACGTATGGACGTAAGGTGACATGTCATTCAAGGGATGGATAAAATGTTGAATTTATTTGTTCCATAATTATAATAACATAAAAGTATATATAATATACTAGATTTATTATTTTAGAATGGAAATAATAAGGAAAGAAGAAGTTGAAGAATAAAGGAACTTTAAAGAGGGTGGTGAAGACGTTACCTCTTCTTCGAGTTGTTTCTTTTGATTTGATCAAAAAGGCTCCATAGGTTGTCTTTATGACCAATATATGTACTATAGGTTGATTTTAGGGATGTTGGGAGGATATTGGGGCAGAGTTTGGCCGAGAAAAAAGGCTTTTAAGGTGTAAATAATTGGTTAGAAGTGATGTCCTTTTAAAAGGGGGATGAGGGGCTCTTTAGGAAAAACTTAAAGTATTATTTAATAAGAAATCCATATTCGGTTTCTAATGGATTAAAAGTATACAATTAAAATAATAAGGTGGGTATGGGTCGAAGTACTTTCAAAAAATAGATTTTAGATAGGTTTGGGTCATTATATTAACCTTATCTTTTAGTTTTAACTCTTGGTTAATTAGTTTGACACTTACCAAGTCACTTTGTATTTTTATATTATATAGTTAATAAACTTACTATATAACACCAAGAGACCCCCAAGTGGTCCATTAATGATACAAATATCATTATACAAGTATTTTTCCGAACCTTATATATTTAGGAATTTAATAGCAATTAATAATATAATATTTTTTTAAAAACTCTTTTATGTCAATTTTAACATTATTTGGTATTTGATTTTTGTAAAAATCATGACAGCATGATTACTTCTAAAAACGTTAATTAAATAAATCCTAACATGTCATATTAACCTATAAAATTCATGTAATTCATTAAAATCCTAAAATTATATTTATTTGGGTATTTATAATATCAATTATTTTAATATTTCACTAATAAGGTAATTACTGCATCATCATTGTGTCATAAATAAATTAAATTATTTAATGTCTAAACATTATAAATAAAATACCATTATATAGTAAATATTTTTATCTTTATAAATAATATTTATAGTTGAAAATATAACATATATAACCCTATGTAAAAATTGTTTTCCTAAAAGATATAGGCTTATGTCCTTTTTGTATTTACATTAACTTAATTAATATAAAGTGTCATTATCACTTACAAGTGGATCCATGGGGTCCTAAAATCGACCCAAAGATGCCCATTGTCGAACATGTATCAAAAAATAGGGCTAGGACACGTTTTAGGTGAAATTAGTATTATTATAATATTATGGTTTTACCCTTATTTACCGTATTTACCCTTTAACCATGGTAAATAAAATATTTACCGAAGTAATTATTCAGAATGTCTAAAAATAAGAGTTACCTATTTACATAATTTGGACATCCTGATTCAAAATATGGAATCCATTTTTCCAAATTCAGAACACAGAAGTGGCATAAATTAATTTAAAATTAATTCCTGTTGTCAAAACAAAAAGTGTGTTTTTAAGATATAATACCTATCAAAAGATTGACACTTGTTTATGTCTGGTTTAAATGTAAAATTATATCCAATGAACAAAATTGTATTAAATGGTGAAAATATATTCTATATATACTTTAAAACCATTCAAATTCATAATTTATCACTATTAATTATTTCGATTAAAAAAGTTTTTAATTTAAATTTATTATTTTTTACTATTCATCAAAATATGAAAGTTATCCAAAAAGTCCCAAAATTTCACCCTAGGATAATTTTGATATTCCAAATCAAAAACTTAAGTCCATTTGGAAAGATAAACTGTATAAAATTTCAAAAAGTGGGTATTACTATTCATAACAGCTAGTTTTATTAGTTGTTGTGTGTGTTAGAACTTGAAGTTGCGTACAACACACGCTATTGTATTATTCTGTGAGAAGCGTATCATGGAAGCTTGGGGTGTTACATTCTCCCCTAATTCAATAAATTTCATCCTCACAATTTTTAAAATTGGTCTTGAGAATATAATGGAATGTCCCACATCAGAAAAAGAGTCAATAAAACTATCACTTTAAAAGAAAAAAAGAGAAGTACAAAGGTCACTCGAAATAACCTATACTAGGATTCCATGTAGAAAAACATGGATATTGATGATAAACTAAGTATCAAGTTTTGATGTAGAGGGATAGAAAACATGATCAGGAGAAAGTTAACAATAATAAAACCACAAACTTGTGATGGGACAAACAGTCATTAGTTTCCCAGTAGGAAAAGTAAACGGACCACATTTTTATAATTTTTTTAAGATACATTACATAAAGATGGGGAATTAATTTTTGAAATTGACTAAGAACATAAAGAGATATAATTTTTTTTTTGTAAAGTTACATTCATTAATAAATTCCTACTACTGACTCATTTTTAAACGATGAGTATTCAAGAACACTTGGTCACACTGGAAGAGATAGAATAATCTTCTAATAGAATCACATGATCCACGAAGGATAAAATATATATTTACCTTGTCTTTAGAGATTAATCAAAACCAAAATGGTTAATATAAGATCTGATGATCCCCCAAAACGATATTCCATTAATGAAACACTAATCTTAATTTCTAAAATTAAACCAACAATACCCCAAAGATAAATAAATACCATTCAATAAACAATTGTCCTTAAAATCCTTCAATATAATCCAAACTAATATTGAAACCCAAAACATAGGAGAATTTGGTTATGTAGTCTTCCATGTTAAATTGTATCTCCAAATGACATCAACTACTCTTAAATTCAAATAATTAAAAGTAGTTAACCTAATCACATATTCTCTATTATAGGTTAATAATTTCCATAAATAACCCAAATCACTATAAATCCATAATAAAAACATAGATAAAAATACACCATTACTCCTCAAATTAAATCCCATAGTATTCTATTTTTCTTGGGAATATAGTGTCTCCAACAAAGAGAACACCTTCCAAAATAACAATTATCACTTAATCACCAAATCATTTTCCTATACTAAGGGTATTCACTTGATAAGAAATAAGATCCCAAATCAAATTATTATTGATCAATAAAATCATTTAACTAAAAATAATTAGTCACACTTACCAGGGACTTCACGTAGTCTAGTGGTAGGTGATAAGTCCCAATCACACATTGGTTGTGGGTTCGATTCCCATAGCTTTGTCCGACGTGATGGGTTGTCACAGGGTCTACGTGTTGTCCTTTTTCACAAACAATATTTTATAACATTACCAAAATGAGATAAATTCCTCAAAATAACCATAACATAATTTAACCACAAATTTTTTCTCATACCTTTCATTTTCAACCCAAATTATAATAACTTGTAATTGCATCAAACCCAATGATCATATAAAACCAAATGGTTATTTATAACTACATCCACAAGAGAAAAGATAATTCTTCCTCAAATATCATTCTCACATGGAAAACTGCAGGGTTTCAAATACAAGAGAAAATTATTCCAAAGTAAACCCATGAAAAAGGAGCACTAATACTGTTTAAACATTTCTCCAACCATTTATTTCCACATATATTCTTCTTTGACCAAGAAAATATCCTATAGAATAGGGAATTCACTCGGGTAATGACCAGGTCCCCTACATTTACGGAAAATGACTGTAAATGGATTCTTGGGACAATTTTTATCTTCTTCTATAGTACTATTCATTTTTCTTCAGCAATTATTCACTTTATTTACTTCCTTCCCACACGTAAATCATTTCTTTGTCCCATTGGGACACTTTCCTGGGTGTCTACTTCCACATTTCCAGCATGATGGAAATTGAGGATTCCTTTCTCCATGGTCTTCACTGTTGGAGCTCTTATCATTCATCACCTTCCTCTACTTTGTTGAGTCCAGGATTTGGTTAATATTATATATTGTTGATCATATTTTTGGAATATTGATTTGGCATGAAGATGATATCTTTTACACCTATCAACATTCCATTTTTTTGCTCATTTCCACCACCATTCCAACCTTGTACATCATTCTCAAAGTCACTATGACTTCCTTGGAATATAGCAATTGACTAAAACCAGAAAGCATTGTGTAAGTAACAGTAGTCATAAAATCATTTAGAGAACATCATGTCACCATATTCTAAATTTGAAACACATTAGGATTAACCAAGTTCATTTACTCTCATATTATATATAATTCTTCAAATCGGTTTGTAAAGAAACTGTAAATTATCCTAAGCATATCCCCCAGGAGTGTCGTAACCAAGAGTGCAGCAAGGCTCATTGTCGTGCACCAGTTCCCTTTCGAGTCTATCTCAAAGAGGTGTTTTCGGGTTTTACCCATAGGTACATCTGTACCAGATCCTCCTATACCAGCTCGTATCGATACATGGATGTATTGGTCGGAAAACTAACAAAATCTCTACAATACCAAAATTCTAAGAAGTTTTTCTATACTAATCCTCAAAGTTCATCTTATGTCTATGTGCTCTAATCAGAGTTTATCTAAATCTAGTTTCTAAGGTTTGTACTAAACTTCCTCTGATACCAACTATAACGCCCCGAACCCAGTTACATAGAGTCGGTGCGTTATTACATAACATTGGTATGATCACAGAGGATTAAGTCTCGAAAGACCGATTAGTTTAGTAGTCTTGGAAACACTAGATATATTCATAAGTCTTACATTACATCATAAGGTAAAAAAACTAAAACAACATCTTGTCTTCATATCCCCTCATACTATCCATGCAGGTCATTCATAAATTACTTCTCCGCATCCTGGAAAAAATAAAACATTGATAGGGGTGAGCTAAGATGCTCATTAAGGATAACAATATAGCAGAATCTTTCATAAATAATCATAAACACTTAAGGCAATGTATAACAAAAACAAAAGCCTTTTAAACATGAACTTAAGCATAATATGGAAAATATAAAATGAAATAATGCCATTTACTTATTCACATGGATATTCTATTAGTCGAATAATCCCATGAAATATCAATAACCACTTTCAAATTGATGGAATGCATAATTCCAGTCTTTCATAACCACATAGTCAAGGCCTCGTGCCAAGAATACAAATAAGATTTTGTCAAGGCCTCATGCCAAGACACTAGTTTGTCTCAGGAGACCTACCAATGCATTGTGGAGCTATATCGGACTCTACCCGTCACTTTCTAAGTCCAATGCATTCTTCATATGAAAATTTTGAAACATAACATAAACATTCGTATTGAAACTAGCATACGAAATGTCAATACATTATTCACAAACCATGAATGGTATAAAAATAACACATCCACAGTCAAACATAACTCATTCAATACAATATGAAATATTGTATTGTATCACATTAACCTCAATAGAGAATAATTAAGGATATTGAAATAGATGAAAATAATCATCAAATCTATTAGAGAGAAATATGCCCCTTTTTTTGAAATCATTTAAAAGTCACACTATTTGTCGAGAAGCCATTTAAAAATAGATTTTTGAATCAAAGTGTCCCATACCACTTAGAAACTTTTAAAAGTAATTTTAATTTTAAAACTTTAATGATCATATAAATAAATCCTTAAAACTATTTTTAAAACATGGAGATTAATGAGAAATATTTAGAAGAATAAATCTTTAAAACATTTAAAAATAATATTTGAGTTAGAGTTTCTAACCAAAAGAGAGACACTTGAATAAAAATAATTGAGGTAATCAAAACTTTTTAATATCATGAGAATAAAGGGATTCATGATATACTATGTCAAATAACATTATATACACCATATAAAAGTGAATTGGCGTATAACAAAAAAGAAGTCTCAATGGAATGTAAATTGAGATGAAATCTCTTATAAAGACCGTATACTTAGGTTAAGGATAAATCAACAACATCATTATGTGTGAAAAATATAAATACAATCAATATTATTGTATATTCAGCGTAAAACCATCAAAGGACATTCACACATATTCTTGTAAAAGCAACACTAATGAATTTGATGTTTATCTCAACAAATCGAGATTGAGTAAAAATTACTCTTATCTAGTTCATACCGATGACTTGAGAATTTATCAATGGCGTGATTATGTGTATCAAAATTATATCCATAGAAATGGGAGTGTAAATTATGGCATAATCAAAAGAATAGTGATTCCACACACAATCTTGGAGTAAAATAATCATTGAAGTATGCGTAAAGCCGAATGAGTGGAAATTGAAATTTCAAATTCCCTTATCAATTTGGTAACTTAAGAAACATACACCCCTGAAAGAAGTATCATACAATGATGATTTAAGTATCCATAAATTAAATTATATTACAAAATGAATAAAATCATGGGCAGTACACACACTACATACAATAAATAAGTGGTGAACAATGGAAATCCCACAGAATTAAAAGTGAGATAAGAAACCCCTTACTTTGCAATTTTTCCTTGGTAGATGGTAGTTTAACCTCCTTAATAATGGTGAAATAATTGTTATTGAATTATAAAAAAATTATTTACATTAATATGATACAATATATGATCTTTTAACATTGATTTGTTAATAATATCTTAGTATTATCATCGTTTCGGGTGTTAACGGATTCGTTTTCCATGATAATATTTGTTATGGGAGATGTATTTGTTATCGGTGGGATGTAACTTATTAATATACAGAATGATATCACATCTCTAAATATTATTTTTTTTCATCCAATGAAATTTAGTCTTGAATGGATATGATGGGGAATGAATCTCATCGCGTTCGTGGAGAGGGTAATCCGTACGTACGCACAAGCGACAATATCATTATTTTGATATTAAAATAATATATAATTGGATAGTATATCATATAGAAAGAATAATTATCATGTTATATTTATTATTTAAATGAATTATAAATCATTATTATACCCATCTAAATAATAATATATTGAATAACAATTACACCACAACGTGGAGACGGTAGGCCGTACTTACGCACGTATGGTGACATGTCATTCAAGGGATGGATAGAATAATGATTTTTTTGTTCCATAATTATAATAACATCACAGTATATAGAATATAATAAAGTTATTATTTTGGAATGGAAATAAGAAGGAAAGAAGAAGTTGAAGAAGAAAGGAACTTTAAATAGGGTGGTGAAGACGTTACCTCTTCTTCGGGTTCTTCCTATTGATTTGATCAAAAGGGCTCCATATGATGGCTTTATGATCAAAAAAAGGTCTCTTGGTTGATGTGAGGAAAGTTTGGAGGATATTTGGGCAGATTTTGGGTGAAAAAAATGCTTTGAAGGTGTGAAGAATTAGTCAAAAGTGATGTCTGTTTATAAGGGGGAGGAGGGGCTCTTTAGGAAAAACTGAAAGTATTATTTTATAATAAATCCATATTCAGTTTCTAATGGATGATAAGTAGATTATTCAAAGATTAAGGTGGGTATGGGTCTAATTCCTTTTAACCAATAGATTTTAGACAGGTTTGGGACATTATATTAAACTTATCTTTTAGTTTTAACTCTTGGTTAATTAGTTTGACACTTACCATGTCAGTTTGTATTTTTATATTATATAGTTAATAAACTTACTATATTCCACCAAGAGACCCGCAAATGGCCCAGTAATGATACACCTATCATGATACAAGTACTTTTTCTGAATCACATATTTTTAGGAATTTAATATCAATTAATAATATAATATATGTTTTAAAAACGCGTTTATGTCAATTTTGACACTATTTGGTATTTGATTTTTTTGAAAATCATTACAGCATGATTACTTCTAAAAATGTTAATTAAATCAATCCTAACATGTCATATTAATCTATAAAATTCATTTAATTCCTTAAAAGCCTCAAATTATATTTATTTGGGTATTTATAATATCAATTATTTAAATATTTCACTAATAAGGTAATTACTGCATCATCATTGTGTCATATATAAATTAAATTATTTAATGTCTAAAAATTATAAATAAACTACCATTACATAGGAAATCCTTTTATCTTTATAATTAATATTTATAGTCGAAAATATAACATATATAACCCTATGTGAAAATTGTTTTTCTAAAAGATATAGGCTTTTGTCATTTTTGTATTTACTTTAACTTAATTAATATAAAGTGTCATTATCAATTACAAGTGGATCCATGGGGTCCCAAAATCGAACCAAAGATGCAAATTGTCGAACCTGTATCAACAAATAGTGTTAGGACACATTTTAGGGTAAATTAATATTATTATAATATTATATTTTTACCCTTATTTACTAGATTTACCCTTTAACCATGGTAAATAAAATATTTACCGAAGTAATTATTCAAAATGTATAAAAATAAGAGTTACCTATTTACATAATTTGGACATCCTGATTCAAAATATGGAATCAATTTTTCCAAATTAATAACAAAGAAGTTACAGGAATTAATTTAAAATTAATTCCCGTTGTCAAAACAAAAAGCATGTTTTTAAGAAATAATAACTATCAAAAGATTGACACTTGTTTATGTCTGGTTTAAATGTGAAATTATATCCAATGACCAACATTTTATTAAATGGTAAAAATATATAATATATATAATTTAAAACCATTCAAATTAATAATTTATCACTATTAATTATTTCGATTAAAAAAATTGTTTTTAATTAAAATTTAGTAATTTTCACTATTCATCAAAATATGAAAGTTATCCGAAAAGTACCAAAATTTCACCGTAGGCTAACTTCGATATTACGAATCCAAAAATGAAGTCCATTTTGAAAGATAAAATGTATAAAATTTCAAAAAGTGGGTATTACTATTCATAACGGCTAGTTTTATTAGTTGTTGTGTGTGTTTGAACTTGAAGTTGCGTACAACACACGCTACGGTATTATTTAGTGAGAAGCGTACCGTGGAAGCTTGGGGTGTTACATTCTCCAATCCTTCAATAAATTGCATCCACACAATTTTTAAATTTGGGCTTGGGAATATAATGGAAAGTACCACATCGGAAAAAGAGCCAAATAAACTATCACTTTAAAAGAAAGAAAGAGAAGTTAAAAGGTCACTCGAGATAACCTATACTTGGATTGCATGTAGAAAAAAATGAATATGGATGATTAACTAAGTGTCAAGTTCTAATGGAGAGGGATAGAAAACATGATCAGGAGAAATTTAACAATATGAAAACCACAAACTTGTAATGGGACAAACAGTCATTAGTTTCCCAATAGGAAAAGTAAATGGACATCATTTTTATAATTTTTTTAAGACACATTACATAAAGATGAGGAATTAATTTCTGAGATTGAATAAGAACATAAAGAGATATACTTAATTTTTTTGTAAAGTTTCAATCTTTAATAAATTTTTACTACTAACTCATTTTTAAACGATGAGTATTCAAGAAGACTTGGTCACACTAGAAGAGATAGAATAAACTTATTATATAATCACATGATCCACGAAAGATAAACTATATATTTACCTTGTATTTAGAGATTAATCAAACCCAAAATGGTTACAATAAGATCTTATGATCCCCCAAAAAGATATTGCATTAAAGAAACGCTAGTCTTAATTTCTAAAAGTAAACCAACAATACCCCAAAGATAAATAAATACTATTCAATAAACTATTGTCCTTAAAATCCTTCAATATAATCCAAACTAATATTGAAACCCAAAACTTAGGATAATTTGGTTATGTAGTCTTCCATGTTAAATTGTATCTCCAAACAACATCAACTACTCCTAAAGTCACATACTTAAAAGTAATTAACCTAATCACATATTCTCTATTATAGGTTAATCATTTCCATAAATATCCCAAATCACTATAAATACATAATAAAAACATAGATAAAAATCCAAAATTACTCCTCAAATGAAATCCCATAGTATTCTATTTTCCTTGGGCATATAGTGTCTCCAACAAAGAGAACACCTTCCAAAATAACATTTATCACTTAATCACCAAATCATTTTCCTATACTAAGGGTATTCAATTGATAAGAAATAAGATCCCAAATCAAATTATTATTGATCAATAAAATCATTTAACTAAAAATAATTAGTCACACTAACTAGGGACTTCACGTAATCCAGTGGTAGGCGATAAATCCCAATCGCACATTGGTTGTGGGTTCAATTCCCATAGCTTTGTTCGACGCGACGGGTTGTCACACGGTCTGTGTGTTTTCCTTTTTCGGAAAATATATTTTATAACATTACCAAAATGACATAAATTCCTCAAAATAACAATAACATAATTTAACCACAAATGTTATCTCATACATTTCATTTTCAACCCAAATTATAAATACTTGTAATTTCTCAAACCCAATGATCATATAAAACCAAATGGTTATTTGTAACTATATCCACATGAGAAAAGATAATTCTTCCTAAAATATCATTCTCACATGGAAAACTACAGGGTTACAAATAAAAGAGAAATTTATTCCAAATTAAACCCATCAAAAAGGAGCACTAATACTTTTTAAACATTTCTCCAACCATTTACTTCCACATAATGTATTATTTGACCAAGAAAATATCCTATAGAATAGGGCATTCACTCGGGTAATGAACAGGTCCCCTAAATTTATGGAAAATGTCTGTAAATGGATTCTTGGGACCATTTTTATCTTCTTCCATATTACTCTTCATTTTTCTTCAGCAATTATTCACTTTATGTCCTTCCTTCCCGCACGTAAAGCATTTCTTTATTCCATTGAGACACTTTCCTGGGTGTCTCCTTCCACATTTCCTGCATGATAGAAATTGGGTATTCCTTCTTCTATGGTCTTCATACTGGATCTCTTATCATTCATCACCTTTCTCTTCTTTTTTGAGTCCGTGAATTGGTTAATATATATATTTTTGATCATATTTTTGGAAAATTGATTTGGCATGAAGATGATATATTTTACGCCTATCAACATTCCATTTTGATGCTCATTTCCACCACCGTTCCCACCTTGTACATCATTCTCAAAGTCACTATGACTTCCTTGGAATCTAGCCATTGACTAAAACCAGAAAGCATTGTGTGAGTAACAGTAGTCATAAAATCATTTATAGAACATCATGTCACCATATTCTCAGTTTGAAACACATTAGGATTAACCAAGGTCATTTACTCTCATCTTATATATAATACTTCAAATCGGTTTGTAAATAAAATGTAAATTATCCTAAGCATATCCCCCAGAAGTGTCGTAACCAAGAGTGCAGCAGGGCCCATTATCGTGCCCCAGTTCCTGTTCGAGTCTAGTTCAAAGCAGTGTTTTCGGGTTTTACCCCTAGGTACATTTGTGCCAGATCCGCTTCTATCTGCTCGTATTGAGACAAGGATGTATTGCTCGGAAAACTCACAAAATCTCTACGATACCAAAATTCTAGGAAGTCTTCTATACCAATCCTCAAAGTTCATCTTAGGTCTATGTGTTCAAATCAGAGTTTATCTAAATCTAGTTTCCAAGATTTGTACTAAACTCTCCTTGATACCAACTGTAACGCCCCGACCCCAGTTACCCAGAGTTAGTGCGTTATTACATAACATTGGCATGATCACAAAGGATTAAGTCTCGAAAGAACGATTAGTTTAGTAGTCTTGGAAACATTAGATATATTCATAAGTCTTACATTACATTATAAGGTAAAAAAACTACAACAAAATCTTGTCTTCATATCCCCTCATACTATCTATGCACGTCATTCATAAATTACTTCTCCGCATCCTGGGAAAAATAAAACATTGATAGGGGTGAGCTCAGATGCTCAGTAATGATAAAAATATAGTAGAAGCTTTCATAGATAAGCATAAACACTTAAGGCAATGTATAACTAAAACAATATCCTTTAAACTTGAACTTCATCATAACATGGAAAAGATAAAATAAAATAATTCCATTTACTTATTCACAGGGATATTCTACTAGTCGAATAATCACATGAAATATCAATAACAACTTTCAAAATGATGGAATGCATAATGCTAGACTATCATAACCACATAGTCAAGGCCTCGTGCCAAGATTACAACTAAGATTTTATCAAGGCATCGTTCCAAGACACTACTTTGTCTCATGAGACCTATCAATGCATCGAGGAGCTATAGCGGGCTCCACCCGTCACTTACTAAGTCCAATGCATTCCTCATATGAAAATTTTGAAACATAACATAAACATTCGTACTGAAACTAGCATTTGAAATGTCAATACGTTATTCACAAACCATGAATGGTATAAAAATAACACATCCATAGTAAAACATTACTCATTAAACACAATATGGAAGATTTTATTGTATAATATTAACCTCAATAGAGAATAACATAGGATATTTACATAGATGGAAATAATCATCAAATCTATTAGAGAGAAATATGACCCTTTTTCTTGAATTCATTTAAAAGTCACACTATTTGTCGAGAAGCCATTTAAAAAATAGATTTTTGAATCAAAGTGTCCCATACCACTTTGAAACTTTTAAAAGTAATTTTAATTTTACAACTTTAATGTCCATATAAATAAATCCTTAAAACTATTTTTAAAACATGGACATTAATGAGAAATATTTAGAAGAATAAATCTTTAAAACATTTAAAAATGATATTTGTGTAAGAGTTTCTAACCAAAAGAGAGACACTTTAATACAAATAATTAAGGTAATAAAAACTTTTTAATATCATGAGAATAAAGGGATTCATGATATACTATGTCAAAGTACATTATATACACCATATAAAAGTGAATTGGCGTATAACAACAAAGAAGTCTCAATGGAATGTAAATTGAGATGCAATATCTTATAAAGACCATATACTTAGGTTAAGGATAAATAAACAACATAATTATGTGTGAAAAATATAAATACAGTCAATATTATTGGATATTCTGTGTAAAACAATCAAAGGACATTCACACATATTCTTGTAAAAGCAACACCAATGAATTTGATGTTTAACTCAACAAATTGAGATTGAGTAAAAATTACTCTAATCAACTTCATACCGATGACTTGAGAATTTATCAACGGAGTGATTATTTGTATCAAAAGTATATCCACATAAATGGGAGTGGAAATTATAAAATAATCAAATTAATAGTGATTCCTCACATAATCTTGGAGTAAAATAATCAATGAAGTATTTGTAAAGCCGAATGAGTGGAAATTGAAATTTCAAATCCCCTTATCAATTTGGTAACTTAAGAAACATACACCCATGAAATTAGGATCATACAATGATGATTTAATTATCCATAAATTAAATTATATTACACAATGAATACAATCATGGGTAGTACATACACCACATACAATAAATAAGCGGTGAATAATGGAAATCCCACGGAATTAAAAGTGAGATAAGAAACCCCTTACTTTTTACTTTTTCCTTGGTCAAAGGTAGGTTTACCTCATGTATAATGGTGAAATAATTGTTATTTAATTATAAATAATCATTTACATTAATATGATATCATATATGATCTTTTAACATTGATTTGTTAATAATATCTTAGTATTATCGTCATTTCTGGTGTTAACGGATTCATTTTACTTTATATTATTTGTTATGGGAGCCGTATTTGTTATCGATGGGATGTATATTATTTATATATGGAATTATATGATGTCTCTAAAAATTATTTTTATTCATCAAATGAAATTTAGTCTTGATTTTATATGATGGGGAATTAATCTCATCACGTTCGTGGAGACAGTAATTCGTACGTACGCACGAGTGACAATATCATTCTTTTGATATTAAAATAATATATAATTGGATGTTATATCATATATAAAGAATAATTATCATGTTACATTTATTATTTACATGAATTATACAACATTATTATACCAATCTAAATAATAATATGTTGAATAACAATTACTCCACAATGTGGAGACGGTAGGCCGTACGTACGCATGTATGGTGACATGTCATTCAAGGGATGGATAGAATAATGAATTTGTTTGTTACATAATTATAATAAAATCACAGTATATATAATATACTCGAGTTATTATTGTATAATGTAAATAACAATGAAAGAAGAAGTTGAAGAAGAAAGGAACTTTAAAGAGGGTGGTGAGGGCGTTACCTCTTCTTCGGGTTCTTCCTTTTGATTTGATCCAAAGGGCTACTTAGTTAGTATTTATGATCAAAATAAGTCCTCTAGGATGATGTGAGGGAAGTTTGGAGGATATTTGGGTAGAGTTTTGGCCGAGAAAAAATGTCTTTGAAGGTGTGAATAGTTGGTTAGAAGTGATTTCCTTTTATAAGGGGGAGGAGGGGCTCTTTAGGAAAAACTTAAAGTATTATTTTATAATAAATCCATATTCGGTTCCAGATGGTTCCAAAGTGGATTATTCAAATCCTATGCTGGGGATGGGTATATTTCATTTCAACAAATAGATTTTAGACAGGTTTGGGTCTTTATATTAATCTTATCTTTTAGTTTTAACTCTTGGTTAATTAGTTTGACAATTACCATGTCACTTTTTATTTTTATATTATATAGTTAATACACTTACTATATACCACCAAAAGACCCCCAAGTGGTCCATTAATGATAAAACTATCATGATACAAGTACTTTGGCCGAACCTTAGATTTTTAGGAATTTAATATCAATTAATAATATAATATTTGTTTTAAAAACTCTTTTATGTCAATTTTGACACTATTTGTTATTTGATTTTTATGAAAATCATAACAGCTTGATTACTTCTATAACGTTTAATTAAATCAATCCTAACATGTCATATTAACCTATTAAATTCGTGTAATTCCTTAAAATCCTCATATTATATTTATTTGGGTATTTATAATATCAATTATTTTAATATTTCACTAATAAAGTAATTACTGCATCATCATTGTGTCATTAATAAATTAAATTATATAATGTCTAAAAATTATAAATAAAATACCATTATGTAGGAAATATTTTTGGATATATAATTAATATTTATAGTTGAAAATATAACATATATAACCCTATGTAAAAATTGTTTTGCTAAAAGATATAGGCTTATGTCATTTTTGTATTTACTTTAACATAATTAATATAAAGTGTCATTATCACTTACAAGTGGATCCATGGGGTCCCAAAATCGACCCAAAGATGCTCAGGGTCGAACATGTATCAACAAATAGTGTTAGGACACATTTTAGGGTAAATTAATATTAATATAATATTATTTTTTACCCTTATTTACCGGATTTACCCTTTAACCATGGTAAATAAAATATTTACCGAAGTAATTACTCAAAATGTATAAAAATAAGAGTTACCTATTTACATAATTTTTAAATTCTGATTCCAAATATGGAATACATTTTTCTAAATTCAGAACACAGAAGTGGTAGTAATTAATTTAAAATTAATTCCTGCTGTCAAAACAAAAAGCGTGTTTTTAAGAAATAATAACTATCAAAAGATTGACACTTGTTTATGTCTGGTTTAAATATGAAATTATATACAATGACCCAAAATATATTAAATGGTAAAAGTATATTCTATATATACTTTAAAACCATTCAAATTCATAATTTATCACTATTAATTATTTTGATTAAAAAAGTTGTTTTTAATAAAAATTTAGTAATTTTCACTATTCATCAAAATATGAAAGTTATCTGAAAAGTACCAAAATTTCACCCTAGGCTAATTTTGATATTCCGAATCCAAAAATGAAGTCCATTTTTAAAGATAAAATGTATAAAATTTTAAAAAGTGGGTATTACTATTTATAACGGCTAGTTTTATTAGTTGTTGTGTGTGTTAGAACTTGAAGTTGCTACAACACACGCTACTATATTATTCAGTGAGAAGCGTACCATGGAAGCTTGGGGTGTTACAAATTTACTTTTCAGGTTTTCAACTTGATAGGTTTTGTGTCTCTTTCCCTAGTAGTTTAAAGTCTTTCTATTTGGACCATAAATGGCTAGAGTTTATTGCTCTGTAGCTTTGACTAAAGTGTAGGAATTTTAGGGTCATGATGCACATGGAACTAATATAATGAGATATGCTACAAAATAACCCAATTAGAATACACAGGGTTAAGATTACTATGACATACAGTTGAGAAAAATATGAGAATGTTGCAAATCATGGCTCAGGGTTATTAGGTCATTCGTAATGATAGGGGCAAATATTATAAGGATGGCCCAGAACACCCTTAGGTTCTGAGTTCTGCCACGGTGTCATCAGACTCAAAAGGATTACAAAGCCATTATAACATAACTATTATTTGTTTAGTTGGTCGGTATGATCCCATATGAGAAATCATGTACAAGAAGAGATATATTTTTTCCTTTCTAATGTCTGTTAAAGGATTGTGGCAGCCTGAGGTGCTCAAGACTTGAAGTGTGACATATGGATTGAGGTGCTTAAAAGATGGAAAAATCAACCCTGTGCTCTAGTACAATGGGGTTAATTCTCTTGTATTCCTTTGATAAGGGGTGATAATTAGTAAATTTATGAACCTTTTAACTTCATTTAGTAGGGATGTATTTTTCAAGTAAGTTTAATGTCATGCGACCAGCAAATTTTCCTTTTGTTTTAATGTAAGGTGGTTAAGAAATATTTGTTTCTTTACAGTTTAACATCATGTGGTAAGGATGTGGGGAACTACATGAAACAAAATTGAACATGATATATTCTGTGAACAACTAAACCATACAAAAAAATGACTCATTTTTAGGATAAATGAGCTTGTATGAATTAGCCTCTATATAGTTAGGAATGTTCTTTATATATCGATAACCCATAAAAATGGATGGGAGTAATGTCTTTTTATCATGTATAGAACCAATAATCAATGATATGGACATATTTATGTATCATGTGAGTATAGGAATCAATACACACATAGTTCCTGAATGAAAAATAGTCTATGTAGGTGTGACCCATACACAGAGGTGGGAATTGTTCCCATTAATTTTTCTAGATGGGAATTAGATTGGAGATTCAGGAATCACTACATATCATGTGATGATAGGAGTCAAGACAAAAATAGTTTTTGAGAAACCATTCAGTTTTACAACATGTGGAAAGGATGTGGGATTCCAATCTTGAAAAGGGAATGTTGTGGTTGGTCCCAAGGAATAGAGTTTTAGGTTTCACTATATATCATGTGATGATAGGAATCACACCACATATAGTTCTTAAGAAAACTTCATGTAATGTTCTCACCCATATGCAGATAAGGGGAATTTTAATATCGATTTTGGTAGCTAGACCTGAGATTGGATATTTTAGTGTCTATATGTTTCCTATGATGATAGGAATCAAGAAACATGTAGTTATATAATGGAAGTGTGGTGGGATACCAATACCTTGGGCAGTGTTACTTTTGGTTGAGGTCCAAAGTAATGTATAGTTTTTCATTTTGCAAAGGGATGTGAACTATACAATTTATCATTATGAGATGTGAACTCATGAAAAAACTTCCATAAATTAATATTCCTCAGCCATGCGGGGAGATCATTTAAAAAAATTTATAAACACATAGGAGATATGATTGGTGTGATAAATAATGAATTAAAAATGTTCCTAATAACGTAGAGGAAATTGGGAGATAGATATGTGAATTTTATACCACATGGTTTCTAGGATAGGATATTGGATCCAAGCATCAATAAATGTATCATTATTATGATAATAAAGGCGTACAAAGTTTTGAAAACCCATTCAGTTTAATGTCATGCTGAAATGAAATCATCCATGTCTTTTAATGTCATGTGGTAAGGATGTGGGTGACACGATGTGAAAGAAGATGAATATTGGGGATCGATGAAGTTTTACATCATGTAGTAAGGACACCTACCATGAATTTTAACATAATGGGGTAAGGATGAGGGTCACTCAACATGAAAGAAAATAAATATCAATTTTGGGAAAAATATTAGAGTTCCATGCATCATTATGTATCCTATGATGGAAAGAATAATGCCACACATAGTTATGGAATGGAAATATTCCCTATGTGGATCTGAATCCCACACAGGGATAAGGGAATTTACTTTTTCTTTCACATATTTCTAGCTCAAGTGGAGTGTTTTTTTGGGAGATATTAACTCCCATGCACTTTAATGTCATGCGGTGAGGACATTATCCATGTAGATTATTTTCTTGCATAAAGGAAAAAAGATATTGAGTAGTTTGCCATCTTCCTACCAGGATGGGTTCCGTATAGTTTAATATCACATGGTTAGGATGTAGGTTGTTTTGAATTTTATCATCTTTCATTCAGTAATGGTTCCACACAGTTTAACATCTTCTGATTAAGATGAACCTGTATAGTTTAACATTATGCAACCAAGATGAACTTGTGAATTTTAACACTATACAACTAGGATATGCTCCATACCTTTTAACATTGTTAATTCAAGATGGTGGACAATGTTCATTTTAATATATTTTTTCTAGGACATCTTTGTTTGGTTTATCATAATGTATCTAGAATTACATTGTCACGACCCGTCCTCGGGGCCGGTGCCGTGACTACCCCAAGCCCGCCTTCTATAGGCCAGGGGCTGGTGACTAGCACCAAGGCGTAAATCCAAACAAAAAGGGAAGGAATTGCCTTTGAAATGTAAACAAGCACCACAGAGTAAGCAAGCGGAAAAGTAAACACTAAGTAAAAACTGTACAAGCTGTGCTGAAAGAAAAAGGGTCCTGAAATACAAGCCCAACTGTAAAGTACAACTGAAAGGGAAAAACAACAACTGAAAAGAAAAGCTACAGCGTCAAGCCGTCCTCTAGAAGTCCCACCTGAAGGGTGGGTACAGATAGCCTCCATAGAACCTCGGTCCAACCGTCCGCTCCGAGTGCGTCCCGCCCAGTGGTCCGCCTCCAGGTACCGTCCTGCTCCGTACGCCTCCACCACGATAAGCGCTGTCTGTCGTCTGCAACCAACACAACGTAGTGCGGGCAAAGCCCGTGCAGGGGTGAGTATAAGCCACTCATTAGGGACCCCGAGACCCACGAAGGTCTCCCGAAATCCACAAAAGATAATCCACAAAGGAAAGATACAATAACGAAGTAACATCTGACACGACTTAGGTATATGCCCATACATATACCTAAGTCATCAATTCTCATTCGGCTCCAACGTCCGAGCCCAAGCACAACCCAGTCCACATAGGAAAGCAAACGTATACCCACACAGGATAGCACAACACAATCCAAAAAGGAGAGTAAACAGTAAATCCACACAGGATAGATCAACACAATCCACAAAGGAGAGTAAACAGTAAATCCACACAGGATAGCTCAACACAATCCCCAAAGGAGAGTAACAGAAGATTCACCTCACACAGGTATACTTCATCGGATGACAATAAAGATGATCACTGATCCATCTAAGTCGTCGGACCCACAAAAGATCGATAGGTAACTAACCCCCACAATGACCCACACAGGATCGGGCCCACACAGGACCTGTAGGCGCTGGCTCACACAGAACCGCTGAGCGCTGACCCACACAGGATCGGACCCACATAGGATCGGGCTCACACAAGACCTGTAGCACTGATCCAAGTAGGATCGCTGAGTGCAGTAGTCATCACAGTCCACTGAGGATCTCTACACTTTCGTAGATGCAGTCCACTGAGGATCTCTGCACGGTCGTCGTTGAAGTCCACTGAGGATCTCTGCACGGTCGTCGCTGTCGAAGTAACAGTCGCAGCCAGCACTAGGGTTCCCACACACAGCAAGCTCGTTCGGGAGGGTCCGCTCCATGATCCAAGAGGCTGATACATCAACTGACACAAAGTCCAATGTTGATGTATCCAAAATTTCTGTATCGTCAACAGGAACTCAACGTCGCAGACGGTGCGTCAATCGGACGCCCGGTCTGAGAGTTATTTGCATTTTCGTCCCAGGGGCCCGGTTGGTTTTTAAGGCAAAACCAACCCGACCGCTCTCCACCTGCGTCCAAACCTCAGGTGGAGTATGCCAAAAGATCCGTCTCACATAGAGGAAATTAACAAAGCTGACGGCACATCAATCGGACGTCTGTAGCTCAAGATATGAGCATTTCCGCTCCGAAGGCCCGGTTGGTTTCGTGTACGAACCAACCCGGATGAATCCAAAGTATTCTGAAACCTTGAGTGCGATATACCGAAACGGCCGTCTCGATCCAAGGATCGCGTTTCCGCTGACGGTGAGTCATTTGGAGGCCCGTAGCTTATGTTACGAGCATTTGAACGAAAAACTGTCCGAAGACGGGGGGTCTGGGCCCGGGCAGACCCGGCCCGACCCCCCTGGGTCGGCCGAACCGGGTCGACCCGGTCGGACCCGATCCGGCCCGGCCAGGGTGCGGACCGGCCGGTCGGACCGGCCTGGCTCGGCCGAGTGGCCGAGCGGCCGACGCGGGGGGAGCCGCCGCCCCGCGTGACACCCCCGCGGCACCCGCGGGGCGTCGGCCAGACAACCGGACACGGCTGAAGCCACGTCCCGAGTGACGCGGGGGGAGCCGCTGCCCCCGCGTGACACCCCCGCGACACCCATGGGGTGTCTCCCTGGTGGCCGGACGCAGCTTCAGCCGCGTCCCGCGAGCGCCACCGTCGTGGCCGGTGCCACAACGGTCTCGTCCGGCGGCGCGCCAGGCGCCGCCGCCGGCTTCCGCGGGCCGCCAGAGTCGCTCCGGTGGCCCGTATTTCTTCCCGTCTGCGTCGTTGTCCCTCCCGTTATCTGTTCTTCACTGTGGGATCATCAAGCTGCTCTTGTGTCACGTTCCGTCGTCGCCCGTCAAATCCGCACGATCAAGAAGAACGGTAGAGGGTTGTCAGGCCGTGTTCGTTTGGCCCGCACCCTCCGCGTTAGAGATAAACGACGGGAGAAAAAAATTCAACATATGAATTCTACAATTTTAATGGAATAAAATTGTTCTTATTTTTTCGGTTCTTTACTTTTAAAAAGAAAAAGAACGATCACGGGAAAAGGAATAAACTCACAACAACCCCTACCTCGTTGGTCGTCGTCGTACGCACGTCCTTCGCGGAATTGCTCGTCGCGGAGGGTGGAGACGTCGCAGAAGAAAATTGCAGGAAGGGAACGTCGGCGTCGCTCACGTCGATTTCCGGGTTCGGTTTTCTTCGTCGGAGGTCGGCGTTCATCGCGTTCTTCACGTTCTTCGCGAAGAAGGATAAAGGCACGAGGACTCTGTCAAACCTCTTAACCAGTAATCCTCCCGAAAGATTGGTTGGTCTTATTTTATTATTATGCCAACACACGAAAAAGGGGTAAGTAACGACTCATCAATTTGTTGAATTAATTCAATGAAATAAATAGCTCATTTAATTCATGAAAAAAAACCGCCCAATTAAATGGTCTGTTAAGAAAAAAGAAAACGCGTCAGTTGACTTTCATAAAGACATGTTTTCGCGGGTGCGTTACTTAGCAGAACGAAACAGCGGGGATTGTGCGGGTCCCACCTCACAAATATCCTACCAAGGGGGTAGGATATTTCTGGATAGCATCCTATCCGTTTTAACTCAGTTTAAGTGTCTTTCAAGTGGCTTCAAGTGGCTTAATTGAAATAATATAAAGTTGTCAAAAAATTATTTTATTTCTTAACTTTAAGCCCAAAAATTAAAAACCACACCCGAGCAAACGCAACTCCAGAAGAGGCGTTTCTAAGCGAATACCGGCGCTGCGATTTCATCGGTGTCCTTAGAATTTGATTCTGGGCACCGGTTCAAAAGTTAGAAAAACCCGCTCGTCCGTTCACTGAACGTACCCGAGCCAAACTTCGGAAAATGATTCCGGGCACACCGGGCCTCGGAATCAGGTGCCGTCAGAAACTGCGTTCTTGTAAAATTCCAAAGAAAATTAAGAAAAAAAATTCCCTTGAAATTTAAGGGTCTTTACATACATACACTTGATGACAACTATGAAAAGTAATTCTCACGAAATATTTCATTTGTGGGGTGTGTGACGTGTTCCCCATCAATTGTGGACAAGGAGTAATCTCTATTGTGATAGAATTTATGTATGATATAAAGAAATTCCCATTTAGGTACTAGATTATGATAATTATTTCTTAGTTTCATTGGATTTTTGAGAGCGAATCATAGTTATTCTAAGAAGAAAAATGAGAGCAGGACCTTTTTATTGAAGGCTCATGCAATCCGATTCAGATGAAATTTAATGTTGCGCAATGTATGGAACCTGTTCTCATTGAGCCACTCTAATTCATCCATATAATTTTTTTATTTATCATCATGTAAGAGTTTTCTATAAATATAGATTCATAGTAAATAAATATGGATGTTTATGGGTAGAACTACATCAGTCATGTACACCAATGAATATGTTGTTACTTGTGTAGCAGTACACGTGGTGGTATGGTTGGCCCATAAAGCATGTATGATCTTTTTCAGAGAGGACTTTATTGTCCTTATTCAACATCTTTTAGAGTAAATTTTATATTGTATTATATAAGGCCTCCATCTATCCAATTTCCACTGTATGATAGTGAGATGAGTGATTTTAATCTATGTGGTACTCCTGGTATAGTTTCTTTAACTCTGTTGAACAGATGTTAGTGTCGTTGTGTGGCGATATTGTGCGAGGGACACCAAACCTTTTGATGATATGGTACTTAATAATGTTGATTACTTTATTCATCCAGAATTCATTGATGGGAATTTCCTCATCCCATTTGGAAAAGAAGTCAGTAGTAGTAAGGATGTACTTAAACTACTTAGTTATTGTTGGGAGATATGGCCCCACAATATCCATTCCCTATATGGAAAATGATCTGGAATATTTAGTAGTATATAAAAATTATGTGGGTTGATGGATGAAGTTTAAAGGGATCTAGCATGCATGATATTTTTTGATGAATTCCACATAGTCTTCTATCATAGTTTTGTATTAGTAACATATCTTCCTTATTTGGTGGGAGATCCTGGTCCCAAATTAGTGATTTCCACACGATCCCACATAGAATTTTTCCCTAATAGAAAAATCACTCCTTATGCTATGCATCTAAGGAGGATTCCATCAAACCATCACTTATAGAGGGATTTATTCTCACTTGGACCATCCCACAAGGTAAAGTTTTCTACATGGCATCAAATCTATTCCAATATAGATCATTCTGTCAAGAAGATCCTATTTTAGAGACAGCTGATTATGGGTTACATCCATTTAAGAGTGGATATGATTTAACCATTATTTATGGTATTTTTTACCTAGTTAATTTCTACCATATCATAGATGGTGATTGATGATACAATCCTTTGATGCGTGATCCAAAATATTTCTTCCTCATGATCAGGGTGATCTTGGATTGTGGCTAAAATAGCCAACACAAGGACATGAGCATTATGTGATAGGGGAATATGATATAATGTGGGCTCAAAAGGGAACTCTTCCATTAGTCCTCTGAAGTAGACAGTTATAGTGGCTAGTTTTTCATTTTTTGATTCCATACAGCATTGATATACTTTATCAGGAGCTTTTAGCCCCATTTTATGTTTAGGTAGGATATTTTTAGCCATGGGGATAATTCCAAGCTAGTGAAGAGGGCTTGATATTCTACCTCATCATTCGTAAATCCAATAGATAGTGAGAAAGAGCATGGAAAAGGTGATTTTTTAGTGGAAAATATATAATACCTAATCCAGCAAGATTGAGTCTCAGATTTTCTAGTCACTTAATGATAGGTATTTGGGATTCACCCTTAAAATACATCTCCCATGTCCATGTAGTGTCATGTTCATATAAAACCTCTTCTTACAGATTCTCAATGTCTACTGGTGTTCTTTCTAGAGTTGGATGTGCCGTAAATAAATAAGCTAGGTCATGTCCTTTCACCAATTTTTGTAATTGGAACTGAATGTTTTATTATTGCAGAATGACCACCCATGAGACCAAATATCCAATTTGTATCGGCCAAACAATGATTTACTTGAGTGGGTCAATACGGGATACTAGGTGGATTTCATGGTTATGCAAGTAATGCCTCAGCTTTTATATAGTAAATATGGGTGCGAGGTAGTTGTTTTTGACATTAGAGTATCGGGTCTTAGTACCGAGCATTGTTCAGATGAGGTAGTAGAGATTTTTATCACTTCTATCATCATCCTTTTGTGTGATAAGGGTTCTTAGTGGTCATTTCATGATGTCCACATATAATATGAGTGGTCTTACTTCCATCGATGATTTCATGATAGGTGGGTTTAATAGGTGCTACTTGAGACTCTCAAAGGATTATTGGAAGTCCCGATCCCATTAATAGGATATTCTATCATTTATTAACTTGGTGAAGGGGAGATCATTGTTAGCCAATTTTTATATGAAACACTAAATATAAGCAAGTTTCCCCCTAGATCCCCCTATTTTCTTCAAGATTCATGGGGGGTGACATTTCTTTAATAAAAAAAGTGTTTTTAGGGCCAAACTTTTTGTAATGGTGGTAGAACAAAAACCCAAAGAACATCCTTGATGTTACCCCAAAAGTTCATTTCATTAGATTTATATTTGGAATATGATTTCATAGCTTGGAAAAGAATATTTGAAGATCTATGAATTGATCACATCACTTCCAGGATTTGACTACCAGTTCATTGATATAACATTCATCTATTCATCCCAAGAAGGTCATAAATATATAATGAATTTTACATTGATATGTAGAACCCTCAATCTTTATCCAAAGGGAATGATCGGATAGATAAATATCCCCTGAGGTGCTCTGAAGGTAGTGTATTCCTCATATTTCGGGTCCATCTTTATCTAATTATACCATAAGTACTGATCCATGATGGAGAGGGCTTGGAAGCCATCATTTTCATCGAACAATAGTTTCGTGATCAGAAATGGGAAGTCATATTTTGGAAAATATCAATTAATGTCTTTGAAATTGATAAATTCCCTATTCTTTTCATTCTTCTTCTTGACATGGATGATGTTGGAAATTTATATTGGGTATTTAACTTCTCAGATAAAGTTGTATTTTATCAATTCATAAACTTCCACCTCTACATTTATATCATAAGGGGGTGAATCCTCTTGGATTAGTGCATGAAGCCTCAGTTATCATTGAGTAAGCTGAGATGGTGAATAAACACATCTGAATTTAGTATGGACATTTTTTTTATTATTCTAAATGAACACATATCAGTGCTACATGATAAATGTGATGTAAATCTCTTTCCCCTTGATATGAATGGTGGAACTAATTAGTGTTGTTCATAGGCATTGATATATTCCTAGATTTACATTCCTGAGATCATAAATGATGGTGGAGATTCCTTCCCTGAATACATGAGGTGCGTTCCCAAGGTCATGCTCCACTTTCTCCTCATCTGAGTTTGTGGAAGAATTGTATGAATATGATGGAAATATGGGGGAATATCTATTACTACCTAGGTGAGAGAGGCCATAAGAAAAGATATTATCATCCCCATATACAAAATTAATTGTATAGAGATACCAGAGTTATTTTTATTTTACACTATTGCTGGGGATAAGAGTATCTTGGACATCTAGGAGAAGTTCAATTACCTCAACTATATATATAGGGAGAACATAGTCACCATCAAGCATACTCCAGGTATTTTCATGGGTGATCTCCAAGAAGTTGGTGGGTTTAAACCTATATATCAACATCTACTATGGGGTTTTCCCTTCCCTTTAGTATTAAATTCCCTCATCATATGTGGATTCTAATGTCTCGTAGGGGGAACTATCTACAGGTAGTATTGCAACCTTTTCATCAACAGGGTATTTCAAACATTGATGGAATGCTTAGGGTTATACCATGTGGCTATGGGTCCAAGGCCTTTCAATAAAGACATTTTACATGATATCTTATTATATAACCATAAACATAGTTTTGGATGTGAGCTCCCCAAATTGAGTTTTGAGCATGATCTTCCTAAGAGGTCATTACTTAATTTTATCATACAATAAAATGGTTATCTTAGTGGAAGATAAATCCCATTGATATACCCCAAATGTTGGATGGTTCGAATTGGGATGAGGTTGATCCCAGAACCATTTCTGATTAGTTTCCTTCATATGTCGAGATTATTGAGTCTACTCGACACATATAGGGGCATGATGTGTCCCTTGATGACCTCTTACCAATCCTGGTTTGTGAGTGAGATGGTGACATGGTACTGTGGTGGCATGGTCACCACTTGATAGAACTCATATGAAACAAATTTTAACTCAAAATCATGTGAGATTCATTGGGAATAAAAAAGTACCTCTGTGAGTTCTATTGAAATATAGCGTGCATCCATGATTGATATATTGTTTGGGATAACCACCAACTATTTTATAATGTCATACGTTTATGCTAGAGGTCAATGATTTCCAAGTTGGGGCTACTCCTAGTTATACATCTCAAGAGATAAGGTATCTGAGGTGGATGGGACTAGTGCTTGTGCAGAGGTTGGGTGAGAATCTACTTCTAGTGGTGAAGGTTGCACCGACCTTCCCCAATATATGGAATTATCAAATAATGTAACTCCATTTGGCGGTCATATAAAATATCATGGCATAGATGACCGTTGAGTGGTTCTGGGACACCTCCTTGCATTTATTGGTTTTTTGGGTGTGCTTTCGCACAAGCCTCAGCTACATATATCTCCTCTATGTGGAAGTAACCAAAATGTTGTGTCTGACCATACCCTTTCTATCCCCTGTATCCTCAAAAATTTTTCTTATGGCTTGTTGTTACCTAGTTATGTTTGGAGAACTCATACCCAAAAGAATTTTCATCATCAGAGAAGGGTTATTCCAAGTGTATCACATTAATATATCCAAAAATGATATATTCATTAGGGTAGAGTTTTTTTTAGTTGTATGGTTCTCATGATTCAAATATTTTAAGGAAGAATTTTTGTAGGAGTTACAGCTTGCCTTCACATGAAGAATGACTCTTCTTCTTCTATCTCTTCGTATTTGACGACTGGATATACCTTGAGGAGAAAAATCTATTTCCACTTTCCTAAGTGGAGGAATTATTGGAGGTCTTTGAAACTATGATATTAGGGTGTCAGGAGCTCTTTCAACTATACTTTGATTCATCCATTTGTTGAACTCATACCTATAAGAGGAAGGAACTTTTTTTAATCACCTTTTTATTTTTTTTGGAAACGATTTTAATTGTCACATATTCTAGGGAGTTATCCAACATTACCCACCTGAAATTGACCATTCCATTGAGAATTTATTTTAAGATAAAGCAATCCTAGATGTTATGACACAACCTTCTATGACATGGGAAATAGTTGGGTTGATTAGTGAGGACAACCACATTTGGATTCATGTCCTGTGTTAGCTTGAGTAGGTTATATTCCATGGATATTAAGAAATAATCAAGGAATTTTTTCATTTTGGAAGAAGTATGATTTATTTTTCCATTCCTTAAATCCTGAGTGACCATGATCAATTATTTATTCTATCTAGGGGTGATTTTGTTGTTTTTTTTGCTATAAAAGAGGTTCTTTGCAGTTTGGGACCTACATAAGTGCTTGAATAAACACCGCTATTATTTGGAGGATAAAAATGATAGTTTTTTCATTGTTGGGACTTTCTCCCAATACTGAAGGCATGAGTCAATATTTGGATCAAGCTCACTAAATGGAGTCTTCTAGACACTGTACCATTTCTATGAACTCATGGAAACCACCTTGATACTTCATTGGAATCAGAGGTATCTATTACTCATCTCATATATTATCAATATAGAGTTCTAGAAATTGGTACTGTGAGAGAGGTATACTAGGTGAATACCTTAAAGCTTTCCATCTAAATTTTAATTCAGAAATCCTCACATTTTCACATTTTTGGACGTTTTTAGGTAAACAATTATCATTTTCCTTAGAGTGGAGCTGAATTGGTAAAGGAATTGACTTGAAAGGTCTTCTCATCCTATAAAAAATCCCACTAGAAGGATGATTTACCAAACAAAGGATATCCCTATCATATTCTATACAAAACGCCTCCACTTTTTTTCCTCATATTGATCTCAAGGGTCCCTCATTAGACCACATTGGGATACGAAGTATCCAAGTTGTTTTTAGGGTCTTGCATTCCATAAAAGATGGAGAAGGTAGGATTTTAGAAATTTTGTGGTGGAAAACTATCATGCACCCATTCATGATATGGATTCTCCTCAGGATGTATAGATGGTGTTTCCCTTCCATGGATTCCATTATATTATCCAGGGACTAAATTAAATTGCAAAATCGAAAGGATACTAATGATTGAGAAGTCTATCATATAGAGGGAGTGGGTGGAGCCTGATGAGGTGGACTTTTTTCATCTCCTTCTGATTCTCAATTCATGAAAAAAAAATTTATTACCCTGGTGAGGGAGAGTTTTTCACCATAATCGAAGGAAATATGTTCCTCCATAGAAGGAACCTCAGTTATCATGGGAAATTATTAGAATGTAGACATACCTTTCCTTTTATATTTGGTAGTGTTCTACCATATAGGTAAAAATTCATTTTTCAGAGGTACCTTGTTTTGGAGCATCCGCGTGTTCTGTGTACGTTCAACCTTAGTGGGTGTATCCATATCCTTTTCTTGGGGTAAATTTTATATTTTATGAACCTCTAAATCTATGTCTGGATCCATATAATATGTTGTGTTGATGGTGATGACATTAAAAAATGTATATCTGGTAATGGTAATTGTCCCATTTCTTTTGATGCAATAGGACGATTATGCATTAGTTGCATTAGGGTTGTTCCTTGAACCTGTGCCAATATTTGGTTGTATTATATTGAAAACATATTGAGGTTTGATTTCCTTTTCTATACATTTCTTCTATCTTGGCCTATTATTAGTGACCTTGAGGTAGTTTTTATTCATGACTTCCGAATAATCCCTCAATAATAGGGGTTTTTCTTATGGTGGGAGGAATGGATGGAATGACGATCAATGATATTTACCTCCAAACCCAGAGAGGATGGATTCCTACTTTGGTGATGATTTGGATGAAAATACTTATAGCCCTATAGGATAGGTCCAATCTAGGGGACAAAATTGGTATTTATTTATCCTATTATTGAGGATGCAATGATTCTAGTTGGGGATTTGATGATTCATTGGATGAAAAGATAGATATAAATACCCCATCCAAATAGGATGAGTTTTATCTAAAACTACCATTGATTTCCATTAGAACCTCTATAAGAATGATGATCTTGATGATTGTGATTGTGATATTAATTCCCCCATCCCAATGGGATGGGGTTTGTTCACAGTAGTATCCAATACGTTCTGAATCATCTTAGGAATTGACAATCTGAGGGGTGGAGGTGGTGGTAGATATTACCCTAGCCTAGTGGGATGGATTTTATAATGGATTTCTACTAACAAATATGCTATTGTGACATGTGTGATGTGGCATATATTTGCTGGTGTTAGATCTAGGTGAAATAGAAGCCCATGACATGAGTTTGTTTCATTGGTAATTTTTTGAGTTGATCGCAAATTCAGATTCCATGTCTGAAATTTATTCCCTTTTCTTTGAAGGTCCAAATTCAAAACACTTTGGGGTATCCCCTTCCTCCGTTCATGATCTTTGGGCACCATTTAAGTGGGGAAATTCTATTTTAGTGACCAACTGGCTCACACATTACCCGATCATATTATTTCAAGAGAGGTTGTTACATTACATGATTCAATATCTGAAAGTTTTTTTTGTTTTGGGGATATAGTGCTGTCAAATTCTCCACAATTCACCTATCCTCAGATTTTCATGTTTGGAGATGATATGGAAATTAGTAGATATATAGTTTTCATGATGCTGAGACAAACACAAAATAATCATTTTTCATTCTCCTCCAATCATGGGTTCTAGGCTATGGAAAAGGCACACATATCCAGGTGAAAATAGAATTTATTGATGATATGAAGGTGATACACATATCCTGAATAAGGGAGATCTCTAGTATTTTGTCTCTGATTAGTATCCTACATATTTGGGTATATATTAGGCATGCACTCCTTTCCTAGATCATCTGGGACCTCATAGTCAGAATCAGTTTGGGGAAGAACATGGTGAGGATGTCATTTCTTGGTAACACACTCCATATATCAATTTTTGAATTCTCTTCATTAGACTTACATACCTCCATCCCTTCAGACCGAGGAATATGCTTCATGGGGTTGCCTTATGACTTGAGTGCAGTCTTTCTAGGAGTTTATGGGGAACTATATGTGGTTGAATTTGATGATTCAAGTACCTCTCTATAAAAAGGCATCCGAGTTTTTATAAAATCTCTATATGATGGTGTTTGGGAAATGGTATGATTTTCTTTTCATAAGGATATATCACCATGGAGAGTTTTACCATGGTAGATGTTAGGAGTAGATACATTTCAATCTATCTCCACACTACCGTGAAGAGGACTACCATGGTAATGATCTCCTTCTACAATGGTTAAAGAGTTGACAGCCAATTAGGGTGTTGAGATTGTGTCTAAAGAATCCTCAAGGATACTTCCATTGAATAGATTATGCATATTAATCTCCTTCTACAACATGGAAGGAATATTATGACTGTACTTTTAGAGTTTTGCAGGTTTATGAGCTTGTTTAACGATGGGTGTCATTCTTTATTGATAACCATATAGTGTTGTGGGAATAAATTCCCTACACTAAGAAACTTTTAGAGTATTCAAATCAGATTATTCATTATTAACATGAATATGGTCATTTCCCAAGGCATGTTCCATTCTCACTTAGTGATCCTCAGTCTGAATGAGGATATGATCCTGATCCTGAGCCTTTAGAATATACTGCTGATATTTCTTGATAGGAATATAAACCTATCCTAACACATGTTATGATATCACTTAGTGACCCCCACTTGGAGTGGGAATATAAACCCATTCTGAATATGGATTCCCTCCAAGAATATGTCTATGGACCTCTAGAATGGGAGAAGGGATATGATCCTCTTCATGTATATCCTCATAAGGATGCTGATGTACTCATTCAGTGGTAGAAGTAGGGGTTTGATCCTGTCTTCTATGATATTATATAAATGTTAGGAAGATTCACTGATAGGAATCTGAGCATTTCCGGAGGCATATTCTATTATCACTTGGTAATACATGGCTATAATAGAAATATGAGGCCAATCCTGGGACATTGGAGTATGTCATTGGTCTTCTTTGATAGGAATATATTCCTCTATCAAGGCATGTGCCTCTCTCACTTGGTGAGACCCTATCATTGTAGGTATATGAGCCCAATCCTATTTCTTTTGAATATTTTGTTGGTATTTTTTGATAGGAATGTGGCCATGTACTGAGGTACATACCTCTCACTTGGTGAGGCTCACTTGTAATGGGGATATGATCCTGATTCGATGCCACACCCTTTACCCAAATATGGTGATAATCCTCTTGGACATGATAAATAATGTGATATAACTCTAGAGAAACCACTTGTTTGTAATGAACAAAGATTTTTTCTACCCTAGATTTAGAAATAGGAATATGAATATATACCTATATTATTTCCGGTGCTGGTGTGACATTTCTGGGGGGTGTTGCATGTTCTGGATTACATTTTTAGAGGACATCACAAAAGCCAGTTGACATGCCCTGGATCCATCACAAGATTCATATCACATGCATTCTTTCCACCACATGATTTGGGTGACATGTTTAGAGGACATCCCATGCTCTGGATGGTGATCTTAGAGGGTTTCATAAGACTCGGGTGGCATTCACTAGGGGTTGCATGTAACGTCCTCTAACATGTCCAAAGAACATCACATGATCCAAATAGTATAAAAAAGGAAAATCACATGAGTTGAGAAACATTTCCCTGTACTATATCAAGTCATGGGTGGTTCATGTGAAGGGAATGAGGATCAGCATGTGTGTTCTTCACATAAGTCTCCTGTATTTGTAGAACGTTTTCCTTCTTTTTATTGAATATTTACCTTATATATGTTCAGTGTCATATTTTTTAAGTCTCATGTGAGTCAAAATATATGTGGTATGTCCTTAACATGATATATGATTGATCACATGAAGTGCTTATTCATGAAGGATGATCTCTTAGGTTGTTCCCTAGAATTTACCTTATGGAAAACCTTTCTGATCAAGAGATTATCCCCATTGAGTAATCCACTTAAATTCCTAGGTGCACCAGTGTGAGGATCCAGGGATACCTTTTTTCATGTTGGGGTGGGGGATTTATAGACCTCACCACCCTGAATATATGCCACTTTTCATGGTGCATATTTTACAAATCTGGGATGGATTCGGTGGAAGGATTTGATGTTACACATTTTGTGAGATCCTACCATAGTTCATTCCAAGGGGGTCATTTGATTTTCAGTGATCAAGAGGCAATATTATCAATGTCTCATTTACTTGATTTTATCCAATTAAAGGGGTATTTTATAATTATGTGGATATTCCAAGGGGACATTTTAATGTTATTCCAACATCTAGGGGCCTTCATGATATCAGGTGGCTTGTTGAAAGGCTTTTGCGTGATCTAATGTGACTTCTCTAGGGTCTTCTGTGAGAGGGGTTTTAGGGGGCCTTAATGAGATCAATGGTGATCACACAGGGCATATGACCCCATTTCAAAGATATATTCCCATCGTAATAATCTCCCATTATTTCCCTTTTTATTTCATTTTTTTTATTTTTCCAGGTTTGGAGATCTCTCGAGTGTTCTCGAGTGTTGTAAAAGATAATTACTGTCTCCATCAATGATGCATCGTCTGACCAAAAAAGGGTTCTATGGTGATTCATGGCCATGTAATGGAAAATAACTTCTTCTTGTCTTTTGATCCAAAGGGGGAGCGTAGGACTAGAAGGACATGTTTGAATCCATTCTTGTGATGAAAGTGACATAATTATGGTCTATTGTGCGACAAGGAAGATATGTTTTGAGGGATTCCACAGTGTCTTTCAGACTACATGGTTACATCACAATATGTTTATGACTGCAAGAGGCTCCCATCCTTTTCCTTTTATTTTGTTGTTTATTTTTCAAAGTCTAAAGGATCTTACAAGTTTCTATGTTTTTTTTCAAAGATAATAACTCTCCCCATTGATGATATTTCACATGACCAAAAAAGTTCCCTATGTTCATACATGATCATTTCATGGAAAGAACATTTTTTTCTTTATGGAGTTGATGGGGGATCATAGGACTGGATGGACATGTCTAAATCTCTTTGCATGATGAGGGTGACACGCCAGTGGTCTCTCGCATGGAAAGGTCGACAAGTCTTCAAGGGATTGCAGTGTCTCATGGACTTCCATGGACCATTGTGTGAAGATTAAGACTGTAAGAGGCTCTCACCTTCGAATATTATTCTCCTTATTTTAATAGGATTTTTGGATCGTTTTTTAGCCATACTCTACTTTACAAGTCACGTGACTTAGAGGAGCTCATATGGAAACCACCTCATGATCAATGAGTGTATGGGAAGCCTTTTCAAGAGAATAATGTCATGTAAATGAGGCTCCACATTAGATTATTCTGGTTATGTACCACACATGATCATTCACATGACCTTTAGAAGGTCATGTAATCAAATTTCTTATGGTGGTTCATGCGATCCACATGATGTTGTCCACTTTCTTCATCATTTTCTATGCGAGGATAAAAAAAATCTATATTTAGGTATTTCTTCCCTTAGGGATTTTCTGATTCTCATTGGGAGTGTATCAAAAATCTCATTCATGCGACCCCATAAAAGAAAAACTAATGTTATGGGACACCTATTGGGTGTAACCCAAAATCCTACCTTCTCTTATTCAGTTAGCAATAAATAGGATAAACTCGAATGGGAGTCTCATGTTTAAGTTCTATATAAGTTCCTTTAGTCAGAATACTTCTCTTTGTTTACTTATGTACATGGAGTTGAGATACTCCTCTTCATTTCATCATAACACCTTAATGTAAGATTCCCCCTTTATGTTTCCCAAAATCATTCACCTAGTATATCCACCAGAGTAAACTCAATTGGGAAAACCAATTTTTAAGTCCCACTCAATCCTCTATTGTGTGTTGTCATGAAATATGATTGATCTTTTTTATTATCTATTTTTTCTCACACTTATCATGACTCACATGGTTTTAACGATTTTATTTGATAATTTCATTAGTATTATTGAGATGCATAATAGTTAAAAGAAGGGATAACATTGTAGTCCTAGATACCTGACTCTAAACTACATATAACATGTCATTTTTTCATTATGGAAAATAGCATGGCAAGGCACTAAAACATGAATTTAGACTTTTCAACTCAAACTACATGGGAATTTATTTTTATTAACCATAATACAAAGGAATCCTCTATAAATTTCAACCCCAACACCCCCAATATAAATATTGGGCTTCCAACTAAGTTTCATCCTTAACCATTTAATTTTTCCTAATTAACTAGTTACCAATAATCATGTATTTAACATTAATATATGGGCCCTCTACTAGGATTAATCCAAAAATAGAACTTCTTTTATCCCATTACCAATAAACAATATGAAAAATAATGTTCTTCACTTGAATAAGTCCCACACCAACCGTTGCAAGGAATCTTTTACCTAGAAATCAACTCTTCATGACTTTAACGTGATTGAGTCAGGTCCAAGACATATGAACACAAAAGTCACCATCATGGTACATGTCACATGAACTGAAAAGTGATGAAATTTAAAATTAATAGGTATCAAAATATATGGGTTCTAATTTTTTTAATTGGGTCACATAGGAAACCCCTTTCAAAGTCCTGATCACAACTCCACAAAACCTCATGCATCCTTTTACAAGAGTAAAAGGACTACCCAAATAATAATAAAACCCATAGTTCTTACCTATATAGATTTAATCTAAAGAGTATCCAAATATTTAGATTAAATAAGAGACAATATATTTCCCACATGTAGTGTTGTTTTAAATTCTTGTTGTTAATCAATCAATTTCCCAAGGGTAAATGATAGTGTTACTAATGCTACTGAGAATTATTATTGAAAATGAATAAAATATATAATAGAGTCTCATAGTAAGAAATATTTTCCCTCTGAAAGGGTTATATGAGCATGAACTCATATCCTTTTTATCAATTCACAATATAAAAAATCATTGGTAAATCCTCAATGATCACCTACCTTTAGAAAGCAGTTCTTCACCAAATGAATTTATCATGAGCACACATGCACATTTAAAACAATCAATCCTATATACATAAATATATTTTTATGTTTCTAGGGTGATTTTTATGATCTATTTGGAAATTAATTTATTAAAACTTAGAGAAATAGATAGAGTTTATTCCTAGGATCTTATTTTGGATATTTTATTTTGGAGGCTCTATTTATATAAAATTTTCTATTAATTCTAGGATATTGGTTTTATTCTATATTATGGTGTTTATTGGAGAATTTATTATAATTGTTTTGGAATAATGATGGTATTTTACCCCCATATGTTTTATTTATACACTCTCTTCTAGTTTCCAGCCCATGGCCTATAGTAATTAGGCTTTGGGGTCCACTATCTTCTTCACTGTAGACCCAAGAGGGGGTTCCAATGGGGCCAGGTCATGAAAAATTATTATCAAAGCTATGGATGATAGTTAAGATGGACTTAGAGTTGGGAAAAATTGGGAATTTCATGGGACTAGTAGGGGAGAAGAGTTAATAAAAATCATTATGTGATATAGAAAGGGAGACTAACTATGACTCAAGTAATTATGGGTCCTTGTGATCTAATTTAAGGAAATTAAGCTTCTTGAATGGCATAGGTGAGATAATACTAATTTCATAGTAGAGACCTAGGATATGTACATTCATCATACATATTTGTGATTATGTTGGAATTGGGTTGAGTTTGGGGAACATAAAATGAATATGATTAAATGAATATTAAATAAATTCCATGCTACAAGGATTATGATTTTCCTTTATTTATTTATAGATATTCCAATTGGTTATAATAAACACATGATTCATGATTGTGATGTTTGGAATGATAATCATGTTAACCCTAGGGTCGACTGACTGAAGAAGATGAGGCTTAAAGGAGGACATTGTGTGACTTCCATCACCAGGGGTTGGTGAAGTTTGAGGGGTGTATCTCTGATTTCGAGATAGATTACTGGATGATGGATCTCTATATATCCTTAAGTTTTATCCAATATAGTGTGTATTATTGAGTTCCACTAGTGATCAACTAAATGATAGGTGCAGTGTGTTAGAAGTATATTATGTATATTGGGGTGTGCATGGAGGTATAAGTTCCATGTGATTATTTTTGGATGTAGTTTTTCATGGATTTAATGTCAATTATGATGTGGGATGTGAAAAGGTGGTAGTTTATATCCCATAAATAGAGGTTCCTAAGAATTTAGAAGTTTAATAATAGTTTTAAGAACCTCCATCTATTCATATCAAAAAATTTCTCTAATAATGAGTCTAGATAAGGACATTAGAAGGCGGAACTACATATAGTTATTTGATATTCAGTCACCAAATTTATTTTCCCTATGTATTTGGAGGTGCAGAAGAATATAGAAATGATCTAGAGGATACATGATCAACTAATATAATCTTGATCAGGGGTTCATAAGAGCATCTTGAGGAGTAGGGCTATTGGTGGAGGATCCCAGATATCATGGTAGTCAATGTTTCGAACATCTAAGAGTCATCTTCAATAATATTATTCTTCATTATTCTATAGGTTTAGAAGCTATCATCTATCAACACAGTTTTCTATCCTTGTTTTCTTTCATATAGAGTTCATAGTGATCGATGATTCTAGTTCATAGTCATCCATGAGGACCAGTATGATTTAGCCAGTTATTTTCCATTAAAGTCTCAACAAGAATTGATTTTATGGTCATATCAGTAGTATAAAAAACAAGCCTACATTACAAAAATTTGATATGGAAATATTAGAGGATAATCCCATAATATTCCCCAAACTTAGGGAAATAGGGAAGATCATTACCGTAGATGTGGTTTTCAGAAACAAGGAAGAGGAGTTGCAGATAGACAATTTCATTTTATATTGGTTCCAAATTCATATTGGCCAGCTAATTTTCAAGGTACTTTATGTCTACCACCAACCATGGATTATTATTTATTTTATCATAGAGAGTCTCACTCCTTCATATAATCCTACTTGGTTTATTCATTGAGACTCAAGGTGAAGTTCCTTCAAGTGGACCTAGTGTTGAATATTCCAATTAGAGGTTAGTCGAGTCTTCTTGATGTGTTCTAGGGCTGCAATCTGGTGTTAAAGAAACATCAGTTAGTTGGGGATTTCTTCTTATTTTAGATAAAACTCTATGATTTTATTCTTGGTATTGATTAGTTGTATTACATGAATTTTATCATTGATTATTTTTTAAGGATGATCATGTTTTATGATGAGGAGAGACAACTAGCAGTGTTCATCAACTAGAAGAATTATCTTATAGGTTATAGGTGATCAGATTTGTTATCATCTTAGTTGGAAATGTAATATTTAGATTCAGTTGGGATCCAGGTGGAAGATTTTACCAGATTTATTGAATAGTTTATAGATGTATTCTGTGTGGAGTTTTTGGTACTAGCCACTCGATGTGATATTGATTTTAAAATATAGTTATAGTGAAGAACCTATTTGATTTTAATGGATCCTTATAAGATGAATCCTTCTATTCTAAAGGAGTTTAGGATTTATATTGATGATCTATATACCTTTCTTATCATCATTTGGTGCTCCAATATTATTCTATAATAAGGAAGACAGTGGAATGAAGTTTGTTATAGAGTACTGGTAGCTAAAGCACATGAAAATAATGAACTTTTATCCAATTTATACGATAGATAATTTTTTTATCAATTAAAGGGTTGAATTTAGTTTTCAAAAATTAGTATTCAATTTGGATATCATCAATTAAGGGTAAAATATAGTGTATTCTAAAGACTATTTTTTTATGTTGGTATGGGAAATTCATGTTTTTTTTAATTGAGTTTGGTGGAACTAATGCTCATATGTTTTCAAGGGACTCACGAACTCCATGCTCTGTGAGTTACAAAATTAGTTCATTTTAGTGTTCATCGATGACATACTCTAGTACTTAAATTCATAGGAGGAGAATTTTGATAATACTAGGGTTATTTTGAAATTCCATCATCACCATTACCTATAATTAATGTTATCCAGGTGAATGTTTTGGGAATAGGAGGTTAATTTTCTCAGGCATGTTGTGTCCCATCAGGGAGTGACAACAAATCCTTCATATATAATGGAATTTATTTCAAGGGAAGGACCCATGAATATTATAAAGGTCTATAGTTTCCTTCGTACAATAGGATATTATCATAGATTCGTGTCTAGCTTCTTTTATGTCATGTCCATATTGGCAACTTTCACTAGGAAGGAACATGATTCATTATGGACTAATCAGTTCTAGGAAGCTCTTGACTATAAGAAGGATAGGTTGATTGGTTCTTCTGATCATCAGTTTCTAGAGGTGGGGGTTATGTTAGAGGTTTCCTATGAAACTTTTGATCTCAATTTGGAATGTTTCATGATGAATTAGAGGGTAGTGTTCTTATATTGGTCTAGGAAGTTACATAATTATGATCATAATTATTCCATCTGTAGTCTCTAGTTGGTAGAGGAGATGTTTTCTTTGATGTTGTGGCACCATTACCTCATCAGTGAGCACTCTATTTTCATTATAGATCAAAAAAGACTGTGGAATATTTTCACATAGTGGGATTTAAATTTACATCAATGACTATGGTTTAATTTATTATAGTACTATGAATTTTTGATCTACTATACCCTTGGAAAAAGGAATTAGGTTACTGATGTGTTTATTTGGATGTTACAAGGATATTGTTTTAGAAGACAAGAGATTCTTGGATAGTTATAGAAAAGCATGCAGTGATGCATCTTGATGTATAGGTGGATGATGATAGGGTTTTCTGGTAAAATATGATGATGAAATAAAAATTAAAGAGAAATTTTGAATAGTCTTAGTGGGGAGACTAAGAGGTGGAGGTGGTGCATGATTAGGTCTTTCATGGGGATGCTTTAGAGGGGTGGTTAGGGGATAGTCAATTTTTGTAGTTGTTTCAGGGGAGATTTTTCTATTGGTGATGAATTAGTAGATTATATGTGAGTTCTATAGATTATCCTTAGTAGTGAATAAAGGTATATACAATATATACCATGATTTGAGGATTCTATTTTGGTGGTCTGGGATAAAGCGATCCATGGTGGAGTTTGTGCCGTTGGGTTTGATCTACCAACAAGTGAAATATGAGCATCAAGTTATAGGTAGTTTGTTGTGGGAATTAAGTATTTATGAGTATATTTGGGAGGAAAACATAATGGATTTTATCACCAGAATACCCAAAGTCTAGGTATGATGTGATTCTATTCAGGTTTTCAGGGGCCAGTTGATGAATTCAACTTATCTTTTTAATCAATGATTCTAGCACTGTGGATGTTCTCTAAAGATTTTATGTGGATGGAATTGTGAGGCTTCATGTGGTGAAAAGGACAATCATATTTTATGGGGATTCTAATTTTATATTTTTAGCCTTTTTAGGTATCTAAAATTATTTTGTATCTCAGTTGTTCTTTTATAATAACTTCACCCTCAAATGGATGGGTAGATAGAGAATATCGTTCTAGTGATGACAAATATTCTACAAGATTGCATTCTAGATTTTGATGGATCATGGGTGAAACACTTGACCTTGGTTGAGATAGATTATGACAACACATACCACTCATCATTTGGCAAGGATCTATTTCAGTAATTTTATGTAAGACCTTGTAGATATTCATTGAGTTGGACTATAATAGTATAGTCGGTGGTCCATGGACTAGATGTGATGTAGAGCATGATAAATAAGGTTAAGATGATTTGATAGTGAGTGAAGGTGTAATAGGACCATAAGAAGTATTATGAAGATTATATGAGGATACATATTATGATTTAGGTTGTATATAGTGTTTTCATAAGGTTTTCTCTCATCATAGTAAATAGTGGTTTGACTGGGGGTGTCAAATTTATCCTCAGTTTATCATCACTTTTGAGGTGTTGTGGCATTTTGGTGAGGTGGTGTACCATTTGGATGTTCCACCATAGTTAGAATGGATCCATGAAATCTTCCATGTGTTAAATTGTTTTGATATCTTTATGGTGACTCCCATGAAATTCATTGGGTAGAGTTAAATGTAGAGGATGACATGACATTCATGGAGTAACCAGTTCTAATTTTGAATTTTCAGGAATGTTTACTCTAAAATTGGGTACCCTATACCCATAAAGATTTGTAATATTTGATTACCATATCATGTATATCTAGATTTATTCATGATGTATTCTTGTCATAAGTTTTAGTACTTCTATTTACATTATTTACATGGTAATTTCCTTGGATTATTTATAATATCAAAATAATATAACAATTACTAACTATAATGTGAATTTGAATAGACTATGAAACTAATATTAAATGTATGACCTATGGTATAGATACATCGTATTGATGGATCACATAATGTTTCTAGTGAGTTATCATGCATTAGGTGCACCATTGATGGTATGACATTGATTGAATGATCAAGAAATAATTTGTTTCTTCTGGGTAGATAAGGAAATATCACATGACCGATTTACCAGGATGGTAATACCTTCATTAAATATATAGTCATAGTATAAGGAGATAATTCCATCCAATATGGTCATAAAAATAATGAATAAATCATGTAAGGATGGTGACAATAGATATGAATCCTTCTTTAGGAGATATCCTAATAAAAAGAAATTGTATTAAATAATGTATGTTCATATGGGAGGTTGTCATTATTATGGAATAACCTTATCTCTTTAGGAGACTTGATGTCCTATTGAAAATTAGTCTTGGTCTATGAATGACACTCATTGTTATTGAGATAAGGGCTTAAATTTTCACACACAATGTAAATTCAATATTTTGGCCATGTATAAGGAATTGGAGTTTAGGACATGATGGTCCCCATGATAAGGGTCTATTACTGTTTGAGTTTTAATGACCATGTAAAAATAAATAAATATGATATTATTTGTGTTTTTTATAATAGGTGTTGAATATATTAACTCTAAGTATTTTCATGTTATTAAATTAATACAAGAATTTTTTTTCCAAATAAATATTCATCATTCAAGGTTTATTAAATATTTATAGGAGAGATGAGTTGAGTTAATGACTTTTATTTTATCATGTTAGGTAATATTAATTTTACAAGTAAGTGATAAGATACTTATGATAATCAATGACATTATTACTAGTTCAAAGTATCATTTTTGACTTATTTTTAAGGTTAAACCTATGGATGGGACAAAGTGTAATTTTAATAAGTTTTAGCCTAACTATTTAAGACAAATTATGACAAAATTTAGGTGAACTATTTAACCCCGGATTTTCAAGAATCTACCACCTCTGTCCTAATTCATAGAGTGAAAAAAGGAGTTTCAATCACCTTGATCCAAGAAACCATTACCAGGTCAAAGAAATGGTGATCCAATGACCGTGAGTTTGTATAAAGTGCCTTCAATTCTCAGTGTTAGTACTCATAGTTCAATGATTGACATGCCAACAAGATTTTAAAGAATATCTGGATGATTTAGATGGTTATAAATTTGGATTATTCAAAAAAATATCATCTATAATGATTAAAACACACCAACAACTACAAATAAAATAGGATTTTATTTCGATTTAGTTTTTGATTCCTATTTAAATTACAAAAGATCCTCATGATGATAATTAGGTAATCTAAAATTGGGTATGTTGTTTCATCATCTATCCACTAATTTTTTTTTCTTATTTCCATGCTTCTATAGAGTAATCGTTACCAATAGTGTTATCCATTTGGTTCATGTTTTTTGGAAGTATGATAGCTTATAGGAAGCCACGTGGGAACATGATTTACAGATTCACTCTTGGTATCACATGTTGTTTTTAATACTTTTTTATTTTATGATGAGAGTTTTGTATTTATTTATATTGGTTGAGGATATTTTATTACATTTGGAATTGTTGAGTTTATCTCATATGTTTCTTTGTGCCCTCATTTTTTAACTGTCTCTATTTGAGTGGTATCTCCCAAGAAGTGTTGGGTTTGGTGGTTGTAATTTCTTTTATATCTTGGTTTTGATTCTCAAGGACGAGAGTCATATGAAAAGTGTCTAATGTAATGGAATAAAATAGTACTTTATGTATTTTGGTAGTTGGTGGAGTCCATAGAATGATAGATTAGATGTGGTGGAGTTGGATGTGAGTTTTCAACAACAAAGAATATATTAAAGTGTGGCCCAGAGTGTCATTCAATAAAGGGATCACTATAGTAAAGGGTGATTCTAAAGTTGGTGTTTCACATTATAGTGGTTTTTCTTGGTGATATGAATGTGTTCCATGGTGAATAGGGTCCAAAATTATATTTTTGACAAATTAATAAGTCTTATGATTTTATAGATTATCCCTATTGAGTTTTCGATGAGTGTTGAAAAATTTTATTGAATCATATGATTTTACCATTACTATTTTTTTTCTCTATCTTTCTATGGATTTTATAGTATGAAAATACCAAGGGCTAATTCTAAAGGCTCTACCAGTTGAACATCATTGAATGGAAATTTTTATCATGGCGTGAGGACTTGGAGGTCGTGTTTATGAAGTTCGTCTATGGGTGATTTTGTGACATGGTGTTTTGGTCAGGTTATAACACTTCCATGGTCATGTTAGATTTAAGAATTGACCAATCCTTAAATAAAGAATATGTTGGGATGGATAAGAGGGTTCAGAATGTAATTTTAAGTGGTTCGATGCAGTTATACCATTTGTAAAATAACCATTATTTATCATACTAGGATTCCTTAATATACAGTACTAGTATAAATTCAAAATTCCATATGAATTATTTTATTTTACATTATTCTCCTCGAGAATTAGGTTGATGGAGTTTAATCCCAAGATACCACTAGACATTGATTGATTAGATTTTCCCCATAGCTTCAAGAGATCAATTTATGGTGATCTAAGGTGAGCTTCCTTTATTTTACTCTTAGTTTTATAATTTTTATTCATAGTAAGAAGGTTGTGGCAGTTGTTTGGGTAGGTTTTTGTAGCCTTAAGTTGTAGTTGATGGTGATTAATGTGTTCTAGATTTCTGAGTTTTATTTCTCATGGTTGGGGCCTTCTGATCAACTATTCCTCCCCTCTATTTTTTTCATCAATTGTAAAGATTCAATTGATGTGGGGGATTGAATAAATATCAATAAATTTTATATGATGTGGACGTAACAAGATTATTTTAACTTTGGGTGGATGGTGAAAATCAACACGATGAAGATAATGAATTAGAGTAAGTGAAAATTGATGGGAAGTGGGTGAAACACAGATGTTTACATGTTTCTATGATTTTGATTATTTTATTATTGGTTGTCCCTTTGTTTTCTGAAATATTTATATATTGATATTTGTTTTATGTTGTTGATGTGTTAGTAATGATGTAACCACAATTCATAAAAAGTTAATTACATAAATATGGTAAAGAAATAGCTAGATAAAATCTAGTATTTCAATAGATCTTAAGAATAAAGATATGTTGAATTAAAATGATTTACTTTTTTAAAATAGTAGTTATGAATATGTCTTATTTCAAAAATTGGCTATTGTTTAGGGTTGGTATGCATGTTAATAGTGTTGTGAATTTTGTGGCTAATATGGGGGTTGTTGTGTGGTTATTTATATAAATATTTTTGGGTGATGGGATGTGTTGTGAAGCGGGTGTTGTGACTTTGTTTGAACGTTTTGTGAGAGGATATAGGGATTATATATGTGGAATGATGGTATACTTATTTTTTTCGGAACATGAATTGTTATGTGACTATTTTGGTGGATTTCGTTATGAGATTCCTAGAGGTTGATGTAGTGTCTTGTTGGTTGATGTTTGTGGGGAAGTGATATATTTTCTAGGTGGAATAGAACATATAAATAGTAATGTTTAACCCATTAATGGGCGTGGGTTGTAATTGAATGAATTGTGACCGTTAATGAATTATAAATGATTATAATAGATAGGTAGTTGTTGGAATTGATCTGGGTAATGTCTAACGAATGGCTTGTCATTAAATATGGAATTGGATAGAATAATAAATATAATATGGAAAGTAAATGGTATATCTAGAAATGGTTAAATTATTTGACAAAATGGGATGTTTTGGATGGTTTTTGTGGAAGTTTCATGTTGAATGTAGGGATACTCTGTGGTATAGTGATTTTCAACGACAATAGTGTGTAGTGCTGATAAAGTGTTTGTTTTAGTGGTAGTGGAAGTGTTGATTGGTATTAACCATTTGATACAAGGTGGTTTGTGGTTTTAATATAGTATTATTTTCCTTGTGATTTCCTTTTCACCCCTGTCATGTCAGATAACATTATAAATACCCATATGTTTAGGGTTCCAAGTGTTTTCCTCAATATTCAGGTTGGTAAGGGAGAAAATAAATGACTATATCCTCTTCTAGCTCTCCCTTCCGGGCGTGGAACATGCTATGATGGATCAACGTAGGTATATTTATATGGTTTCTAGAGTATTAACATGTATTATGTGGTGTACTTAAAAACCTTTAATGGTCTTGATATGGTGATATACAGTGTGGGTTATTCATGGTAGGAGGAGGAAACGAGGTTGATGTCCATAATGTTCACAATTCACTATTATGATTGATATATGTTATGAGGCTATGATGTTTGGTTGGGATGTGATATGTGGTGGTGGGTATGAGATGATAATTATGTTGTGGATTTGTATGTGGTGGGTGGATATGAAATTAGATATGATGTGATGCGACATGATTCTGGAAGTGATCATGAGTAAAGAACACATTTTTTTAGGGTGTGAGAGTATAAAATTGATGGGATGTTGTTTTGGGGTAACTTATTTCTCTATTATTACACTATTATATTATTAAATTGAATGTTTTATTGGGTTTTTGAGCCTTGGTGAGTTTTGGTGAAAGTTAACATGATGGGTGCTTGCTGGTTATGTTGTTTATTCACTAAAGAATTAGAATTATTTTTCCAAAATTTTTGGAGAGGTCTTGTGGAGGATCTTACTGAGTATACATGTCTACTGATACCTATTTATAAAAATTAGTTTTTTCTCATTTCTAGACCTAGTTTGGAGATTGAGTTAGACCTAATTAGATCAGAGCTTGGTGTTGTGGCTGTGGTTTCTACCTAGGATCTTATTTTGGGTATTTTATTTTGAAACTTATATTTTTAAGAAATTTACCAAGAATTATTGGATGATATTTTTATTCTATAATATGGTTTTTGATTGGTGTATTTATCATTATGTTTCTTAGATTCATAAGGGTAACTTCTACCATACTTGTGATATATACCCTTGATGCTAGTGGTCAATCTATGACCTATTGGAGGCATCTTTAAGGATCACTCATATCTTTACTACATGCCCAGGAGGGGTTCCCAGTGGTTGTGGGTTGCAAAAACTGTTTTTTACATTAAATTGATACATGAGAGAAATATTATGTATCAATTGTAATTATAATATAAATTTCAATTGTACACTTTGATTACAATCACTGGTTATAATTGGAGATATAATAAAACTCCAATTATATTATATGATATAGCTGATGAAATAATTATGTTATGATACTGTGTTTTATAGAAAATTAGGCATGTATATTATTTTTCAATATTTCATATCATAGTCTATGAAATAATTATCATATATGGATTTTCTGTATATCAATCATTAATATGTTATAAACATATTTAACAGAAGGATTCATCTTTATTATATTTTAAGATACAACTCAAAATGTTTTACAATAATAATTTCCAAAAAATAACTAATAAATTAACATTTTTATTTGTGAAAGTACAATGATTTGATACCACTGATGGGATTTAACTAGTTCATTTAATGAACAAATAGTGGAAGAAACCCATGAACAAGACCAATCTATCTTTATCAGATAAATGTGAAATGAAATTATAGAACGTAATTGAATACATGAAACATTAACTGCCTCCATCTTGACTCCTTGATTCTTAATTTAGATTACTAAGTTGAAGAAATTATATCACCTCTACATTTAGTACATCAATCTTGGATAATATTTCTCAATGAGAGGATCACAAACCCCCTTAAGGGGTGTTAGCGCCTTCTTACAAAGATAAATGGTGGTTTCAGTCAAATAGATCTACAATTGGATTTAATGTGTCAAAATTTGTTAACAAAATAGGCATCACATCTTGTTTTATATCCAATTTTCATTTAATGAAGAGTGATTCATGAATAAAAAAGGTGTGGTGGGTACTCACATCCCATACATATAATATCATAAGCCCTGTTGTATGATGTGATAATGGAAAATAGAAACATCCACATGCCATTTACGATATATACATATTTTAAGGTGTGGTAAGCATCTCATAAATATCATTCCTTACAACTATAGAGATATTAAAAGCTACAATATCACTTTTATTGTACATAAAAAATAAGATAAGGAAAATAATTTTAAATAAAAATCTCATAGAAAATAAGAACATTTTACAAAAAAACTCAAAAATAGTTCTTGAAAGACTCAATGCATCAATAAAACAACCTTATTCAATTTCATCACCATGTAAAAAAGAAAAATCATCATTAAAAAAAATATCATTATATAAGATAAATTATCATGTTTTGGGTTATTTAACAAAAATTAATGTTTATAGGGTTTATCATAAGATAATCATAGCTATGAAAGAATTAATACAAGTTATGTTTTATATGAAATTACCATTTTATAAGTATATTATTATGGATTAAATTTAAAATGAATCTAGATATTTAAATTTGGATATCTCATAACATGTTAAGAATGTGATTTAAGGAAGAAATCTTAAAGTTTATGGGGATCTTAATACTCATCAACCTAGAGTATGAAAAACTCTTAAATACCACTAGATAGATTTTTTTATTATTATAAGGTATTTTTTATATAATATTCTTGTTTTTTTAATGTAAGTAATTTTTATATAGTTTCATAGATTTTATAAAATATTGTGTATATTCTTCCGAATATGCTTTATGTTTCGAATTATTTTGAAAATAATTAATTATGTGTCATTGTTATTAGGACTAAGAATTTTATTTTTTCAATGTTAAATGATTCAAGAGAAATGATTGTTGAAGAATAGATTAGAGAAATTAATGACCACTGTAACTTTTCTCTAACAGGTTTGAGAATACATTTGGAGGCCATTGTATCCTGAAATAGAGCATGATAAGATTATACCTATGCATTGTATTCTCAACTCCAAATTATTATAATTTTGTAAGAATAAATAAGATCATACATATGAATGTCTTTGAAATCAAACAGCATGTATAAAAATATATCAATGCATATGCACCAGCCCCGACATGTCATCAGCTACCCAATGTGTAGAGACTCGAAGCATGACGTACATGGACATTACATTACTTTTGCGGAATACTTAGTACATAACAAAAACACACACACAAGGACCGTAATAGTTTAGTGTCTTTGGAAACTCGGAATATAATCTTCTAATCGTGGTGAAAGATCTTCAACATCTTCCATAAAGATCTTCCCTTTTTTTACCTAAAACCTTTCTTTATATCCTGGGGAAAAGAAAACATAAAAGGGTGAGCTCAAATGCTCAGTAAGGGTAAACAAAAGAAATATCAGTCATATCATATTCATAAGAACATAACATTTTGGAAATCTTAACCTACAAAAGGGATCATAATATCATAACATGGGATAAATCATAGTAGTGAAATGTAAACCCCAATAATCATAACTTAAAACATGAAACTTTGTGGCATACACACATAATCATAGAGAATCATTTCTTATTAGTCAAGACTCATTGCCAAGACTATCTTAGTGGACAAAGTCCATTTCTGAACCGTGTTCACTCCTCATTTCAATCATGTTTCACTGAACCGGTTTAACCTGCCGTTCCAGCCATGACTATCTCATGAGATATAAAATCATTACCCAATGCATTGGAGGGATATGTAGGTCCCACCCATCTCATAATTATACCATTCTTATGTGTGCCACAAAATCATAAATCATACATCATTGCATAACCCATGTGATAAAAATGGGATTCTTAAACATCATGACATCATAAAACAATTCATATAAGATAAAGAAATTCCTAAAAATAATTCCATCACAACATAATAAAATAAATGTAATAATAGGGATAGTAACAGAACCCTATATTATCTTAGATGGAAAATAATTTTGATAAAACACTTGAACTCCATTCTTGAGGAAAATAACCTTTCAAAAACATTTTCCTTTCTTAACATGTCATAAAATTTTAAACTAAAAGAAGTTGATTAAAAATAAACTTGAAAACTTGATAATGAAGCTTCTTGGAAATAATGTTTTAAAAATCCATTTATGTCGTATAAGTTAAAAAAAAATTCTTCTCGTACTTTTGTTGGAAAAGTCAAAAAGTACCTCGTACGAAAAACGACAAAAGATTTGTTTCATATATTTTACTAAAAACTCACCTAAGGGAAAAATTGGATTAAAATAATTGTAGGTGGATGGAAATAAAATTACATATTGATTAAACATGGATGTGGATGATAAAATACACCCCAGTAATTACCAAAGTACAAACAATCTCGGATAAAAATGAGATTGTGATATTTCCCTTACCTTAGGTCTGATTTGATTCGTAAGTGTCCAAACCTCCTGTATAATGATTTAAATAATGTCGTTGACTTATTCTAGAATCATAATCATTGTTATGATATCATATATGGTTCACTTATGACTATATTTTACCTGTTCTTTTGTAAATTTCATGTTAAAGAGCGTTTTGGGTAAAATCGTTTCATTTTTCTTCTGTGTTTTGACTTGTAATTATTCATATGATTACATAGATCATGATTACTTAATTACAGAATATAAAACATGATTTATATATGATATATAATAGATCATTAAATGGAAATGAATACACCGTTCATGGAGATGGTAGGCCGTACGTACACATGAACGCTGTTTTCGTTTCCTTATTGAGTTGAATGGAATTAAGTAGATGAAATACATATATACACACATAAATCCAGTATCATTATTATGTCATATATTTCATGATTACTTATTATATATACTTTATAATTATTCATGAATGGTTAACGTGGAGAATGAATCTCATCGCGTCGTGGAGACGGTAGTCCGTACGTACGCACGAGCGATGATATCGTTCTCATGAGCATGGAATTGTATTGGAGTGTATGTATACTATTTCCGAATCAATATCACTTTACAATAATCATATATAGTTATTATGTAAACTATTTTACCCATCCATGTAAGGTGGTGGTGGAAAATAGATTACACCACGGCGTGGAGACGCTATTCCGTACGTACGCACGCGCGGTGATTTCATTTTCCGTAGGATGGATAGATGGTGAAATAGAGTTGTTTCATGCATATAATAAAATATCATTATATGATTGATACTTATTTTATTACTTCATAATTAAACAACCTATGAAGAAGAAGTTGAAGAAGAAATAAAGTTGAACGAATCGGTAACGGACATTACCTCTTCTTTGAAGCGCCTCTTTGAGTCCACCTCTTAGGGCACTAAAAATGGTCTTTGAAGAAGACCAAGACCTCTAGGATGTTTCTAGGGAAGTGGAGAAGAGAATTTTTCAGGGATTTTCCAGGATTGAAGGATCAAAGTGGTGTGAGGAAGAGAGGGAGGAGGTGTCGTTTTATAAGGGAGGAGAGGGGCACCTTTGGAATAACTAAAAATATTATTTTATTATAAAGCCAAATTCGGTTTTAAATAGCTCAAAATTGATTTATTTCAAAGATAAGGAGGGGATGGGTCTAAATCCTCTCATACAATAGAATTTAGACAAGTTTAGGTTCTTATTTTAGCCTTATCATTTAGATCTAAAATTAAGATAAATAATTTTACTTTTACCGTGTCTTCTTGTGTTCTTATACTATAAGGTTAATAAACTTACTATAAGCCACCAAACGAACCCCAAGTTGTTTATTATTAATATATATAACCTTATATATGTCATTTTGCTGAACCTTAGATTTTTAGGAATAAAATAACAATTAATAATATAATATTTGTTTTAAAAACAATTTTATGTCAATTTTGATACTATTTGGTAATTGATTTTTGTGAAACTCATAACAGAATGATTAGTTCGAAAAACATTAATTAAATCAATAATAACATGTCATATTATCCTAGAAAATTATTTTAATTCATGAAAAGTCTCAAATTACATTTATTTTGGTATTTATAACATCAATTATGTCAATATTTCATTAATATAATAATTACTGCATCATCTTTGTGTCATAAATAAATTAAATTATTTAATGTCTAAAAATTACAAATAAATTACCATAATGTAGGAAATCGTTTCATATTTCTAATGAATATTTATAGTCGAATTTATCTTATGTATAATCCTATAATAAAAATGATATACTTATTAAACTTTGATTTTAACTATTTTAACCCTTCTTTAAATAAATTAATAATAAATGTCCTAATCTAATCCAAGTGGGCCCAAATGGTCACATTTTATTCCTAAGGTTGTTTTTGGTCGAATGCAACTTATCCAATAGAATTAGGACATGTTTTAGGGTAATAATAATATCATTTTACCCGTAATTACCCTATTTACTTTTAACCGTGGTAAAAAAAGTAAAAAGTTACTATTCACCAAAAATTATTTTTATCTCATTGAATCAGATTTTACTTAATGACATCAACCGTGTCTCTGAAATTTTTTAAATTCCACTCACAGAAGCAGTAAAATTATGTTTTATGAAAAATTCATTTTTCTTAACTACCACTTTGTGGTTTCACTATTCATCAAAAATGTAAGTTTCCAGAAAAATACCAAAATTAGGCCTATGATATATTTGATATTATGTACGCAAAAATTATGTCTATTTTATCAAATTAAAAACATATCAGTTGCATTAATTAATTTAAAAATTAATTCCCGTCGTCAAACCAAATAGCGTGTTCTTAAGAGATAATTACTATCAAAAGATTGACACTTGTTTATGTCTGGTTTAAATGTGAAATTACATCCAATGAGAAACATTGTATTAAATTGAAAAAATATATTCTAAATATACTTTAAAAGCACTCAAATTAATAATTTATCACTATTAATTATTTCTATTAAAAAGGTTGTTTTTAATTAAAATTTAGTAATTTTCACTATTCATCAGAAAATGAAAGTTATCTGAAAAGTACAAAAATTTTACCCTAAGCTAATTTCGATATTCCGAATCCAAAAATGAGGTCCATTTTGAAAAGTAAAATTTACAAAATTTCAAAAAGTGGATATTACTATTCATAACGGCCAGTTTTAATAATATTTTAATAGCATATCGTTGTTTAGTGAAACTCGGTATTGCGTACTACACACGCTATCGAGGAAGGTCGTGATTGCGTGTAATGCAAGGAAAGTCAAGGATGCATGTTGTGCAATCTCCTTTTGGTGTAGCGTACAACACAAGACATTAATGAAATTAAAAAGAATATAAAATCTCAGGGTGTTACATTCTACCCCCCTTAAAATGAATTTCGCCCTCGAAATTCGTCGGGATTATAAATGGTTTACTAATCAAAAGTTTCTTTAATAGAAACCCACATCGTAAAAAGGAATACCAAAACCAATCTTTAAAAACAAAAGTATGAAACGTAATGGTTACCCAAATAAACTAATCACTGGGTTTCCACCAAGGTGAAAATATGGATATGGAAGAGAAATCTAACCATCATGTTTAGATGGAGAGTGGTAGAGAACATGGCTATGGAAAAGCCAGCAATCACAAAGCCATAAATTTGTGATGATCTAAGGTACCATCTGATTCATCATATATAAGAGCACTAGGACAACATTTTTGGTTTTCAAGATCATTTCCCTAAAGTTGATGAAATTGGAATTCGAAGAAATAATTTCGTGATTTTGGTATAGTCTCACCGGTGGTCGTTCTTTGGACAATTTCCACTTCATCTCTTGAAGAAATGAAGTTGAATTTGTCATTCATGATGTGTTAGCAGATCATGTGATAGAATGATGGGTCATTCCATCTATCTCAAAAAAAAGGTTAGAAAAGTTATCAAAACTTACATAAGTCCATTTATAGTGAGATTAATTATATATTGTTCCTAAAATGGACTTATAATTCACATATCATACTGCTTAATATAATAAAACTAGTTTCTACTAAACATGGACTTCCTGTAGGCCAGTGGTAGGCGCTAAAGGCCAGTCGCACTTCGGTTGTGGGTTCGATTCCCACAGCCTTGTCCGACGCGATGGGCTGTCTCCCGTCCTGCAGGTTGTCCTTTTTCTAATGCTATATTACTATAACATCCCATCAATAATATCAAAAAATGTTTTATCCTAACTTATGTCCAACATAATCCATTTCAATATTTAGGCTTATCTAAAATACTTCGGTCCAAGCTCAAAGTATAAAGAAAATGATTACTTGAAATGTCACATAACAATCATGTGAATGGCATCATTTATCCCCCATATATCATAAGATATATCTTGTTGGTCAAATTACAAACATGTGAATACCTAAATCATGTATTCTCTTGAAGAATTAATACCCATTGAACCTTAGTGAAAACATGAATGCAGTTAAAAGTTAAGACTTTCCACAAACCAAAATCCTCAAAATTCATTATACTCAAACCATGATATCACTTAGTCCTTATATCAATCATGAGCTCATGAATACAATCAAACATCTCATTATCTTCTTATCCCTTCATTATGCGCATATCATCTTCTTAACAAAAATATCTGAATAACATTTAATGGATACTGGTACCATTAATCATACACTTTCAAAACTCAAGGAAAGACAACAGTGTAACAATCCGTAGATGTCTCTTTATTCCATAGTACCATGAGATTACTTATACAACATTACACTTGATAAACATGTAATCATCCCACTACCTTCTTAAACCATTGACCGAGCTTCAACAATTCTTTAATATCACATATCATTTATAGTCTCTTCATCATCATCAATATAAATACTACCCATACGGCCGTACTGATTATCTTCATGAGACTTTCCCTTAGGGAATTGGTTTGCATAATGCCCATACATTCCACATTTAAAACATTTAACCATTGTTGATGTCGTAGCAATACCATTATCCTCATCCATGGTGTTAACTGAACCTTTTCCTTTGCACTTACTGGATTTGTGTCCTTCTTTTCCACACCCAAACCATCTTTCGTTCCCTTGAAACAATCTCCTCGATTCCTCTTCCAACATGATTTACATGAGGGAAATTGAACTTTATTTCCTCTATGATCATCATGAAACTCCATCTTTCTCTTATTATCTGAGTCGGGAAACTTACCAAAGTTGAGATTATTGATCATATTATGAGATTGCTGATTAGGCATAATAACGATGTTTGGACTTTCAAATCCCGTTTCATTTGGTTTCTCATGAAGAATATCATTCCATTGTCCGTCATATCCTCCATTATCATGAATCTTCCTGTTTCTAGCCATTTTCTAAAACCCAAAAAGAATAGTGTGAGAGGCAAAAATCATGCTAGGGAAAACAACATAGTAAAGGGGGAGCACCCTCAATATCTAACATCTTAGGTTAAATTCTACTATCATTACCGTAGTTCTAGGACTATATCCTATACGCATACTTATCCTTAAGGACATCCCTAGACATACCTTAGAAATATCGCTAGGGATCTCACTAACATTTTTGCATCCTAGTTTCCAAAGGTTGACTAAACCTTTCCTCTGATACCAACTGTAGAGACCCGAAGCATGACGTACATGGACATTACATTACTTTTGTGGAATACTTAGTACATAACAAAAACACACACACAAGGACCGTAATAGTTTAGTGTCTTTGGAAAATCGTAATATAATCTTCTAATCGTGGTGAAAGATCTTCAACATCTCCCATAAAGATCTTCCATTTTTTTACCTAAAACCTTTCTTTATATCTTGGGGAAAATAAAGCAGAAAAGGGTGAGCTCAAATGCTCAGTAAGGGTAAACAAAAGAAATATCAATCACATCATATTCATAAGAACATAACATTTTGGAAATCTTAACCTGCAAAAGGGATCATAATATCATAACATGGGATAAATCATAGTAGTGAAATGTAAATCCCAATAATCATAACTTAAAACATGAAACTTTGTGGCATACACACATAATCATAGAGAATCATTTCTTATTTGTCAAGACTCATTACCAAGTCTATCTTAGTGGACAAAGTCCATTTCTGAACCGAGTTCACTCCTCGTTTCAGTCCTGTTTCACTGAACCGGTTTAACCTGTCGTTCTAGCCATGTCTATATCATGAGATATAAAATCATTACCCAATGCATTGTAGGGAGATATAGGTCCCACCCATCTCATAATTATACCATTCTTATGTGTCCCACAAAATCATAAATCATACATCATTACATAACCCATGTAATAAAAATGGGATTCTTAAACATCATGACATCATAAAACAATTCATATAAGATAAAGAAATTCATAAAAATAATTCCATCACAACATAATCCAATCAATGTAATAATAGGGATAGAAACAGAACCCTATATTATCTTAGATGGAAAATAATTTTGATAAAACACTTGAACTCCATTCTTGAAGAAAATATCCTTTCAAAAACATTTTCCTTTCGTAACATGTCATACAATATTAAACTAAAACAAGTTGATTAAAAATAAACTTGAAAAATTGTAAAGGAAGCTTCTCTGAAATAATGTTTTAAAAATCCATTTATGCCATATAAGTTAAAAAAACATTCTTCTCGTACTTTTGTCGGAAAAGTCAAAAAGTACCTCGTACAAAAAACGAAAAGGATTCCTTTCATATCTTTTACTAAAAAATCACCTAAGGGTAAAATTGGATTTAAAAAAATGTAGGTGGATGGAAATAATATTACATATTGAGGAAACATGGATGTGGATGACAAAATACACCCTAGTAATTACCAAAGTATAAACAATCTCGGATAAAAATGAGATTGTGATATTTCCCTTACCTTAGGTCCGATTTTCTTCATAAGTGTCCGAAACTCCTATATAATGATTTAAATAATGTCATTGAATTATTCCATAATCATACTCATTGTTATGATATCATATATGGTTCACTTATGACTTTATTTTACCCGTTTTTTTGTAAATTCCATGTTAAAGAGCGTTTTGGGTAAAATCGTTTCATTTGTCGTCCGTGTTTTGACTTGTTATTATTCATATGATTACTTAGATAATGATTAATTAATTCTAGAATATAAAACATGATTTATATATAATATATAATAGATCAGTTAATGGAAAGAAATACACCGTTCATGGAGACGGTAGGCCGTACATACGCATGAACGCTGTTTTCGTTTCCTTATTGAGTTGAATGGAATTAAGTAGATGACATACATATATATACACATAAATCCAGTATCATTATTATGTCATATATTTCATGATTACTTATTATATATAATTTATAATTATTCATGAATGGTTAACGTGGCGAATGAATCTCATCTCGTCGTGGAGACGGTAGTCCGTACGTACGCACGAGCGATGATATCGTTCTCATGATCGTGGAATTGTATTGGAGTGTATGTATACTATTTCAGAATCAATATCACTTTACAAAAATCATATATAGTTATTATGTACACCATTATACCCATCCAAGTAAGGTGGTGGTGGAAAATAGATTACACCACGGCGTGGAGACGGTATTACGTACGTATGCACGTGCGGTGATTTCGTTTTCCATAGGATGGATAAATAGTGAAATAGGGTTTTTTCATACTTATAATAACATATCAGTATATGAGTGATACTTATGTTATTACTTCATAATTAAACAACCTAATAAGAAGAAGTGGAAGAAGAAATAAAGTTGAAATAATCGGTAACGGACATTACCTCTTCTTTAAAGCGCCTCTTTGAGTCCTCCTCTTAGGGCACTAAACATGGTCTTTGAAGAAGACCAGGACCTCTAGGATGTTTCTATGAAAGTGGAGAAGATAATTTTTCATGGATTGGCCGAGATTTAAGGCTCAAAGTGGTGTGAGGAAGAGAGGGAGGAGGTGCCCTTTTATAAGGGAGGAGAGGGGCACCTTTGGAATAACTAAAAATATTATTTTATTATAAAGCCAAATTCGTTTTTAAATCACTCCAAATTAATTTATGTCGAAGCTAAGGTGGTTCTGGGACAAAATACTCTCATCCAATAGAATTTAGACAAGTTTAGGTTACTATTTTAACCGTATCATTTAGATCTAACTTTAAGTTAAATAATTTTACTTTTACCGTGTCTTCTTGTGTTTTTATACTATAAGGTTTATAAAATTAATATAAGCAACCAAACAGACCCCAAGTTGTTTATTATTAATAACTATTGCCGTATCTAAGTCATTTGGATGAACCTTAAATTTTTTTGAATAAAATAACAATTAATAATATAATATTTGTTTTAAAAACTATTTTATGTCAATTTTGACACTATTTAGTAATTAATTTTAGTGAAAATCATAACAGAATGATTAGTTCGAAAAAAGTTAATTACATCAATACTAACATGTCATATTAACCTAGAAAATTAGTTTAATTCATAAAAAGGTTCAAATTACATTTATTTTGGTATTTATAACATCAATTATGTCAATATTTCATTAATAAGATAATTACTGCATCATATTTGTGTCATAAATAAATTAAATTATTTAATGTCTAAAAATTACAAATAAAATACCACTATGTAGGAAATATTTTTATATTTCTAATTAATATTTATAGTCTAATTTATCTTATGTATAATTCTATATTAAAAATGATATACTTATTAAACTTTGATTTTAAGTATTTTAACCCTTCTTTAAATAAATTAATAATAAATGTCCTAATCTAATCCAAATGGGCCTAAATGGTAATATTTTATTCCTAAGGTTGTTTTTGATCGAATTAAACTTATCCAATAGAATTAGGACATGTGTTAGGGTAATAATAATATCATTTGTACCTATAATTACCCTATTTACTTTTAACCACGGTAAAAAAAAAGTAAAAAGTTACTATTCACCAAAAATTATTTTCATCTCATTGAATCACATTTTACTTACTGACATAAACCGTGTCTCTCGAAATTTTGAAATTCCACTCACAGAAGCAGTAAAATTATGTTTTATGAAAAATTTATTTTTCTTAACTACCACTTAGTGGTTTCACTATTCATCAAAAAATGAAAGTTTCCAGAAAAATACCAAAAATTAGGCCTAAGCTATATTTGATATTATGAACTCAAAAATGATGTCTATTTTACCAAATTCAAAACATATCATTTTCATTAATTAATTTAAAAATTAATTCCCGTCGTCAAACCAAATAGCGTGTTCTTAAGAGATAATAACTATCAAAAGATTGGCACTTGTTTATGTCTGGTTTAAATGTGAAATTACATCCAATGACAAACATTGTATTAAATTGTAAAAATATATTCTAAATATACCATAAAAGCACTCAAATTAATAATTTATCACTATTAATTATTTTGATTAAAGAGGTTGTTTTTAATTAAAATTTAGTAATTTTAACTATTCATCAGAAAATGAAAGTTATCCGAAAAGTACCAAAATTTCAGCCTAAGCTAATTTCGATATTACGAATCCAAAAATAAAGTCCATTTTGAAAAATAAAATTTAAAAAATTTCAAAAAGTGGTTATTACTATTCATAACGGCTAGTTTTAATAATATTTTAATAGCATATCGTTGTTTAGTGAAACTCGGTATTGCGTACTACACATGCTATCAAGGAAGGTCGTGATTGCATGTAATGTAAGGAAATTCAAGGATGCGTGTTGTGCAAGCTCCTTTTGGTGTAGCGTACAACAAAAGTCATTAATGAAATTAAAACGAATATAAAATCTCGGGGTGTTACACAATGTATACTGGTGGATGAGCCTGAGATAAAGGTATCATGCCAACTCAATACCATGAAAATCCATAATAATTCTTTAGTATGACAATGTTTACCCAAATTATAACCTAATAGGTAATTAGGATTCCAATTTAACCTCAAGGTGATGCTCTAGATTTTTTTACCTGCCAACACATCACTATAAATCCAAAACATCTATCAGCAATCCAACATATCCTTAGGACCCAACGCATAATGTATCATCAAGGAAATGTAAGGATATTTTTGATTCTCTACATTTTAGAAATATAAAAATCTATAAAGACGTGGTATTATGGAGTCCCAATGTAGAATCATAACAAACCCCAAACTACTCTAGTTCTAATAATTCATGATGCATCAACACAAAATATGTTCTTGAACCAACACTACCTCATCTAAAAACCTCACAAGACATTTATGCCCCAAAAACTACCTCATTATATACCCTGATATCACATAACCCATTAGAGTGGAAAACACTGATCAAAATCCAAAATTGTCACATTGGAAACCCAAGAACATCATTTGAGGACCATCTTCATCATATGCATGGTAAATCAATGAACGTCTTAGAAAATTGAGGGAGTGGATTCTAGACAATCTCCACTCCATGTAGCTTACATGAATTCTTGAAGGGTCTAAAAAATTTCCCCTATACAATATTCAAATCAAAATTAGGTAAAGAATAGAATATAATTCCACATAGAGGAAGATCTAGGATAGAGGGGGTATTCAAACCGTGAGATCGATTATAAAAATTAATTCTTCGCAAAGAAGTAATAGAGAATCCCACATGTAAGTGATCCATTATTCCACTACCAAATATTTGGATCACACAAATGAGAGATTAAATTAAATCAAAAAAATTGTATAAGTGGACGAGAAAGAATAGAAGTAGTGTGTTCACTCAGTGAGGAACATAGTGGTTCCCATTATAATTTACGCTCCACAATGGTTGATTGAAGGGGATTTAATTTTTTTAAATCATACACGTTGGGTTTACTATTTCTGAATGGTTTCAAATGGGTTTTTTCATGGATATCGAAACACTCAATGGTTTTATAACTCATGTGGGACCTTATTTCCAAAGGCAGGTGATCGTTAGGGAGTTTGGACCATGATGATTAAGAACACACATTTATCGATAATGTGGGAGCACAAGATCATCACACCCTTTTAGGGGAAATTATTTTCTACTATGGTAAACTCTAGAAGATTTAATATATGTTCATGAATCCTTTATTAATTCCTAAGTAATATGTGGGTCACCCTAGAGTTAACTATGAACTATTATAATGTATGTAATTTACAATCATCTGTATGTATATGAGGTTCTTCATCAATGGAGATATATGTATGTACCTAATTTTCTCCATCTATGGTATCCCATTATATTCTAATTAGATATTCTTGGGTCATTATTATTACAATTTTGGGTTTCTATCCACACAATGTAATGTTCCGGAGTGTATCATCATCTAGGGATACAATAGTTATTTTGATGTTGGGATTGAACACATGTGATGGGATTCCCATGTATCCTCATGAAAGGAATCATAACCCATGTAGTTAGGTGCTGCTTTATAGGGCACATAACACCCTATATGTTTATGTGATAAGGACCTAACCATACATTTTAAAATCATGTAGCAAATATTTCTAGGTGGATGGTGCCTATTCAAAGCTTGGTGTGGTAATTATGATAAAGTATCCCAGCTAACCTAGAATGAATATGAATATACAGTCTGAATTAGACCTTACCAAGATTATGAACCAGGGAGAATTATGGTTGATTTGTGGTGTTGGGTTTAGACCTAATGGAGACTTACTGCATATACCATTTGGATGGGAATCAAATCCCACGTCATTCAGTTGGTATAACAAGAGAGTTTATTCCTTTGAGAGGATTATTATGGAGCTTACTCATGAATAGTATTCCCGAATGAATGAATTTGAGGCCATGATAAATAGATTTACACATGGAGATTGGGGGGATTGTTTTCGGGCTTACTCATGAGGATGATGCAAGAGTTGTTTGATGTTTCATGAAGGATTACTCCTGAAGTCTGTTACCTAGTGAATTGGGGATATGATTTGGACTTACTCCTATGGATTATCCCCATTGATTTTGGGTGTTAGGTTGGCATCCTATAGATCCTTATTATTACCGGAATAAGATTTCTCATATTTCAATAGTTCGGGATTACACATTGATACTACCCTTGGGTGGGGGATCATGTGTATATAATGATTACAATCAACCTCTAATCCCACATGATTCATGATTAGTATGAGAAAGAATATAAAGAAGAAGATTTGAAAAACCACACAATCTGATTTTCCCTAAGGTTGGATATACAGCATTAAGGACTCACATTCGGGGATCACTCTAATAGAAGATAAAAGGAAGATTCAAAGTATGATTATCTACATAAACATCCATAAAACCATGTAGACACCATGATCATGTATATCCTTTATGTCAACAATAGTTAGGATGATTCATTCTTGAATGTTAAGGTCAAGAGGAAGTAAAAGATCTGGAAGACCACTCCTCCTCTACTAGTGGAAGTGGTTGGGGGTATGAGGGTGAGAAAGGAGGATTATAGTTCCCATCCCCACTCTAACCTAGTCACCATGGGGTAGAGGAGGAGAAATATGTCAACCTTATAAAAGAAATGATAGGGGCTTACTCCAAGTGGGATACCCTAAAATTTATCCGAGAGTAGAGGAAGAGGATGTCATTCCATGTAAAAAGGAAATGAAAGTGTGATCCTCACCCTCCCTGCTTGGAACCTAAGGCTCCAAGTGATAGAGAACATATGGGTAAGACAATTTCCTAACCATATAAACTAAGACCAAGAACTTACCAACATGTTTCCAAGGTTCGGGGTCCTCATGACCATGGGAATAAAAATCCACACACACCCTGAGGATCCTAACCACATGGTAGGATGAGTGCGAGAAACCTATGAATTTAGGATTACAAATCCAAATGGGAGACATTCTAGTGTTCCCCTTTCCATGGTATTGAATATCTAAGGGTCTTTGTAGAGGTATCAAATTATTTCCCCTTAGGTTAAGAATCCAAAAGAATATGATCCATTCCATTGGTGTCTTTGAAGAGGACTCAATGAGGGGATTGCGTAGGTCTTGACTTAGAAGGTAGAGGTGCCTCACGTAATTTATGTGAGGAACTGGGAGTGCTTCATGTAAGGGGTATAGGTCTAAATGATCTTGGTATGCATTGGGTAATGGATCGCTTGGAAACAACACATGGGTGAGACTTTATTTTAGGCTCCATGTGTCACGTTAGGTGTTCTTGTAGGGGTCTCATATAGGTCACTTATTAAGTAAAAGGTCCTCGTTTAAGTAGTTAATCACAAGGAGAGAAGGGGTCCTCCTATCAGTGTGTTGTTTTTGGTATCCTAAAGGGACTTTGATCTCACTAATACAACTTAATTCCCTCTTCTATCATGTTTTGGATAGCTACCGAGAAAAGTTTTTGAGACCTGATCAAAGGGGCTTCAAGATTAGAGATTGGGGTTTCTTTTATTTTTTTCAAGTCATACAAATGATGTTCCCAAGGGTACAATTTATAGGAAACTAGGGGAATCTATTTGAAGGAGGATTCCCATGCCGTTCTTGGGAATTGTCTCCCATCATAGGTACCCAGTGTAGGGGTGACCTACCCTTTAGTGGCATGTAGGGAGGTTGTACCTTCCTTTTGATGTGCATGTATGTGTGTGCGGCCTAGGTTGGGATAGTCTATTGATTATCCTTAGGAATATTTAACACCTTAACATTATTTAGGTGATATTCATTATCTTTTAAACCCTCTTGAAAAAATTGAGTGTCAATAAAATACCTCCCCAGGATTTGATATGATCAAAAGAGGAGGGTCAAGGCATAAGGTATAACAAGGAAATGATTAGGAAGGGTGTTCCTGAAAAATTTGTATGTCCTCGATGTAGGGTTGAAGCACAGGTCATTGGCGTAGGATTTTAGTGTAGGTCTAGTGCGCAGATCCTAGACACAAACTAGGTGAATAGGTTCCCAACACAGGCCAGTGGCATCTATAATTACCATTGGACACTTTGTCATTTTCTTCCGATTTTAAGATTCTGATTTTCAATATTTCCACACAGGTCTTCCACTAAAATCTATATCATGTTTTTGTGAATTTCTCTAGAAAATAATTATAAGGTATGACCACTTTGTACTATTGTGGTACACGGGGAAAACCTTGTTGAGAATCCTTTGTGATGGACCTGATCAATGGGCATGTGCTTGGAACCTTGTCGAAGGGACTGCACATGAGATCATGTCTAAGGGTCTTTGTTAGTTATTCACCTATAAAAAAATTTGTATTCTTACACGTAAAAAAAATATTGAACTTTTCTAAGTAAATATTTTTACTTAATTGGGGAACTTGATATCATCTTGTTGTTTTTTCAATGTATGGTATAATGACTATTACTGAACAAGCTCCAACACATTCTTCTGAGATGGTCAAAGGTGTTGGGATGAGTTACTATGATGTGGCTAAGCCTACTCTACTTAATCTAGATATGTTTTTAAAATAACACAAATGTGAGTAGCTACGAATCGATTATCTTCTATTTTACAATCACCGACTTATGATGGATTCTACTATGCATGGGGTCCAAAGTTATATCTGGAAGTCTTACTTTGGGAAGCACACCAAATTCCCTTACATAAAAATTTCCTCCAAGGGTGTTATATATTAATTAATAGATAGTTCCTGTTGTATTTTTTAAGAATCACAATAGCTGCAATCTAGATATAAAATCAAATATTCAAGAATCATGGCATCATTGTTTAGACTTAAGCTTCTGTACCTCATAGATAGATCAGACTAATGGATAGAAAGGGAATTGATACTTCTGATCAATAGGGGGAGTTTGGACCAAGTGAATGTGGGTGTACTGGGTGTGATGAACTTGTAGAGAATTCAAGGAAAACCTACAAGATGTCCATATCTATAAGGATGGATGGGTAGGAAAAACCTACGTCTATAAGAACATAAATATCATCCCTGGACATTTAAGTTAGTTGATTTTGAAGAAAAATTCATTCCACCTAACACATGGTGAAGTTAGGATTAGTATGTTGGACATTTACGAGATTTACGGGGTACCCATTTTGAGGGATATATATTATGATTTCAACCCATTAAATACAACATGGGATGATACTGAACGATTATCATTGTTGGACCCTGAGTTTTTACCGATGGAGAATAAATTTCAAGACCATGACCCTTCTACCAAGGAAACAATCCATCTGGGAACATAGATGAATGATTTCTAAGAATTTTTAGGAGCAGGTAATGCTTACAGGCATCCTACTATATGTCCCACCATAGAGAATTGAGGAACTGCCGACACATTCTGGCCTACACTAAAGAATGGATATTTTACACTTTGGGGTTATAAGGTCAACCCCAAGGCTAATGAAAATACATTCTCTACTGGATTCATCATTATTTTTATTATGAATTTATGTTATTCTGGTCCATTAGTCTGGTGGTTGTGTGAGGCCAGATACTTTTTTCATTTTATAGGGGAGGTACATAGGGTTGGTTTCCCCTATTCTAGAAAAAAATAAATGTTGTTCTCTACAAACACACAATGGGAAAGTACCATTTAGTATTTTTGTGTGGTTTCAAGTGCTATGGGGTGGATCATGGCTCCCTTCCATTCATATGGGGTGCTGAGCCCAGTTAAAATCCAAAAAAACAAATTATACCCATTATTTCAAGTTATTTCTAGAATCTAACCTCTGAACCTGATATATGATGACATGTTGAAGATGATGAATGTGTCAGGAGAAATTAAAATATTTTGTTATGGAAAACCACCAACATGGACATTTAATAATTATGGAAAAGAAAATAATTAGGGGATTAGGTCATAAATTATAGCATTTAGATAGAGTGTATTAGTGGCTCATATTGACAGTGAGATCATCTATGAGGCTTATGCTCCCTATTGATTTTCATGATAGTTTAAATTTTTTAAACTTTCAATCATCTATCTCTTTGTGTATGTTATGCTAGAGAAACATTTGATCGTAGACCAATAGATTTGGATATTTATTTCCATATAGGTGTCCAAAATTTCAATCAAACTACCTTTATCAGACACATCAATCAGGTTGGAGGATGGGTATTCCAAGGGTTGGATCTCTTCATACCCTCATGGGGGTATTGGAAAAGGGAATTTATCATGTTCAGGATACAAAATATTCTTTTTATGGTATGTGTAGTAGAAATACTAGATCTGAATATGATGATATAGAAGATCTAGTGCCATAAAAGTGATATCGGGCAAAGTCCACTAGGAAAACTAGGGCTTAGAAAGCCAAACCTCCCGAACCAAAGAGGTCTAGTTCCATCGTCAGTAGGAAGATCATGTTCCTCCACCTCATTATATTGTGATAGAAAAGAGTCCTGAAGAGTGTTCCAAGACGTTGAGTGTTAGTTCTTCCTCACACCCATCCCAACTAGGGTCAAATTATATGCATCCCTTAGAGATATGAGTTTTGGGAGAGCATAACTCATGATGTGAGAGATACCTAGTAATTTTTCAAGGATAGATTTCGAATCCCAGATTTGGGAGATATTAGAGTACCCAGCCCCCAATATTCACCTTGATAATAATTTAGCTAAGGTGACTAGGTATCTTCAGATGTTTGAGTATTTTATATACACAACTAATGACTAGACCCTGAACACAAAGCGAGTTTCTCACATGATGGGTTGAGGAGTGCATGAGGGGGTAGCTATTCATCCTAAGGATGAATGAGACACCTACCTCAATCCTTTTGAGGTATATCTTTTTTTCACTTTTCTACTCTTTCACCCAACATCATTAATATGGAGGGGATTTTATTATGTAGTTCATAAGAGAAGATAAAGAATAACTGGTTGTAGAAGGAGAAGCAGCAGAGGTGTCTAGGTTTCCAAAGTATATGCCTAAGGACACTCCCATTAGCATAGAAGATGAGACCCTTGATTTACTTGGGATATCCCCGAGTCAGAGTACCATGATGGGGGGATATGGAGGTGGGAACCCCATAACAATCACCTCAATTATCTGCTTTTAAGAGGATTGATATGGGTCATTCACTATCTCAAGATTGAAATCAGAGGATGGAATTAAAGATGGACCAACAAATGGGTCTCATTAAGTATATAGTACTGTCATTTGATATCATGACTTGCTCGACATATATTATATGACTAAACTTGCATCTTTTAGAATCTATGTCATATCCCTCCCTTAATTTGTCTAGAACTGACCCTTCAAGAGCCGAGGAGGATGCCCCATGGGGGGGATGGATCAAGGATGATAAATTCATTAATTTGATAAATGAAGAATCTGAAGATGTGGTTGTGTCTCCCCCTTTTCTTGAGGGTATTTTGGTAATAAATGTTGAACCCATTTCCCCCCCAAAAGTGCTAAAATGGATCTCATATGGTTCAATTAATGTTCTGATGTTGGACCTAGTGTTGTAGGTCTTGATGACACTGTGCTTATTGAGTGGTCAGTAGAGGTGATCAACAATAGATCCAATTTGATTTCTAAGAAACGCATCTAAGACATCACTATTGGTGAGGATACATAAATAATTGAGGCTATGTATAATGAAATTTTGGATCTAATTAATCAAGGAATTGATATTCCAGTTTCTATCAATGAGTTCAAGGATTTAAATAAATAATTGTAAGGATTTGAGTTTTGTCATTATTTCATTTATTTAAACACAATTGACTTTATTTCACTTGATACTCCACATCAAAGCACAAATTTCTTAGCATTCTCTATAGATAATGTTTCCATGTCACTCCATTAATGAGGAATTCAAGTACACGCTACTTGTATTTCTGAGGGAGAAATAGTTGAGGATCCTAAAGTTGGAAATTCTCAAGATCATATGGTCTATGCTATTATGAAAACTCTAAAAGAATTTTCGTCATCATTACATTCTTATTTCGATATATGAGGCAACGAGAACTAGATAGGTATCAATTTTGATAGTCAATCCAACAATAGGTAAATGTCATCGACTTATTTTTTTATTACACCATCTTTTCTATTTGTTGAAATTCTGATTTTGATGAGAAGTTTCACTTGTTATTTACTGTCATTGGGTTCAGTGTTTGGACTTGAGAAGAGGGATTCCTTGCCATCTATACCAAAATTGGTAAGTGAAGATGATGTTGTTTTATAGGGATAAGAAAAATGAGGATCATTGAGTGCACTGATCCTGGATTACGTCACTCCGTCTGAAAGGAGCTCTGAGTCTAATCTGAAGATGTAAGAGGATTTTCTCCATAAACGCCTTTTTGTCTGGAGAGATAAATGGAATACATATAGGGATACACCTCTTGAGGAAATTACATCACAACTTCTATGAATTCCCTTAGAGGTTTCCAGGATGGGATATGAAATATTTATATAAAGTTAAATATATGATATCGTAAAGGTGATCATCCAGAAATGGGTAGGGGAGCAAATCTTGTATCAGATCAAGGCACATTAGGGAGGCCAGTTTGAGTAACTCAGAGCTACTACAATCCGACCTGAGGTCATCCACTCCACAAAGGTGGAGGAGTATCAATATCAACTCAAAGAAAAGTATCTCCAAATAATGCACCGTGAAGAAGAGTTAAATTTTGCAAATTAATAGGTAGTTGAACTCCACCAATACCTAGTATGGGATTTCTAACGAATGAGAAACATTTTTGGTGCCTCGTAAAGAAGATTCCTAAATTCATGGAGGCTACTTCTAAAAAAATGGTTACGCTTTAGGAAGCTACACTAATGTCTTTGGGTTTAGTTCAACATTCAAAATCTTATATTGAGTAAAATTGTAAAATTTGGCATAGGGGCTCAAGTATGTGTAAGTTCCCCTATGCTTCAAAACATAAACAAAAATGATTATTTTTATTCCCAATCACTTGTGTATTCACCCCTATTTTCATTCTATGAACTTAACATAAAATTGAAGATGGATTGTTTAACAAGTCATCTTTGTATCATCAGTTCATAACCACAATGATAGGGTTGAGGAAAATGCACTAATGTTTTCATAAACCATGGGGATTAGCGAGTGAGAATTGGATTTTTGTAGGGTTTTTATGGAAAACCCTAAAAACATTGTGTCTTTTTTCTTTTCATTAAAAAATATTTTGGCTAGAACATAAGGAGTGTGAGTTTAGTGAGTTGAGAATCGACTTTTGTCAAGAGTTCCATTTACGGGTTTTTAACTTAGAGTGTGTTGTGTATCTTTTATTATGCAATTTAAAGTCATGTATATCAAACTAATAAAGATATTGTTTTAGGTTGAACATCATTGACCATAATGTTTTGAAGTAATAATTTGAACAAGTCTTGGTGATCATGAATTTTTTGAAATTCGTCAGACGATCCCAAGGGGAATCTTGATCCATGATTTTATAGTTTCTAAATGTGTAACATGATATTCAGGAATAAAGGAGGTATCTCTATCAAGAGAAGTTATAGTTATTTGAAAAACCCATTACTAGGTCTATTTTATGAAAGGATAACTTGGGCACATGCTTTATATTCAAGTAGTAGTATTCTTAGGATAACAGACCCATTTAGTGGGTGACTTATTCAAATCCAACTGGGACATGTTATAGAATAGTGAGGAAAAGGAGTTCTTAAGAATTATGGAATTCAATTACTAATGGATGAAAGGAATTTATGGGGAATCATATTTTTCAAGACCATGAAGGGTTGTTTTTCAATGGAAGATGTTTAGGAATGAAGGGATCATCTGTATTTGGCATAGGCTATGAATGGTAAATCACACCGGGTCAGATTCTGATTGTGATAAGGGGGAAAATTTTGTTAGATGATTACTTCCAGGAGGGAAGGACCTTTCACGAAAATGGTAAAATAACCATTTAGATTAATTTCATGCACATGGAAAATTGACAATGTAGTTTTACATTTTACCAAGATGATGTTTTCATACAGCTTAATGTCTTGTGACAAGGATGTTCTACTATGAAATTTAAATTCATACAAAAATTACGTTGTGTTATACAGATTAATTTCATAAAACAAGGAAATTATGCTATGAAACATAAATTCCTACAATAAGAAAATTATGTTATGATATTTAAATTCATACCATAATGTAGTTTAGACTCATACAACAATGACATTATGGAGTTATAATTTAAGGTCATTAGCTTTGACCACAATGTTTATGATTCTAATATTCTTTGTAATCTATCTATAAATATTCTATAACATTCATGTGTGAGAGGAGAATGTTGTATGTTATGATTTAGGGCTACTTGGATCCAAAGTGTGGTATGGAAAAAGTGATTATAGTGTTAGAAAAGGTATATCATGATGATGAAGTTACTACTAGTTGAAAACCTTTTTTTGGGATATTATGAAAATAAAACTGGGGCGTATTATAGAATATTCAATAGTGGAATCCTTTGGCTGACAAGATTTGATTTTGTGAGCAATTTATACAATGACAATTGGGGTGTGTTGCAAAGTATTCATGTAATGAAGTCTTCATGAATTCTGACATTATATCACTAAAATATGAAGGAAGCCTGTGGAGATTTGTATTTCTCCTGACATAGAGTTTGGTTTATGGTGGTAAAGTAGCTGAATATGGGAGGGTCATTTCAAGTCAAAATTTATAATAAATCTAGGAAATAGTTTCTCTACACACGTATGGACCAGGAATAGGGAATACAATACCTATTGTTTGAAGTCATATTACTAGGACCTTATATGACAGAAAAAAATGACATGTGTCTTATCGAGCCAAGATCATTATTGCATACTTCAAACATGAAGGGGGAAGTATAAACCAATGAATTATAGCTCTATCAGATTAGGATAAAGGATATGAGAAAAATATGTAAGGGATAGACACAAACTACTTCGAATCATGGGTCCCAAAATAACATTGTCAATGCTTATAAAGAAAAAAAAGGGTTATCCTAAGGTCAAAGTTACCACTGGTTGACAAAACCATGTTTTGATATGTCTTATATAAAGACAACTAGGATGTATTACACCATAATCAAATAGTGGAATCCAATGGCTAACAAACCCATTTTTATTTCTACTTTAGTAAAATCCAACTTGGGTGTGTTACATTATATTTGAGAAATAGATCCCTTAGCTATGATAAATCCTATCATCAGAAGTCATAGAAATGTTATGAAGATCAAAAAGTGTTCAATATTAAGAGTATGGAATGTGGAAGAGATATGTACAAGAACAAAATAAGGATTTTGTATGATATTGCTCATGATTTTGGAGTCCGCTGTATAGGTCTGACTCATATATAGAAGGGGGAATCTATGTTTCAATGATGGAACCATTGATGAGGGGGCCCAAAATGAAATATCCTGCATAGATATTTGTTTGTATGCAAAATAGGGGACATTTTTCTTATCCACATGGCTGGTACTATTAATTAAGTCCTAGGAATCACTACGTATCTCAATGGGATGAAAATCAAGCCCCATGTAGTTCTAAGAATAATCATTCCCCACCTTGTTTGAATTCATGTGTGGAGGAGATGGGTTTTTTATATGGGTTCCTGCATTCGGAGAGAACTCATACTGGATCCCCACATGTAGATCAAACTCACTGATGGGAGAGTGGGGAAATTTCCCATATTGTATTGCAACTGGGCCCAGGAATAAATATCTAAACATCACTATGTATCTCATTAGAATGAGAATCAATCCACAAGTTATTCTTAAAGAAATTGTGTAGTTTATTGTCATGTGACAAGGAGATCTTGTGTACCATTTAAGGTCTTGCAGCAAGAACCAAGGTAAAACTAATATAAATTTTCATTCCTTAATTATACAGGGAATATTTTTACCAGATATCCTAATCCCACATGAGCTATTCTTAGTGTTAGAAACAAGGATTGAAAAACGTTTCTTCCACAACAAAACGACAACATAAATTAAGGATATGGGCATTAAGATTCTATAGTTTTTGGGCTAGGATATATGATCCATGTGTCACTAAATATCTCATTATTATTAGAATCATGTTATACATAGTTGATGATGTATTATACAGTTTAAAGACATTCAATTTGGACATTAGTCTGTCATTTTAATGTCACATGGTAAGGATGAATTTGAACCAATGTGAAAAAAGTAAAATGTTGTGGCTGAGCCTAAGGATGGAAATATGGACATCACTATGTATCTATTTGGAGTAAGAATCAAGACACACATAGATATTGGAAGTCTCCATGTGCAGGTCTGACCCATACATATGTAATACGAGATGTTTTTACTACGACTAAACCTAAAAATATAGATTTGAGTGTCACTACATATCTTGTTGGAGAAAGAATCAAGCCACACATAGTTCTCAAAAATGGACCATGTTCTATTCAGATTCGTACATAGGGAAAATGATATATATATATATATATATATTATTGGTTCTAGAAAAAATAATTGAAATATTGGTGTCTCTATGTATCCCATTAAAAAAATAAATCAATATGTAGTTCTTGGATAGATCATGCAGTTTACCATCATGAGATGAGTACATTGGCCATGAAATTTATCATCATGTGGTAGGGATGCGAAGATGATGGGGATTATTCCTCAAAAGGGACCTAAATTTCATTTTGGAGTGGTAATGATGTGAGTGGTTCTTATTAATGAAGTGTTCCCATCCTTTATTCCTCATGTCTGTCCAAGAGGGAATCTTGACCTACTGAGGGTTAGAGGGATGTGATTGGGACCTACATGTGAGATGGGGGCCCATTTTCATGGGAGTATGAGGAGTATACAAACTCAGGAAACATTGGGTATTTCTTAAAATCAAAAGAGAGTGATGTTAACCATATAGTTTAATGTCATGTGTTGAGCATGAATGGTGTCTTTTAGTTTTAATTCATCCAACTAGGACCATTTTTCATGCAGTTTATCATCGTGAAAAAATTATTCTAGTACCATGTTGTTTAACTTCGTGTGGTACTGATGTTATGTCATTCCTTTTAAGGTTGTGTAAAAAAGACCAGTTACATAGTTTAACATCTTTTAGCTGGGATGTGTATGGTTCTGTGTAGATTAACGTCTTGTATCTAGGGAAAATGTTGTGTGATTATAAGAAATATTTCATTAGGAACCTTGAATTTCTTGGGGTTTTAATGAGATCTCTATCCATTGAGATCAAGGTGTAAGATCCGTTAGAGTGGAACTTTTGTATGGAGTAAGGTCCCTCCCATTTTGGATCATGTTTTAGGGGATTATTTTGTAGTATCAATAGATTCCTGAGGACCAATAGCAGTTCTCCTTAGTGGAATTAACAGAGGTAGACCTTTTTATTAAATGATCACGCTATCCGATTTTGATAAACCTCCTGGTGATGTAAGGTATGAAATCGTTTTTTGTCTAGTCACCCTAATTAATCAAGAAATTTCAATGAATTATTATCTGTTGAAATTTGGATAATTATTGAAATATATAGCAATGGTAATTGAACCTCAATTAGAAGGGATGCTTCTACTCTATATACTAGGGAGTACAGGGTTTCCTATGTAGCAGTATAATTCGTAGTCCTATAATCCCTTAAGGAATAAAAGAGCTTTTCATGAAAATACTTCTAATATTTTTCCACCATATTCTGGAGTATGTTTGATATGGTTGTGTTCAAGGACTCTATGTTTCCATTAACCACTGCATAATAGTGGGATGAATGGTTGGATTTGATATTACACTCAAAATATAACTTTTCCACCTCAGTAGAACAGATTTTATTGCCATTGTTCATCAGTATCGTATGAAGGACACCAAATCTAGTAATGATGTTGGATTTCACCAAGACAAAAATTATTTTGGCCTTGAATTCTTTGATGGTTATTTCCTCATACCATTTGGAGAATAAATTAGTATAAAAAAGAGATATTTTAACTACATGGCCATAGATGGAGGGTATGTCACCACAACACCCATTCCCTATATAAAGAATTTCCAGGTGTATTTTGATGTATGTTTCAACATCAGTGGTTAATTTATGATGTTGGCATGCACTTGGAAGAAGTGACACTTCTGGGTGAGTTATGTACAATCATGCATCATTGAAGGAAATACATGTCCAAGCCTTCTTATTTGGTTGGAGATATTTTATCAAGAATGATGAGAATCGCAAGATCTAACATGTACTTCTTTCATTATAGTCACTGACTCTTCTTCTTCAATACATTTGAGAATGACTCCATTGAATCCTTATTTATAGAGGACATTATGGTTATTTGGGCCATCATAGAAGGTGAAGTTGGATACTCACCACCAGATTTTCTCCATCCCAACTCTGTCATGTGGAAATTTTCCATCTTGTAGGTATTCCATGATGGGAATCATCCATCCTATGGTAGGACCATACTCTTCAAATATAGGCCTGACATCATTAATCACTTCAAATATGATTTTAATAAAAGGTGACACCATTTGGTGATGGTAAATGTTGTCTGTTTCATCTCAATTTGGATTTTCCATTGTGGTAGCTGCATTTTCTAATGTATCTTCTTGGGAATTCTCTGATCATGGGATGTTAGTTAACAGTGGATCTAAAGGAAACTCTTCCATTAACCATCAAACATAGTCAAGTGGTGGTATTTTCTCTTCTTTTATGATGGTGTAATCCCATTGATATGTTTGATTACAAACTTTTAATCACACTTCACCTCCAGGTGGTCCACTAGTATTTGGAGTTCCAGTTCCAAACCTGAAATGAGGGCCTGATATTCCACCTCATTGTATCTATGAAATTTTGACAGCAAAAAATAGTTTGGTATGACATCATTTTCTAGGGAAATGATCACAATCCCTTAACCAACGTTGCTGATCTTAGGGTATTCCATTATATTCCATATTGGGATCCTGGATGCTCCATCAGAATAAATTCCCCATGTTTTTGGGCCATCTTAAATGGAGAAGAACTTTTCATCTGACAGTTTTGTATTTAATGATGTAATTTCTACAGATGGGTGTTCTATAAGGAAATCATCCAAGATATGGCCTTTCAGTAATTTTTGAGGCATGAATTGTATATGAAACAACTATAAAATAACATCCCACAATTCCAAATATCCTTTGCACGTAAGAAGACTAAGGATATATTTGAGAAGTGTTATTTCTTGAGACCAATTGCGCCTCATGGTGCTGCATATAGTACCATAGCTTCTAGAAAATGGAAATTAATGCCCATCATATCTTCTTGATATTATAATAACAAGTCGCACCATCAAAAAAATTATGGGAACCATTTCATTCAACTATGTTTGGAGAAAATTATGATTTTTTCCTGGCGATCCCGGTGGTCAATGATGAAAATTAAAATATGGGCTCGATTTCAAATCCAATTATCCATAAAAAAAATTAACCATAACATCTATTAGGATTATCTAACTGGGATAGAATTTTAAAATAAATTATATGAAATAAAGAAGCACATATTTCTCTTTAAAGACCCCAAAAAACATAGCCATATTAAGTGTAATAAATCCATGACAACAATCCCTTAACCAACCAGTGATAAAAAATTTGGCCATCTTCAATTCATCCCTCATAAATATACATCCCGCTTCTATTGGTAGAATATGAATAATAGAGGTAAAACAATCTTATGGGTTGATCCAAAGGATTCTCATGGGTATATATTAGATGTTATTTTATTTTCTTAAATTAATAAATTATTTCATTATTTTAAGAGTTCTATTTAATGAGTTACTCTCTTCTTCATCTTCGTTATCTTTAATAATGACACATTCTGAGTGCTAGTACAATCCAATTACTTAGATTTATCATTAAAATGATCCTCTACGTGAACTAGTGATTATCCTTGGAATTTTGTAGGGATTTAATTTGTGAATGATTTTGTGTAATTATCTCATTGCATTGATAAATCTTGAATTAGTGAACAGATATTATCTAAGAAAACAAATACATCCATTCAAGACCCAATAATAACCTAGGATCTACCAATGTCTGTTAATTGTTTATATTAAATTAATTAGGTGTTTCATTCATAAATTAAATCTATTCACTTAGGTGTGTTAGTATTCTTTTATCCCAATTTTAATCAAAACCAACGTTGGCCACTTAATATCCAAATCCTCCCAACAAATCTGAATGTCTCAAGTTTACTTCTTTAGTCTATGTGGACTTGATACCTACTTATACATCAACAACGACTTCTATTAGTTGGTTAAATTTGGGTGTCAAAAAATTTTGGAATCAATTCAAGGGACCTAAGTAAGATATCCTAGACACTGCCATCCTTTTCTTGCCCCAAATTCTCTATTCTCACCCTTGTTTCTCTTCTCTCTTCCCTTTTCCATTTGTGTGTGTCCTAAAAATCTAAAATCAAAATATCTATATATTCTCATGGAATATCTTCAAAAATACCTCAACATAAACATACTGTGGAATAAAATGAAAAATAAATATGTGTAATCGCAAAACATAGGGAATTTCATTGATCAACCCTTGAATGATTACCTCACACCTGATGATAAGTAAAATCACATGGATGGAGATTATTTAAGGGATCGAACTATAAACCTCTCAAGGATGATTTAAGTGATCAATCATTGGGACTTTCATGATTTCCAAACTCCTATCAAACCTAATCCCAAAACATTACTTGAAAAATTGTGTGAAAAAATGGAGAAAATGAATTTAGAAGATTCATAATTGATATTAGAACTAAAAGGAATTGAAATGGTTATGGACCCCATCCACACTCAAACTATCCCTTCCTGAATATTAATAGAAGAATATTGTTACACAAAAATCCCTCATGAATTTATTAAAGAACCACCATAGGATTTGGGATAGCTAAATAGTGTCAAGTAATTTTTGAAGGGTGTTTAAATCCATTTGAAATTGATTTTATGTATTCTAAAGAGGATAATTTGACATAATGGATTGATTTTCCAAAACATTTCTTCATTATTGATTTTTCAGGGCCACCAATCACTAAATAAATTGGATAAATCACAAACATCGAGTCCATAACCACTCTATACATTTAATTTCCCATTTATATGATGAATAATATTTTAAAAAGTAACCAATTATTTCTATATTTTATGGAGAATAATCTATTTTTTTCCTCAAATTGGAAATCTTATTCAAGAAATTTCAATCAACCCAAACTCTAAATTTTAATCCTTCCTTCCTCACTAATTTAATCATTATTAGGTTAAAAAAACATTTCATATTAATTGATTAATCTCTTGAATACAATAATATAATAATGATCCTTGATGTCTTTTTAAAGATAACAAAAGCATCTGGATCAACCATTTTAGATATAACATGGATTTTCACACTCTTTATTGAACAAAGAATTTTACATGAAAAAATTATAAAAAATTATCATTCTCATTCTAGTATAATTGGGGAAATATTTTGTCCATAAAATGTTAAAAGTTGGTATTGGGTAAGTTCAGGGGACCACATCAAGATAATTACTTTAAATAAATATTCTTCTAAAAGGAAACTGGGCTTCTTCATTGTTTTTATTTAATTTTATTTTGTGTGTTTTTTAGTTTTTTTTCAAGGGACCCCAGGGGAATTTTCAATGTGATGTAATGTCTCTTGTGTGTGAGATTTTTCAGCTAAATAGTTTTAGTATTTCAATGTAAACCCCATGATTTCAAATGTTCAAACCTACCCGTCATTCATTCTTGATGAGTCTACTTGTGAGTTGAATCTAAATTGATCATCTTCTTATTGATGGCTCCTAAAATTAAAACTAGGTGGTTTTGTTCCATGATTTCATTTCAAAAAACATCACCCCTCTCTCTTCACAATTTTAATATATATCTTATACTTTATTTCAAAACTTTGGGAAGTGTTATTCAATGTTGGTGGAGTGAAAATACATGATTTTTAAAAGAAAATTGGATTTCAGGGATAATTTCAATTCATTATCATTGCATGTGTTAAGTTATATTGTGAAACTTTAAAACTAAAAACCAAATGATTTTGAGTGCCTTGATTATGATTCTAATGCATGATTATGTTCATAGTAATTGTTTTTGTAAAATGGATTTATCTAATGGGATTTAAAACATTTACATTTTCATCTTCTAATCAAAATAACATAATGCAAATCCTTCTGATTTTTCGTGTATGTTTGAGTTCTTTGGTCCCTTTCATTATAGAATGGGTTTGGGGATAAAAGAATTATAATTTGAGTATCTAATAAAAAAATTTAAGAAACACCACAAAGAGTTGTGTTTTGTTCTAAATGTGTGTTCTTAAACACTTGGGGATCATGACTCCATTATTTTCCTACCCAAAGTTAGGCTTTACGTCTCTATTTAATAGCATGGAATTGAAAATATGTGTGGTGTTTGGCACTTAGAGATCATAACTCAAAAGTTTTATTTCCCAGAAATAGTCTTTCCATATCTATTATGGTTAAAAAAGAAAAAAATTAAAACCAAACTAAAAAAAAGTGGAAAATAATTGGATACTCATCTTAAGGATTAATGTGATTCACACCTAGTGCTTCCATTTATTTTCCCATTAAATAAGAAAATGAGACCCATATTTATTGCGATTCACAACACATCATCATGCTTATTGGAAATTGGATGAAATGTGTTAATAAATTTTAACAAAGTAATGGGATTGGGATTGAGATATTCTTAAGAAAATATCTTCTATTAAATTAGATTTATAGGTTTCATGATTGTTTGGCAAGCTTGATTTCTGTGAGAAATATACTTTAAATTTTTTTTGCAAAAGGGAATTTATTTTTAGATTTTTGAAATAATTTTTATTGTGGACAATCAAAACTCAATATGGGGGGGTGATTATCCTCTAAAAGTGGCTAATATTAATTTATTATATTTTATTAATCATGCATTTTTAAGTCTATAAACTCCAATTTTAGTGCACTTTAAAATTTAACTTCATTTCACATAAATGTGAATTCCTTGTTTAAAGCTTAAATTTAGGGCCAAATTATCATCAACTTGTGGAATTATTTATTTTCATTATTTGAATTTGATATTTTTGGATATTATTTTTCTTTTTTGGTGCACTTTTTCTTTTTGGATTAATGTATGAATCATAAGTAATGATGGAATTTTTCTATGGATACAAAAATTTATAGACAAAGAAGAATGGGCCTTAGGCCCATCAAATAAAAGTGGAGCTGACATTTGAAGCCCAAAGAAGCTGAAATTTTAAATTTAGATATAGAAATTATGGGGATCATTTAATTCCACTATGTGAGGAGATAATTTTTAATTTTTCAAGGTAATTTATTTGGTCAAAGATGAAGAATAAAATATGGACCAGATTTCAAGGGCCATAAAGTCAAATGAATAATTTGTCAATAAAATCTGAATGGATGACCCAATTGAGATGAAATTTCTAAATAAATTAGAGGAAATATGGAATAAAATATTTCTCTTCTATGACCCCCAAAACATTAACTATATTCACTGTAATAAATTCACATTAATTAGGGGGAATAATTTTGATTTGATTTTTTGATCAACATTGATAAAGTCCAATTTCCATTAATTTCTCACCCACCTTTTACTCTAATAATTACATGGAATGACATTGAATTATGGGGTATCGACTCAATGTTACTAAAATTAATATTTAAGGTGTTGGTGGTGAAGGAGTGGGAAAGATTCATGTTTTTATTTCAATTTTATTTTTATGTTGTCCTTTTGTAATTGCTTCTTCAATTTCTTTCATGCATGTTATTCAGATCACTGTAGTTTGTTAATAAAAGTTATTCTTATTAATTTTTTCCATATATTATGCATTTAAAACTAATTCCATTTCCATTTGGCGTAATGATATTCCGATAATATTATGTGAAATTTTCCACGCAATGGCAGAGTGATCATTATTTCAATGTTTATCATCTCCAATTCCCCCCTCATAAGTATATATCCCACTTTCAATGGTATAATAGAAATAATGTAGGGATAATCAACTTATGGGTTGATCTAAGGGAGTAGAAATGATTGGAATTATATTTTATTTTATGATCTTAATATCATAATTTTTTTATTATTTGAAGAGTTCTATTCAACGAGTTACACTCTTATTTATCTTCATCATCTTTAACAATGACACATTTTGAGTGCTAGTATGATCCAATTTCTTGGAGTGCTCATTAAAGTGATCCTCTATGTGAATTTGTGAATAGATTTGGAATTGTGTGGGGACTAAATTGGTGAATGATGTCGTTGAATTATCTCATTATATTGACACATATGGAATTAGTAATCTAATATAATGTAAGAATTAAATACTTTCAATCAAGCCCTAGAGACAACTTTTGATCGACCTATGTCCTTTAATTATGTATATTCAAATAATTAGGAGTTTAATTCATAAATTTGATCCATTAACATAGGTACATTAGTATTATTTTATCTCAATTACACTCAACACCAAATTTGGAAACTTATTTGAGAAATACTCCCAAAAAATATGAGTGTCTCATGGTTACTTCTTTGGCCCCAATGGATTTTATGTCTAATTGTACTTTAATGTCTTCTTATACTAGTAGGTTAAATTTTATCATCACCAGCACCCAGTGATCACTATATTGTCATCACATATAGGATGAGTGGCCTTACCTAAATAGGTAGCATCAATACAGGTGGGCTCAAGAGGTACTTCTTAAGGTTATCAAATTCCTCCTCGAAGTTATTGGTCTGACGATATGTGGCCCCCTTCATCATTAGTTTTTTGAAGGGAAACCACTTTCCTAAAAGGTTGTATATGATTCATAGGATGTACTCCATGGGTCATTGAAGTCCTCTGAACTCATTAACATTTCTATAAGGTTCCATTCTAAGGATATATTTTTCTATTAGGGTCAAATTTGATGTCACGATGGCATACAATGAAGCTATGAATGTTCCTCAAGGTTACCCCGAATGCACGTTTCAAGGGGTTCATCAGTAGGCTATGATGTAATTGGTTGTTTCATATAGTCACTAGGATAGCTAAGTGGGCAGAACATTTTTTGTACTTGACCACTATATCATCAAAAAATCATTCAATAAACCTCCCAAAAAAAGGTTTGAAGATGCGGTTCATAGCACGTTGATATGTGGCACCAGTGTTCTTCAAGACAAAGGGAATTACATGATAGAAAAATAATACATAAGGGGATATTATGGTTGTGTATTCTTCATCTTATAGGTAAATACAAATTTGTTTTTACCATAAATATCCATCCATGAAGGAGAGGGCTTTGTAACTAGTCATTGCATCCATACTAAGTTTTGTGATTGGAAACGAGAAGTCAAATTTTGGAAAACTCCAGTTGAGATGTATAAAATTAATTAAAACTATGATTTGAACATTTTTATTCTTTAATGAGATAATTATGGATAGAAATTATGTATATTATACTGATTGGATGAAGTCTTACTTGATGCGTTTGTTCACATCAGCCTCAATTTTGGAGGTGTGAGTCAGGTGTGTCATTCAGGATGCTTATTTGTATCCCAATTGATATTCTGAAAAACCCAAGCGATTAGTGGCCACCCTATGGACAATGACTAGAATATTTTTGTAGTTATAGGTGAACACAACCCATTTATGCTTTAGGAAGGATTTATATACCTCTTGTTCCTTATAATTCAAGGTTACATTAATCAAAGTGGTCCATGGATCATCATATGTACCAAGATATATTTCTACGAGTTCATTAATTGTGGTGGATATACCTTCCACAAATTCTTGAGTGGAATTACTAAGGTGTTCCTATTATTCATCTTTCTCATTATTTACTTAATTCCACTCTTCCTAGGAGGTAGGCGATGAAGCATGATTATTAGAGTTTAGGGAGGAGTCATCATTTGGACATCTAAATAAAGAAGTAATCATTTCTGACTCAGTCAATGGCTTGAGGCCCCATTGGAGATCCAAAATGTATATGAGGGACTTTGGATGAGAATCTATGTATTCTACCATTAAAATGGAAGCTTTTTCCATCCTAGATGGAGAAACATGTATTTTTTTGAAGCATAAGGGATTGAATGAAGACATTTTCATCTAGGATTTAACTATTTATCCGAGATTTGATAACTTCTCCAATTCTATTAGGTTCAGTTTTATACCTAACATTACAGAATTCACTGAACAAGTGCTTGAATTTAGGATCACCCGTTTAATTTGATTAATGGTAATCACATAATCTTCATTGAGATACTTGAAATGACTTGCTGAGTTATTCTCTAGACCAATATGGGCATTGATTTTAGAATCATCATCAGCCATGGATTATTTTACACTATTATGTTAAAACCCTACATCAATGTACTGTGAATCAAATGATTTTAATTGGGACTTTTCACCATTAAATTTACCAATTAGATCATTGATACAATATTTGAGGCATTTGAGGTATGATGAAGGAATGGTTTCATGATGATGTTTCCAAGGTCATCCCAGCATGAAATTGAAGGTTGTATCCTTCCAAACAACCAAGAATTCTACGTCAAACATGATATCCCCAAACTGAGTTATAAGTCTGATCTCACAAAGGGGGTCTTTTTCATTCTTATCATAACCTTATAAAATCAAATTTGATGGATATAAGTGAGAATTATTGAAACCCATTTTGAAAATTTTACAAAATAGAATGAGGTAGACTCCTAAGACATTTTCAATAAAGGCTCATCGGATATCACTTTTACTTATCCTACCAGATATATACAAGGGCATAATGTGCCATTTTTTGATGGAATATCTATCCAGGTCTGTGAAAGAGATGACTGTGTGGAATTCTACAAGATCATTCTCTACATGATACACTTTGTAATTAAAAACTCAACATGAAAATCATGGGAGATTGATAAGTACTCTATGAGTTCTTCCCAACGGTCTTTTTATAGAATGAAAACATACAGGATTAGAAATTTAGCCACGAAATGGGATAGTTTCTTCAAAGCATCATAATTTTGATCATTAAGTATATACTTCCTAACATGGGGATGTAATTTCATAGGAGATTTAGGATATTATGTTCTTGATGTAAATGGATCATCCCTTGGAATAGGATATGAAATTGATTACATTTTTGATGGATTAGGTCAGCAGGTTCTACCTACATGTTAAGGCTGATTAGGCAGTGGCATACCCTCTAGTGTATCTTCCAGGATGATTGTTTCAAGGTCAACCCTTTACATGTGGGGAATTCCCTTATTAATGATTAGATCATAGGAGATATCTCCCACATGTTTCAACCACATATATGGTTTAAGTAGGGGTTTGGTTAAAGTAGTGACACATGGAACGATCATGTCTTCCCCTATAACCTCAACTTGGATAGCCTTCACCCACAGTTCCACATTAAATTATAGGTAATTGAGGTTCATAATAAATATCATCATCTACGAATATATCCATTAAGTGAATAATATTAATAGAACTGAATATCAACCCTTTGTCAAATGAATATTCTATCTGGTGGGTCTACTCTTTTTATACAATTTGGCAGGGTGTTTCCCCAAATTTTGGGACAGTTGGCATAAAGTATACTAAGGACAAGGATACCATTATCCTTTACCCAATATCATATTCCAGAGTTTTATTCTTAACCTTCTAATCATGTCTCTTTTTGGAGGACTGGATTTCAGAGGGTTGAGCTATCGATTAAGCTGGTTTTGTCATTGCAGATGTGACGAGAAGAACAATCGTCTATTGCAAATATTTTTGGAGGATAAAAATGGTTCTCTTAATCATTTTTCTAACCATACAGTCACTAAACATTTGAGAACTATTTCCTTTAACTTCTTTCCATTCATTTTCCTCCTTTGAATTAGTGGGAAAAACACACACAATATGAGTAAGCATATTTTTCAGCTTCACTTTCCCAGATTCCACAATCTATTTAGGTGGTCTTTGAAAACAAAAATAATCATGGATAACATTCCCCAATACATGATGGAAGGATAAGTAATTCATTATTTCTTTGTCACCTTCTATTCTAGGATTCAGGGGATTTTTAAACTTTACCAAGTTATCTCTTAATGATAAGATTAAGTAGTTAGGTACTTGGTCATTTAGAAAAAAAACGACCTTATTTGTAATCTTATCAAAATATAACTTTCTCTCATATCTTTGTTCATCATGATGAGGTAGGTTTTTATCTGACGCTTGAGAGGTGGAGCCACATGATATGGTGTGGGATTTGATGTAGGAGTGGGTATAGGGGCTTGCTTATGTGTAATAGTGAAAACCTCTACTTTTCTTATTATCCTTCCCTAAGTCGATGTAATTACTCAGGACTTCAAATTATTCTCTATAATTGAGTCTTCTACCTTTTCAGTAATCCCAATAAGATCCTAAAACCCTCCTGTATATTTCATAGGAATCAATGGAATTGGTAAATCATCATGAAGATTCACTATATTGAAGGGAAACATTCTTATTGAGGGATCAATAGGTTTGAGGAGTAGGTTAATCCATTCCACCAAGCAATGAAATTCAAGACCCTTTCATTCTCTTATTGTTTGCAGTTCATGTGATTAAATACTATTGTATCATGATTCTATGAGATTAAATGAAAAAGAAACTTCTGACATAGGTCTTCCCATCCAGTGATTGATCGAGTCATCAAGATAGTATACCATAAAAAGGTCAGTCCCTATAGCGATTGTACGAAGCACCTGAGTTTCACCACCTCCTATTGTTCAAGGGTGGCCATAATGGGATAAAAATCAATGATGGAATGAATCAAGTGGTAATTAGGGTTTCCCAAGCCACTGAAGATCATAAAATCTAGGATTCACAATGTTTGGTGAAAAAGGAGTTAGATCTACCTATTCATGATAAGGCTTATTTTTTGGATTTATTGGAACCTGTCATTCCACCATTCCTTTCTGTAAATCCATTAGTGACTCAATGGCGTTCATAAGTATTTTAGGAATGTCCAGATGAGCCATATCTTGAACAAGTGTAATTGTTGGAGTCTGAATATGCATGGAAGATAGTAGGTCCATTGCTATTAGAACTACTGGTACTTAGCACGGGTAGCCTATATGGGCATTCTTGTAAGGATGTCTTTGACCCTATTCTAGTTTGACACCCAATTGGGGGAACTCTTGATTTTATACTATTGGATCCAAGTTTATTATTGGTTGTTCTCCCACATTGAGAGGATGTTATAGGTATACTTCAGGTTTTGTGGCAACAACTCTTTGTTGAGGTGCTCCAACTGGAAGTGAGAGTTGAGGATTTTCTTGTAAAAGATATGTAGCATGATCGACACCTCAGTGTAATTACACATCAAGTATTCTCAATTCATTCTTCTCTTCATATTTATAAGAAAACCTTTCTTCAAGTGAAAGGGGATTAACCTCTTTACGGGGAAGTTGAGGTACGATTTTACTTTTACACTTCTCTCTCTTTTATTCCTATTGGGGAGTAATGGTGTATTGTTTGAGGGAATGCCTAGATTTAGGGTAAGCCTCTAGTTCTAGGTAAGAACACATCCTTAAATTTGTTTAGTGTGAACCACATTATGAACCATAATTTCCTCTTATGAATCCTCTAAATTTTCCTCTTTTTTTGTAGAATCTGTGAGGGTGATGTTGATAAAATTCAATAATTTGAAATTTATTAAATTAATTCTATTGGTTTCTTTGTGATACTATCATCTCCCCAACCCTCCGTAAGGCCTTTTCCTCTCTTTTGATGATTCTCTTGTAGTTTCTTGGAAAACAATAATCTGAAGGGAATATCCAGACAGTTTGGTTGTGTATGTCCCTAAATAAATCTACCAGATCATAGAATGGGACGAATTGGTTGGATAAATTCTATTTCATTCCCCATAATAAAGAGAATATTGATTTCCATTGAGGAGGGAGTTATTGAGGTGAAAAATCACCCAACCCTGAGGGTCGGGGCTATTCTTATTCAATATTCACAACTATTAGGGAATTGTTTAATGTCCTCAAAGGATGGGTAATAAAATACCCTATCCTTTTGAGATGGGGTTTCTCCGGATCTTCCAGGGATAGTACTACCATATTTTCCCTTATGATTGTATGAATTTTTGTTCATACAAGGGTTGGGTGCATCATCTGAGATGCAATTAAATTACCAGATTATGAAGAATGTTGTTCTATTTATAAAATTTTCATTATCTGGTAAAGGATTTCCAAAAAACTGGATGCTTTATCAATATTATTAGATTCCTGATGCACAATTATTTCTATATTCCTCTCTCTTCAGGTATAACATCGGTGATAGTTAGTCGAGGCCTATTTTTGTTGACCATGTATTTGATCGTGAAAAACATTCATCTGTTTAAGTTATCCAGAGGCTATAACATTGCACACTACAACCTTCAACATGATTTTCTTGTTAGGGAGCATGGTGAAATGTAACAATCCATGTACTTCTATCCTCTAATATGAAAGCGTTTCCATGTCAATTTGTCATTGCAACATGTATATTACCGTGATGTCACTTCAATACTCATAATAACTGAATACTTTTGATTTCAACAGATAAAGAGATTTTGATATGTTAAAGTGGATTTCACGCACACAATATTGTGACAATGCCTCTAGAATGTAGTATTAAGTGATGGATAAAGTCCATAACATGACTAATATGTCACATTTAGCCATATAATTCCCCACGTTTAGCATATCTTCTTTATATTTCACCAGAGGTTCCTCCACCTAGTCTGACTAGAGTAGATGTTTTCCTACGACCTTATCTTAAGTGTTGATATTGGTGGGGAATTCCTCTATTACACTGGAAGGTTGTTGACCGAAGGGTGGCTCATAGAATGATCATCTCCTTGGACTGCATTTTACTTGAGAAGGACTTCACCTACCAATAAAAAGGCATCAAACATGAATGGACTTTTTTTCACAAGTACCTCATGATAGGATGGATTTCTCATCACTAAATCTCCAAGAGGAGGACACTTTTGATGATTTGAAAAACTAAAATGGAGAGAAAATTCATAGAAAACACCATCATGGGGAGGAAAACCATGGTGGATTATATTAAAGGGAATTACCTCTTGTTTCTTTATATCATTTCCATACGGATGGCTTCAACAAGAGATTAGGGTCTAGGTCTTCCCTATATAAGCAGTCAGGGGATTTAAGAATTCCATCATTTAGTATAGAAAGATCATAGATTGATTCTTGATTTTTCAATCAAGTTTGAGGAGGATTCTTCTTGGATACCTTCTTATGAGACTGAGGCCACATTCTAGGATTAGTGATTTTCATTGATAGGTGTTTGTGCCTACCTTGGAGTGGCCATTGGAATGGGTTGATTACATTTAGTTGGAGAGGGTGTATGTTCATGATTTTGTTGTATTTATTATATGGGGGATTTTTCCCCATCAACATCTTGGATGGGAGAAGAGGTGTATGTTTTTTCTGGTGTGAAATGCTAATTAGTAACCCTATTTGGGGGGATAAAGTTGTGTATCCACCCCTCGGGCTCTACTTTCTTCACTATGATGATGTACTATAATTTATGTAGGATGTGGGAAGGGATTTTCATCATCCTTTTTACAATTTTTAGGATATTCTTGGGTACTTTAGTAGTCGAAATGGGGATATATTCCCATTATGTCTCTAGATCAGGTGTATAAGTATTCCCCTATCGTCCCATTTCTACCAATGGATACTGACAATACATGTGTGTGGGGGAAGAGATTTTATTCTACCCCTTTTTCATTATTAGGACCTTCCAACTGACTTATCTGAATGTTGTCAGATGAAAATGATGATAGTTTTGATGAACACCAGCAGGTGTTTGCGCTAGCTCTCTAATTTACCCCAATATTGGTTAGGTATATTATTTGAGTGCTACCAGACAAGTGTTATGGTAGGCTTGATGGGTGTTGTTAGTTGTGTGTTATTGCTAATGGTGTACCACCAAATATGAATGGGGGCTTCGTTGGATGCCTCTAGGTGAGTCTTATAGCTAGAAAAATTAGGGTGAGTGGGTAAATGTTCTCACTCACAGTGTTCTTCCAGATTTTAATGGTGGGATTCCTTAGATTCTTTGAGATGAGTCTCATAGAAGTATGAATTAAGGTGGGAAAATATATGTTCCCACTCATAGATTTCCACAAATTTGGGTTTTTGGGATTCTTCGAAGGGGAAAAAGGTTCAAATGTGCTCCTTATTAACCAGTCACTTCCCCATGTGGGTCTTCTTACATGCCTGGGTTTGGATGACCTGGTTCGGCCAACTGAGGGTGGTACCCTCATCATGTTGTGGGTTCACTACCACACTACGTTGGCTGTGGAAATAGTTGGTAGAAGCCCTTGATAAGGACCCATGTGTATTTTGGATGAGGTCATATTTATCATCTTAATCCACCTTCCTAAAGTAAGGGAGGAACTAGTTGTTTCATTCTGGGGACAGTCTCTCGAAATGATTGAAGATGGTTGTTGGTTTCATCTTTCTTAGGACCACTACACATCCTTGACTAGACTGGCGGTGGGACTTAGTGATCTGGAGGGCCTGTTGACCAGCCTATAGGGTTCAAATGGTACTGTATTGATGATACTCTTGGACCAATGAGTTTTTGACCCAGAGTTGAATAGATTGGGTTGGTGATGACATATTCCATGTGGAAGAAGACCTGGCCTAAGCAGTATCCAAGGAATTCCTTGGTGAAAGATAGAATGATATCATTGTATTGAAGGGATATCTTGGAAGGAAGTTACTGGAAATATGAAAAACACAAACAAGAAAAACCTATCAAAGAATAATCTCATTTTAATTAATATTAGAATGATGTATGGTCTTGTCTAGCCATATTTTTTCAAGTGAAATGATCTTGAATGATGGGTGAAACTATCATCTTGGTTAAGGACTCACGTTGGGTTCACCATTTTTTTCCCCCTCGTAATTCACAATGAATGACAATTGATTATAGGAGGTTGAGGTTTATGCAATCATAAATGTCAGTATATACTCTTCCAATGATTTCAAATAGTTCTTTTCATGGAAAAAGACACACCCAATGGTTCTATATTCATGAGGGACCATCCTTCCAAAGGTAGGCTCTCATTAGGGAGTGTTCCCAATGATGATTAAGAACTCACATTGGTCGAGAGGATGAGATGTTAGGCTTAACGTACCATTTTTGGGGGAATTATTACCCTCTGTGAGACTCTATTATAGATTGAATATATGATCATGAATCCATTATTAATTCCTATATATGATGTGGGTAACCATAGAGTTATCAATCAACTATTATCATTTATGAATTTTAGAGTCATCTTTATGTATCTGAGGTTCTTAATCAATGGAAACATCTGTATGTATCAAAAGTTATCCACCAATGGTATCCCATTATGTACTAATTATATATTCTTAGGTTGTTATTATGATAATATTAGTTTTCTAGAAACACAGTGGGGTGCCCTGGAGTGTCTCATCATCTATGGGGACATGAGTTGTTTTGATGTTGAGATCGAACCCATATAATTAGATTTCTACATATCTTCATGAAAGGAATTTGAAACCATATAGTAGGTTCCACATAACAGGGAACATCATAACTTTTATGGTCACACGACAAATACCTAACCATAGAGTTTAACGTCATGTGGAAAGGAAGTATAGGTGGAAGGTGACTATTCAAAGGATGGTGTTGGACTTATGCAGAAGCAGCCTTGGGAACCTAGAAGGTATATGTATTTCTAGGCTCAATTAGACTCTATCCTGAATGTGGCCTATAAAGAATTAGGGTGGATATGGGATGTTTGGTTTGGAACTCTAGGAGGATTCCTACCTATCCCATTTAAATAGGAATAAAATCCCACAAAGTTTGGTTGGTCTCATAGGAGAGTGTGGCGCTTTTGAGAAAATTATGTTGCGGATTACTCCTAAATAGGATGCCTAGATGAATGAATTTGAGGCCATGAGAAATAGTTTGACTAACAAAGATTTTCTAGGTTTGTTTTGGGGATTAAACCAGAAAATTATTCTTGGGATTTTTGAGTTATGTTGGGGGATTACTCCTAAAAAGGATTCCCTGGTGAGTGGGGGTTATGATCGGGGCTTACTTCTAATGAGGATTCCCATTGATCTCAGGCCATAAGTTGGCATCCTATGTATCATGATTATTGATGGAATTAGAGTTCTTATAGTTCAATAGTTGGGCTTATGCATTGATACTTCCCTTGGTTGGGGGATCATGTGGATATCATGATTACCATCAACCTCTAATTCTATGTGATTCATATTTCTATGAGAAACAAGATGAAGAGGAAGATCTGAGAAACCTCACAATATTATTTTCCCTGAGGTTGGATACATGAAATTGAGGACTCACACCACAAGAGTAATATAGAGAAAGGAAAGAGGATGAATCAAAGGATGATTCTCTTCCAAAACATGTATCCAAAAGTTTGAAAACTGTGATCATGGATAGCTTCAATGTCCACATGATTTAGGATAAGTTATACTTGAATTTGATGGACAAGAGGATGTAAAATATCTAGTATACCACACATCTCACCATCCATTGGTGTAAGAGTATTAGGGTATGGGGTAGAGAGGATAGGACTCTAATTCCCATACCCTCTTAGACAATGTATCCAGGGGGAAGAGGAGAAAGAGTATGACCTCTTAAAATAAAGGATAGGGGCTTACTCTAGGAGTTATGCCCTAAAATTGGCATTGTAGTAGGGTAGAAGGATTTCATTCCATGTCAAAAGGGAATGAAAACATGATCCTCATCCTCCTTTCCTAGAACCGGAGGATCCAAGTCATAGAGATGACAAGGGTATGACATGGTCCTAACCATATTTCCCATGAACTGGAAGTTCCCATCAATGTTCCCATGGTTGGGGTCCTCATGACCATGGCAATATATATCCACATGCACCCCGAGGATCCTATCCATATGGTAGGATGAGTGTGGGAAACATTTGACAATACAAATCTAAAGGGGAGACATGTTTTTGTTCCCCTAACTATGTTATTTCAAGTATTATGGTCTTGGTGGAGGTTATAAATTAGACCCCCTTGGGTGAGGAATCCAAAGGGATAGGATCCCTTACATTGGCATCTTGAAAGAGGACTCAAATAGGGGCTCATGTATGTATTGGATTAGATTTTACAGGTGCCTCACACAAGTTCTAGGAGTAACTAGAAGTTATTCATGAAGGGGGTACAAGCCTATGAGAGTTAGGTATTCCATGGAAAATGAATTACCAAGGAAAAAAAATTGGGAGAGGTTTTAGCCTAAGCTCCATAGGTCACCTCAAGTTTCATTATAGTTATATCATATAGGTACCTTGTTATGGAAAGGGGAATTGTGGAGGTAGTTTATTAAAAGGGGAAATGGGTCATTTTGCAGGTGTCTTGTGTTTGGGACCCTGAAGGGAATTTTGTCTCACTTATCCCACTTAATACACTCTTCTATCACGTTTTTGAGAGCTACCTAGAGAGTTTTTGGAGACCTGGGTGAAGGGTATTTGTGGTTAGATATTGAAGATTCATACGTTTTTTTTTTGAAAATGAGTATTTAGAGGTTCCTATTTATAGGAATCTTGGGGACCTTGGTTGAAGGAGGCTTCCAAAATGGGTCATGGGCGTAGGTTCTTGTCGTAGGTTTTTGATGTAGGGGTGACCATCCATTTTGTGTTATGCAGGGGGGCTACATGAGCCTTTCAATGAACATTTAGGTGTTCACAGCCTGGTTTGGATAACATTTTGATTCTCTTTTGTACTTTTTAGCACATTAACATGCTTGAGGTTCTCTGAATTATCATTTCACCCCTCCGGAAAAAAATAGGTTGTAAAAAATATTAAACATGAGGAAGGAATGAGAAATCATCTAAGGAGAAGATAGTATAGGTGAAGCCAAATCTAAAGGAGTGCACATGAAATCCAGCGGAGCTAGCTAGAGATCACTATAGACCGATCCATTCTTTTCCATGCTTTTTATTTTTTATATTTGATTGTTATGTAACACATTTTTTCATATAAATCGAAATGGGGGGGTATTTTTTGACTAATTTTACATATTTATTATTATTTTTAATGTATGTGCTTTATCATTTCCTTTATGAATAATGGTTTTATTACACTGTTAGTGGGTAAATAAACATGGGGGGATCAAGTGAGGTAATGGAAATGGATGGTCAACCATAGATCTAAGGTAGGGACATAGGAGCCAAGGAAATTGGCGAATATGAATGTGACATCTTGTACACTAATTTATTCCAAATTTCCCCTATAGGACTTGGCAACCCCAACAGATCATCCATCCTTTAGGGAAGGTGGATTAATGAACATCAAAGTGAGCAAGGAATCAATTCTTTTGATTAAGAATTGATAGAGAATACCTTGAGAACCTCTATTTCTACTTGGATGTTATACAAATTGACTTGAGAGATACATTTCTAGGAACTTAGTGGTGCTTACTCATTGTATTTTCATACTCCAAATATAAATTTAGGTATTTTAGTTGGAGTAAATTTCCATGTATATAATAAATGAATTAGTGGATTCAAACTCGGCGGTATTCTAGTCTTAGTTTTCATTCACTTTACAGTCCTCCCTTATATATAATTAATATTTATCTTGCAATCAATTTATTTCTTTTTTTTATAATATTAAACCAATTAAACTTATTATTTTTCTATTTTTTATGTGTATATGACATATTACTCACAAGTTGAGTGTTTCACTTACCTTATGAACTATAAGGGGAATTTATCTTAGATTGAAAGATTTTTTTTCTAGAAATCAACCAATAAAAATTCATTAGATATTTAGATTATCACATTAAAACAAATAATTTACTAACAAATATGTATGCACACTACTTTTATATATATGAATATTCAAAACGATGCTTCAAAATATTTATAAGTCCTTAATTGGGACATTTCTGTAAAAGAGTGGTTAAAGCAGTTCAAGTAGAATAAGTTATATAAATTATTGATCCGTCCTGATAGTTAATGGCTAATTAGAACTGAGTAGATATTTAAGAAAATTATTAATTATTTGGGATAGAATTTCAAATAACAAATCAATGTTGGTAGCTCAAGGATAAAACCAATAATAAGGAATAATGTAGGGGTAACCTTTAATTTGGATTCTAGATATGATTTTATTCATTTATTATTTGATCGTGTTTAAAATATTGGATATAAATTATTTCCAATAGATGTGAAGTTTGAATTATTTTGTTTATCTATTTTAGAAGATGTGTTTTTAAAATGACCGTGTTTTTAGAATAGAAACTTACCTCATCATGTGTTTAAGTTGAAATGGACTTACATGGATTACAACAATCCCCTAGAACCTAGTATGAAATAATGTTTTTTTTTCTTTTATAGAATCACATTGAAAAAGTGAAGATTCTTCCTAATTTATTCATTAACAGACACTCTAATGATATTTTTATGGGTCATATAAAAAAGAATAAAATAATATTTTGATCCATAAATCAATAACTTTGTTATGAGTCTTCTAAAATGATGGCTAGTGAGTTTGACATGGGACTTATTGAAGAACTCAAATTATTTTTGTGATTTCAGATATTTCAAAGGAATTATTAGGTTTTTTTAAATCAGTGTATTTATTTTGAATTATTTGATAAAAATATTTGGTTTGGATTCTTGTTAAATTGTGATAAAATCTATAAATACACTCTAGAAATTAGATGAATAAATGATAGGGATATTTTTATATCAACGAATTATAATGGAATTATTAGATTTATTCTATGTCTCTTCCAATAGTCCCGATTAGATGTATAGTGTGTGTATTTGTGTAAGTTTTCATGATAACTGAGTGAAGTAATATAAGAATATAGTTAATAGAATAATCAATTTTGATAATGGAAGAATGAATTTAATATTTTTTTTATGTATTTATAATATATTTATAGTCAATAAGTCACACAAATTTAGATTTTTATGATATAATTTTAACAGAAAATTTATCAGTCATATGTGTTATAATGTAAGAAAATCCCCCATCACTGGGAGTTTTATGAAGTAACACATAGTTTTATTATCCACAAATTAAGTTGAATATATTGTATTTTTATTTTTTTCACAATCACTTTAGAAAAGAAAAACTCTTAGTGAATTTGGAATTTTATATTATGAGGTTATTATCAAGTGTTATAATTCTATTTCCATGTCTATTTTTGAGAATCATTTAAATTATTCAAGGGATAAACATATAGAAGTGAGACAACATTTCATTTGACATCATATACAAAAGGTGTTAGGGAAATGCTACACAAGGTAGTTCCCATTCAACAGTTGAGGATCCATTGGGTATAAAATTACTTCAAATAATCCCAAAATACAGAATAAAAAAACTATGTTTACTATTTACATTCATTTTAAAATAATACAATAAAGGAAAACATAATTCATATAAAAATATTCCATGAACTAGAATGAATTTTTTTACAACACCATCAAATAAAATCACATGAAAATGGATAAAAAATAAACAAGGCTTGAAATAATTCTCATCAATATTACAGAATATGTTAAAAATTAAGATTTAATAAAAAAACTTAGGATCAAAAACTATGAGAATACAATTATAGATTCATCCAATATGTATTTACAATACTGGAAATAGTTTCCAATAAATAGAGAATCACATCATAAAGAACCAATTAAGGGAGCCTCAAGAAAAGAGAAATCCATGTAAGACACCACTTAAATAACTTCTATATCATGAATTTAATCCATAATGAAATTGGAATTAAATTCAAGAATCAAACCAAGAATCAAATAGATTACATGGTAAAATAAAATAGATAAGGAAAATAGTAAAAGGGGCATAAATATTTATGTGATTTGGCTAATTGGCTTATAGGAATGGGCCAATATCATCAAGGGCTTCACAATGATAAAATAAAGGATTTCCATAATAGTGAAACAATAGGACACAACATCATGTGATATGTAAAAAAGAATAAAAAACAAACACCACTAAGGAATAATAAAACAATATGAGATCCCCATTATAAGAGGTCAAATTCACGTTAGTTAGAAACTCCATGCTATGATGAGATATCTCTATGTCCAACTTCTTTAAGATCGATAGAACACAAGTCTATTGTTATCCAAGTTTGGTGTCGCTTCCCCAGAATAGAAATAAAACAATAAAATTCATGATAGATATCTTTCACACACTGGAAACATATTCATCATATCCAAGACTGATGTTACATCAATTTGGGATAGTCCAGAAGTGTCACATGCATCCTAGTGATTCACTATGGACCCAGTGTTTCCATTACCATCCGGATCTAGTGTGAACCAGATTCTTTGACCTTCAGGTTCCAGAACCATAACCACTTCTCAAATACTTCTCTTATAGCCTCAGTACCAAGTGATCATTACACATAATTCCCAAAAACTAAAAATTATTTTGAATTCCTCTTTTGTGAATCCTCCATCAGATAATAGGGATATCACTATCGGAAGACCTCTCCTTACTATCTCTTAACCAGTGAAGTGGATATCCCAAAAGTGTGCACTAAAAATATGAAACCCCCAAATTGAGATGGATATAACAAAGAAAGAAAGTTATCTATATAGTGTTAATGTGTGGATGGGGGGGGGGGAACATATGATTAGTTCAGATTTTACAACTATATAAAAATACTAAAAAAATAGAGCATATTAAATCATTTAATTAATAAAAATAGTGAAAATGAATTCCAGAATTCTTCACCTTAGTAATTAAATTTTTCAACAAAAGTTAATATGAAACCATATTACACATCTCCACATTGAAAATTAAATTTTAAACCACATGATGATCCTACACCACATATAACCATTAATTCAAGTATCACATCCTAAAAATGAAACACCTACATGCCGTGACCCAAAACAACCACATAACATGCGTCCATGAAATACATTCTTCCCAAATTAATAATAACATAAACATCTTTTAAACATGATGATAATTTAAACAATTATAAAAAAAGAATACATAGACACACATAATTGAGTTGACCTCTGAAACAATATTTTTAGGGATGCCCTGCACTAATAAGAAGTCCCTACAAAAGAAGGAAGAACACATCAGTACCCATCCTCTAAAACCATGGAAGAAAAGCTCAAAAAAGTAAAAAATAATGTAAATTATTAAACCAGTTTAATCATGAAATTAAAAGAAAATAATAATAATAACAATCATAAATTAATAATAGAAAAAACACAAAAGATAATGCCTTCACCTGAACTTAGCAAACCAAGGTTGAAACACCTGCACTGCTGACTCATACTGGTAAAATTTTCAGGTCGATACATCCCACACTGATAGACACCATCAGGAATTCTTTTGATTTAGGAAAACAGGAGTCCTCATAGTGGTTGGAAAATAAAAAGATAGGGAGGTCACATTTCCTAATCCCAGCTAACAATAGGTTCCTTAATAACGGAGGAAAACTATAAATCTCATGACTCCCCATGGTTCCAAAGAAAAAACTCTAATATATGAGACACACTATAAATACAATGGAAGTAAGCTACTAACCATGAAATACTGAATCCTAGTCTATCATCCTACCAATACAAGGATACTAATTCCCATTAAACATATATCAATACAATAATGAGTTGAATTAGAAAGGCTAAAAGATCTTAGTGGATAACCAACCATTAAACACTGACACAACAACCAGCATTTCCCAAGTCCAACAACTACCCACAATAGGTAAAACCCTAGAGACACAACCAAAAATAGGACATAGAACAGAGAAACTAACTAGATCTAAATACTATATCAACTCTTAATGAAAATAGGTTGAATAGAGGAGAAATAATAACCAAACAGACTCTTCTACACACCCCATTGCTGACCAAGACACTCTCACATAGGCCAACCTTTTCGTAACCCCTTCCTAACCCTGAAGTAAGAGACACATGTAGGTAAAAAATAAAAAATGGTATCTTTAGGGATCCGAAATAAAAGTAAAATAGATATACAATAAGAAAGTAACAATTAATAAAAAAAATAAAATTATGATCAAAGAGAGAAAAAAACTAGATAAAAAATTTATCAAAGCATGATAAACAGTAAATTCTATTAAAAAATCATTTAATATAACAAATAATTTGATTTCAAATTTTAAAAACACAAAATTTTGCCTAATTTCACACTAATAACAATTGTTGGTGGATACATTGCATAAAGAAATCCACATTCATTATCCTAGGATCCGTTGTGTATTAAATTGGTTTTCATAATCTCAAAATATGGAATCAAACAACTATGTTTATTAAGTCATATTAAAATAAACCAATAAATATAAAAATAATTCATCTAAAAATATTCCATGATCCATGATGAACAAATGCTTTACACAAATATTCCAAAAAATCACATGGAAATGGATAATAAATCAAAAAATGGTTTCTAGAATTCTCATCAACAAAATAGAATATGTTAAACTTGAACATTCATTAAAATAAACATAATAAAGAATTATGAGAATCCAATTTCATATTCATATAATATGTCATTCATAAAATAAAAAAATGATTCCGATACATAAAGAATCATATGATCACACAACAATTTAGGTAGAAACTAGTAAAGAAAATTCAAAGAAATACACTGCTTAAACAACTTTTACACCATGAATGAAATCCATAATGACATTTGAATTAAATTCAATAATCAAACTAAGTGTCAAACAAATAAAATGTATAATAAAAAAGATGTGGAAAATAGTAAAAGGGAAAAAATATTTACATTGTTTGGCAAATTGTACATTGTGAACAATGGAGGATCATCAAAGGCTTTACTAAGAAAGACTAATGAAGTATAATAATGACAAAACAACCAGACACAACATCCAGAGACATGTACAAAGAATAGAAAAAACACCAAGGAATAATGCAACAATCCAAGATCCCCCTTACTAGAGGTCATATTCACCTTAGTTGACACTTATATACTGTGATGATATATTCCTAGGTCCTCCTAATTCAAGATAAATCTATCACAACTCCATTTCTACCCATCTCCTATGATGATATCCAAATACAACTAGAACTCATAGCTTTATCATGATGTCTATAGGTTTATCTTAATCAAGATTGAGGATGCATTAATATTGGGCCATCCAGAAGAGTCGCATGCAAAGACTCGGATTTTCAATGTAATTTTTTTAATTATATGGAATTATTAAGAGTCTGTGAAAATTGATGGTGCATGATTCTGAGGCTCGGTGTGCCCAGAATTAATTTCAAAAAAAAATTAGGTACATTCAATAAATGCGTGAGCGGCGTTTTCTAACTTTTGAATAGTTGCTGGGATTAAAAATATGAGGCTACAACTGAATCTGCAGCATCAGGATTCACTTATGGGAGGATTTACTTTGACCACAATAGGTCGAGAGAAAAAGTTAATTTTTGCGACTTTTTTAAATGAAATGAAATAAAATAATTTTTTGTTATTTTATTCCACAAACCTCCAAAGGACCAATTAAATGATGGGGCCAGCGGTGTGTCTAGCCATTAAATGTCTGGACCAACCAAAATTATGTAAAAACGACATTCTGGAAATTAGGAAACTTCCTAATTTATGATCCCCATTAACTCCATGCATCGTTACTTACTCTACCACTCTCTTATAAATATAGAGCATGGGGGAAGGGTATCAAACAAGCTTTTCCAAGAAATAAAGTTCTGTTGAAGTGCCATAACACTAAGCCCTTAAGGGATGGATTCGACCCTAGTAAAAGGTGATGTGTGACATCAAAACCCTGAAATGGATTTGGACGTTCGAGCGGAGGCGAGGAAAGCTTGTTGCGGGGATGACGAACAATGAGACTCCCTCAACCGCGAGTGCTCTCCAACATTTCAAGGTAGGTGGTTTTTTCGTTTGTGCATTTTTGAATCCCTCTTCCCCATTCATGAAATTATACAAAGAACATGGGTCAACCAACTAACGGGTTGACCCACGATTCATTCATCTTTGCAAAAGGTTATTTTGGAAAATCTTGTGGGGTTAATCTTGTTTTTTAATACAATTTTTATTAAAACCTTAACCCCCCTCATGTTTATGAGCATACGCAGAGGGTGAGGGCCTAATGAACCTGGCTCGAATACTCTGCTATCTTTCTATCCTTGTGACACCTTGGATGATCACGAGCACGTCGACGCACGCCGCAATAGGATGGTTGAAGCCTGTTAGCCACTGCGAATGGAGGAGGAGTCCATCATGACGGCATTCCGTGGGAAGGAGGGCGGCACAACCACCACACCACTGGTGAATGAAAGCCACAGCCTAAGCCGCTGTGGAGGCCGAACCTACCTATGGTGGGTTTTTTGATGATCGAGCAGTGCCGATGCGACGTCGCAGCCTTTTCAACCGAGCAGCATTCTGGCCATTCAGGAATCCGGGAGGCCGGGGGGTTACACCCCCCTCGTGTCAAACCAAACTACGTGGATTCCCTCGGACCAGGATACCACCCTCGATTTGGGCCACTGCCCTCGCGCCGAGATGCCACCCTCATGTCGAGCCGCTGCCCTCGCACCAGGCCGCCACCATCGCATCGGGCCACCGCCCTCGCGCTGGGCTACCGCCCTCACGTAGGGCTCCTGCCCTCATGCCAGGGTGCCACCCTCGCTGTGGGTCGCTACCCTCACCCTGGGCCACCTCCCTCTGAGTGGGAAACTACCCTCGGAGCAGGATGATGCCCTTATAGTGGGCCTCCACCCTCGGTGCAGGCCTCTTCCTTCGGACTGGGCCCTCGCCCCAACGGGCCACCGCCCCCTGACTGGGCCAGCACCCTAGGAGGCCAACGCCCAATTGGGCCGCCGCCCTAGCAGGTCACCGCCCCACGTGGGTTCGGACGCCCCTTTGCAAGCCTACCTATTCAGGTCGGGCCACCCTTGTAGGCCACCCCTCTTGTGGGTCAGATCGGACATCGGCCCAGCAGGCCGAGTCCAGTTTGGCCCCGCCCAAATCGGGTTAGGGAGGGTCGGTCCGACCGGGTCGAACTGGACCCAGAAACACTCAAAGGGGCTTATCTTGAGGACTAGATGCATATTTGATGAACCGTCAGTGGCATTGGGACTCTTGGAGAAAGAAGATCATTTTTTCTTACTCAATTAGTGTTTCAGAGAAACATGGAGTTTAGCTGGGTTGGATTGCACTCGAATCTAACCAGGCCCTCGGCACTGAAATGCCAATAACACATAAACTGGGAATCCGATTAACGCGCAGTCTGTTGAGTTATAACCCTTATGACTTTATAGATCATCAAGTTACTTATTTGTGAGACTTTGGGATGGTTGAGATACAATCAATGTCTTGGGGAGTGGTTCTCCCAAGAGCACTACGTACGGAACCCTCCGACTGGCTGAGACCTAACGACTACTGACTTTTCGACTCGAAGTGACTTGACGGCCGAAGTACGCGATGGGTAGGAGTACCTTAGTAGACCACAATGAGGGTGGGTGGTTCTTTGTGACCTGGTAGGCCACAATGGGGACTAGCCACGGTACGCGATGGGGAGGAGTATCATAGCAGACCACATTGGGGGGGGGACGATGCTTTGTGACCCGACAGACCCAGAGTATGTGATGGGGAGCAGTACTTCAGTAGTTCAAGGTTAGTGGAAAGTGCCTATGTGTGATGCGGTAGGCCCACAATACTCGATAGAGGAGGTGTTCTCCAGCAGTTGAGGCATTCGACGTTGTGACTGGGGATGTTACTTGTTACTACCCCTAGAATAAATCTTTGTGTGGTATGTCTTTACTTTGTGTTTGTGATTGAGGTTATGTTATGTGGTACTTTACCTGTGTGGTAATTTACCTTCTCGGTGTTACCCTGTGGTTTTTCTTTGTGTAATTATAGGAGATCCTCGGGGTCTTGAGGTCCCTACTGAGTATTGTTATAGTCACCCCTACATGGGCTCCACCTGCACCTTGTTGTGTATTGTGGAGATAACGTAAAACATTGATTGAGGATGAGGGAGCGAGGACTAGATGGGGATCAGAGGTAGACATTTGGAGTGATGTGATGCGGAGGAGACGGGAAGACATGGCGTACTATGGAGGTGATCTGTAACTACCCTTCAGGTATGATCCACAGTAGATGATCCAAGAGTTGATTTTCAACTTTTAGTTGTTTTGTACTTTTCAGTTGTACTTGTACTTTTCCAGTGTGGATTGTATTCCAGCCCCTTTATTTTTAGTATAGTTTTACTACATCATTTTACTTCACATTTTCTTCTAGTTTTGTTCTCAGATAGTGTGATTATACAGGTTCAAAGGTAATGCCTTCCCATTTTAGGGAATATGCCTTTCGGTGCCAGTCTCTAGCCCCTAGCCGATGGAAAGTGGGCTTGAGGTAGTCCCCGAACGGGCCCCGGGGTACGGGTTGTGGCATCACTACTATCCAGGTGATCCACTATGGAGAAAGAATCTTCTTCACCATCCAGATATGGTGTGAAACATATTCTCCAACCTCCAGGTTCAAGAACCAAAACCCTCGATCGACCCCTTCTCCTCTGGCCTCTCCATTAAGGGATCATCATGCCTCATTCCTACCAATATATGATTTTATATATTGTACCCATCATGAATCCTTATTCAATGAAAAAGGACCAGGATACCTAAATCCCTCTGCTATGATGTATGTGGTTACAAAAAACCCAATGTTGACTCATCTCTAACCACCTCTCTTCATCATCCACACCATCATCTCCAGAGTTACCATCACCTATAGGAATAAACACAAAGAGTGAGAAAAAACATCACTGAATCATTTATGATTAACCAAAAAATCCCAACACTGTGTAATAACTTCTAAAAAAACATCCTCAAACCTTAAAAAAACAAAAAAAAAAATAAACACACACCTAATCACACCACCATATCGACATCATCAACATCACTAAGAAGGAATCACCTTACGCTCGCACAGTAAAAAATCATGGATAACGTTAGATTAGAATATTCCAAGAAGAGGATAATTATATCCTCTTTATTCTCTACCCCATTTTTTAACATTATATTATAAAATATTTATATGATGAAATATGATACAAAAAGAAATCATGTTTGGGATAATGTTTTATTTATATTGGCTAAATAAATATATATTTATTTTGATGGATATTATTTGATTTCAAAACATGACTAAATTTTTTCACTATATTTAGTATGAGTTGGTTTTCAACTGAGAGGCTGATGAGTTCTATTAAAATTATAAATTTTAAGATATGTTAGATCATGATGTGATGAAATCTAAAGTGAAATAAGTTAAAATAAAATTAAATTCCATTTAGATAAGTTATATGTTACAAATTGTTTATATAGTTAATTATGGAGCTAGTTTAAAAAATTCTCATGGAAAATACTTTTTTATGATATTTTAAAATCATAGATTGGTCATACTATTTTTGAGAGGGTTATAATGTTTTAGATTAATGATAAAACTCAGTTTATTAAACAATTATTTCATATTTTCATTTCACCAATATTGGGATATTATGATGATGTAAATATGTAATATATTTATAAGTTGAATCATATGCTTCTAAATAAGACATTTAATGAGATAAAAACAATGCTTGAGAATTTGGTGGAAATTGCTTCTGAAAAGGGAAGTTCTTATCATGCTATAGTTCATGGAATATTTATATTTAGGATACTTTATATATTAAATATTTCCATTGAAAACAAAAGGGAGAAGATATTAAATTAGGAACACTATAAGATTAATTTGGTATGATGTATGTCTCTTTGGACCATTGGACTCTAGATTTTATTGATGACCTACCCAGACTGTTTAAAGAGTATAATCCAAAGTATCACCCAAATAAATATAAAGAATATAATATTCCACAATTATTTCTTGGTTAGGCTCAAAGAGTTGCAATAATTTCACCTCCTACACCCCAAGAGGAATGTTTGAGTAATAAAAATGTTAAAGAGTCTAAAGTACTTGGAGGTTTTATTTTCAAATATTAGTTTTACATAAATCAATAAGTGGTAAATAGTGATCACAAATATGATCTTGATCAACTAAAAATTGGATTTGATTTGTTATTGTTAATGCTTTGTAATTTTATTTCTCTAATAGGTGAAATCAGTTATCTAAAAAGCCTTGTTCACGCATGTGTACATGTGGGTTTTTTTGGGATAAGTTCAATTTCACAAAGTGGTGGTCTAGTCATTATTAAGAACTATATTTTTAAAGAGTAAACGAAAGTATTTAATCCCTTAAAAGTGTTTATTTAAACTTGGATATGGTGTTTAATAGGTATTGGATGAGTTCATAATGAGTGGAAGGTGGTCGTGGATTCAACCAAAAGGATGCATTGCTGGCGGCTAGCTGATGGATTTCTTATAGGAAGGATATTCTATCTAATAACAATATCCAACTGGTGGTTTGTTGGCTCACTTATGGGCCCTATTTTCTTTTTTAAGATGTTTAATGAGACATTTTAACCCCACTAATTCTTCCATCATATCATAAAAATTGTCATTCTTGGGGCCATTTTCTAAACACATGGAATTATCCTATTAAAATAGAGATCTTGGGTGGATCCCCCTTCATCCAACCTCAAATTTATTCACCATTAATCATGTTATAATCCTATAAGAATTTATATCACTAATCTTCTTTCCTTTCTATGGTTTCTTGATTATCCTTAGTGTTATCGTTATGGAAGATTATATGCCCTATTTTCATGGAATTTGTATAATTTGTCATTTCCTCTTATTTCAACATGAATCAAAGGAAAATATCAAATGCTTAGGTCACTACAAGTATGAGTTATGAGGTTTATATTATTATCCCCAAATTTCTCACCATTTTTTTGAAATACTTCATTTTTCCGCACCCTAGGATTTTTTAGAATTGTTTATAAAATAAATATTCCATTAATTTGTCACACTAGTCACATCATAGACATAGCATGGAACTTCATGAAACCATTTCAGGTTATCATCCTAAACACAAACCACCCCTTAGGGTTTGTTTTCATTAATTACCATATAAATTACATTTTAATGAAACCCAAAGCACACATTAGGGTGTGTTTGGTTTTCTACTTATGAAAGACCCATTTTTTATCATCTATTTGTAACAAAACCACCCGATATGGTTTGTTTTGATTTAAATACCTTGATGAACATACCTTTAGAATAAGAAAAAAAATTATTTTAGGGTTTTTTCATCTTAGAAACTAGAAAAATTACATGTTAGCTTTATGTAACCAAACCCCCATTTAAGGTGTGTCTAGTGTGTCATGTATAAGTAGTAACTATTATGTTGACCCTAGGGTATGACCTAGGTAACATAATTATGGTTAGGTTAGATATGGGTCATTGATAAATGTCAGATCCCAAGACACATTATGTCTAGGAACTAATAAAATACATAGACTAATTAAATTATCAAATAACATATGTATCTCAAAGAAAACCTATAAAGACACTTCCAAGGATGTGGTTAATTTTAATAAAATACTTGACATGTATACTTGACATGGTACTTGTGACTTATTAACATGAATGAATTGGTTATTAATTGTGGATTTTGGTCTCACAATCAATCGTGTGGATAACCTCGAGAGAGTTGTGGATTTTCTTGTTGAATTCCTTGAGCAGACACCTATGATTCCACTTGGTTCATCAATGTGAATTCCAAGTGGTAAACCCATTATTGACTCAGTCAATGTCTTACTCTCATGAATGTCATGGATTATCATTGTATTGTTAATAAGTTTGGGGGAGACACTCCTTCTTTATTAAAAAATTAAAATTGACTATTTTTCCATGGTTAGATTAAACCTATATCATGGCCATGAAGGCCTGGTGGAATTAAATCCCATCACATCGAGCCTGTAGTCCATAAATCATATGATACTATGGTTTTCCCAACATTGTTTATCCAGATTTTTTATGTCCACAACCTATGTTGCCGATTATTTTCCGCAGTTGATTCTACTCCCAAAGCATCTCATTACCACCCTCAGTCACCTACCAAAATAGACCCCAACACTATCACCCTAGACATTGTGCATCTCATCCTGTGTTCTATCACTAATTCCAGTCATCCACCAACTCTCACCCTCATCCTTTCCCACTAATCCCCCCAAATCATTCCCAGTTTCATATTAATGTATTTTGAAAATGAACATGTGGGTTAAACCCCTTGGATTTCAATATAAACCTTCCAAAATGAAAGGATAACTTTCTTTGGTTTAATTATATACTATTAGTGGAATAATTCCAATGGTTAATCCATTGGATTCCACTCAAAATGAAAATTCTAAGCATCACAATTTAATCACCATGAGTTTGATCAACTATCTAAAGTCAATAATTCTATGGGTCTTCCATGGATTCGAAGTGAGTGTTCCATGTGGGAATTCCTGGACATGTCCATGGATTCCTTGTGGTTATTTATACTTCATTACATTGGCTATATGTCTTGGGTCCCTTTACCAACTAAAATTTCACATGATCCGAGACACCCAACTTAGGCTAAACCAGGTAGGGTCAGCTGGGTATCTTGAGGGGATCCCAATACCGATGTTGTTAATTTTAATTTACAACTTTTATTTATTATATGGATACATTTTTACATTTTATACTCACAAACTAGACATTTATTAGACACCATTCTTGTTGGCCTATAGAGTTGTACTCCCAACTTAGTTAGGCAACTATTGAATACATGTGTAAATTTCATGAATACCAGTAAGGATAAAGGGAAGTGCACCACTGTGGATGGTTGAAGTATTTTAGGATTTTGATAATAGAAGTAGGTGGAAGAGCTGATGATTAGTATTTTCATAAAGTTTATAAATTTTTTTATTTATTTATTTTTATTTCCTAACACTATTTGTATGACTACAACCATGACTATCCTATCATTCTTTTTAACATGAGTGATCTATATATAGTACTATTTACTACTATATGTCTATTCATTTCTTATTTGGCTGGATTATGATTTTCATATTTACCACTATGTTACAATCTAATATATGGGGTATATTCTCCCAATTATACCACAATACACCATCACTACTAGTTGGAAGCCCCAGGAATAGGGGACGTATGCATGAGGCATTGTGGCCCTCTAGAATAGTAACATATCAAAGAATCAGGCAGAGGATGTTAAAATGAGTTATCGTAAGATAGTTTTTTCCTTTTTTATACAGTTTTGGGTTGTTATATAAGAGACTGAAAAGTGTTGGAACTTTTTAATGATCCCATTCCTTGGAATTTCTGACCCATGTGTGGTGGAATTCCATGTTTCTTGAGAAGGGAAGTGTTTTTATGGAATTATTTTGTTACTATTGTAGTATTTTATCTTTTGGGTGATGCACATATCTTATGATGTTATTTTTATGGGATTTTCACCCGCAGACTGATATGAAAAGAAGTCATTATCTCATGCATCATTATAGGAATATAAGGACTTATATGTCATTTAGTTTCTAGGATATGAATATCTCATTTACTATGAATCTTATTTCCTAATTAATATACATTGGTTGTTATTATTGAAATTAGTAACATTAACTACAGAGAGAAAATTTGGTTATTTAAGTATTTGTTGTAAACTAAATGTTGTTTTCTATATATATTTTTTTATAAAACTATATTTAACCAATTTGAAAATGATCAAATCCATGAAACCTTTGTTACATAAGAAAATAATTAAACTAGTTTCTATTAAATTTATTTTGAATTGAAATTTATAAGGTGTGTACCTCTCTAAATGGGGAATGGAAACTTCTTTTTACCAAAACATTGCATTAAGAACCCTTAGATTTTAACCATTATGTTAAACAACTACTTATAGTTAAATCGAATTCCAAATGCAATATATATTGCTTGTGCCACTATGATTTGGGAATGAAAATCATTATAACTAAACCATGATGTGTATAAATGGGAAATTCTATCTCCTCAAGTTGATAAGTGGGTTTCACTAAAATGAAATTCCCATTGCAATTTATTAAGTTCTTTCCTCTATAAATTTTTTGTTGACATCCAACATAACTGAACCCAGGACGGCATGACCTGACCCTTTTAGTTTGATATTCTTTTTTCACTCCATATTAATCAACCCCTTGGGGTTATATATATATATATTTATCATATTCAATTGTTTAGTTTTCCAAGAATAGTATAAATGGTTCTTCCCATATAGATACTTGGTAGCATTCTACTTAACAAGATCCTATAACTATAATTAATTGAGATGGATCATCCGAGGTGATGCCACTCTTTTATATGAAAATATATTTTATAACTAAATAATTGTACTATTACTAACCTACTTGTTTAATAACCATTTTTTATAATTTAACTTGAATAACTCTTTATAGTTACATTGTTGTAAAGACACTAGTGTAGGGGATAGTTTTATGGTTTCCATGGATGATAATGTGTATGTTTCTATGAATATAAGTTTTAATTTTTTTTATGTCAAGATTAAAGGTTAGGGTAGAGATCCTAGTGACCATTTCCATCATGAACCTAGATTTAGAGATAGTTCCTCATGTTATGTTAGGGGTTATCCTAGTTGTAGTTAAACCCTTGGATATAGGAAGTGTCTATGGATGATTGCACCATGTTTAATTCCTTGAAATTGTTGTGTATATATACCATTTATGATTGGGTACAACTCTTAATTTGTAGAATAATTTCCTTGATACACATTGAAAATTATAGAGGTTGTTTTGTTATGTAATAAAGAAGAGCATATAAGGAGATACATGCATATGAGATTTCCATTAAGACTTATTAAGGATGGTTATTTCAGAAGCATCCATGGCTGAGCATAAAAGTGTGGAGTATGCCATCAGTTTTTTGGAGGTGTAAATCTCATTTTGGTAGGTTTTATGATGGGAATTATGAGTGATTTTTCCATGATACATAAAAAGGATATAGTTTCATTTCACAATAATTCCCAGGGATGAGTAGTTTTTACCCATATAGTAATCACATTTAGTGTTCGACAAAGTGGGTTCTAGGGGTATGAAGTTTTCATTCTCATTAAAGTGGTTATAGGGGAACTACTGATGTGGGGAGAATTAATTTGGATATGGATGCATGGACTTCATGATAAAGAAGTATTTAAGTTGTTGAAAGACCATTTTTGAATGGTATGAATGACTTCCAAAAGCTGGCGAGATGATGAATTTGAGTTTTCCAGTCTCAGGGAAGCTATTGAGTTTAAGACTACAGAATGAGATTTGATTGTGTCGAGATTTTAGTTTTAGGCTTAGGGTGAATAATAAATCCCCAGAATGTGATGGATTGGTGGGAAGTAATTCTTTCAATATAGCATGATTATACAATGGTTGGTAGAGTACATGACTATTAATGTTAAACATGAGTTATAATCATAATTCAGTGAGAGTGTATGAATGATCATAGGGTACCCTTGTAATTTAAATTTATGTGATTGAGTCTTTGGATATATGTGAAACTTTTCTTGCTATATATTCTTTAAATAGAACAACCTAAAATGGATAAACTAGTGTTATAGTAAAAAAATTCATGCAATATCTAAGACCACTTTTTTATATCATTCTATGTTTGGAGGGTTTGTTTCGTAGTATAACCCTTAACTCAGAAACATTGGAATAAGTGGGTGGTGATGGTGGTTTGAAAATGGATGTAGTGGGTTTCCTGTAGCACTAATACATAAGACGGTTTTTAGAGATATTAGGTTGGAGATATTTTGAATGAAGCAAGCAGACCTTGTATGTGTCGACGTCTAACAAATAGTAATGTCTATGGTGCGGATCCAACATGAACTAGTGAAGCATGTGATCCTTATGTGGCAAGGGTTGCGTGTGTATGGTATCGATCAATGGATGATTGTTTTTTCATTCTGATACTAAAAAATAGCTATAACTGAATGCATCTAGATTCCTTAGTGAATTCAAGGAAATATTCCAATATTGTATCGATTGAGTTCAAAGTATTAGTATCCCACTATAGTTTCTTTCAGATAATTTGAGTAGGAGACAGATCAAGAAATGTGTTGGGGCTCATAGAAAGTATGATGCAAAATTACTCAAATGGTGATCTAACTAGGGATTTACAACAGGATTGAAACAACCTCAACCTTAGTAAAACAAAGTATATGTCTACATTATTTCATTATCATAGATAAAAGGTATTTAATCCCAAATTATTAATATTTGTAGTGGGTTTTAAAGAGAAATATACATACATAATTTGAATATTATATTGGAAATTTAAAATATATATCATAAAATAATTCTTATATCCTTGATATTATTCTTATAATCCTTATTCATGTCCTAGGGAAAAGAAAAAAAATAAAGGGTATACATAGATGCTAAGTAAGAGTTACATAAAATAGAAGCTATCATGAATCAATAAGGGATTACTAATATGGTAAGGTAAATAACTAAAAATACATTCCATTTAATCAAAATCTTGAGCACTAAATACATCCATGGATCATATCAATGTAGTAATGTCATGGATAATAATAATTTAATTAACAATTGATGAAATGAATAATTTTGGAGTTCATGATTTCAAACATCATGATATCTATACTATCAAATCCTTGATCCAAGATAGTTTAATAAAGGGGTCGGTATACAAAAGAAATCCATTTAATGCTAGCTTACTAATTTCTACCATAAGATATGTCAATGTATTGAGGGAAAATATAATTTAGGGTTCCACACATAACTACATGTCCAATGTGTTCCTCATATATTTTATGATCAACTTAAATTCATAAACAATATTCCTTTCCCACAAATATCCATATTTATTAAATGATATATATTAATCTTGTTTTCCCCAGTAAATCAAATAACGTTCATAATAAAATTCAAAAAATATATAAATTATATATTTTTAATAAATAAGTATATGAATGATATAAATAATAATGATATTTAATAGAAATGTAAATTCCAATCATTGTAAGAAAGTGAATGTTTCAAGTGAAAGTTAATGACCGCTATATTAATAAATAGACACGAGATGACCATCATAAAAGTAGATTTTGATGTAAAATAAATTCTTTTAAAGAATGGATGAGAATGAACATGAAAAAATTAAAATAAAATTTTATAAAGTTGTTCCTTTTCAAAATAATTGAAATAATAGAGAAGAATATAAAGGGTGCAAAATGGTTATTATGGTTGAGAAGTCTATTAATTTTGTATACGTTAAAAGAAAAACATTTCTCTTGATTTTTTATAAAATGGTTGAAAATGAAACTTTTGGTGAAGAAATTATAAATATTCATTTAAAACATGGTAAAATTTAATGGATAACATAAAATGTACTTAATAAATCATTTGTGTAAATAAAAAGAACTTCTTTAAAATAATTTTAAGTCTATATACATGGAAGAGAAATATATGTGATGAAAAAGATAAATAAGATATATTTTGAACATTTATTATGATATAGTAACTTGAATTTAATAATTAATCACAATTAATAAATATATAATGTTTTAAAAAACTTTTATGTATTTTTATATAGACCATATTAAAGTAAATAGGTGCATAATACCACATGTGTCTCAGTGGAGTGGAAATTGATATGAAATTTGTTACCTTAGATTTGAATTCCTTCATATGCATTAAAAAATCCTGAATAATAAATATAGATTTATTATAAAAATATTTTGGAAACATAATATATATATATAATACAATATATTATTTACTTATAACCATTTACCACCTATTTATTAATAATTCATTATTAACACCACTCTTCTAGGTGATAAATGTTTCGTTTTCATGTATATTTTGGTTTTGTAGTTTCGGCCCTTGTACATTGATCATGGTTTAATTATCTCCATAATTTTTTAATTATATAAATATAATTTATATTCATTATAAACATATTTATAGTCATCCATAAATGCATATATAGATAAATGAATTTCACTATTCTTGGAGATTGTAGGCCATATGTATGCGTGAATGTGGTTTTCATTTTTTTTCAATGAATGAAACGAAATAAATTTAAATAATAATGATAATTTTAAAAATAATTTTTATATCATTTATATTATATATTCATTTAAACTGTCCTTATTACCATCCATTTCAAAATAAAATGAAATATGCATCACAAAGATTCATGCAAGCGGTAGTCCACACGAACATGCCATCGATGTTATCATTTTTTAACATATTAGAAGGTAATAAGATAGATGTGATTTTATAATTTAAAAGGAAAATTTATTTCAAAAATATCATATTTATAAATTAAATACATCATTAAATCCATCCATGAGAGGAAATTATAGAAGAAATTACATCGGTTTGCGAGCCGATAGTCTACCATAAACATGATCAACAGATTGATTTCCAATTTGATGGAAGAAGAGATTGATATAGGTTATTAAATTAACACAATAAAATATACTTATATGTAAGATATTTGATTACGTATTGCATCATTGTTGAAATTTTTTTAAGGAGGTCTAAGAATAAATAAAATGAAAGTGCATTGTTAAAAACTATACCTCTTCTTCAGACAATCTCTTTAGGTTTATGACTAAATCTTTATTAAAACAGTTTTATAATCAAACTAGGGACTCTATCCCATGGGTAGGGATGTAAGGATGGTATTTAGTAATTTATTTTCTAATCAAAAAGGCATTTTAAGTGTAAATAATACATTATAGGAGGTTCCCTTTCATAATTTACGTGAGTGGTACACTTGTAATTTTTCAAAATTATACAGTAATGTCAAGGAAATTTCTTCAAAAAAAGGATCCAAAATTAAAAATTTCAGAACCTTATATGATATAAGGAAATTCTATATGTTTTGAAGAAATTTTAATCCATATATTCTTAGTTTAACCCTTGGAAAACTAGTTTTAACCTTAACCGTGGTAACAAATTTTTATTGTTTTTACTATTTGTTATAAAAAAAAATAAGTTAGCCTCATTAAATTATATTAATTATTACCATTTAAAAATTGAAATAAATTTTATCAAATTTAATTAAAATAAATTAATTATGTTAATGTCATATTAAACGATTTGTCATGATGAAAAAGGTGTTTTATAAAGAAAAAAGTATTCTTCAGTATAAATAGTTTCTATATCGAAATTCAATATAATACTGATTCCAATGACCTAAATTAAATTAATAATAATAAAATTGGTTTTATTTTACCTTTTAAACTATTTTAATTTAAAAAATTTCTTTTTTAAATCAGTTAATTGAAAAGGCAGTTTTCAATAAAAAAAAATTTTCACTATTCATAGAAAAATCAATATTTTCATAATAATCTAAAAAAGTAACCATAATATAATTTTGAGTTTATGATTTAAAAAATTAATTTGTTTTTATAAAATTAATTTTCTAAAAGTGGTAAAAATTAATTAAATTATTTTCTCAAAAAAATTAATAAAAATTAATTTTGAAAAAAATATATTTTAAATGAATAAAATGACTTTAAAAATAACTGTGTGTTTATTTATTAAGAATTTATTAATAAATTATTATTAATATGAACATCATATATATTTCATAATTGGTTTATTCCTATACCTTCCTTCGATTTCAATTACTATATTTTAACACTCATATTTAAATATTAATATTTCACTAATCGGTTAAGCTTGGGGTTTCATCTTGTATACTATGTCAAACATAATATTGTTTTAAAATATTGATATATTACATTCTTACCTCATAAAAAATGATAATTTTGAATTTCTATCCTGTAATTTTACATGAATATTACTTTTAAATAAACATGGGTGGTTCTTCTTCATAACATCCTCAGGTTCCCACACTACTTCCTATGTTTTATGATTTCTACAAAGTGTCATTACTAGTCGAGTCATACAATTACTGACCACTTACTCTATAGTGTATAGAATCTATATGTGATCTTTATAGTAAGATAGATGTGGTTTGAGTTCTATTTTTTCATAGGTGAGCACAAGCATTGTGTCTGGAATATACTTCCTTAACATAGAGATATGGAACCCATCATGTACTTCAGAATGTCTTGGTGGAATATACTATTGGTAATCCAAATATCCAATTATTTACAAAATTTTAATGTAATTATATATATATATATGTGTCTCAGTTTTCCCTTTTTACTGAACCTTATAACACACTTCTATTGAGATACATTCATGAAAACATGATCTCCCATTTGAAATTATAAATCTTTCCTTCGGTTATCATCATAATTTTTTTCCTTCTTTAAGATAATTTTATTTGAGTTTGAATAATCTTTACCTCTTATATTGTCTCCACACCAAGATTTGGACCCTAAATATTTCTTCACCAAATTCTTCCAAACAAATTGAAATATGAAATTCATTTCCATACAATGATTTACATGGTTCCATTTGACTAATTTAATGGAAGCTACTATTATAGGAAAACTCCACCAAAGGTAAATAATTATCTCACATACATTGGAGTTAAAGTGATCATGAACTAAACATGACTTATGATGTTCACACAGTCCTTTTAGATTTCTCATCAGTTTGAGGATGATATGCAGTTCTCAAATGAGTCTCAGTATCCTGCTATTTATGAATACTTATCTAGATTTTTTATGTAAATTTTGGATCACAACAAGGAAAAATTAAAAGAGGTGAGTTCATAAAATTATTTAATATATTGCATTGATATTTTTAAAGAGGTATGTCTTATCTTATATAAATCAAATGGGAATATCTATAAATGCAGTCAACAATAACCCATATTGCATCAATATTTCTAGGATTATTTTTTAATCCAGTGACAAAGTCCATAATAATTTCATCCTATTTCCACATAGGAATAGATAGTGGTTTCCTGACTCCTCTAGGATATTGTGTCTTAGCATTCACTTATTGACAAACCAAACATCTGGACACATAATAAAAAATTTCCCACCAAATATTTTCATTCTATAATCTATATATCATGGTGATACCAGAGTGTATAAATAAGTTCAAGTTATGATCATCATATAATAATTCTTTTTTAATCTCGGGTATAGTTGGAACACATATCCTCTTTCTAAATTTCAGAATTCCATATTCATATACGAAGTCTTCCAATTTCCAATTGTTCACAGCATTAATTTTCTTTTGAAAATTATCATCACCATACTGAGAAATATTTATCATTTTCTATAAATATTGTTTTATTATCATTTGAAAAAGGAGTGATGTTTCCCCTTCCTTAATAATTCCCATATCCATGTTTTATATATCCATTTACATATGATTCATCTCAATCTTAATTTTTTCTAAAAATCCATGATGTTTATTACTTAGTAAATTTTCTACCTTATTTTCCATTATTAGGTTGTAGTGTATTGAGTAATCATAATCCTTGAGTATCTCAAGCCATCATCTTTTCCTCATATCATGTTCTTTATATGAAAATATTTATGTTAGACTCTTATATAATTCGGTTGTCTCACATCGTCCTCCATAAATATAATTATCCATATCTTTTAAGAAAATATTATGGATTCAAACTCAAGATCATGAGTTTGATATTTATCTTAATGAGAAAAAAAATTCATTTATGCATAGACAATATCTTTATCATTCTTCATAAGTACACATCCAAGACCTTTCTTTGATTAATCACTATATATCACAAATCCATCATTTCTAGATGGTATAGTAAAAATTAAAGGATTGTCAAAATATGCACTTTAATTAGTCAAATAAATTCTTAACATTCCTTTATCAATGTGAACTTAACGAATTTACATGTAGTTTTAGTTAATAGGTTAGAAAAATAGTAATTTGTTCTGAAAAAAATACTGAAATTAACTATCCAAACCAATGAAACTACATACCTCAGTTATTTTTTTTTGTAGTCCATTGTTTGACTGATTTCTTCTTTTCATGATCAAATGAGATTTCATCTTTGGAGAAAATATAAACAAAGGAAAAACTATATTAATCTAGAATTCAAACATTCTATATTTTTCATATAATTCGTTTCTTATAAGAGTCTCAATAATTACCTGCACGTAATTATCATGATCCTTATAGATTATAGAGTACACCATGATTTCATTAATAAATACCACAAAAAAATTATCATGATAAATACTATATTCATTATATATATATATATATGGTTCATTAGTCAATCTAAATGTCATTACTATAAGCTTTTAATGTCCATACCTCATTTAGAATGTTTTCTTTGGAATATATTCCTTCTTAACTAAAAATTGATGATATCCAAATCAAAGGTGAATGTTTAAAAATGTTGAGCTTCATAAAGTTGACTGAATAAGTCCTCAATGTGAGGTAGAGGATACATTTTCTTTATCATAATAGCATTTATTTATATATAATCAATGCATATCCTTATGTATCCATCTTTATTATTAATGATAATAGTAAGTGGATTGGAGAGCCATGGTGCCTCACTCGCCCGGCTACTCCGAGATCTCAGTCTCCTAGGGTTTCAGCTTTTTTTGGTGGAAATTCCTCTACGCTGGTCCTATTTGGTTTTATCTTCTTGCTCGATCGCTCTAGGCTGCGCTCTTTCTCGGTATCTCCTTCCCTTTCGCTCGGCTCTCAGATGGTGCTCCCTCTCTCTCTCGGTTTCTATTTCCGTTTCGCTCGACTCCCATATGGCGCTCTAGTTTTTTCTTCAAAGGCCTCTTTGTGATCTGACCATTCGTTCCTTAGCTCATGTCCAGGTCAGATTTGGAGCATGGGAGTCGCTTAGGTTTTGGGCTAGCGTTTTGGCGGACATCAGGTCTCCAGGCGTTACTGGAGTTGGCCCTTCTTCCTAGGGTTTCAGTCCCTTGATCCTGTTTGGGTTTCATCCCGGTTTACTTTTTTATGTTCTGGTTTTTTCTGGTTACGGTTCTTCATCTGATTTCCTTTTTTTGGGTTTATCCCTAGGGTTTCATTCTCAAATCCTCTTTTGGAGTTTCGTCCCGCTTTTTTCCGAAATCCTCATTCTGGTTCCGCTTTCAGTTTTCTGATGTTGGTTGTCGATTTTTTTTGTCTTTGTGTTCTTTGTTAGCGTAGACGACATTGATGGCGAAGAGCTTCTCTGGCACGACGGTGATGATGTTTCATCCCCGGTGCATCAATGGTTTTGATTTCTGGTGGGCATCGGTGCTGTTTGAATTTGGTGGCGTTACGGTTATGAACCGTTGTGGCTGACGATGATAACCTCATGACGGTGATGACGTCATGTTTTGGCGTCGAAAGTCTTTGGTTCAGGCAACGATGGTTTCTGGTGCAGGCGGTGGACGTTGGAGATCAGGCTGGTGGTGACGAGGCGTAGAGGTTGATGACCATGGTGAGGTGTTGATGTGGCAACATTGATGGTGATTGGCCGGCGACGTTGATGGTGCGTCTCGGGGTGGATAGGTTGGCCGTCGTGATGGGCATTGTTCCTCGGAAGCTTACGCTGCTTCAACCCTGCCCTAGCCCTGAGTTCCGTTTCTCCTCTCCAGGTCGGTCGGGAGCAATGGTTTGTCGGAGCTTTGGGAGGTGGTGTTCAGGATGTTCTCAGTTCTCCAGGGAATGAGGCCATAGTTCGGTTGTTCGGTGTAGGTGAATCATGGATGATGGGGTCTCTATGTTTTCCGTCACTCCGGTTATCAGTTCCGGCGTTGATAGGGTAGCAGCAATGTCTGAGTTTCTTTATCAAAGCATTGTTGAAGGCGGTGATTAGGCATGATGTACGATGATGGTGTTGACTAAGGCAAAGCAACACTAATGGTATTAATGATAGGTCGGTAGTATGATTATGGTGTCTAGGTGGTGGTGATAGGTTGGCAGTGCGATGATGCGGTTTCTCGGTATGATGCGTTTTTTAAATTTGAATTTTGAAATGTGTATCTGGCGTAGTGGTTTTTAACACTTTGTTGATTTTTGAATTTTTGAATGTGGTGTGTAGTGGTTTAAGGTTATGTGGGATTTCCGTGTATCAGTGGCTCATGTATGGTTCCCACTTACCCAAAAAGTGGTTTTTAAAATAATAAAAAAAGGATTGTGGATGAAAATAGTACGGGCTCCCCAAGCTGAAAAACATGGGCTTATAAATCCCTTGCTGGAAAACTAATCTATTTTTTTGTTAAATCCTCTAATTCCATAGTATACATTATATATGGAGATTTTTATATAGGTCGTGGATTAGGGATTAAATCAATGGAAAGATGATGTTCACGCTTTAGTGGAAGTCTGGGTAATTCTTCAGGAAATACATCAATTAATTCATATACAATAGTCACATCCTAAATTTGAAGATTAAATTTTCCATTAGTAAGTTCTGTATACTCTTATTCTCCCAAGAATATCATTCAGAAGATTTATTGTGGGAGGATATGGACATGACTCAAATTAAGATGTCTCCCTTCTAAAAAAAGGTGTTCAACATATTCACTATGAATCATAATTTCCTTCTATTTATAAGAAATATTTGAACCATATTTTGAAATATATTCCATATCTAGTCTATACCAAGGATTAGAACAAATTCAATCATAGGTATAATAATAAACTAAGAAAATTGGGAATATTTATGGGTGATAATGGAAATTGAATAGAAAATTATTTTTTCGGTGCGATTTCTGCAAAAATATTTTACTGACAACTCCACTTTTAAGATTATAGAAAAACACTTGATTTTATAAGAAAAAGGGGTAGATATAAAAGAGTTGTAAGGATCTATAATAAAATAAAACAATAGCTAAATTTTATTATATGATGAAATTACATACCAAAACAACATTAAGAACTTCAACCTCAACTATTGTTATCAGATAATCTTGGACTTCTCCCTATATCTTATGTTGTATTATATTCCCTTGGAACATGGTAAATTGGATTGAATAAGGACAACTTATTTATATTTCAATAAATTGATAGTTTTGTTTTCTTTTGTTTCCAAATATTCATTAACCATATGACCCTTTTCTCTATAAGTATATAAAACTCCCATTACCTTTAATTATTTTCCAGGATGTTTCTTTCCACAATTATACAATATAGAAATTGATTCATTCTCATATTCTTCATTTATGTTTTCTCTTTTTCTTGGTTCTCATCCAAACTCTTCTTCTCATAATTTCCCATAATGATATATATTCTAGAAAATTCATTATCTATCTTAATAGAACATGATACTATATAATTATATGATGAAAACATTTGAGAAACTATTTCCCTTTAGAGACTCGGCTTATGCCCTACAAACGAACGATCAATAGTTCTTTCTATATTACACATATAGTCCAAATCATGCCTAGATAATCTTTTATCATTAGCATCATACTCTTCCAAAATTTATTCTTACTTATTCTTTAAATTTAAAAAACTTATTTATTTCATCTAATTGTTCATGGGGAATTATTTCTCAAAGAAAAAAACATTGAAAGTTCTCTATTCCATACATTCTATTTTCTTGAACTCTTTAGTGTTTTGGATCAACGAAAAACACTAATATTCATTTCCATTAAAACAATACACTATGAGAATAAAAATTTCACATTCATCACATCCCAAATCATATAATATATTTTATAGATACTTAATCCATTTTAATCTACCAATGGATTAATAGTTCCATAAACATACGGATTCTTCTATCGTATTAAGTGATATAACAGAGGATAATCACTTTGCGGAACAACATATTGCTCCATCCGATAAATTTTATTCATCATAACCTATCTAAACTAACTTAATATAGACATGACTTTATAAGATACGATACTATATATATTGTCTTTATTACAAGGTAAATATCAACATTAGTTATGGTTGTCGATTCCCTTTCATCCATTAGATTCCATCACTAAATAATGGCATGGAATGTGTTAGATCATTATCATTATGAATATTGAGCCATAAAATAAAATCCCTATAATGTTAAAATTCCTCAAATATTATGAGGTATTATTTTAATTCTAATGTTAGTTATGTTATTTAAAATTTCGTTCCAAAGGGTTCTACAAAACATCCTATGATACCAAATGTAACAACCCCCACCCTAGTAACCCAGATTTAGTGTCTACATTGTTATATAAGAATATAAAAAAGGGATATAACTCTGATGGATAGATCAATTTATTAAACCTAAAATAACCTGATGCATATATGATTCCTATATTACATTTGAAGTATAAAATACATAGTGTAAAAGTATTATTTCATCCTCCATATTATTCATAATATCCCTATCCATATGCAAGAGGAAACAAAAAAAATAAATTGTGATCTCATACACTTAGTAAGAGTTAAATAATTTAGGATATATCATGAATCAATAATGCATAATCAATTTAGAAAGGAAAATAACAAAAACACATTCCATTTAATCAATAACTTGAGTAAGAAATGAATCCTTGGATAATGACATCATAGTAATTTCATGGATAATAATAACTAAATTATCAGTGAAGTAAATTCATAATATTTGATTTCATAATCTCATTCATTTTGATATCTATACCATCAAATCCTTGAGATAAGACATTTTAATTGATCTGTATTTATGTACTAGAATCCCATTTAATGCCTGCTTAATGATTTATTTCATGAGACCTATTGATGCATCGAAGGGATATATAAATTCAGGTCCTACGAGTCACTAAATGTCTAATGAGTTCATTATATAACTAATGATCGACATAAATTCATAAAAAATACTTCTTATTAATAAAAATTTGTATTGAGTAAATAATTTAGATTTATCAAATTTTCCCTAGTCTATCAATTAAATTTCAAAGAAAAATAACTTATGTTGAAATGATATAATGTTTCAAAAATAATTATATCCATGATACATAATATATATATATATATAAGAAAAATATAATGTGTAATGATAAAAAGAACATGACTGTTTCAAGAGAAAGTTAATGTCCTCAAGATTAACCAGAATAATTCTATTCAAATTATTTTAAAAAATTAATTTTTATTCACTCAAATTGTTTATTAAGAAAATGTAGGTTATACTAGAAATTTTACCTAGTTTTAAATAAATTATTCTAATTTGTTTTCCTTAAAGGATATTTTTCAATATTTTTATAAAACGTAAAAAAGAAAATGAAGATAATATTATAATTTAAACATTTATCTTGAATGATTAAATTAAATTAAATCATTAATCATAATGAAAAAATTTTAATTCATGTTAAATTCATCAAAGTTGAATTATATATTTCACATAAAAGTATATTATTTCATAATACCAAATATAACTCAATGGAGTGGAAATTGTAACAAAATACCTTACCTTAGGTACAACTTGCTTCATACTTGATCAAACATCCAGTATAATAAATATATATTTATTATGAATTTATTCCAAAACCATACTCATATATAACATACAATATATAATTTACTTATAACCATTTATCACCCTCTTATTAATAATTCTTTATTGAAATCATTGTTCAAAGTGATAACTACTTCGTTTTTCATTTATATTTTGGTTTGATAGTCTTAGTCATTATACCTTGATCATGGTTTTATAATGTCCTAAATTTTATTCATGATATAAAAAAAATTTATATTCATTATATACACATGTATATTCATCTATAAAAATATAAAAAATATATTAATAACATCGTTCATGCAGACAGTAGGTCGTAGTACGCGTGAATGTTGTTTCCATTTCTTTGAATGATGGAACCAAAGAAAGGTAAATTATAATTATAGATCATAAAATAATTTTGATATAATATATATCATGTATATTCATTAAATTAATACTTTTAGTTATCTATGTTAAAATAAAACAAAAAATGTATCACATCACTTTGTGGAGGTAGTAGTCCACACATATGTTCGAGCGATGTTATTGTCTTCAAACGGATTGGAAGGTAAGAAGGTAGATGTGATTTTATAATTTAGTAGTTATAATTATTTCATAAATAATATATATATATATATATATAAACATACACATTAAATCCATCAATGAGTTGCGGTGATGGAAAGCGAATTACATTGGTTTGAGGGGCGGTAGTCCGCCATACACATGATCGACAGTTTTTTTCCCATTTTACGGAAGAGTATATGGATATAGGTCATTGAATTAACATAATAAAATATCATTATAGGGAGGATATTGGTTAATAAATATACCTATACTTCCGATAATCCATATAGGTTTATACCTAATGCCTATTTAGGATGGTTTTATGATAAAACAAATGGACTCTAGGTAATCAGGACAGAAGTATATAAGGGATTTGGGTCGGTATTTTCTAAAACAAAAAGTATTTTTATGTGTGAATAAAATAGTAGAGGATGTGCCAATTTATAACTATGTTGTTAATCCCACTAGCAATGTTTCAATGTTATAAAATAATTAAAAGTCACATTATTTGAAACAAGACTCAAAAATAGACCATTTTCAAACCATATATTATATAAGTTCTAAATATGGCCATAAAATATAAATTGGAATCGCTTTCAGGTCATTTCAACCATTATCTTCTTATTTTGTCACTCGATAAACTTATTTTAACCTTAATCGGGCTAAAATATTCTTAGTGTTTTTACTAATAATTAGGGAAAAAATTTGGTTTCTATTATTAAAAAATAATTATTATTATGATTCAAAATATGAAATAAAATTTATCAAATTAAATTCATATAATTGGTGGAATTTAATTTAAATTTAAACCCAAATTTGTGATAAAAAACAGGTTCCCAATGAAAATGTTTTCTTATGTATATATTGTTTCTATATAAAAAATCAACAAAATATTTATTCAGATGACCTAAACTGGAATAATAATAAAATAATTTAACTAGTATTACTTTTAATATAATTTTAAAATAAAAAAAATAACTTTTTTAATTCTTGAAACAAAAAGACCGTTTTCTATAAAAATTAGTATTTTCCACTATTCATTGAAAAAACAAATTTTCATATTAATTCCCAAAAATTAACCCTAATATAAATATGATATATTGATTTAAAGAATGAATTTAATTTCATAAAATAAAATTTATAAAAGTGGATTGAAATATTTATATAATTTTATATTAAAAAGTAATAAAAATAATTTTTGAAGAATAAAATGATTTTACAAATAATTGAGTGTTCATTTCCAAAAAAATTATAAAACTAATTGTATTTAATATGACCTTAATATTTATTTCACAATTTTTATATTATTATCTATTCACACTAATTTAGTGGATAGGTTTTTAAATTCATATTTAAATAATAATATTACAAGGTTCGTTTAAGGTTAGTGTTGCGTGTTGTGTACTATATCAAACATAATGTTATTATGAAATATAGGGTTTTGAAAATTATTTGGTTTTGGAATTAGATATGTGTGTTTGAACGATACAGAGTTTTCACCTATAGAAAGGGAAACTAGATGGATTTAAGTGTTAGTTTTAAAAGATGAGCATTTTAAAAACAATCTGACTATATGTGGTTCGACTTCTCTTATTTAATGTAATGTGATGCGATCAGTTTGGAACCATGTTGGGAACATCATTTTAGATATAAAAAGATAATTTTAAGGATCAAAAAAGTATTTCTAATAAAATTATTACATTTACATGGAACCCTAAACACTACTTATGGTTTTTGGAGTTCAAGTTATAAAACCAAATGTTTGAAATTCAGATTACAAGTATATTCAATGATTAGGATATTAATAAAACATATTATTTTATATTATTAATAGGTCTACATGACTTCAATATGATAATATCCTAGAGTATCTATAAAGTTGATTTTTTCTTAACAGTTCTGTATTATGATGAGAATTTTTAAAATCTATAATGACATTATTATATATAGTTATATGCTGAGAAAACATTATATGATGAGAAAAATAGAATATTGATTATCAGCTACAATTACTCATAAATAAATAAACCTTCATCTCATGAAGTTAGCACTTGGTAATATCTAAGATAGGATATTGTGAGAATATACTTTCTAGTAGAAATTTTTTCATGTTTATGTGTCATCTGACATTCCCTCATTTGAGTTTTTTAATGTTCCTTAGACATTAATATTATAATTAATTTATATCGTTACTCGTGGATTTAATGACCAAAACCATGATTCCCTATTTTCATATGAAGTAGGGTATGTTGAGTGTTTCATATATGAAACATTATCAATGAAAAAGTAAAATAAATATTTATTCCTTCCATAGTTATTGAAGTTGATATTGATACACTTTGATTGAAATAGAACAATCACATTAAATTCCATGGTAATTGTGTAATGATGAGTTTATTTTAGATAGTCAGAGAAAGGTGTATAAATTATATTGGTTGATTAACTGGATGTGAAACCTACTTGTTGTGATATTTTGATAAAGGGGTTATATTATACAACATGAAACATTATATTCTTTTTTTGGGTGTCTTGACCCTTTTCTAGGAAATAATCATAGACTTTAGGAATTCCCATCTAATAGTAATTAGAAACTATCCTAATGAGTCACACATTATGTGTTTTCATTGATCTAAATTAAATTCTATTTGAATGTAATTTATTCAATAAATATTATTCTCTATATTGAAGAATAAATTTATCTAGTATTTAGTAATAAAAAATATTCACAAGGTAATAAATAATTATATATTCATTAACCAATAATTTATTTAATTACAAGAATATTTCATAAATATTTATTCTTTAGACAATGAAGAAAATATTTATTTATTTATTGAGTATTTAAAACATTTTTATTAACGAAAATATGAATATAATATTTATTTATGAATACATATTTAATAAAATATTTATTTTGGTATTTGATAAATGTTGAGGAGGAAGAAAAGACCAAGAATGTGTCTGGCGATAAATATTAAGTTTCAATCTCATAAAATAATATTCATCATTGTTTTGGTTTTCCCATACCATGAAATAATTTAATAATAATTACATTATGGCATGGGGTCATATGAGGTTTATTATATTAATTAAGGGTTATTGTGAAATTAAATAATCTTTTAAACTTGAACATAATATCTATAAATAGATGGTTATGACTATTTTGTTGGGTTAATCAAGAATTGAGAATCATTGTGCACAACATATTTCCCTCTGGATTCCTCCTATCATCCTCTTAAGAATGAGAAGAATAAGGTAAATTCATTCAAGCCTAGTAGAACTTGTAGTGATCATGTTGAACAATGAAAGAAGATTAAACCTTAGTGCTAGAACCCGACTATAAATCACTATTATTGAGAGACCAAAGGATCCCATGTGGATTACAGCTAGAGGGGATTTACTTTTGGGTCCCCCCTATGAAAAAATGGTAGATGAAAAATTGTTTCATATGATCAATATCATTACGGAATAAATATCCTACGATGAGTTATTTTCTCATCCAATATATTTGAAATAATTATGAATTTAAAATTAAAAGTTATTCTCTTAGTTCAAACTATTCATTGCCAATATTTGATGATTTTGTTTTGGTCATGAAATTTTTGTATTGAACCATTGGAGAATTATCCATTATATTTGATAAAAAAATAGAATGTTTTTACACCCAATAGGTTCTTTCACTGCATCTAGAACCAATAAGTGTTATTAGAGAGGTCATGTTTGAAGTTATAATTATTTATTTAATTTTTTATCATATATTAAAAATTGTGGTTAATTTCTATTTTTTGATTATTTATTCTTTAATCTAAAGTTTAATTAACATGATTTCTATATTTTAATAATATTCATTCAAGACTTCTATTTTCTTAAGGGATAATAATAGATGAATAAATATTAAAGATATCATCGGGAGGTGCCAAAGATTCTAGATGGTTGATTAGTTTACATGAATTATAGTCTAAGTACACATCATGTACCAATGTTCACTACACTAATACATGTCACATGATACATGAAATTTTAAGTAGTTATTATGTAGGGTTCATCTATTATAAACCATATGTTGACCAGGACAACCAAGAACACAGGTTGTCAGAACCCATGGTGTGTAGTTTGTTTACACATCATGCAGCCTAGATGGTTTTGTGGAAAGAGTTCCTTACAAAGTGTGGTTAAAACCAGGTTTTATTATATTAGACCGATATCCTACAATATTAATGAAACACATGACATTTAATAGCTTCACAAGACCTATAATTCATTAAACCCCACATCTGATGTACATGTCGAGTGAATCAGAGCATTATGTTGAAACTCATAAAGCAGACCACAGGTTGTTTAACAATTTATTACACACTTCTAATCTTTTTGAGATATACACCAAATTATAAGGTGTTTATACGATACACATAGTAATCATACCAAACAACATGTATTTGGTTAGTACATGATGTGTAGCTTGTTAGTACATGTTTTGCAGTCCGACCAAGATACACGCTGAATCCCCAAGCGTTTATCCCAAATACATGACAAGAAAAGAACATGGTGTGTAGCTCTTTAGTATATGTTTTTTATTTTCACTATAAAGGAAATAACTAAATTAAACTAAATTAATTAATTAAATAATTGAAAACTCAATTATACTATTGAAATCATATGTGTTTTATTATATAATAATGATCATATATAATTAATAAATTCTCAAATAATTATTTTTAATGATATATAATTATTGTTCATTCTATTTATTTTACTAAAATAGACTTATTATGGGTATCTCCTTCAGACATTGGATGTTATTTAAGATAAATGAAATTAATTAATTAGTAAATTAACTAATATTAGAATATTTATATTTAAAATAATGAATGAATTAAAGTGAATGATATGTATTTTACTTTTGTGTATTGATTTCATATGTGTGATTGATCATGAGCATTGACCATAAATGTTTATGATTTTGTTTGATTTAATTTAATTTTATGGTATGGTTTTTCAATTAATTATTATTAAATTAATATATGATGCAATTCATGTCATATTTCCCTATTATTATGTAAGAACTATATTTTTGAGGTTGTTTATTTAATTCCCTTTAACTAATCCTTTAGTTCTCCTCATCTTTAATTGAATTTTAAATATATGTAATAAAAGGAGTGTCTAAAGGTTCATAGATGTAATTAATTAAGTAACTGAGATGAAATCCACATGGGATATATATATATGGATAGGTTGAATTTTGTATCTCATAGAAAAAATATACAAGGAGTTTTCCCTAAGGCCATTTGTGGAATTATTGTGTTCTCACCAAATATACAATTAAATAATCTTATGATTAGGTTATTTATTTATTTATTTTTTCTATCTTATGCTTGTTTTATTTTATGAATGAAATACTGTGATCACATAAATAAATTAACTAATATTAAAAGTTTAAATTTAAATAAATATATTGTGTGGAAATGTTTTTATCGAAACATGATTAATCAGTTAGGTAAAATCCTCTTAATATTAACAATATATATAAAATATAAAATAAGAGAAAAATATTCATAATAAATAAAATTGATCAATATAATATTAAGTCAACATAATACTTCCATTACCTAATTAGGGATGAAATTTATATAACTAATTTGTTTAGAAACCCTCATTGTGATAATTACATTTATTGTATATTTCTTATGAATATTTTGGATATAATTATACAATTTACATAAATATAATTATCCCTCTATAGACTTGATATAACTTGGAGAAAAGTGTTGAGAAAATCAAAGTCCCGATTTTTAGATTGGGGAGTCCAATCAACGGATTAAGGAGATGCAAACTGATAGTTAGAAAAGGCCTACATCCAAAAAAACCTTCAAGTAATTTACTGACTCCTATATTGGGTTTTGATAACGGGTATATATATCATTTCCACTGGAATGTCTGAGGAACTAAAGAATTTGACTCAATGGTGAGGGCTATTGGGACTTGATAAAATATCGGTAGTATTAATAATATTATTATTATTATTATTTTTCACATAAATTATAGTCATGTAAATAATAATAATCTCTTCTTTTAATATTGTATAATTATGGAAATTTTGTCAAACACATTATCCCTATGATAAATTTTCGAAAAATAACATCATCCTACTCATAGTCACTTCTAGGAATAGTTTAGATACTTACAAGTTGTGTTATGCCATATATATAAATATTACATTCTAGAATCCCCACTACCTTATTATCCTGTTAAGGAGGTTAGCAATGAGTTGTTCTCTATCTATGATAAAAACACCTAATCAAGGTAGTTAGAATTCATTGTTTAATGCTTTCATCCTTGTCTAGTGAACTCATGAAGTCACATAAAGACCTGGATGCTTACATCATGCACCAACACCTTTGTACTATTTATTATGAGATATCTAGATAGAAATGGAAAGAGAAATCTGAGGTTATCCTCCACGTAAAACATATAGAAGGTGTGATAACAAGGCCTCGTATTATAAAAATTGTTTGATACAATTAGTTCCTAGTGTTTCTAGGGTTAATAAACCTAAATAACTGCACACTGATATCAATATTGAATAACTTGTTTAGAGAATCCATAGCTTTGATGTTGATTTCAACAGTAAAAACATTTATAAGTATCTTCATGATATTATCACTCTAATTTTCGATGTTGATAAGGATGTGAAGAGAGAAAATCCTTCCATCCTTATGGTGAATAGAATTAAATGGCAGGTAAAGAGATCTAAGTATAAATATTCTTTTCAATGAACATTAAAGAAGAGATGGGTCAAGAGATATGAAAGGGAACATGATGATTTCTATTTCACTTGTGGTAAAAAGGAAAAATCTATGTAAAAATAAATCTATAAAAAGAATTCAAGGGAAGAATTACATGAATTTTTCATCGAGACAAATTTATATGTTTCTATGGATTGGGTATTAGAAAAAACCATGTGGTTTAAACATATGTTTTAAATTATAGGATCCAAGAATATTTTGAATGATTTCTCAGCTTAAGGTTAATCTATGAGAAGCCAACAAAGACAAAATTACTACTGTGACAATTGGAGACATACTCCTCATGTTTCTAATATGAATGATCTTGGTTTTAAAAGGTTTTTATTATGATGCTTATATTACAAAAAACATTATGTCTATATCCAGACTTGATACAAGTGTTTTTATTTTTACGTTTGGGAATAAAAATTTCATATTTTAAAATTTTATCATGTGTTAAGGTAAGTCACATTATATAATGGTTTTTACATGTTATATTACACAAAATAAGCAATGGAAATCGATAATGATAATAATTCAAATCACACATAACACACTCAACTATGGAAACACCACATAGGTCATGTAAAGAAAAGTGTTTTACTAAATTTCACAAAGATGAGTATTTTGATTCTTTTAAATGAAAACCTTGGTGTATTTCAAAAATGTTTACACGGAAAAATTTTCAAATCATCATTTTGTGGAAAAGGTGTAGGGGAAAGGGATATTATTGAATTATTTCACACCAATGTGTGAGGAAAATTTCCAATTAAATCAGTGTGAAAGTACTCATGCCTTATAAAATGTTTTTATTATTTTAGTTGACATGGATATGTATAATTAATGTTTTATAAGTTAGAATATTTTCATAAATTAAAATAATATAACAAATAAATTCAGAACAACCTTCATATGAATATTAAGAGACTATGCACAGAATGCGATAGATAATATCTTAATCCAGACATCATTGATCATTTACAGGATTTTGGGATTCTATACCAGCTTAATCCTCTTTATACACAATATTGAAATGGTGTAATTGAAAGTTTGAACTGTACCTTGTTAGACATGGTGAGATAAATAATGAGTCGTGAAACTATTACACTATCCTTTTGGGGATATGTATTGTTTAAATAATCAAAAATATTAAACTAAAGTACTAAATAAAGAGGACTATGGTATTCTATACCAAATTTGGAGTGTAAAGAAAGTCGTATTTTCGTACTTACATGTGTGGGTATGTAAAGAATTTGTGAAGGACTCTCTAGGAAACTAACTAGCACCATAATGTACAATGTGTACCATTATTGGATACCCCATGGAAACAAGTGACTATTACCTACATGTTCCTCCAATCAAAAAGGTAATTATGGGAAGAAATTATATATTCCTTGAGAGGTGTCATATATTTAAAAGATATATTGGAAATGAGATAGAAATTGGTGAATTCATGGCTCAATGTACACAAGTGTTGGCACAAGAAAAAAATTCCATAAAGCCCCATGGAAGAAGAAGTTATGGAGACACAAGGATTGTGTAAGAATATGAGAGAGGTTAGAGAACCTAGATGATATGGTATTCTAGTCACCATGGATGGTTACTCCTTAAAAGTGTATAATAATGATACTGTAACCTATAAGAAATAAATAAGTGGAAAATATGTTGTAAATTCAAAAAATATATGAGTTCTCAAATTGATTCCATATACCATAACCAAGTATATATTTTGGTAGATCCTCTAATGGATATAAATAACATTGTTTGAAAATGGGTATTTAAGAAGAAACATGACAGGGATAGGCAAGTCAGTACTTTTAAGGCATGATTGTTTTGAAAAGGGTAAAAATAGAATCCAAGTATAGATAATAATAAAACATTTCTCACTATTTTAAATGGTAAAATCTAACGGAATTATACATTAAATTACAACTTAACATAATTATTATGTTTTAAAAAATTATATCATAACATTCTAAGTTAATGGGAACCTTTAAGAAGATGTATATATGACCCAACCTAAAGGGTTTTTTATTCCAATGGATGCCAACAAGGTAAAAAAGATGTTAAAAATAATTTTATAGATTTAATAAATATTCAAGTTTATGGAATGTTTGGTTTTTTAAATCTAATTTGGAATTTAGTTTTTTAAAGAATGGATGAAATACATGTGTCTATAAGAGGTTTAGTGGGAGTGAAATCATTTTATTAATAGTTTATATTGATTAAATACTACTAATTTCAAATGATATGTTAGTATTATAGTTTGTCCAATCTTACATAATTACATGCTTCTCCATATAGGAATTAGGCATCATAACATATATTATTATAATCAATATCCATCATGATAAGGTCAAGAGGCTACTTAGTCTATTTAAAATTACATATATTGGTAAGATACAAAAGTGATTCAGTATGGATTAATCAATGAGGGAATTGTTACCAATGTTTTATGGAATTAATAAATCAAAGAAAATGTGTCCATAAACACATTAAGAAAGAGAATGAATGGAAAGTATTATATATGTTTAACTGATTGGATCAGTCATGTATGTTATGATATGTACTTGTTTAGATGTTTCCTATACATTAAATGCAGTGGGATGATATCATCCTGACCTAGGTGACCAAAATTGGATGGAATCCCAAACAGTCCTTATGCATATTAGGTGAACTAAGGGTATATTCCAAGTCATTGGATGAGGTAATTAACTTGTAATTAATGGATATGTATATTATAGTTTCCAAATATATCAAGATGATTTGAAATCACAATCGAGATACAACTTCACCCCCAATGAAGGTGTTGTGAGATAGAAGAGCTCAATCCAAGTTGTGGTCAATAATTCTATAATTCAGTTTGATTATATTACAGCTTTTGAAGAATATAAAGAAGAAGTTTGGGTATGAAACTTTACCCAATATCTTGATGTGGGACATAGTAGTAAAGATCATATCGCACTCTATTATGATAATATTGTGGTGTTTGATATTGTAAAGGATCAATGTTTAGATCATTGTATGAATCCCATACATTTAATGTATCATATTTTGGGGGAATTTTCTTAGATAGGTAATGTTACATTGAGAAAAGTCTCTATGGAAGAAAATGTGTCAAAACCCTCTACTAAAGAATTAACTTAGTAGAAACATGATAAGTGTGTGTGTTCTAGTGGACTGAATGTCATTAGAAGCTAGATCTAATCCTAGTGGGAGTCTGTTGGAGTTTTTGTTCTATAATTCAATATTTATAATATAAATTACATATATATTCAAAGTTTTTAATATTAATAAAACTTCTTATTACATATTTTTCATTACTATGCATTAAATTAATTTGATAATTTCATACAGTATGTGTCGTATTGATAATGTCATAGAAGACACCCTTTATGATGAGAACATTAGAATTCTATGATGATATTATTAAAAATAGTTCTATGGTTGGATAACATTCTATGATAGGAAACATATAATGTTTAATTTTATTTGCGAGTACTCATAAGATTATGAAACTTCATCTTATGATGTTCACACTTGATAATCTCTAAGATAACATATTTTGAGAATAGACCCGCAAGTTGGAATTGTGGATGTTTATGTGTCATCAGATATTATCATCTATGAGCATGTGTAATGGTCCTTAGACTTTAATATTATTATTAATTCATTTAATGGCTCACACACTTAAATTTAATGATCAAAACTATGATGTCATATGTTCATAGGAATTAGGGTATATTGGGTGCATCATGAATGGAATATTATTAATAAATAAGTTGAGGAAGGATTTTTTCCTTCTATATTTTTTGGAAGTTGATATCTAGACCCTTTAATTGAAATTGAAATGCAACATTAAATTCCATGGTCATGGTGTGAAAATATTTTTATTTCAGATAGTTTAAGAAATACATATAAAGTATATAGGTTATGACATAGATGTGCACCCTTATTGAAGTTATATTGTAAAAATGGGATTATATTACACAACAAGCACTCATATGTGGTTGTCAACATTAAAAAATTAACTTCTTTCTCTTGGATTCCTTGACCTGTTTATAGTTGTTAATCCTAGACTTTAATAAATCCCACTTAATTTCACTGAGAAATAATCCTATAATGTCACACACTATGTGGTTCCATTGATCTCAATTAAATTCTATTTGAATTTAATTATTGAAATAAATATTATTCCCAGGATCGATGAATATGTTTATTTAAGGTTTTTTTATCACAAATATTTTCAATGCAATAAATAATTATTTATTTATTAATAAATAATTTATTTAAATATGGGAATGTTTAATTAATATTTATTCACCAGACTATGAATAAAATATTTATTTCATTTATTAAATATTTAATAAATACTTATTATCGAAACTAAGATTAGAATATTTATTTATGAATAACAATTTAACTAAACATTTATCCAGACAATCAATAAATGATAATGAGGCTGATCATACTAAGATTGGGTAAGATGATAAATATTAATTTATAATTTGATAAAATAATCTTTATCATTGTGCTAACTTGAACCAGTCGTATTCTAATTTTTTTTCATTATTAGGAATGGGGGTTAGGTGAGGTTTATTATATTAATTAAGATATATTGTGTAATAAAATAATATTTTAAACCGTAAATATATCTCAATTAATAGATGGTTACGTCTATTGTATAAGGTTAATCGAGAATTGATAATCGTTGTGGATGATACATTTCTCTCTTGATTCCTCCTCCTCATATCCTCTCAGGATTGAGTAGAATAAGAGAAATTCCTTTAATTCTATGGGAATTTGTAGTGATCAAGAAGAAAAATTAATGAAAATTTAATCATCGTGTTGGAACCTGACTATTAATTTGTGTTTTTTTGGATAAAAGGACTATAACACCTTGAGATTTTTTAATTTGTTTTCAAAAAAAAATTATTTCTTTGATAGATTACTTTACATATAACACTGAGTTTTAAAAAATAGTGTTATACTATTAATTTTATTATTTAAAAATGACCATTATAACATAGATGCTAAATAAGTTGGTATTAATTGGAATAATAACATCTTAAAATTATTTATAAAGGTTTTATATAAATCAAATTCATTATTTGTTTCAAAAATGCGTTTCCTTCAAAAATGGGTTTACTTCTTTTTATTAAAAAATAATATATTTAATTTATATAAAATTTATAAAATTTATTTTATAAAATTAACTTCATTTTTCAAATCAACATTTCCATGTTTTCTTAGATTAAATATTTGGTAATTTTCTAATAATTTAAATATTTTAATGAATAGTGAAAAATCTAATTTTTATTAAGAATTTTCTTTTTTAAACATTTAATGGCATAAAACATTATTCAATATGTATTTAATATTAAAATTAGTTTAATTATATTATAATTAATCCAATTTAGGTTATTTGAATTAATTTAATGATGTATTTTGATATAAAAACTTTTTTTAACTTACTAGAATGTTTCTTTGGAAAACCATTATTTTTTCGCATCTATGATTTTAATTTTATATTATATTATATCACTGATGTAAATTTTGTTTGTTAAAATTTATTCCATATTTCGAATCATTATAATTAGTACTGGTTAATAATTTCAGGTTATTTTTTGGTCATAATGATTTTTGAAAACAGTAAAAAATAGTTATGGTGGTTAATGTTAAAACGGGTTTACTAGGTGTTAAACTAAAAATATAAATGTATTTTTTCAATAAAACATGTATAAATACTATTTTATAGAAATATTTAAACATTATATTTTCCTAAATTCTATTATATTGTTATTTGGAAGAATTTTTCTTGGGATTGACTTTATCATTTTGGTCCCTTTTAAAAAAATTCCAAGTAGTTTCCACGTGGGTTCTTTTCCCCACATATAAAAGTAAATCTATTATCCTCTAATATACACACTAAAAGGCCCTTTTAAGACAATACCTACCCAAATCCTTTGCAGATGTCCCATCCCACATCCTAGATGATTTAGTTTCATTATGAAACTCTCCTAAGAATGAATTATTTATAAACCTAAAGAGGCTCTTTGAAGAAGATGTATCGTTCTTAACTGGGGGGTTTTAAAATATTTATTCTTTAACCTCCTTCACATATGATTAAAATATAATAATATAATAACCTGAATATATCCAATATTTTATTTTCATAACCAACATCTATCTCCTCTTCCGTCAATTGAGAAATGATATTGTTGATCGTGTGTACGGTGGACTGCCACCTCACGAACCAATGTGATTCGTTTTACGTCACTACATATCATAGTTGGATATAATTATTGATTATATATATATATGATATTTATGAAAAAATTATACTTATATATTAATATGACATCTATCCTCTTACCTTCCAGTTGATTAGAAACTAATAATGTCGCTCAAGCATACGTGTGGACAGCTGCCTCCACAAAGCGATCTGATATGCTTTTCATTTTATATAAAAATTTATGGGAATATGGATATATATAAGAATATATATTATATCAATGATAAATATTTATTAATTAAATATTAATTAATATTTACCTTTCTCTCGTTCAATCTGTCAAAAAAATGAAAACATCATTAATGCCTATATACGAATTATCGTCTATATTAATAGAGACAATAATTTTTCTATTTCTAACTTTTATGATTAAATATAAATATGTATATAATTAATATATATTATATTTATATCATGGTTAAAATTATGTTTATAATTTATCCATTATCAAAGTTCAAGGACCAAAACTACTCAACCTAAACATATATGAAAAACAAAGCTGTTATTATACAAAATAGTGATTTTAACAAAAAATTATTAATAAATAGGTGATAAAATTGTTCAAGTAAATAATATATGATGTGATATTTATTATTATAGCTCTTAAATATATTTATAATAAATATATATTTATTATAAATGTGGTTTTAACATGTGTTAAAGAAGTCATACCTATGGTTAGGGGTTTTTATTCTAAATTTTATTTACTAGAGACTTATGCCATATTTACCAGTAGTTTATTTTCTATTGTGTATATACTACCCATTTCACATTTTATATAATGAATATAATTCTTTTATTGATATTTAATGTTGTTTTTTTTTCTATTCTTTAATGGGGCTTATGATTTAAAAGATACCAAAACGGTAAGGGTTCCATATCACTTTTTTTGTCAGACACAACCATATTCAACTCATATTTCTTTGATGTTGTATATATACTACCCATGAATGTATTATATAATTATTCTTATGAAAATTATGGGGATTTAAATTTCAATCTTTGTTTCTTTATTTTACGGGGATTGTGTTTCAAATGTCTCCCAAGTGGTAAGGGTATTGTCACAATCTCATTGTTTATCAGGATTATTTATTATTAAGCTTTCGATGATGAAATTTATTGATATACTTATCAATAAACTCATGAATTGCATTATCCATTGTTTATATATTGAGAATAAAAGTATTCATTTTATTTTTTCTCTTTAATAACTCAAGAGACCAAAATATTTTTTAAGGAAAACCAACTTCATTTATCTCTTTGGTTGAAAAATGTTTTTCTTCCATATTTACGTTTTATAAAAAAATTACAGAATATGTTTCTATACTAAAAAAATAATTGTTATTCATTTTTATAATTTTTTGAATTTTAAAAAAATTGGTTAAAAAGGAATATTATTTTTATTTTCTGAATGAGGAACTTTTGAATTTTTATAAAAAATGTGAAATGAACCATTATTTTAATGTGTATGGAATGAACATAATTTTACATCATCATGAGAAATAATTTATTTGAAGCTTCTTTTATAAGTTCAAAGGTTATCTTCAAATAAAAGGGTTTAGAGAATATTTCATGAATTATTAATTTTTTAAAGTTATTTTTAAAGTGGGAAGGATTTTTTCCTCATGAATTATTCCAAGACTTATTTCAAAATAATTCCCTTTCTATGTTGAAATAGCCAGAATGGCCTGAGGGGATTATTTTCAATTTATTATAGATAATCCTCGTTTAAAGGGTTGAAGAGGAACCCGTACATGACCCGTACGCCCAAGGCATAACGCCCGACAGACCCGCAATACATGACCCGAAGGCCCAGAGGCAAACCATGCCCAATACATGACCCATAGGCCCAACCCACTTGAACATCCCCTACCCATCTTCTGCGTCGTTGATCACCTAGCTCCCCACCTTTCATTTCTGATTAGATATCATTGTCTCCTACAAAGCTACATGGTGCCTGGTCCCGATGGTGGCTCTCATACCCTCTTATTCTTCCAATCCGGTTAGCTCTGCTTCTACAGGCTACTAATCTTGTTGCTCTGATCCTCTTCTAGGGCCTATTCTGTGTAAACTGGTCTACTCAATGGTCTACGTGGCCCGAAGGCCCTGTGGCCCGAAGGTCTTTGATGACTTGAAGGCCCTTGAGATTCGTAGGCCCAAACCAATGGCCTGAAGGCCCAAATCATGTGAATAGTTTCAGATACTATAGTACCAAAAATTAACTACTACAATGACTGCTACAGTACCCAGAAATTCACCTCCACCCGGTTTTGAACCTGGGTGTCTTGGATGCCAAGCAGGAGCCCTTACCACTGGGGTACAGGCTCGTTGGAAAAACGTGTGTTGCTAACACCGACTCCCGGAGGGGGCCCCCACTAGCCCAAGTGTGCGCCACATTACCCAGTTAAGAAATGGATTTTAATTTCCCTATTCCTAATACGAACATTGTTCAAGCCTAGTGGGACTTGATCATGTGCCAGATCTCATAGAGAGCGAGGGGTACAACCAGGGGTACCACTCGGCTAACACCCCATGTGCAATCTTTTGTTGCTAACTCTAACTCCCTGAGGGGGGGGCACCAACCCAAGTGTTCACTACGTTCCCCAGCTAAGAATTGGATTTGAATCACCCAGTTCATAATATGAATAGTGTTCGAGCCTGGTGGGACTCGATCCTGTGCCAGTTTCCATGGAGAGCGAGGGGTACAACCATCGGGTACCACTCCGCTAACACCCCATGGGAAAAATGTGTGTTGCTTACACCGACTCCTAGAGGGGGCCCCTATCCCAAGTGCACGCCACATTCCCCAGCTAAGAAATGGCTTTGAATTGCCCTATTCATAATACGAATAGTGTTTCATCCTGTTGGGACATGATCTTGTGCCAGTTCCTATGGAGAGCGAGCGGTACAACCAGCGGGTACCACTCGGCTAACACCCCATGGGAAAAATGTGTGTTGCTAACACCAACTCCCAGAGGGGGTCCCCCACCAGCCAAAGTGCACGCCATGTTCCCCATCTAAGAAATGGATTCGAATCGCCCTGTTCATTATGAGGGATTTTTTTAAACCCATTTCGTTTCTATGAGTTTTCTATGATGAAATGATGAAATGTCTATGAAACATATTTCTTTTCCATGAGTTAAGCTATGATGAAATGTTTATAAACAACATTTTTTTTCATGGGTTCTAAGATGATGAATTATTTATGATATTGTGGAACACATATCTATGGTTTTCATTTTGCAATTTGTGGTTCCATTATAAAACAAGTACATTGGTTACATTATAACCAAGTATGATGTTTATATTATAACATGGATGGTGGTTATGATATAACCTCTAAAGGTGGTTACATAATAACCAAGGATGGGACTTTAAATTATAAATCAGGATGGGTGGTCTCAGAATTATATAACCCTCTAATTAATTGGCTAATGTTTGATACATAATGAGATAAATAGGACTGGAATTAGGAGTGAACCTAGTTCTGTAAGGGGCTTAGTCGGCAATGATAGTCTTGGGAGTGATCCTTGACTAATACGATTGTTTGGGGAGTGAACCCAATCCACTATGATAGTCTTGGAAGTAAGACTTAACCAATAAGTAAAATTAATTTCTATACAAAAAATATATGCTTTATTCTAGTTTTATACCGTCATAGATTATGTTCATTAATTTATATAAAATCCATTTATTATAAAATAATAATCTTTATACCATGATTTTATTTTTTTAAATATGATATGTAGGGTATGGTTTCAAGGGATAAACTCATGTTTGAATACCATTATACTTATAATATGATAATGTGATTATTAATACCTCCCTTTTTTACCCATATTAAGAATATGAGCTCACCCTTTATTATATTTCCTTTCTTGTGGTTATGAATAAATGTTTTATGTAGGGTATATCTAAAATGATTACCACACAGTAAATTATTTATGGGAGATATTTAATATCACTCATGAAATATGAATATTTTATATCAAGTCTCCAAACACACTAAACCTTTATAATACTAAGTAATTTATATGTGTAATTTAATGGATATTCATATTAAAAAGATGTAATATTTATTTATGAAAATATTGGGTTTCTATTTTTTGTATCAGAGGAATGTTTTTATCAACCTCTAGAGATTAAAATTAGAAAACTTTAGTGAAAACTATGGGAATATGTCTAGGTATAGGATAGTCTAGTAACGTTTTGGTAATGAGGAGATTAAGTGATTTTCGTAGTAATAAATAACTAGATGGATACTATAATGCCCCGACCCCAGTTACACAGAGTCGGTGCGTTATTACATAACATTGGCATGATCACAAAGGATTAAGTCTTGAAAGAACAATTATTTTAGTAGTCTTGGAAACCCTAGATATGTTCATAAGTCTTACATTACATCATAAGGTAAAAAAACTACAACAACATCTTGTCTTCATATCCCCTCATACTATCCCTGCAGGTCATTCATAAATTACTTCTCCGCATCCTGGGAAAAATAAAATATTGAAAGGGGTGAGCTTAGATGCTCAGTAAGGATAACAATATAGCAGAAGCTTTCAAATATAAGCATAAACACTTAAGGCAATGTATAACTAAAACAAAAGCCTTTTAAACTTGAACATCAGCATAATATGGAAAAGATAAAATGAAATAACACCATTTACTTATTCACATGGATATTCTTCTAGTCTAATAATCACATGAAATATCAATAACCACTTTCATAATGATGGAATGCATAATGTCAGACTATCATAACCATATAGTCAAGGCGTCGTGCCAAGACTACAAATAAGATTTTGTCAAGGCCTCGTGCCAAGACACTAGTTTGTCTCATGAGACCTACCAATGCATCGAGGAGCTATAGCGGGCTCCACCCGTCACTTATTAAGTCCAATGAATTCCTCATATGAAAATTTTGAAATATAACATAAACATTCGTATTGAAACTAGCATACGAAATGTCAATACATTATTCACAAACCACGAATGGTATAAAAATAACACATCCACAGTCAAACATAACTCATTGAATACAATATGGAAGATTGTATAGTATCATATTAACCTCAATAGAGAATAATGAAGGATATTGACATATATTAAAATAATCATCAAATCTATTATAGAGAAATATACCCCTTTTTCTTGAAATCATTTAAAAGTCACACTATTTGTCAAGAATCCATTTAAAAATAGATTTTTGAATCAAAGTGTCCCATACCACTTGGAAACTTTGAAAAGTAATTTTAATTTTAAAACATTAATGTCCATATAAATAAATCCTTAAAACTATTTTTAAAACATGGGAATTAATGAGAAATATTTATAAGAATAAATCTTTAAAACATTTAAAAATGATATTTGAGTTAGAGTTTCTAACCAAAAGAGAGACACTTGAAAACAAATAATTGAAATAATCAAAAATTTTTAATATCATGAGAATAAAGGGATTCATGATATACTATGTCAAAGTACATTATATACACCATATAAAAGTGAATTGGTGTATAACAACAAAGAAGTCTCAATGGAACGTAAATTGAGATGAAATCTCTTATAAAGACCGTATCCTTAGGTTAAGGATAAATCAACAACATGATTATGTGTGAAAAATATAAATACACTCAATATGATTGGATATTCAGTGTAAAACAATAAAAGTACATTCATACAAATTATTGTAAAAGCAACACCAATGAATTGGATGTTTAACTCAACAAATCGAGATTGAGTAAAAATTACTCTTATCAAGTTCATACCGATGACTTGAGAATTTATCAATGGAGTGATTATGTGTATCAAAAGTATATCCATAGAAAGGGGAGTGGAAATTATGACATAATCAATTGAATAGTGATTCCACACATAATCATGGAGTAAAATAATCAATGAAGTATGCGTAAAGCTAAATGAGTGGAAATTGAAATTTAAAATTCCCTTATCAATTTGGTAACTTACGAAACATACACCCATGAAAGAAGGATCATAAAATGATTATGTAATTATATATAAATTAAATTATATTACACAATGAATAAAATCATGGTCAGTACACACACCACATACAATAAATAAGTGGTCAAAATGGAAATCCCACGGAATTAAAAGTGAGATAAGAAACCCCTTACTTTGTACTTTTTCCTTGGTCGTAGGTAGGTAAATCTCCCTTATAATGGTGAAATAATTGTTACTTAATTATAAATATATCATTTAAATTAATATGATATCATATATGATCTTTTAACATTGATTTGTTAATAATATCTTAGTATTATCGTCGTTTTGGGTGTTAATGGATTCGTTTTCCGTTATATTATTTGTTATGTGAGTTGTATTTGTTATTGATGGGTTGTATTTTATTAATATACATAATTATATCATGTCTCTAAAAATTATTTTTATTCATCAAATGAAATTTATTCTTTAATGGATATGATGGAGAATGAATCTCATCCCGTTCGTGGAGACGGTAATCCGTACGTATGTACGAGCGACAATATCATTATTTTGATATTAAAATAATATATAATTGGATGGTATATCATATAGAAAGAATCATTATATTGTTATATTTATTATTTACATTAATTATACATCATTATTATACCCATCTAAATAATAATATATTGAATAACAATTACACCACAACGTGGAGACGGTAGGCCGTACGTACGCACGTATGGTGACATGTCATTCAAGGGATGGATAGAATAATGAATTTCTTTGTTCCATAATTATAATAACATCAAATTATATAGAATATACTGGATTTATAATTTTATAATGGAAATAACAAGGAAAGAAGAAGTTGAAGAAGAAAGGAACTTTAAAGAGGGTGCTGAAGACGTTACCTCTTCTTCGGGTTCTTCCTTTTGATTTGATCCGAAGGGCTCCATAGGATGGATTTATGATCAAACTAAGGCCTCTACGTTGATGTGAGGGAAGTTTGGAGGATATTTGGGCACTGTTTGTCTGAGAAAAAAGGCTTTGAAGGTGTGAAGAATTGGTTATAAGTGATGTCCTTTTATATGGTGGAGGATGGGCTCTTTAGAAAAAACTTAAAGTATTATTTTATAATAAATAAATATTCAGTTTCTAATGGATTCAAAGAGAATTATTCAAAGACTAAGGTGGGGATGGGTCTAATTCCTTTCAACCAATATATTTTAGACAGGTTTGGGTCATTATATTAACCTTATCTTTTAGTTTTAACTCTTGGATAATTAGTTTGACACTTACCATGTCACTTTGTATTTCTATATTATATAGTAAATAAACTTACTATATACCACCAAGAGACCCCCAAGTGTTCCATTAATGATAAAACTATCATTATAAAAGTACTTTGGACTAACCTTATATTTTTAGGAATTTAATATCAATTAATAATATAATATTTGTTTCGAAAACTCTTTTATGTCAATTTTGACACTATTTGGTAATTGATTTTTGTGAAAATCATAACAGCACGATTACTTCTAAAAAGGTTAATTAATGCGATCCTAAAATGTCATATTAACCTATAAAATTAGTTTAATTCCTTAAAGCCTCAAATTATATTTAATTGGGTATTTATAATATCAATTATTTTAATATTTCACTAATAAGGTAATTACTACATCATCATTGTGTCATAAATAATTTAAATTATTTAATGTCTAAAAATTATAAATAAAATACCATTATGTATTAAATATTTTTAGATTTATAATTAATATTTATAGTCGAAAATATAACATATATAACCCTATGTAAAAATTGTTTTTCTAAAAGATATAGGCTTATGTCATTTTTGTATTTACATTAACTTAATTAATATAATGTGTCATTATCAATTACAAGTGGATCCATGGGGTACCAAAATCGACCCAAAGATGCCCATGGTCGAACATGTATCAACCAATAGAGTTAGGACACGTTTTAAGGAAAATTAATTTTATTATAATATTATTTTTTACCCATATTTACCAGATTTACCCTTTAACCATTGTAAATAAAATATTTACCGAAGTAATTATTCAAAATGTCTATAAATAAGAGTTACCTATTTAAATAATTTGAAAATACTGATTCGAAATATGGAATCCATTTTTACAAATTCAGAACACAGAAGTGGCAGAAATTTATTTAAAATTAATTCCCGCTGTCAAAATAAAAATCGTGTTTTTAAGAAATAATAACTATCAAAAGATTGACACTCTTTTATGTCTGATTTAAATGTGAAATTATACCCAATGAACAACATTTTATTAAATGGTAAAAATATATTCTATATATTATTTAAAACCATTCAAATTAATAATTTATCACTATTAATTATATCGATTAAAAAATTTGTTTTTAATTAAAATTTAGTAATTTTCACTATTCATCAAAATATGAAAGTTATCCAAAAAGTACCAAAATTTCACATTAGAATAATTTTCATATTCCAAATCCAAAAATGAAGTCCATTTCGAAAGATAAAATGTATAATATTTCAAAAAGTGGGTATTACTATTCAAAATGGCTAGTTTTATTAGTTGTTGTGTGTGTTAGAACTTGAAGTTGCGTACAACACACGCTACTGTATTATTCAGGGATAAGCATACTGTGGAAGCTTGGGGTGTTAAATTCTCCCCTCCTTCAATAAACTGTGTCCTTGCAATTTTTAAAATTGGGCTTGGGAATATAATGGAAAGTCCCACATCGGAAAAAGAGTCAATAAAACTATCACTTTAAAAGAATGAAAGAGAAGTACAAAGGTCACTCGAGATAACTTATACTAGGATTACATGTAGAAAAACATGGATATGGATGATAAAATAACTGTTAATTTATGATGGAGAGGGATAGAAAACATGATCAGGAGAAAGTTAACAATAAGAAAACCACAAACTTGTGATGGGACAAACAGTCATTAGTTTCCCAGTAGGAAAAGTAAATGGACAACATTTTTATAATTTTTTAAGATACATTACATAAAGATGAGGAATTCATTTCTGAGATTGACTAATAACATAAAGAGATATACTTAATTATTTTTGAAAAGTTTCATTATTTAATAAATTCCTACTACTAAATCATTTTTAAATGATGATTATTCAAGAAGACTTGGTCACACTGGAAGAGATAGAATAAAATTCTTATAGAATCACATGATCCACGACGGATAAACTATATATTTACCTTGTCTTTTGAGATTAATCAAAACCAAAATCGTTACTATAAGATCTGATGATCCCCCCAAAGGATATTCCATTAAAGAAACACTAATCTTAGTTTCTAAAATTAAACCAACAATACCCAAAGATAAATAAATAACATTCAATGAACAATTGTCCTTAAAATTATTCAATATAATCCAAACTAATATTGAAACCCAAAACATAGAATAATTTGGTTATGTAGTCTTCCATGTTAAACTGTATCTCCAAATGACATCAACTACTCTTAAAGTCACATACTTTAAAGTAATTAACCTAATCACAAATTCCTTATTATAGGTAAATCATTTCCATAAATAACCCAAATCACTATAAATCCATAATAAAAACATAGATAAAAATCCACCATTACTCCTTAAATGAAATCCCATAGTATTCTATTTTCCTTGGGCATATAGTGTCTCCAACAAAGAAAACATATTCCAAAATAACATTTATCTCTTAATCACAAAATCATTTTCCTATACTAAGGGTATTCACTTGATAATAAATAAGATCCCAAATCAAATTATTATTGATCAGTAAAATCATTTAACTAAAAATAATTAGTCACACTAACCAGGGACTTCACGTAGTCCAGTGGTAGGAGATAAATCCCAATCACACATTGGTTGTGGGTTCGATCCCCTATATCTTTGTCTGATGCGATGGGTTTTCACATGGTCTATGTGTTGTCCTTTTTTAAAAACTATATTTTATAACATTACCAAAATGAGATAAATTCCTCAAAATAACCATAACATAATTTAACCACAAATGTTATCTCATACATTTCATTTTCAACCTAAATTATAATAACTTGTAATTTCCTCAAACCCAATGATCATATAAAACCAAATGGTTATTTATAAATATATCCACAAGAGAAAAGATAATTCTTCCTCAAATATCATCCTCACATGGAAAACTGCAGGGTTACAAATACGAGAGAAAATTATTCCAAAGTAAACCCATAAAAAAGGAACACTAATACTTTTTAAACATTTCTCCAACCATTTATTTCCACATAGCTTCTTCTTTGACCAAGAAAATATCCTATAGAATAGGGCATTCACTCGGGTAATGACCAGGTCCCCTATATTTACGGAAAATGACTGTAAATAGATTCTTGGGACCATTTTTATCTTCTTCCATAGTACTCTTCATTTTTCTTCGGCAATTCTTCACATTATGTCCTTCCTTCCCGCATGTAAAGCATTTCGTTGTTCCATTGAGAAACTTTTCTGGGTGTCTCCTTCCATATTTCCTTCATGACGGAAATCGAGGATTCTTTTCTCCATCGTCTTCAATGCTGGAGCTCTTATGATTCATCACCTTTATCTTCTTTTTTGTGTCCGGTAATTGGTTAATATATATTTTTTTGATCATATTTTTTGGAAAATTTATTCGGTATGAAGACAATATCTTTTACAACTATCAACATTCCATTTTTTTTCTCATTTCCACCACCGTTCCCACCTTGTACATCATTCTCAAAGTCTCTATGACTTCCTTGGAATCCAGCCATTGACTAAAACCAGAAAGCATTTTGTGAGTAACAGTAGTCATAAAAGCATTTAGAGAACATCATGTGTAACACCCCGAGCTTCCACGATACGCTTCTCATTCAATAATGCAATAGCGTGTGTTGTACGCAACCTCGAGCTCTAGCACACACCACAACTAATTAAACTAGCCGTTGTGAATAGTAATACCTACTTTTTGAAATTTTATAAATTTTATATTTCAAAATGGACTTCACTTTTGTATTCCCAATATTGAAATTAGCCTATGTTGAATTTTTTGTAATTTTCCGAGAACTTCCAAATTTTTATGAATAGTGAAAAATACTTAAAACAACTTTTTTAATCAAAATAATTTATAGTGATAAGTTATACTATTTAGTGGTTTTAAGGTACAATTAGAATATATTTTTACCATTTTATCCAATGGTGGTCATTAAAGTTAATTTAACATTGAAATTGGACATAAACAATTGCCAATCTTTTGATATAAATTGTTTCTTAAAAACACGCTATTTGTTATAACAGCGGGAATTAATTATTAAATTAATTAATTTGACTTATATGTTTTGAATTTTGTAAAATGGACTTCATTTTTGAATTCAGAATATCAATTATAGCTTAGGGTGAAATTTTGGCCTTATTCTGAAAAACTTCAATTTTTGATGAATAGTGAAACCACTAAGTGGTAATCAAGCAAACTGATTTTTCAGTTAAATGAAAGTTTACCACTAATGTGTACTGAATTTTGAAAATCCGACATACATGGTTGTCATTAAGAAGTAAAATGTGGTTCAATGAGATTAAAATAATTTTTTGGTGAATAGTAACTTATTAAGTTTTTAATCGCGATTAGTGGTAATTAGTGTAGTTTAAGGAATAAATAATGCTTTAATAATATAAAATGACCTAGACACATGTCCCAACCTTATTGGTTGTGTCATGGCCGACCAAGACAAGCCATGGGTCAACTTGGGGACCCCATGGATCCACTTTTGTAGGGAAATAACATAAATTACTTTTTATTTAATGTTAAAGTGAAAATGACACTAACATAAATTGTTTTACTAAAACAATATTTAAGTAGGGTTACACAAGTCCAAATTTTGACTATAAATATTCATTAGAAAGCTAAAAAGATTTCCTACATCATAGTATTTTTTTTATAATTTTTAGACATTAAATAAATTAAATTATTTATGACATCATTATGATGCAGCGATGACCTCATTATTTAACGATTTTAATAAAATGAATAGATAATGTAAAATCCAAGGCTTACACTTGTCCAAAGCCAATTGGATGAGGAGATTTAGAAACCTTATCACCTTAGCCTCGAATTATATAGATGTGGGACCTTTAGAATCCGAAAAGCATTTTGAAATAATGTAACATTTCATTACTTTCCAAAAGTGCCCCTCCTCTCCACTTATAAAAGGCCCCCACCTCTCCCACCTTATTCACACCATCAAGCCATTTGGATCGGCCAACCTCTGCCCAAATACTCTCCCAACATTCCTTCCTTACTCCTAGAAACCTCACTTTGGGCAGAACTCTTCCCAAGGAAGCCTTTAGCTCAAATCAAAAAGAGTTACCCGATTTTGAGGTAATGTCTTTTCTAATGTTGTTTTGTTTTATTTTTTTTCTCCAACCCCCTAAACTCTTTTTATTCATTTCTTTTGTAACAACACCAGTATCCTCAATATACTAGGATGTTGTTATAAGAAGGATTCGAGCTACACTTACACACACCTACATCTAATGGTTAAAGAACATACGGTTTCTGTGGATGGCGAATTTCTGCCTCACGAAACGATGATTGTTCAACACTCATATAACACCTCCAAAGGTGGCCATTAAGATGTCACTATTTTTATATATGATATATAATATGTTTTTGTTTTACTTATGCTTCTGTATTTCTCATTTATGGCATACTTTATGATTTCCATTATGGGTAAAACGCGATAATTTCATTTTAGGAAGTGCGGACTACCGCCCCCTCAAAGTGATTTGAATCGTTAATGCCATGTGTGGGATGTATAAAGGATGGAGTAAATGGTATTATACACTATATTATACTGGAATTATATTATACATTTATATCATTATGATTTCATTCCATTAAATATGAAATTGAAATGAAAGTAGCGTTCATGCGTACGTACGGCTTACCGTCTCCCTGAACGGTGCATTTCATTTCATACCTCTAAATGTTACGTAATATTATAAATGAATGTATATACTGTATATATATGATATATATGATATCTACATCATTAATATAATTCTGGATATAATGGATATTTCACCACATGAACAACTTATAATTATAAGAAGTTTATTGTTGACTCATGTACCAAAGATCGACAAAACGACCGTTATTAACTTAAATAATTACATAATGTTCATATCATTGTAATAAGTGATATAATAAGGATAATGAAATTGAAAATGGTTCTTAATAAGGTATATATTAACTCTAGTTTATTATTCAGGAGGTTAAAGAACGGTTGAGTCAAGTCAGACACGAGGTAAGGGAATTTCTTAACCCAACTTCCATTCTTTGGGTTAATCTCCTACTTTCAAATTATGTCATGATATTGTTATGTCCTATTTTGTATATTTACTTTGTTTATGTGTACCTATAGTGAATACACATAATATATCTATTTTATTTTAAAAATTATCTTTGTAAGGACTTCGTCTCAATCTCCTTTCATTGAGGCATATTTAGTTTTATACACAAATTTCTTTTATACGGTGTATAAACCACTTTGACTTTTACGTTTACTCAAAAGGAATCTTTTTATATGAAGCGTTTTACTAAACGACAAAAAGGAATGTTTTTATTTCTGTACGTATGCGGCGACAATGACTTCTCCGCCGTCATAACCATTATTTGAGTTTCGGCTTCCTCTACAAGCCATCATTTTTTTAATAAAAAAATAAATACAAAGTTTTAACTTTCTTTTATTTTGGAATTGAAAATGGTTTTGAAAGCGTTTTTATTATATCAATTTGTTGTATTGATATCTTGTGATTGAAATGTGGAAATGTTATGTTTCCTTTATGCATGTTTTATGTGATACAATTATGTTATGGTTTATGATATGTTTAAACCTATTCATATGAGGAATGCATTGGACTTAATAAGTGACGGGTGGAGCCCGCTATAGCTCCTCGATGCATCGGCAGGTCTCATGAGACAAACTAGTGTCTTGGCACAAGGCCTTGACAAAATATTATTTGTGGTCTTGGCACGAGGCCTTGACTACGTGGTTAAGATAGTCTGGCATTATGCATTCCATCATTATGAAAGTGGTTATTGTTATTGCATGTGATTATTCGACCAGTAGAATATCCATGTGAAGAAGTGAATGGCATTATCTCATTTTACATTTGCCATATTATGTTGAAGTTCATGTTTAAAAGGCTTTTGTTTTAGTTATACATTGCCTTAAATGTTAATGTTTATTTATGAAAGCTTCCGCAATATTGTTATCCTTACTGAGCATCTGAGCTCACCCCTTTCAATGTTTTAATATTTTCCAGGATGTGAAGAAGTATTTTATGAATGACCTGCAGGGATAGTCCAAAGAGGATAGAAGTGTGGACTATGGAGACTATGTTACTATAGTTTTTCACTTTGTGATGTAATGTAACATTTATGAATGTATCTAGTGTTTCCAAGGCTACTAAACTAATCGGTCTTTCGAGACTTGATCTTTTGTGATCATGCCAATGTTACGAAGTAACGCACCGGAACTGGGTAGCTGGGGTCGGGGCGTTACAGTTGGTATCAGAGGAAGTTTAGTACTAACCTTGGAAGCTAGATGTAGATAAACTCTGATTAGAACGCATAGCCCAAAGATAGGCTTCGAGGATTAGTATAGAAGAACTTCCTAGAATTTTGGTATTATAGAGATGATATGAGTTTTCCGAGCAATACATCCCTGTCTGGATACGAGCAGGTAGAGGCGGCTCTGGCACAGATGTACCTAGGGGTAAAACCCGAAAACACCGCTTTGAGCTAGACTCGAACGGGAACTGGTGCACGACAACGGGCCTTGCTGCACTCTTGGTTACGACACTCCCGGGGGATATGCTTTGGATAATTCCCATTTTCTTTACAAACCACTATGAAGGGTTACGAGTATATGCTTCCTCAAAGAATACATTTTTATAATTATGGATTATATCCATAATTAGTTCAATTTATGTTAAGTATTTTACAAGTATGGAATTATGTATTTTGATTCATAAACTAATCTAGTTTATGCCATTGTTTAGAAATGGCGCCTAGTAGAAGGAATGGAAACTGTATCAATGCACGAACTCCGTGTAGGGATTGCCCTCCTGCTCAAGATAATTATTGTGGACCTGAAGATACAACTGGTGCTGATCAACTTATTACCATACTGGGACAACTCACGCAGGTTATGAATAACAACCTTACTCGTATGGAGCACCCTGATCCGCAACGTGGAGGATCAATGCTAGACCGTTTCATGAGGCAACAACCGCCAACCTTCAATGGGAGTACAAATCCTACAGTAGCTGAGCAATGGATAAATTCCTTAGAGAAAATATTCCATGCCTTGGGGAGTAGTGAAAGGGAGAAGGTTGTCATGGCAGTTTACCGCCTCACTGGAGATGCCGATCAGTGGTGGTCGCTGATTCAAAACACAAAGGAAGATGATGACGTATCGAATATGGAATGGAGGGAGTTCAAAGATCTTTTCTTAGAAAAATACTTTCCTCGTGACCATCGAGCAGATATGGAAAGGCAATTTCTGAGTCTGAGGCAGAAGGAGGATGAGAATGTCGCAAAGTATGAGGCTAACTTTACAAGGTTAGCAAGGTATGCTGCAGATTACATACGTAACCCAAGGAGTAAGATTGATCGTTTCTTTGATGGGTTAAAACCATTTCTCCGTCGAGCTTTGGTATCACAATCCTTCTCATCATACGAAGATATTGTCTCGTGTGCTATCAAGACAGAAAAGGAATTCTCTAAGTCTTATGACAACAAAGTAAAGCAAGAGAAGAAGAGAACGGTGGAACAAGAGACAGATAAAGGGAAAAAGGGAAAGAAGGATTTTCCATTATGTGATAATTGTGGGAAGAATCACCCTGGTACATGCCTAAAAGGAATGGGAGTTTGTTATAAATGTGGAGAAAAGGGTCACCAGGCTCGTGATTGCAAGGGAAAGAAAGAGGCTGTCAAAGTTGAATGCTACAATTGTAGAGAAATGGGTCATTATGCAAATGAATGTCCTAAGCGTCAAGGAAACTTACCTCAGAAAAGGCCAAGGGATCAAGGACAATCTTATGCTATTACTACAGTTGAAGCAGAATAACTAATGTATTGGTGCTTTTGGACTCATGGATTATATTCTGGTTATTAGAATAATGTGATCTATATAAGGATTGTACTGCAGTACTTTTTGATTTCAGTAAGGTTTTAATATGATTAAGGTAATCATATTTTTAGTATGTGACAATAAGAGAAACTTTTCTTTTTATGGGGAATCTGATGTTACAATTGATTTTGGAATTAAGAGACCTTTTAGAGAAAGTTTGGACAGAGGTATTTTGGATAACTATAAATGTTGGGATGGATTAAGTTGAACTTTGAATAGTATTGTTTAAGGTTAAAACTTTTCTGAAGATTATTTCTGGAATACTATAATACTATTTTTTTAGAAAAAGGACAACCTGCAGGGTGGGGCATAAACCGTCGCGTCGGACAAAGCTGTAGGAATCGAACCCACAATCAAAGTGCGACAAGCCTTTATTTCCTACCACTAGCCTACAGGAAGTCCCTGGTTATTACAAAATGGTTTTACTAATCTAAATGGTATGTGTTAACATTTGGAACCTTATACAATTAGGATAAATAGAATATTTTTGAGTTCCGTTACCATTTGGAGTAAAAGTTGGGTTTGTGGTAAAAATTTATTAACGAATGAAAGTATACATAACAAGTATGTATATTCCCTTACGTTCTTAGTAAATCTCATAAATAAATTCCTCAACATTATAAAAGGTAACTTAAAACAAAAATGTTGTCGGTTAACTTTTCCAACTGGGGATTCAATGACCGTTTAACCAATCACAAGTTTGTGATTTTCTTATGGTTAAACTTTCTCCTAATCCTGTTTTCTATAACTCTCCATCAGACCTTGATGGTTTGTTTTTCTTCCATATCCATATTTTCATAGAATCCTAGAATGGGCTATATCGGGTGACCTTTGTACTTATCCTGCTTTCTTTTAATGTTATATATTTATTAACCTTATTTCCGATGTGGGTTTTCCTAAAAGGTATTTTCTCTTTTCAACCTTTTATTTTCAAAGAAAAATTTCAAATTGCGAGGACGCAATTTATTGAAGGAGGGTAGAATGTAACACCCCGAGCTTCCACGATACGCTTCTCATTCAATAATGCAATAGCGTGTGTTGTACGCAACCTCGAGCTCTAGCACACACCACAACTAATTAAACTAGCCGTTGTGAATAGTAATACCTACTTTTTGAAATTTTATAAATTTTATATTTCAAAATGGACTTCACTTTTGTATTCCCAATATTGAAATTAGCCTATGTTGAATTTTTTGTAATTTTCCGAGAACTTCCAAATTTTTATGAATAGTGAAAAATACTTAAAACAACTTTTTTAATCAAAATAATTTATAGTGATAAGTTATACTATTTAGTGGTTTTAAGGTACAATTAGAATATATTTTTACCATTTTATCCAATGGTGGTCATTAAAGTTAATTTAACATTGAAATTGGACATAAACAATTGCCAATCTTTTGATATAAATTGTTTCTTAAAAACACGCTATTTGTTATAACAGCGGGAATTAATTATTAAATTAATTAATTTGACTTATATGTTTTGAATTTTGTAAAATGGACTTCATTTTTGAATTCAGAATATCAATTATAGCTTAGGGTGAAATTTTGGCCTTATTCTGAAAAACTTCAATTTTTGATGAATAGTGAAACCACTAAGTGGTAATCAAGCAAACTGATTTTTCAGTTAAATGAAAGTTTACCACTAATGTGTACTGAATTTTGAAAATCCGACATACATGGTTGTCATTAAGAAGTAAAATGTGGTTCAATGAGATTAAAATAATTTTTTGGTGAATAGTAACTTATTAAGTTTTTAATCGCGATTAGTGGTAATTAGTGTAGTTTAAGGAATAAATAATGCTTTAATAATATAAAATGACCTAGACACATGTCCCAACCTTATTGGTTGTGTCATGGCCGACCAAGACAAGCCATGGGTCAACTTGGGGACCCCATGGATCCACTTTTGTAGGGAAATAACATAAATTACTTTTTATTTAATGTTAAAGTGAAAATGACACTAACATAAATTGTTTTACTAAAACAATTTTTAAGTAGGGTTACACAAGTCCAAATTTTGACTATAAATATTCATTAGAAAGCTAAAAAGATTTCCTACATCATAGTATTTGTTTTATAATTTTTAGACATTAAATAAATTAAATTATTTATGACATCATTATGATGCAGCGATGACCTCATTATTTAACGATTTTAATAAAATGAATAGATAATGTAAAATCCAAGGCTTACACTTGTCCAAAGCCAATTGGATGAGGAGATTTAGAAACCTTATCACCTTATCCTCGAATTATATAGATGTGGGACCTTTAGAATCCGAAAAGCATTTTGAAATAATGTAACATTTCATTACTTTCCAAAAGTGCCCCTCCTCTCCACTTATAAAAGGCCCCCACCTCTCCCACCTTATTCACACCATCAAGCCATTTGGATCGGCCAACCTCTGCCCAAATACTCTCCCAACATTCCTTCCTTACTCCTAGAAACCTCACTTTGGGCAGAACTCTTCCCAAGGAAGCCTTTAGCTCAAATCAAAAAGAGTTACCCGATTTTGAGGTAATGTCTTTTCTAATGTTGTTTTGTTTTATTTTTTTTCTCCAACCCCCTAAACACTTTTTATTCATTTCTATTGTAACAACACCAGTATCCTCAATATACTAGGATGTTGTTATAAGAAGGATTCGAGCTACACTTACACACACCTACATCTAATGGTTAAAGAACATACGGTTTCTGTGGATGGCGAATTTCTGCCTCACGAAACGATGATTGTTCAACACTCATATAACACCTCCAAAGGTGGCCATTAAGATGTCACTATTTTTATATATGATATATAATATGTTTTTGTTTTACTTATGCTTCTGTATTTCTCATTTATGGCATACTTTATGATTTCCATTATGGGTAAAACGCGATAATTTCATTTTAGGAAGTGCGGACTACCGCCCCCTCAAAGTGATTTGAATCGTTAATGCCATGTGTGGGATGTATAAAGGATGGAGTAAATGGTATTATACACTATATTATACTGGAATTATATTATACATTTATATCATTATGATTTCATTCCATTAAATATGAAATTGAAATGAAAGTAGCGTTCATGCGTACGTACGGCTTACCGTCTCCATGAACGGTGCATTTCATTTCTTACCTCTAAATGTTACGTAATATTATAAATGAATGTATATACTGTATATATATGATATATATGATATCTACATCATTAATATAATTCTGGATATAATGGATATTTCACCACATGAACAACTTATAATTATAAGAAGTTTATTGTTGACTCATGTACCAAAGATCGACAAAACGACCGTTATTAACTTAAATAATTACATAATGTTCATATCATTGTAATAAGTGATATAATAAGGATAATGAAATTGAAAATGGTTCTTAATAAGGTATATATTAACTCTAGTTTATTATTCAGGAGGTTAAAGAACGGTTGAGTCAAGTCAGACACGAGGTAAGGGAATTTCTTAACCCAACTTCCATTCTTTGGGTTAATCTCCTACTTTCAAATTATGTCATGATATTGTTATGTCCTATTTTGTATATTTACTTTGTTTATGTGTACCTATAGTGAATACACATAATATATCTATTTTATTTTAAAAATTATCTTTGTAAGGACTTCGTCTCAATCTCCATTCATTGAGGCATATTTAGTTTTATACACAAATTTCTTTTATACGGTGTATAAACCACTTTGACTTTTACGTTTACTCAAAAGGAATCTTTTTATATGAAGCGTTTTACTAAACGACAAAAAGGAATGTTTTTATTTCTGTACGTATGCGGCGACAACGACTTCTCCGCCGTCATAACCATTATTTGAGTTTCGGCTTCCTCTACAAGCCATCATTTTTTTAATAAAAAAATAAATACAAAGTTTTAACTTTCTTTTATTTTGGAATTGAAAATGGTTTTGAAAGCGTTTTTATTATATCAATTTGTTGTATTGATATCTTGTGATTGAAATGTGGAAATGTTATGTTTCCTTTATGCATGTTTTATGTGATACAATTATGTTATGGTTTATGATATGTTTAAACCTATTCATATGAGGAATGCATTGGACTTAATAAGTGACGGGTGGAGCCCGCTATAGCTCCTCGATGCATCGGCAGGTCTCATGAGACAAACTAGTGTCTTGGCACAAGGCCTTGACAAAATATTATTTGTGGTCTTGGCACGAGGCCTTGACTACGTGGTTAAGATAGTCTGGCATTATGCATTCCATCATTATGAAAGTGGTTATTGTTATTGCATGTGATTATTCGACCAGTAGAATATCCATGTGAAGAAGTGAATGGCATTATCTCATTTTACATTTGCCATATTATGTTGAAGTTCATGTTTAAAAGGCTTTTGTTTTAGTTATACATTGCCTTAAATGTTAATGTTTATTTATGAAAGCTTCCGCAATATTGTTATCCTTACTGAGCATCTGAGCTCACCCCTTTCAATGTTTTAATATTTTCCAGGATGTGAAGAAGTATTTTATGAATGACCTGCAGGGATAGTCCGAAGAGGATAGAAGTGTGGACTATGGAGACTATGTTACTATAGTTTTTCACTTTGTGATGTAATGTAACATTTATGAATGTATCTAGTGTTTCCAAGGCTACTAAACTAATCGGTCTTTCGAGACTTGATCTTTTGTGATCATGCCAATGTTACGAAGTAACGCACCGGAACTGGGTAGCTGGGGTCGGGGCGTTACATCATGTCACCATATTCTCAATTTAAAACACATTAGGATTAACCAAGGTCATTTACTATCATTTTATATATAATACTTCAAATCGGTTTGTAAAGAAAATGTAAATTATCCTAAGAATATCATCCAGGAGTGTTGCAACCAAGAGTGCAGCAAGTCCCATTGCCGTGAACCAGTTCCCGTTCGAGTCTAGCTCAAAGTTGTGTTTTCGGGTTTTACCCCTAGTTACATTTGTTCCAGAGCCACCTCTACCTGCTCATATCCAGACATGGATGTATTGCTCGAAAAACTCACAAAATCTCTACAATACCAAAATTCTAAGAAGTTCATCTCTACTAATCCTCAAACTTCATATTAGGTAAATGTGCTCTAATCAGAGTTTATCTAAATCTAGTTTCCATGTTTTGTACTAAACATCCTCTGATACCAACTATAACGCACCGACCCCAGTTACCCAGAGTCAATGCGTTATTACATAACATTGGCATGATCAAAAAGGATTATGTCTTGAAAGACCGATTAGTTTAGTAGTCTTGGAAACACTGGATATATTCAAAATTCTTACATTACATCATAAGGTAAAAAAACTACAACGAAATCTTGTCTTCATATCCCCTCATACTATCCCTCCAGTTCATTCATAAATTATTTCTCTACATCCTGGGAAAAATAAAACAGTGATAGGGGTGAGCTCAGATGCTCAATAATAATAAAAATATAGCAGAAGCTTTCATGGATAAACATAAACACTTAAGGCAATGTATAACTAAAACAAAAGCCTTTTAAACTTGAACTTCAGCATAATATGGCAATGATAAAACGAAATAATGCCATTTACTTATTCACATGGATATTCTACTAGTTGAATAATCACATGCAATATCAATAACCACTTTCATAATGATGGAATGCATAATTCCATACTATCATAACCACATAGTCAAGGCCTCGTGCCAAGACTACAAATAAGATTTTGTCAAGGCCTCATTCCAAGACACTAGTTTGTCTCATGAGACCTACCGATGCATCGAGGAGTTATAGCGGGCTCCACCCGTCACTTACTAAGTCCAATTCATTCCTCAAATGAAAATTTTGAAACATAACATAAACATTCTTATTGAAACTAGCATACGAAATGTCAATACATTATTCACAAACCATGAATGGTATAAAAACAACACATCCACAGTCAAACATAACTCATTCAATATAATATGAAAGATTGTACTGTATCATATTAACCTCAATAGAGAATAATGAAGGATATCGAAATAGATGAAAATAATCATCAAATCTATTAGAGATAAATGTACCCCTTTTTCTTGAAATCATTTAAAAGTCACACTATTTATCGAGAAGTCATTTTAAAATAAATTTTTGAATAAAAGTGTCTGATACCACTTTGAAACTTTTAAAAGTAATTTTAATTTTAAAACTTTAATGTACATATAAATAAATCGTTAAAACTATTTTTAAGACATGGACATTAATGAGAAATATTTAGAAGAATAAATCTTTAAAATATTTAAAAATTATATTTGAGTTAGATTTTCTAACCAAAATAGAGACACTTGAATAAAAATAATTGAGGTAATAAAAAGTTTTTAATATCATGAGAATAAATGGATTCATGACATACTATGTCAATGTACATTATATACACCATATAAAAGAGAATTGGCGTATAACAACAAAGAAGTCTCAATGGAATGTAAATTGAGATGAAATATTTTATAAAGACCGTATACATAGGTTAAGGATAAATCAACGACATAATTATGTGTGAAAAATATAAATACACTCAATATTATTTGATATTCAGTGTAAAACAATCAAAGGACATTCACACATATTCTTGTAAAAGCAACACCAATGAATTGGATGTTTAACTCAACAAATCGAGATTCAGTAAAAATTACTCTTATCAAGTTCATACCGATGACTTGAGAATTTATCAATGGAGTGATTATGTGTATCAAATGTATATCCATAGAAAGTGGAGTTGAAATTATGACATAATCAAATGAATAGTGATTACACACATAATCTTGGAGTAAAATAATCAATGAAGTATGCGTAAAGCCGAATGAGTGGAAATTGAAATTTCAAATTACCTTATCAATTTGGTAACTTACAAAACATACACCCATGAAAGAAGGATCATACAATGATGATGTTATTATCCATAAATTAAATTATATTACACAATTAATACAATCATGGGCAGTACACACACCACATACAATAAATAAGTGGTGAACAATGGAAATCCCACAGAATTAAAAGTGAGATAAGAAACCCCTTACATTGTACTTTTTCCTTGGTCAACGATAGGTTAACCTCCTGTATAATGGTTAAATAATTGTTATTTAATTATACAAAAATCATTTACATTAATATGATATCATATATGATCTTTTAACATTGATTTGTTTATAATATCTTAGTATTATCGTTGTTTCATGTGTTAACGGATTCGTTTTCCTTTATATTATTTGTTATGTGAGCCGTATTTGTTATCGATGGGATGTATCTTATTCATATATATAATGATATAATGTCTCTAGAAATTATTTTTATTCATCATGTTAAATTTAGTCTTCAATGGATATGATGGGGAATGAATCTCATCGCGTTCGTGGAGACGGTAATCCGTACGTACGCACGAGCGACAATATCATTCTTTTGATATTAAAATAATTAATAATTGGATGGTATATAATATATAAAGAATCATTATCATGTTATATTTATTATTTAAATTAATTATATATCATTATTATACCCATCTAAATAATAATATATTGAATAACAATTACACCACAATGTGGAGACGGTAGGCCGTACGTACGCACAGATGGTGACATGTCATTCAAGGGATGGATAGAATAATGAATTTTTTTGTTCCATAATTATTATAACATCATTGTATATATAATATACTGGAGTTATTATTTTATAATAGAAATAACATGGAAAGAAGAAGTTGAAGATGAAAGGAACTTTAAAGAGGGTGGTGAAGACGTTACCTCTTTTTCGGGTTCTTCCTTTTGATTTGATCAAAAGTCCTACTTAGATTGGGTTTCTGATCACACTAAGGCCTCTAGGTTGATGTTAGAGAAGTTGGGAGGATATTTGGGCAGAGTTTTGCCGAGAAAATAGGCTTTGAAGGTGTGACGAATTGGTTATAAGTGATGACCTTTTATAAGGGGGGGGAGGGGCTCTTTAGAAAAAACTTTAAGTATTATTTTATAATAAATCCATATTCGGTTTATAATTGCTCGAAATTGAATTATTCAAAGACTAAAGTGGGTATTGGTCAAAGTCCTTTTAACCAATAGATTTTAGACAGGTTTGGGTCATTATATTTACCTTATCTTTTAGTTTTAACTCTTGGTTAATTAGATTGACACTTACCATGTCACTTTGTATTTTTATATTATATAGTTAATAAACTTACTATATACCACCAAGAGACCCCCAAAGTGGTCCCTTAATGATACACCTATCATGATACAAGTATTTTTTCCGAAACATAGATTTTTAATAATTTAATATCAATTAATAATATAATATTTGTTTTAAAAACTCTTTTATCTCAATTTTGACACTATTTGGTATTTGTTTCTTGTGAAAATAATAACAGCATGATTACTTCTAAAAAATTTAATTACATCAATCCTAACATGTCATATAAACCTATAAAATTAGTGTAATTATTTAAAAGCCTCAAATTATATTTATTTGGGTATTTATAATATCAATTATTTTAATATTTCACTAATAAGGTAATTATTGCATCATCATTGTGTCATAAATAAATTAAATTACTTAATATCTAAATATTATAGATAAAATACCATTATGTATGAAATTGTTTTTTCTTTCTAATTAATATTTATAGTCGAAAATATAACATATATAACCCTATTTAAAAATTGGTTTGCTAAAAGATATAGGCTTATGTCATTTTTGTATTTAATTTAACTTAATTAATACAAAGTGTCATTATCACTTACAAGTGGATCAATGGGGTCCACAAATCGACCCAAAGATGCCCATGGTCGAACATGTTCAACCAATTGGGTTATGACATGTTTTAGGGTAAATTAATATTATTATAATATTATTTGTTTACCCTTATTTACCTGATTTACCCTTTAACCATGATGAATAAAATATTTACCGAAGTAATTATTCAAAATGTCTAAAAATAAGAGTTAACTATTTACATAATTTGGACATCCTGATTCCAAATATGGAATCCATTTTTCCGAATTCACAACACAGAAGTTTCATAAATTAATTTAAAATTAATTACCGTTGTCAAAACAAAAAGCGTGTTTTTAAGAAATAATAACTATCAAAAGATTGACACTTATTTATGTCTGGTTTAAATGTGAAATTATATCCAATGACCAACATTATACTAAATTGTAAAAATATATTCTATACATACTTTAAAACCATTCAAATTCATTATTTATCACTATTAATTATTTCGATTAAAAAGTTGTTTTTAATTAAAATTTAGTAATTTTCACTATTCATCAAAATATGAAAGTAATTCGAAAAGTACCAAAATTTCACCCTAGGCTAATTTCGATATTTAGAATCCCAAAATGAAGCCATGTTGAAAGATAAAATGTATACAATTTCAAAAAGTGGGTATTACTATTCATAACGGCTAGTTTTATTAGTTGTTGTGTGTGTTAGAACAAGAAGTTGTATCCAACACACGCTACTGTATTATTTAGCGAGAAGCGTACCGTGGAAGTTTGGGGGGTTACATATACTATAAGTGGGTGTGGTTTTTGAACAGAATCATCTTGGGGATATAACCCAAAACATTGTTGGTTGAGTACATCATAGTTATGATTATGGTGCATGGTGTGTGTTCCCTTACATCGCACCTAGTTTGACACTCCTAGGTGATATTTTTTTGGATAATCCTTAAAATCATTATGTACCATCATGAAAAATTTTAATAAATGGCGACCAAAAATGACTTAGGTTAACCTAAGGTGTTGTATATTGAAAAGTAGGTTATTTTATTTAGACATCCTATGAAATTGTTTTCATTATTAATCATTATGATTAACAATGTTTTATGTTAATGTAAAACATTTTTTTATTAAGGGAATAATGATAGAAAAATGATTTTGAGGTGGTAATATGTATTCTAAAATGTTGAAGTATCCTATTTGATATTATTTATATGAATTTCTGTATATCAATAAAATCCTCAAGGAATGTTAATTCATATTCTCATCTATTAAATGTTGAATTATTGGTGAAAACCCCAAATTATATAATGAATTTATCTCAAGTAAATGGTTTTTCTCTAGTTTAAGTTTGTGGGAATGTGATTGATTTAAATATATTTTTTCTCCCATCTAGTGGAATTTTATTTTATCATAGGCATGGATTGTATTTATCTACAAAAACCTCACATCAATTATTGAGGAAGGCAATTCAAGTGTGATATTCCAAACAAATGTATGATCATATATCAAGGTGATAATAAAGGTGAACCTACAATGAAGATCACATCCATTGTATGGTCCTTGATTCATATTAAAAGGGGGTTTTTATCTCATATGGTTATAGAGAAACTCAACATCAATGATATGCCTATTGTGTGGGAGTTTGTTGATGTATTTCCAAAATAATTGGGTAGTATTCCACAAAATCATAAATTCATGTTCTCAATAGAACTCATACATGGTGATTAAATATTTCATATAATCTATATAGAATGGAACCAATTCTATTGAAATGATTGAAGAAGATACTCTAAGTAAAATTTTATAATGTCTTCATTCGACCATGTTTTTCACCTTGGGGTGCACCTGTTTATTTTGTTATGAATAGATATGGATCAATGTGACTCTGAAATTATTATCAAGAACATAACACGATCAATATCAAGAAAAAGTATCATCTACCACACATTAATGACTTGTTTTATCGACTACATGGATCTCAATACATTTCCAAGATTGATCATTGTTCTGGATATTATCAATTGAGGTTCAAGAAAGAGGATATACTAAAGATGCATTTTGTAAAAGGTATAGACAATATGAATATATATTGATTCCATTTGGTCTTATTAATCCCCATATAATCTTCATGGATTTAATGAATAGGGTCTTTAAATATATCCTTTATTAGTTTGTTGTAGTATTTATATATGATATTATTATATATTCAATGTTCAAGGATGAACACAAAGATCACTTAAAATTTTTCCGAAAACCCTAAGGAAGGATAATGTGTATGTAAAATTTACCAATGGTAGATTTTTGATAAAAAAATGTTTCATTTTTTGGGACATATAATATCAAGAGAGGGTATATTTGTAGATCTATAAAAGATGTATGTTATTTAATGTTGTCATAAACCAACCACTATGACTGTTTTGATGGAATTTAGGGTATCATTGATGGATGATTTTGTTTGGTTGAGTGTGGTTGCATAATTTTTCACATCGGTCACATAATTTTTTTTATTTTATACCTATTGTTAGTTTGGTTTCCACTGGAGTTTATTCATGGAACTAGTTAACACCCAATGATTTGTACATCTAGTCTATGGACCTTATTTCCAAAGGTAGGTGATCACTGAGTGTTTTTCTAATTACACTGAGGAACTCTCATTGGTTGTGATGATGATAGATTGAGATTATCTCACCATTTTGGTGGAATTGATTCCACATATGGTACTCTTATATATATTTTAGTCATATTTGTGAATCCTTTATAAATAAAGCTATTCACCCTTCGTATTTAGAACCAATTTCATATACATGTGTAAATATCCATTTTTATGTGTTTGGGGTTCTCAATCAATAAAACCATCTCTATATATTTGAGGGTATCCATTGAGAGATCCATACATATAAATTATTGGATCTCAATTTATTTCTATTTACTCATTAATTTCTTTTTTTGAAGACTTTTGATTTAAAGCATAATGACTGGGTGATTTTGAATTTATTGTTGTCCAGGGTAGCGGTTAGTGTGTTTTATATGGGATCAAGAACAGAAGAAATATATTGCTATAAATCCTTCTAAGTGGAATCAGAACCCACACAGTTTGGTTCCACTAAAATTGACACATTGTACCTTTTAAGGTCAAGGGACAAGGACCATACCATAAAGTTTAATGTTATGGGGAAAGGATGTCTTAAGAAAAATGTTCTTAGAAATGGTAGGTATGAGACTTATTATGGAGTGTCCCATCATGTTAAATATGGAAGGGAATATATCCCCCTAAATTGAATAATACTCTACTGAGAATATGGATTAGTGAAACTTTGTACTAATTAAAGGTGTTAAGTTTGAAACTCAAAGAGGCTTCCTAAATATCCCATCAGAACATGAATCAAATACAACATACTTTTGAAGTTTTGGGGATTACACCAAGAAGGGAGGAAGAACTAGGATATTTTATTGTGCTAGTGATAGGATCACTACTATCCTTTATGCCCATGTGAGTCATTATCTATGTTAGGATCAAGAAGAAGTGGAATATCTATCACTTTGCACAATATCCCTCATCTTCTAGTGACCGAGGTTTGGTGTATAGAAGGTAAGAGATGCCTTAAAAGAAAGGATAGGTGTTCAATCCATGAGGGATTCCATGTTCTCAATTTCAAAGAGGAAAGAGGGATACAACACTATCTATCATCAAAGAGAAAAGTGAGTGGTTTCCCTCGCTATCTAAAATGGGGAGGTCCATGTAACTTTATTTATAGTTGGAGCCCTCAAAACTATGGGGATTCAAGATCTTAAGCATCCTAAGGATCCTTCATATTAGGCAGGTTATGTGTAGTATACCTTTTATTGAGGGAATGGAAAATCAAATGGGAGACACCCTGGTGTGTCATGTTCTCTAATCATGAAAATATCAGGACCTCAATATATATTTTTACATGGTATCATTCATATGAGATGAGAGTGGGACTTATCACTGATTATATGATAGAAAGGACCTCGAGTATTCTTCTCCCAGGTGATACTTAGGTGAATTGGGTTAGACATAAACCAGATTATACCTGGGAGGCTAGAAGATGTTTCACCAGGTTATAGTTGGGTGATCTGAGAGGTACTTCACCCAGGTGATACCTGAGAAAGTTGGGAGGTACTTTCCGTTGGTGATACCTAGGTAGGATGGATGGTGTTTTCTCCAATGTGATACCTTGGTGAGCTATGAGGTAATTATCTTAGGTGATACCTCGGCAGGTTGAGACATAATTTTTTTAATTGAAGAATAAATCAGGATACCACTCTTTGGTATGACCTTAATCTAATTACCCACAATATCCTCATGTGATACTAGAATATTGTAGATCATGTTTTTATCAATGTAAGGACCCTTTTCCCCAGTGTGTTTTGAATAGGAATTGGTGGTTCCTTATATAGGTCCTATGTTCTTTATTCTTTCTAGGAACTCTAATCTTTTGAATCTTGATAAATTCCTCTTATTTTGTAATCTTGGAGACATAACTGAGGGTTTGATGGACTTGGGAGAGAGACTTGGGTGATTAGAGCATCAAGAGGCCTCTTTATCTACATATCATGACAAATGGGGATACCAAGGGTCATATTTATAGGAAATATCAAGAACCTAGGAGAAAGATGTAGTGTTCAAAAGTTCTCCATTTTAGTGTCAAACATAGGTAGGAAATGCACTGGGTACTAGGTCACACAAGTGATCCATGGTCCTGGGACATTCATGAGTTGTTGGTCATGATAGTATGTCATGTTAACTTCACTTGGGAAAACTCATGGGGAATTGAGAGAGAGGGTGTTATTCACCTTTTATGTCCTTTCCTTCTCTATACACATGAGCCATTTTCCCTTTAAACTTTTAACCCTATTGTGAAAAATGGTGTGTCAAAATATTCCTCCCCCACTGGATTTGATATGATCATAATAGGAGGATCTAATCTTATTGTAGAGAGAAATATGGGAATTGATGAATTCTTCATTATTTTCCCACACGTGTTCATAGACATTCATGATCAGGTTTAGTGAACATTAATACTTGTTTCTCATGTAAAGAAGAAGTGGATAGATGGAGTGTGAACTTTCACTACACAGGTCAATCGTGTATGTCAATCATGCATGTTATTTTCACATGTTTATAAAACATGTTGTACACACTTGTCTTCCATGCATGCATCTATCAAATTGTTTCTTCTCTAATAAACTGGGGGACTCACTCCTAGCCCCACCCATATATTCTTCGTTCCACTATTACGCTCTCCCCTTTCTCTTGTTGTGAATGTCTTCGACACAACTGTCTATTCATACTCCTAGTAATAATTTACATGGGTGATTACATTTTGCAAAGTGATCTATGTGAGATGCTTACATCATGTCACTTAGATGACTGACATATGATGGTTCACTTGATTGACTGACTTAGGTGTTGTCACTTTCGGTGAGTGACCTACACAAGGTCACTTTGTCAAGTAACATAATAAATTGGGTGAGTGACCTATGTGAGGTTACATGTGAGAGTGGCCTACATTAGGTCACATTAGTATAGTGGAATGCATGATGTCTTTCCTTTGAAAAAAATTATCCAATGTACTACGAAATTTATTTTTGAACCTATGTGTTCTATTTTTATATTTTAAATGGATGTTTAAATGGATCATGTTTTTAATGATAGAGATGGTGCATATACTAAGGATATTCTATACCTCATTGGGCAAGATTATTATAAAGTGTATGACTCCACCATTCCACATATTATAATGCATATAAAGATGTACCATCATGAGTATCCTGCGAGTGAAAAACTTCCTCTCTATGCCCACATGATTTTTACGGATGTACTTATTCCATATAAAAGAATTATTTTCCACTTTCTTGGTTCTCAGGGTACATGAGCTTTATTAAAACCAACATCTCATCCATAGTTTCATTCATCAAGGTGGTAATGTCACAAACCATATCTATCATACACCATAGTAAATGTGCTCCAGATTTGTACCCTCATACTCCAGATTCAAAACCATACTAGTAATCATCAGTTTTCAATGATTCCCTAATCGACTAAACAAAGGGTTGGAAGGATGAATTAGAAATTCCTGTTGGAGGTGTGGTTAAACTGGAATAAATGTGGGATTTTTGGGTTCACAATTTTTTTTTATGAATTTTAAGTTAAATTGAAGGAGGTTAGGATTTATGAGTCCATGTGGGTGAACCAAAAATATATATATAATCAAATAGATATCATCCCATATTTTCTCAACCGATGAAGACTACATAAAATTACATTACACCTGAAACATGGAGAGGTCAGTATTAGTTGATGGGATGTCAACAAGATCTCAAGATCACCCATTCGCAGAGAAATATATGATGAATTCATACCACTAAATGTAACATGGGATGATGTTGAATGAATGCAGTTTTTAGCTTATGAGATGTTAAAAATAACTTGGGAGGTTAGAAAGGATGACCCTATGCCTAGAAGAAATGTTCTTCCTGAGGCATGGATGAAGGCTTTCATAGATCTAAAAGGATAGATTCCTAGGTTTCAGAACCTGACAGGATGTACTTCATATGAAAATTATGGAGTCCATGGTAAATATTGGACCATATTAGAGCAAGGAAAATATAATTAGTGGGGAAATAAATCAAGTCTAACATCCCAAATAAAACTAGCATCACCATCATTTTAGCAATGTGGTATAGTACTGACATGATGTCAGTCCTTGAATATAATGGTGGTGGGTGTTTGGGGATGTTCATCATGGAAGTAAAGTTGAATGAAAGGGAAAATATGGAGTTGGAAGCCCATATCTTGGAAAATATACACTAGTTCTTGTTGAACATCTACATAGGGAAGACCACATTCTGTATTTTAGGGACATTCCAAGTGTTTTGGGCTGGTACTATTGGAACCAAAAAATGCATCCCCAAAATTTTCTAAATGCTTCCATACATGATCCAAGATCCTAGCCCATTTCACAATATTTGATTTGGTTGGTCGTAGGGCCCGAACAGAGTAACGAGTTAGGAGTTATGGAGATTTGATGTTGGGCTGTAAAATTGGTTCGTGAAACTCATTGGGGAAGCCCCCTCTGCGATCGCGGAGCATTTCCATGAAGCAACTAGGAGGGATGCTCTGTGAACTCCTATGACATTTAAGAACTCACCACAAAGCAAGGAAGTGAGATGCTCTGTGAACCCCTTTGACGTTCGCAAACTCTCCGTGAAGCAAGGAGGCAGGACAGCTCTGCGATGCCCTTTGACGTTCGTGAACACGCCATAGAGAAAGCTCTGTATATACGCCAAGCGACATCTAATTCATAGTTGCCCTTTCCTATGAATACCCAGCTCCCCCCCCCTTCTTCTGGGGTCACTCCACCCCTTGGGTGGCCGATCTCTCGGTTCGTGGAGCTATGCTTTCCATCGCGAAGCGGCTCCGTGAGTAGCTTCCTTCGCGAAGCAGCTCCGCGATCCATGCTCCCCGAGTAGCTTCCATTGTGTTGCGGCTCTACGAGTCCATGCCCAACGAGTCCATGCCCCGCGAGTCCATGCTCTGTGAGACTCCATTTTTCACGAGCCCCTTTTCTCCGTGATGCTACTTTGCGAAGACCTATCCTTTGGAAGGATCCTGACTTTGTGCCCATCAGTCCATATCGTGGGGGATGCGCCCCCACACCCTCGCTCCAGGCCAAGACCGCAACCCAGCACTGACCCCCATGAAAAATGGAGAATCGCACCACAAACTTCTTGGGTCGGGACATCGGGATTTTCCATTTCTCCCTTATGCGCACCCACCTTCCACCTATGGAATACCATGATTTGAGAGACTCCTCACACACCATGAAACACAATGAGTTGACATATTCCTCTTGGTTCCATTCCCATGTCGTGAGTTGATATTCTCATCATCAATTCCTCGAGTAACTTGAGTCGAACCATTCTTGAGCAACTCCTCCAAACCCTATCACTTGGCTCGTATGCCAGGTCGAACTAGAAAGGGCCGCCCTGGCGTAAGACCCAACACCATCCATTGTGAGGCGCCTTATGCCAAACAATCCTCTCTACAAGAGTATAAACTATAGTACACCCTATGTTCCAAACATAGGATGCCTCTTACTCCATATAAGAGATGCCTTATGCTCCAAGCATGATATTCCAATAGTACATTCTACATGACTTAAAATGGATGTACACCCTATGTTCTAAACATAGGATTCCTCTTTCCCTTATCAAGAGATGCCTTATGCTCCAAGCATAAGATTCCTAACTCCATGATTATAGTGGTGTAATTTCAAGAGTGTTGGAATCCATTCAAACATTCTATCCCTCCACCTCACACTTTGTGTCTCCTTCATTCGGATCATCATCCACTTCCATGTCCGAAGGGATCCCCTAACGGCCTGGTCCCATGCTGCATCGGCTCACCTACCATCCTGTGCCAATGCCCTGGAAGATATTGGAAAACACTTAGAGTCGGGTCCTGTGTTTCGAGCACAGTCAGCAGTCGGCCCTCATTTGTTTTTCCCCATTTCAGGCTAACATGATATGGATACTGTGTTTTAAACATGATCAATAGTTATCCTTAATCGCCATGCCACCTTCACCATGTTCCAAATATCGTGCATGTGATTCACACATTTTATCACCCTTTGTTCAGACTGTTTCCAATACCCTTATCATTATCCATTTTGTGCACTAGAGCAAAGGCGAAGGCCTCAACCCACCAGTGGGTTGGGATGCCCTCATGGACAAACTGAGAAATACATTACAGGCAGCTTCACTGCGTAAGCCCCATCCACCATTGCCGCTCCAAAGCAGCAGCCGAGCAGCTTCTTTGCATAAGCCCCATTCACCATTGCTGATCTATAGCAGCACCCAGGATACTTCCTTGTGTAATCCCCATCCACCATTGTCGCTCCATAGTGGCACCGAGGCAGCTTCCTTGCGTAATCCCCATCCACCACTATCGATCCATAGCGGCACCCTAGAATCTTCCTTGCGTAAGACCCATCCACTATTGCCACTCCATAGTGGTACCCATGCAGCTTCCTTGCATAAACCCCATGCACCATTGCTGCTCCATAGCGGCACCCGGGCAGCTTCCTTGGGTAATCCCCATTCACCATTGCCGCTCTATAGCAGCACCCGAGCTACTTCCTTGCATATGCCCTATCCACCATTGTCTCTCCATAGTGTCACCCGGGCAGCTTCGTTGTGTAAACCCCATCCACCATTGCTGCTCCATAGCGACACCCGAGAAGCTTCCTTGCATAAGCCCCATGCACCATTACCGCTGCATAGCAGCACTCGGGAAGCTTCCTTGCGTATGGCCCATGCACCATAGCCACTCCATCGTGGCACCCTGGAATCTTTCTTACATAAGACCCATCCACCATTTTCACTCCATAGCTTCACCAGGGTAGCTTCTTTACATAAGCCCCATGCACCATTCCTTCTCCATAGCGGCACCCGGGCAGCTTCCTTGCGTAAGCCCCATGCACCATTTCCAATCCATAGCAACACATGGGCAGGTTCTTTGCGTAAGCTCCATCCACTATTACTGCTCCATAGAAGCACCAAGGAAGTTTCCTTACGTAAGCCCCGTGCACCATTGTCGCTCAATAGCGGCACCCGGGTAGCTTCCTTGCGTAAGCCCCATCTACCATTGTCGCTCCATAGCGGCACCCATACACCTTTCTTGCTAAGCCCCATCCACTATTGACGCTCCATTGCGGCACACAGGCAGCTTACTTGTATAAGCTCCATGCACCGTTGCCGCTCCACAGCGGCACTCGGCCAGCTTCCTTGCGTAAGCCCCATCCCCCTTTGTCGCTCTATTGCGGCATCTGGGCATCTTCCTTGAGTAATCCCCATGCACCATTGCCACTCCATAGCGGCCCCAGAGCAGCTTCCTTGCGTAAGCCCCATCCACCATTGCTGCTCGTTAGGGGCACCCAAGCAGCTTCCTTGCGTAATCCCCATCCACCTTTGCCCCTCCATAGCGGCACCCGGGCAGCTACCTTATATAAGCCCCATCCACCATTGCTGCTCCATAGCCGCACCCAGGAAGCTTTCTTGCATAATCTCTATGAACCATTTCCGCTCCATAGCGACACCCGGGAAACTTCCTTGTGTAAGCCCAATGCACCATTTCCGCTCCATAGCAGCACCAAGGTAGCTTCAATGTATAAGCCTCATGCCCCATTGCCGCTCCATAGCAGCACCCGGGCAGTTTCCTTGCGTAAGCCCCATCCACCATTGTCGCTCCACAGCAGCACCCGGGCAGCTTCCTTGCGTAAGACCCATCCACCATTGTCGATCCATAGCGGCACCCAGGTAGCTTTCTTGCGTATGCCCTATGCACCATTTCTGCTCCATAGCGGTACCCGGGAAACTTTCTTACAAAATCCACATCCACTATAGTCGCTCCATAGTGGCACCTTGGATGATTCCTTGAATAATCCCCATGCACCATTGTCGCTCCATAACGACACATGGGCAGCTTCCTTGCGTAAGCCCCATGCACCATTACCCCTCCATAGAGGCACCCGGGCAGCTTCCTTGCGTAATCCCCATTCAACATTGTTGCTCTATAGCACCACTCGAGCAACTTCATTACATAATCCCCATGCACCATTGCCGCTCCATAGCGGCACCCGAGAAACTTCCTTGTGTAATCCCCTTTCACCACCCTTCATGGTTACGCCTTTGCGCTATGATCGTCAGGTCCATGCTGCCTCTTATTTCTAACATCGAGCATTACTCACGTGGGCTTAAAGTAGTAATCATCGACCATGACATCCTCTATGGGAAGCCTAGAGTGTATTCCACACTCCACCTAAACTACATTGAATTTTATCCTTGCCATGGAAAGGTTTGTAGGAAGCCTCCCTGAGCTTCAAGCCCAACACCCCATTGGTTTTGACCACCTTCAAGTCGGTTTGCCCCCGTCCTGCAAGACGTTAAACTGTGGACCCCAATCAGCAGTAAGCCATTGTTTCCCCAGTCAATGGTAAGAAGTTTCACACTAAACCCATCATGAACTACGTTTTCCTTGAACCTTTCCATGGCAGGGTATGTAGGAAGCCTCCACGAGGTTCAAAACCACCACCTCGGTCATTCTGACCTCCTTCGCGTCCATTCACCAACACCTTGGGCAGCCTAGAGTGTAATCCCCACCCCCATAACCTGAACTATGGGGCATTTGATCCTTGATAGGGAAAGGTACGTAGGAAACCTCCCTGAGGTTCATGCCCAACAACCATAGGACCCCAGGTTATTCTTCACGTCGGTTCACCGACCCTCCTGAACTACATGGTCTTTGATCCTTGCCAAGACAAGGTACGTATGAAGCCTCCACAAGGTTCAATACCACCAACCATCGGTCTCTCCGACCCAATTCATGTCGATTCACCAACACCTTGGGCATCCTGGAGTGTAATCCCCACCCCCATAACCTAAACTACAAGGTCTTTGATCCTTGCTAATGCAAGGTACATAGGACACCTCCCTAAGGTTCATGCCCAACTACCATAGGACCCCAGGTCCTTCTTCACATCGGTTCACCGACCCTACTGAACTACGTGGTCTTTGATCTTTTCCAAGGAAAGGTACGTCGGAATCATCCAAGAGGTTCAAGCCAACCATCCATCGGTTACTCTAACCCCATTCACGTCGGTCCACCGACCCTCCTGAACTACGTGGCCTTTGATCCTTGCCAAGGAAATGTATGTAGGAAGGCTCCACGAGGTTCATGCCCACAACCCATCGGTCAATCTGACCCCATTCATGTCAGTTCACCAACACTATAGGCCGCCTTAGTGTGTAACCCCCAAATGCACCTAACCTGAACTATGTGGACTTTGATTCTCTGCCACAGGGATACGTAGGATGCCTCCATGAGGTTCAAGCCCATCACTCATGTCTCATCCTATTCTCTCCCTCAAGAATATGTGTTTCAGGAAGGTCATGACCCATCCAAGAGGTTCAAGTTCTTCTACATCCCATCCATGCGTCCATTCTCATGGGATACCTCTTCAGATGTCCCATATTCCCACCAAACAACGCGGACTTTGATTCCCTACCATAGGGATACGTAGGAAGTCTGTTTTAGGCTCACTAAAAACACCATAGTCACCTTCATGACAGTCCCATATCATTCCCCATTCACTCCATTCAACTCTCCATCAACCAACCAGATTCTCACCCGGGTCGCCACATCCCGGTGAGACCATGTCATACACCCCCTCGCTGCTCCTAGCAGTACTTGGGTAACAATTCACGAATAATCCCCAAAATGTCTCCAAGTCATTGCCCTTTGTGTACACCCAGATTCATCACCCCTTTAAACTAAGTGGGTTTTGATCCCTATCGTATACACATGGTACATAAGAAACCTTCATGAGGTTCAATCTCAATCAATGATAAACCTTGGTGTTCCCCCATTCTGGGGTGCACACTCCCTGATCCACCCTCAGTGGTGTCCATATCAGCCTTCACGATGTGACATATGCCCTTTATGGGACACACCATCTTGGGTATGCTCTTATCGAATGTTCTAATCCTTCCACCCGGTAAACCTTCTAGGTGTTCCATCCTAGTGATGTACCAATATGATCTGTCTATATGGGATGTTCGGATCACCCTCATTGCATCTCCGCAAGACATTAAACTCATGGCCTACCTCATGATAAACATTATATTCCTGAAGAAAACCTCAGAAGACATGCCTTTAGTGTAACTGTCTCTACTAGATGTTAAAATTTTGGTATACCCTATGTTAAACATAGGAAGATGTGGAAAAACTCAGATACATGATTATGGCATATGATCCCCCATATTCGATGTGGGATGACTTGGGTTATGCACCCTTGAGATGCCCTATCATGAAGAAGAATATATGTTCGCCAATGTCCACACATTTAGAGATGCCCCGACATGCCTGATGTTGCCATCTTCTCTGATCGAAGGTTTCTACCATGTCAATACCCCATGGAATGTCCTGATGGAAGTTGTGTAATTAACCGGCATCCACAAAGATATGGCATCGGGAACGATATTCATGAACTACAAATTAATCTTTAAGGGAGAATAGAACTAGGAAACAAGTTCTATGGAGGAATCCACAGAAGGAAGAACCAACATCCCATCATCCTGTTTCGATCAAGAATCAAACATCCCTGAATAAGAAATGGATGATGGCCGCCTTTGGAAAGAGAGAATGCAGGGTAATAGTTGCATGTCCTCACAGACGGAAGCGCCTACCCCGACAAAAGCATCGAAAATAGGAGCATTTTACTTTTATCTCTTACATTATGTTGAGTGAGGTATGGATGCATGGATTATGGTTCCGATCATTCGTCCAATCTATTTATATAATCCACACCTTTTTATTTAAATCATAGACAATAATTCGGGAATCTAAACATATTGGGTTAATTGAAATTCATCCCATATGGGTATCCTCCAAACTGAACATTAAATAAAAATGAACTTGTTGATAAAGAGATAAGGTTATATATGATAGCTTTCATAGATTGCATGTTGGAAACATTGATAGATGGTGATATTAGTTTTGAAACCTAAAGTATTTATATATATTAATGTCAATTATTATGCCTATAGTGACCTACAATATCATCCCCACCACTATCAGATTAGAGGAGAATAAATGGTTTCCTGGAATTTATAGTTCCTCATGGATTTGGAGGGATCTCATAAAGTAATCAGGCAACCTCTATTGGGTGAAACCATTTGGCTGAATTCTATGTATGATAATTCTTAGATCTCTTCAAACCCTCAAGGGGTGCTGATGAAGAGTTTCCCCATGAGTTGATGCCATGGAAAAAATATAGATGGTGGTATGCATAGTAAAAATTTTGATCCCAAGGATGATGATGATAAAAATCCAAAACCATCAAATGGCCTTGAACATGGTCCGTAAAGAAGGAAATAATTGAAAGGACTACACATATTTATCCATTACAAAAAATCCTTCATTATTTGTTGGAAACACTAGACCCAATCATCTAACCTCATGTAGGGGAAGGGAAACCTATAACATCATCAAAGTTAGGTGATTTTGGGTCTTCTTCACATATGGATATGGAGTCATTGTATTATGTGTGTCCTAAAGCAGTTTGGATTTGGAAAGATAAGACCTCATACATTCTGAACTTGTGAATATTTATTCAAGATACTATGCATGTCCCAATGATTATAAATATTTGATCACCCCTAGTAATTATTGAGATGCCCACACTGATGAGGTGGAAAATTATCTCCAAGAATTGGAGATGTACATATATTCCACTGATGACCAAATTCACCTCACAAAGATATTAAAGAATATAATGGATCAGGGTGGTATTGGGGGAGTGGATGGCCAAACCGCTGATGAATGTGATGAATTCATTAATGATGATGATGTATTCATCCTTTATCCTCCCATTAAATTTCTCATTTTTTAACATGATATTGTTTTTGAGGAGGTTCATAACATTAATTTCATAAAGGGAAGATAAATTTCCAACAAATCTAGAGTCACCAAGATATAGTCTGCTGGGTACCCCTATTAGGCATGAGGGATCCACCCTTGAGTTAAGGGAATGTTAGCAAAGAAAAAAACTCATAGAGGAGTATATTTTAGGAGACCATTATCCATTTCATCCTATGATACTAGTATTTGAGATAAAAAGTTCTAGTATTCCTTTGTTGAATGTGAAACACTAACACAGAGAGTTGAAATTAACCAAGAACATCCTCACCCATTGTAACATTACTCAACATACTTTATCCCTGATCTTCTAGATATATATATATATATATATATATTCATAAAACCTATTCTTTCTGGTTATAAAATCTTTCCTCTCTCAAAGTGTTTATCACTAATCCTTCAAAAACTAAGGAGAACACTCTTGATGAGGTTCAAACTCTATTGGATGAGTTCATACCCATGATAGGAAAAAGTATAATGGGATAGGGCCACATTTGATCATATCACTATATAGGGAGAAGATAATCCAGGTAATTGAAATCATACACCAAAGGATGTTATGTATATATCACTGACTTTTTCCCTTAATGGTATTTCATATCCACTACGTACAATAGAGGATCCCTCAACATCCATTTTTAGTCTTTTCACTATCTCAGAAGGGGATGATAAAGATATTAGGCCTTCTAATGAGGGTGTGGATGGTTATTCTAGCTCTATGGGGCATGGAGTTTGGGATCCTACTGAAAAAATGGAATGTGGAGTGGTTGGGATGGATTTGGGTCCTTAATTAATCATCTCAAATATCCCTACTACTGAGGATTCCATAACCCTTGGAACATCAGTAATTAAATTAATTCTAATAGAATATGTTATCAAACACATTGATATCCCCACCTCTCTGAAGGATCTTGGGGACTTCAAGAGGGAGTTGGAAGGATGTGATTTCCACTTTTATACACCCAACATACCCTTTTTATATTTGATGCATTAATAAAGAATCATACATTTTTCTGTTTATTGAAAAAAAATCCATGGTGATCAAGGAATAGGGAACTGAGGTCCATTCTGCTTCTATTGTAGAGGTAAAACCATCTCAAGGTCCTAATGTGGGAGATTCTCATGAGCCTTCTGTACTGGGATTGGAGAAAATTCCAAAAATTGATTATTCTTAAAATATCTCCATTCAGGTTAGAATATGTAAGGATATTAGAGAAGACAAAAAAAAAGAAGATAATTCATCATTGAGTGAGCATCATCAACCACTTAAATTATCATTTTTAATTTCTCATTAATTTATTTTGAATTTTTATGGAAATTTCCATTTGACTTTTAGTTCCATTGAATTTGATAGGAAAACCTAAAAGAGAAACCTCCACCCCAACTCAACCAAAGGTTCAATATGAGGTCGACATCATTATAAAAAGAGAAACACAAGAAGATTCCAAAATTGAATTAATTATTTAGTATTCCTATCCTCACAATACAAGATATAAATAAAATTATAAGGCTCATTAATATTTTCGAGTATGTTTACAATTCATTTGGAAGGAAATATTGGAGATAGTATCATTAACACATCTAGAAGGTCTACCTTCACAACTTTATCATCTCCAGGGCATGTTCAACATGTTGGGGTAAAAGGGATTTTACTATCATCTGGTCTACTATATTTTGAAGGAAATAAATTTCTATTGAGAGAAAGAGAATATGACACAATAAGTCTTTATTAATGAATAATTATTATAAAAACAGATGGTCTCTAATAATAACTATCCCAGGATGAATTAAATCATTCTAAGGAGTTGGATGGGATATATAACATGGTTTATGGGAAATACCATCAAATAAATCCTCTTAAAAAATATTTAGATACCTCTTAAGGTGATCTTGTCAAACTTTACCAATTTTTTGGAGATGTTTATGCTCGGGGAAATAATTCAATTTCTTCTACTATGGAGGATCTTCATATTGTTGAGGAGGATGAGTCTATTGATCTAATCAAGATTTTACGGGCTATTGATGGGGCTTTATTGGCCCTGAAACAATTCAAAAGTTATACTGATAGAATATTGTATTCCATTACTAAAATAAAGAGAGACTCTATATTTTGGATTCTCCTTTAATCCTTTATCCATAAATAAAAGTAACTTTGTTTTCAAACATTTTGTTCTCCATTACAAAAATTTCGTGAACTTATAAAATAACTATAAAATTGGATCAATTGAGTGAATTAAATTGTGTTACTGTGTTCAAATTTCAATGATGGGAACAAAATAATTCTTTATTTTCTTCATAGGCCATGTGACCTAGAGATAGAAATTTAACTATTACTAGAGTAAAAAGTTTCACCCTAAAACTTTTATGTCTTATGTGACACTTCTCTTATTTTTTCCCTATATTTGTGACCAAGAAGACTAAGTAATAAAGAATTTTCTTTCTCCTAGACTTCTTTTTTCATGTTTTCATCCTAATTCTTTTTTTAATTTTCAATTTTAATTACTCAATTTTTCCTAGATCATGTATGGTCTATGTTTAGTGAGATGTGGCTCAACCTTTTCCCATGGTTCCCTTTTGTGGGTTTTCATCCTAGATAGTAATATATATCTTTCCATTGGTAGTTTAGTGTTCTGCAAGATGAAATAATGTAAATAATATTTTAGGTCAAACCACATTCACCATGACTTATGATAATAGTGTCCCAAAAAAGGTTTTCTTGATGAAAATACTCTGGAAATTTTTAGGTATGAAGAGGGAAGTTTTAATTCAGGATCTTTTGATTTCTTGATCTAGTGAAATAAAATGGGGAAATCATGTTAGGGATGACTATAGATAGTGTTTGAAAGGTGGTTTCCACTAGAATGTCTTCTAGGCATACAGAGATAAAATCATCTTCTACTAAGGACGAATGTGCCTCTAGTTGGTAGGACACATTGGGTCGTATTATGTAGAGACACATTTTGGATTATTATTCATAGTAAAAAATAGGTTTCATTTAGATTTGGATTGTATTATCACTGGTAACCAAGGAATGTTTTTGAGAATTCAAATTTCTTGAGACAAAATTAGTTTAGTTTGTGAAAATAATGTGTCTATGAATGAGGGAATATTTTAGATCAACATTGGTGATTGATGGAAAACTCCCTATATAAAATTTTATTTATATGAAAACTAGTTGGTGAGGAGTATACATGGTAAGAGAAAGGGAAATTACTAACATGAATAGAGATCCAAAGTATTATTATAGAAATATACTTGATTTGTACACTTATTTTAATGTCATAGTTCTCAAATAGGTGAGTTCCTAGTGTCTAAGGATGCACAAATTTGATCCATGTAGTTTATTTTATGGTCTTTCTCCCAGGGCCATCCATGCCCTTTAAAGTCACATGATAAGAACTAGTAGTTGATTCTAGTTGTTTCATGTCATATCTATTCAATTTTTTATAATCACAAAAAATCATTAAGAACACATGATTCGTGCTTCATATGAGAAATATGAGAATTCATAGAGTTATCAAAATTGCACTAAAAACCCAATCAAATTTTTCTTCTTGTGGGTACCTTTTCATCTTCCATTTCATGGTAATCTGGTCAAGAATAGTCACAAATTCTCTTGGTGTGGAGGGGGAAAGTTTTAAACTATTACCTTCGGGTTCTTCGATTTGAGAAAAACGGATGAGAGAATTATGTAAGGAATGACCAAGAATAATATTTGTAACGTGGTTTATGCTATGATATTGTTAGGGTGTATGTAGATAAAAGGATCTTCTTCAACGAATGAAGGTGCCTATGGTTGATAGGACACATTGAGGGCATATTATGTCGAGCCATATTTTGAAATATTATGTATTGTAAAAAAGGTTTTTCTTTGATGTTGGAATATCTTATCACTGATATCCAGTGAAGGATTATGAGGATCCAAATTTCCCAAGACCAAAAGTGAGTCATGCAAACAGAAAGACCTTGAGTGTGAAAGGGGAATTTAGACATATATTAAACAAGAATTGGTGGAATGTTCCTTATAAATATTTGAATTGTGTATAATTAAGGGAATATTTATCTTAACCAGAAGTATGAAAATAAGAGAAAATGTTTTGGTCTCCCCTTCATGGATTGAGGTCATACACAAGATATGGGAGACCATTTATTTTTTAATCCTAATGTGGATGGTCCCAGAATAAAATATATATCCATCACTACATATTCTATAGAAACTGGATTGAAGAAACCCAAATTTATAAATACAATTACCTACACTAATCAAATTCTTGTGTGGGGAGAGGCAATGTTCACTGCATTTTTGCAAGACCGTCATGTAGAATTGGGGCATCAATATGTACCTCATCAAAATGAGAAACAATCCACATGTAGTTTTGACTAAAAGGTTTCCAAAACTAGATATGATCATATGAAATGATAGGGGTAATATATTTATATATACATATATATATATATATATCTTCAATTAAAGTTTAAAATGAAAGGAATACTAATGCTGGAATCTCCCATACAGATTTGGTTTATACACAGGAGAGTGGAGTCTTTTTTTTCTTGGATGGGAACATGATTTGAGATCTGGGAATCACTATATTTCCTATGGAAACATGTATCAATTCAAACATAATTCTATGATAATGGTTTTTTGGGGTATTGACACCGAATATTGTGTCCCTCCCTAGAGATTTCCACACAAATGCATAGTTTTACATCATATGATAGGGATGTGAACCATAAAGTTTAACATTATGCGGCAAGGAAGGTTTGTGTGACTCTTAAGGTCTTTAATCTAGAACCATTTGTGGGTATAGAATGTATTCCTCATCTATTAAGGTGTAATTTTATGTGAATGAATGATGTTAGGTGAAAAACTGGTGAATAAAATTGTACATGAGTTTAGAACTTCACGTTGGCCTTGAGATTTAAGGTCTAAGAATCATGATGTATCCTATGTAAATATAAATCAAGTCATACATAGTTCTAGGATTGATTCTATACATTAATCCGTATCATATTTAGGGAATAGGGAGGTTTATTTAATATAAGTTTACAAATGAAAGGAAACCTCACACGGGACTCACTCATGAAGATCTGACTCATACATAGGAGAGTGGGGACACATTTTTGTTGTTGTTGTGGCTAGGCCCAAGATTTTTTATTTGGGAATCAATATGCAGCCTATGGGAATAGGAATAAAGCCGCATTTAGTTCTTGGGAGTGAATCTCTTACATAGGTCTAACACATATTCAAGAAATGGATACATTTTTTTATTATGGCTAGACTATGAGATAGGATGATGGAATCACTATGTATCACATTTGAATGAGATTAATGATAAACATAGTTTTTTAGAGGTTTGATCGAAGAATAGAACCATAAATAGTGGTCCACAAAAGTGAGGTCCCAAATAATGCATATTATAACATTGTGTGAGAGGGATGTTACACACATAGTACCATATCATGTGGTAAAGATATTTGGTGCACCTTTTAAGGTCTTGAATCATGGATTGTTCTATTCATTTTACCATAATGTTATAAGAACATATTGTCATTGAGTATAGGAGATATTTCTTGAGAAACATTACATTGGTGGGATGTATGATATGCTCACTATACATGGTAATCAATAAATATGTACCATTGGAGTATAACTTATGGATGAAAAAAAGGACCCTTCCATTTTTGGTTTAATATTCTAGGGTCTATTCTTGGATATCATTAGAGTTCTATGAACCATCACCAAATTTCCCTTGAAGTAATGATTAGTGGAAAGTTTTCTTTTTAAAATATCAGTCTATATGATTTTTATAGATCTCCAAATGATGAAAGGTATGTATCATTTTCACATATAGTTGTTCCAATTTTTCTAGTAAAATTTGAGATTTCTCATCTAAAGATAGTTTATTGCAAATGGAGATGAAAAGTGACAGAAATTGGGACTCAATAGGAAAAAATTCTTTTTTCACATATACTACCGAATACATGGTTGCCTATATAGTAGTATGATTAATATAATGGTATGTCTACATGTAATGTTGAAAATTATTAGGATTATACCTATTTTACTTTTCAACCATTTTCTAGATTATATTTGATTTATTTCTATTGAAAGCCTCTATATGTCGGTTTTTCACTGAATGAATTAGTGATAAATGGTTTGATTCAATGTTATACTCCAGATAAAACCTATTCAATTTTTAATAAAATAAGTTATTTTCATTTTATATCATTATTGTGTGAGGGAAACCATATCTAGTAATAATGTTGAACATCAGAAAATAGATGATATTTTAAATCCATATTTATTTGAGGGGTATAGATTCATCCAAATTGGAAAAGAATCCACTATAAGTGGGGATTTTCTTAAATTTATTGGCTATAGTGGAAGGTTATGGATCTAAAATATCCATTACCCGTATATAAAATGTCTAGGAGTATTTAGTATTTTGAATAAACATTGGGTCTTTATGGTTGAAATTATCATTCACTTGATAAGAATGACCCTTTTTGGTGAATTGTGTGCAATCCAACTTCATTGAAGGCCATAAATATCCATGCCTACTGATTTAGTGAGAAATATTGGTTCCAAATTCTTTGTAAAACCAGAAATTAACATGGACTATCTACATTATGAAAAGAGTCTCCTCTCCATCAATGTATCATAGGAGTAATTATTCGATGCAAACTTTATCGAGCACTGCTTGGCGATTTGGACTGTCACTAAGAGTAATGTTGATTACCCATTTTAGGATTTTATCATTGCAAGTTTTTTCTGATAGAAGAGTAAAATATTGATGGTACTCTAGTATGGGTTTCATCTAACCACTAGTAGAATCATATGGTTCAGGTAAGGAAGTGACCTTTTTTATCTCTTTCATAATACTATGAACAAGTGGTGATGCCATTATACAATTCACAATGATGATGATTGTTTTGTCTCTATCTGAGTCATCCAAGGATGTAGCTTCATTTTCCAGTGCATCTTCTTGAGTGTTTTTTGAGTGAAGGATGTCATTTAACATTGGTTTCAAGGGGAATTATTCTATAAAACCATATTCATAGTCAATAAACATGATCATCTCTTTTTTTCTCATAGCATAGTCATGGTTTACTTATTTGATAACCAACTCTGAATTTACTTTTACCTTTAGGTGGGTCACTGATATTTGTAGTGTGTGTTCTAAATGTACAACAAGATCATGGTATTCTACCTCATTATTAGTGTAGCCTTATAATAATATAATGAAATAAGGAAGGTCTGCAATTTATGGAGAGAGAAGAATGTCTCCCGACTCGACTTTAATAATCTGGAGGACTTTTATTATTTTTCCTATTGAACTTGATGGATGCTTAATCAATGTAAATATCTCATTCGTGAGGGAAAATTTGAATATATAAAATCCATTTTCTGGGTAATTTAGTATTTTATGGAATTGTTTCTAAAGAGGGGTGATCTATAAGGAAACATACTAAAGCCTAGACATTTATGGAATCTTCAGACATCAAATGAATTTTAAACCAATATAATATGACTACCCACAAAAAAAACACTCCAGTAAAAAGGGGACAATTGAGGATGTATTTTAGAGGGTCATTGCAATATACCAAATTGACCTCATGGTGATATAGGTAGTACCTCAATTTCTGAACCAAAAAGATTAATGATGGAAAATTCTTCTTAATATATAACTAATGTTTCCCAATATTGAGAATGGTTCGACTAAGGTAATATAGGTTGTTTTCATTCCCAACATCTCTATTTTTTTAAAGGAAATTTCAAAGTTACTGCCCAAAAGAAGTAACAAAAAATATGAGTGACTTTTCTATGATAATAGAAACTAGCACAGGTGAGATCAAAATATATTTATCAACAGTACCAAATGATTCTTGGCAGTCATCATTGTAAAGACCCTAACCCCGGTCTCCTAGATATGGTGCCTTAAATAATTACATTCACTTATAAACAAGACACGTCCTAAATGATAGAATAGTTTAGTAGCTTCAGAAAATAATATACATACATAAGTCTTACATTTAAACTTTGAAAGGAAATCCAATATATAAATTCCATTTGAAACATCCATAACTCTTAGATTATCCCTATAAGTAATTCATTATATACCTCTTCACATTCTCGGGAAAAATAAAACATAATAAAGGGGTGATCTCAGATGCTTAGTAAGGGTAATAAATACAGTAGAATCATAAATAATAAGTCATGGTGAATTACTAAAAGTACACATGCCATTAAAAAATAATCTTGAGCATAATATGGTAGGAATAAAAGATGATTAAATAATTCCGTAATAAAATATAACCATGAATATTCTACTAGTAAAATAATCATATGGACTATAAATTAATAGTTTCAAAATGAGGTAATTCATAATGTGGGATATCATAACCACACTATCATGGCCTCATGTCAGGACCATAGATAAACGGGTAAAAAATCATACCAGTTTGACTCATGAGACCTATCGATGCACTGAAGGGATATAGAGGGCCCCACCCAACACTTACTACATCCAATTAATTTCTCATATGAATTTTTTGAAACATAATAAACATAAACAATCATATTTAAACTAACATATGAAATATAAATAACTTTCCAAAATCATTAATCATAAACACTAACCATTAATAGTAATATAGTGAATGGTATAAAGATAGAACATCAACAATAAAATGAATAATAAACCATTCAATAAAATATGATAGATGAAAAAAAAATAATCCCAATTAAACATAATAATAAAAAAGAGTCTTGAAATATATGAAAATAATATTATAAAATCATTGATAAATTCTTGAGTGAAATACATATTTACTTTTCAATGAAGAGTTCTTTTGGGAAAATATGTTTATAAAACCAGAAGTGAACTAATATTGTTTTCTCATACTAAAAGGTGTGATTTTATAAAAATAATGGTTCGTTAAAACAGATTATATAGTTCAATTGATAATTTGTAATAATTCAAGATGTTACTTTGATTGGTTTACTATTCATAAGGTTCATATCACTATTCCTAAGTTTAGGTTACTATTTCAATAGTGTAGGTTCTTTAACTTCTAGAAATACATCTTATTTAATGAATTCTTCATTTATAAAGAGTTTATTGTGTTATATATGTGGTTGTATGTGTTTTATATTATATAAAAAAATTAGAAAGGAAATCTCATTGAAAAAATTCTGGGTCATTACATTTTCCCCTCCTACAAAAATATTGTCCTCAAAACTTCTATAATGTCACCTCATAAAAATATTGGGGTATTTCTTCATCATAAATTCCTCAAGCTCCCATTTCACCTCTTCAATTTTATAATTTTCCCAAAGTGACTTTACCATCTAAGTCATCTGATTCCACAAAAAATGTTCTTCAGTGTCTGGAATTCGGATAGGCTCTTCACGGTAAGATAAGTCATGTTCAATTTCAATACCTTTATAAGTGAGTACATGAGATGGTTCTAGCATGAACTTCCTTAAAAAAGGGACATGGAACACATTTTGTACCATATAAAGGCTAGGTGAAATTTTCAAAATATATACCATGGCTCCAATTCTCTCTAGAATTTCAAAAGGGCCAATGTAACTGGGGCTTAGTTTACCTTTCTTCCCAAATCTTATAACCCCCTTCCATGGAGATACATTCAAGAAAACAAGATCTCCAACTTGAAATTCCACATCCATCCATAAATTATATACATATATCTTTTTCTTAATTTGTGATACTTTGATATGGGTTTGAATTGTATTTAATTTGGCTGTTGATTCCCCCAAAATATTTGGGCCTAAAAGCATCCTTTCACCAACTTCATCCTAACATGTTGATGTCTGACATATCTTTTAAGACAATGCTTCATATGGTTCCATTTGAATACTATAATGGAAACTATCATTGTAGGAATACACTAGAAAAGGTAAACAATGATCCCACATACCTTCAAAATCAAGTGATCATGATCTCAACAAGTCTTCTAATGTTTGGAATTTTCTTTCTGACTACCTGTCATTTTTATGGTGATAAGCATAACACAAATGAATCACAATATTCAAAGATTTCTAAATAACTTTCCATAATTTCAACAGAAATACTAGATCATGATTTGACACAATTGAGACAGGTGCTCCATTACAGGTTACAACATCAATGATATAGAGCTATGCAGGGTGCTATAAGGGAAAATCTTTCCTTATGGTGAGGAAATGTACAAATTTGGCAAGCCGATCAAATAGTTTCCATATTGCATCATTCATTCTTGATGTTTTTGGAAATCTGGTGAAAAAATCAATTCAGATGTCTGTCCATTTCCATAAAGGAGTAGAAAAGGTTTTCCAGACTCCTCTAAGATGTTGTCTTTCTGCCTTTACCGATTTAAAGACTAAACATCTTGATACATAATCATCAATTTCACGCTTCATATTATCCCACTAGAAATGTTCCTTCAAAACACTATACATCTTAGTGCTACCAGGGTGTATATAGTGATTCAAGATATGGGAATCATCCAATAACTCCCTTATTCAGTCACATATAGATGTAAAACATAGCCTCCTCCAAAAATTTTGAATTCCATATTCATACAAAAATTCTTCCAAATTCCTATCATTCACAGCTTTAATTTTATTTTCAATATTCTCATTATCGGGATGAGAAATTTTAAACATTTATTATAAATATGGTTGGGAAACCAATTGAAAAAGTAATCTTTGATATTCCCATATCCATATTTACTAGATCCATGAAAAAATTATCCTTATCAATCCTCATTTTGTTCAGAACTCTATGATCCTTCCTACTAAATACATTTTCCACCTTATTTTACTCCATTGGGTGATAGTGTAGTTAACAATCATAATCCTTGATAAACTCGAGACATCGTCTTCGCCTCCTGTTGAGTTATATTAATGAGAATATATATTTCAAACTATTTTGATCTGTATATATCTCACATCATTCACAATAGAGACAGTCTATCCATATCTTCAGAGAACATTTTACAGCTACTAACTCAAGATCATGAGTTTGATAGTTTTTTTCATGAGCTTTTAACAACTTTGATGCATAAGCAGTAACTCTATCATTCTTCATAATTACACTTCCAAGTCCTTTCATTGATGCATCAATATAAATAAAAAATCCACCACTTCCCTATGGTAGATTCAGGATTGGATCATTTACTAACCACTTCTTTATAACATTATTCACATTCTTTTGTCCATATGAACTTAACCCCTATAAGAGTAAGTTTGGTTAGTGGGTTATCTAATCAGGTGAGGTTCTGAATGAAACACCAATAATAACCTGCTAAAACAATAATACTATATACCTCGGTTATGTTCGTTGGGGTAGGACATTCGTAAACATTAATTTTCATCACAGAATTAACTAAGATTCCATATTTAGATTTAATATGGCCAAGAAAAGAAACTATTTGAAGAAAAGAATTCACACTTCCTAAACTTCCCAAATTACTCGTTTCTTCTAAGAGTCTTCAGAATAATGCCCAAGTAATTCTCATGATCTTAATTTATTTTTGAGTATACAAAGATATCATCAATAAATATGAAAATAAGGTCATCAAGATATACCTTGAAAACTCTATTAATTAGATCCATGAAAATATAGGGTATATTAGTCAGTCCAAAATGCATCACTGTAAACTCGTAATGCCCAAACCAATTTTGAAATGTTTTCTTTGGAATATATTCATTCTTAAAACAGAACTGATGATATCTAGAATGAAGTTTAATCTTGAAAAAATATTGGGCTCTATGAATTTGTGTAAATAAATCATCAATGTGAGGTAGAGGATAAATGTTCATTATCATAATAGCATTGATCTCCCAACTGTCAATGTACATCCTCGTAGATCTATATTTATTATTAATGAAAATAATAGGAGATCCCCATGGAGAAACACTAGGGAGAATAAACCCTTTAATAGTTTACTCCTATAGTTGTTTCTTTAGCTCAACTAATTTTACTGTGGCCATTCTATAAGGCAACATTGAATTAGGAATTTCACCAGGAATTAAATCAATAGAAAAATAAATTTCCCGCTCTGGAGGATGTCAATGTAAATCCTTTGGAAACACATAAACATATTCTTATACAATAGGTAACTCCTAAATTTGAAAATATCTTTCCTCACCCACATATATCATTTTCTCTTCCTCTATAAAAATTTGATTTACTAGAGCTACTAAGGGTGGACCTAGATAAGAATCAAATCACAAGGTTTCTTATCTAAAGATAAGGGATTTTTTATCGTTTTCAAAAACTGTAGCATCCTTCTTCTTGAAATATATTTTCACATAATAATTTTAAATATCATCCATACCAAGAATTAGATCAAATTCAATAGTGGATATGATGTTAAAGTTACAAACTAAATAATGTTTATGTGACATAAGGGGGACTGATCGACACATATTTGATGCAATGATACTTCCCTTAGGATTTTTGACTAACAAGTCCTTTATTAAATAAAATTTTAAATATCTAATTTTCCTGGAAAACTAAGAAGATATAAACTAATTTTACAATCTAGAATCAAATAAATCATTAGCTATGTATGAGTAAACAATTAAAGTAACTACCACTATATTATTAGGAACTTCAACCTCATCAATTATGATTGAATAAGCATGGAATTTTAACCTTGTCCTTATATGGGGAATGTTTCCTTAATGTCTAGGATATTCATGTTCATAATGACCCATCTCTTTATAGTTATAGTATTAACCTTTAGTAGAGTCTTTCTTTCCCGTGCAATCACGGGCTTAGTGTACTTTATTTCTATACTCGTAACATACTATCATTATCTTCAGGCAAGTACCAGGGTGTTTATTCCTAAAATTACTATAGGGTGTAAAGTCAATTCTTCCCTTCTTCACCATTTACTTATTTCCTTTTCCAACATTTTTATTATCCCTCTTCTTCAATTTCTTTCCTTTAAATTCATATGAATTAGAGAATTCCTTTTCTTTCTTAATAGCACATGAGACTATATGTTCATTTGATGAGAAAGTTTGGAAAAACATTTCCCATCGGAGGAATGTCTTTAAACCAACAATGAATCAATCAATCTTACTCCTTGGGTTATGTATGCAGTCCAAGACATTCCATTCTAACCATATGAAGTAAGGTTCATACTTTTCTACACTCTAATCCTCTTTTTTCCTTTGACTTAGAAACAACCTTTCCAAATATTCTCATTGTTCTGGAGAGAATTATTTTTCTAAGAAAATTTCATTAAATTCAATCAATTACATGGTCTTTACTTATTCATCATCATTTATTCTTTGAATCAATGACCACCATTGATCTGCATCTCTGAAAAATGATAAATATTTTTTACAATATTCTCCCTTTATTTCCATCACATTGTAAGAAATATCTTCTCTAAAGAAGTTATCAACTTCTCTGCTGAAAATGGGTTCTTAATCCCATTAAATGATGGATGCTATTGTCACGTAAAGTGGTATAATGTTTCTCCTCCACTTTGTGAATCATGATGCTCCATATGAGTGAGGTTATTGTTTATAACCTGAGTCTATTTTCCCAGTATAGTTACAAGTTTCTTAGTATCAGTCACAACATTAAACAAACATCATTATCTTGCATATGAGGGAAATACCTACATGGGATACATGTATTCAAGAAGCTTCCATTCCTTCCACTAGGTTCCAATTATAAATAAGTGAATATATTAAATTAGGCTATGAATCATAATATAAATGTCAAACTACAAAAACACTAAACACAAATTAAAATATTATGCATGTATAATATCATAATCATAAGCATGGTTTCTTTGGGGACATATTAACATTTAAATATTTCATAATGGTTTGTAAGGAAAGTTTTAATTATCTTAAGAATATCCCCAAAGATTCTCAAACAAGGTTCATATTAAGGCTCATTTTTGTGTACTAGGTTACCACAAGTCAGGCTAAAAACACCTTTTCAGAGTTGTTACTCCTAGGTACATCTATGCCAAAACCATTCCCAATATAGTATCCAGACACAGATTTATTTTCAAAGAAGATCCACATAATCTATACCAAAACATAAATTCAAGGATATTCTTGTTTTCTTATCCCCAAATTCTATCTTGTGGTTTTTTTCACTAATCTACATTTTCTTTATCTACATTCCAAGGATTCTACTAAACTTCATTTGATAACAACTGTCAAAACCCTGAACCTAGTTTCCCGAAGATGATGACTTAATATATTACATTGTAATATAAACATGGAAGACACATCCCCAAGGACGGAATAGTTTAGTATCTTTGAAAAAACATATACATAAATAATTCTTACATTAAAATTTTGAAAGGAAATATAATATATAAATACCGTTGGAAACATCCTATAATACAAAATTATCCCTACAGGTCATTCACTATATTCTTCTTCACATCCTGGGGAAAAATAAAACATAATAAAGTGGTGAGATGATATTCTTATTAAGGGTAAGCAATACAGTGGAATCAAAAATAATAAGTCATGGTGAATAACAAAATGTAGGCATTACATTAATGCATAATCTTGAGCACAATATGGAAGGAATAAAATCTGATTAAATTATTCAATAATAAACCATAGCCATGGATATTATACTAGTAGAATAATTACATGGACTATAAATTACTATTTTCATAATTAGTTAATGAATAATTAAGTACATTATAACCATACTGTCGAGTCCTCATGTCAAGAGCAAAAATAAATGGGTAAAAAACCAAACTAGTTTGTCTCATGAGACCTACTGATTCATCGAGGAGTTATAGCGGGCCCTACTAGACACTTACTATGTACAATGAATTACTCATATGAAAGAGGTGAAATATAATCAACATATACTTTAATGTTGAAACTAACATATGAAATGTAAATAAATTTTCCAAATCAGTAAATACAAACACTAACCATTCAGAGTAATATGGTGAATGGTATCAAGATAGGACATCCAGATTCAAAATAATCATAAACCATTAAATAAAATATTTTATATGATAATATTTTAATATATATTGAACATAATAATCTACAATAGTGTTGAAATATATTCAAATACTCTTATAAAATCATCAAGTAATTCATGAGAGATATACTCTTTTACATTCCAAAGAAGTGTTCTTTTGGAAAAATCTTGATATAAAACCAAAAGTGAAATAAGATATTTTTTTAATAATAAAATGTGTCATTTTAGAAAAATAATGGTGCCTTCATATAAATTATAGAGTGCACTTGATAATATGTAATAATTCAACAAGTTCTCTTAAATCAGTCTTGTTTATTGAGAAGAATTTTAAGAAGATCCTTTTAAAACATGTAACTCTATATAAAATAAAGAAGGATTTTGATTGGTACATATATATATAAAATTTAAACAGAATTTATTAGGATTACATAATAATAATTTATTATTTTATTGAGGTAAATATAAAAAATAGAGTAACCTAAATGAAAATGGAGTTTCGTGTAGAAACCCATACCTTATTCTGAATATATTCTTCACTTGACTTTAATATCCAGGATAATCATATTATAGCCATTAATTATTTAATTAAGAACATTTTATACATTTATTTTATTTATTTTAATTTTATTAAGTTCATTTATGGCCTTTTTAATGAGTTATAAGATATAATTTTATCTCCCCGGAGAATTCATTTCCTTGGTTTTCACGATCGGTATACATGTATATGAGTATGAAAGTTCATGTGGAATGTGTATAATTCCTCAAAAATGAATTAATGAACAAAAATAAGTGTAATTGATATTATTTAATATTTTTTCCCATATCTGATGATGAATCATTGAATATCATGTTAATGATAATCATTTATCTTAAATTTAGCGGTTTTTCTATTACAATGAACTAGTATTGTTCTATTATTTAATATCATGTATATAAAATGGTTCCATAACCTTTAATAAGATGAAATATATATATAATAATCTGGTTTAATAATACATTTTTTTAATAACTATCCATGAAGTAGAAAAAAAGAACTAAATTTCATCGTCCATGAAGGTTATAAATCGACACCTCCCAACCAATGATTTCTTTTTTAAAATAAAAAAATAGAGAGTAAAAATATTGATAATATATATTCCATTATATTATTCTAGTATATATATTATACTATAGTTATCATGATCATTTTTATAGGGGATTTTATGAGTGTATAAGAAAATAAAATAAATTGAAATGAAATTAAAAGAAAAAGGAAGAGGATTTACAGCTTGAATTATCCTCTTTAAGAACCTCCTTAGGGAAAGGGGTTTTGGTATTTTGGTAAGTTCAAGAGATCCTGGATGTGGGGATATAATAGGTATGAGGATTGGGGAACAATTTTAAAAATATTCAAGGCTTAGATGTGTGAGTAGAAGAGGTGGTGAGGGGTTGTATTTATAGTTGAGGGGGTGTTTTCTCATTATTTAAATCATTAGTTTATTATTTTGGATCATCACTATGAATATTTTATAATTATCACTTAATATATTTAAAAAATGAAGTATGGTTCAATATTATGGTATTTCATTGGCATTACATCAACTATGAACCAATAAATTCATGTATTTAGTAATTATTGTAAATTATCATATTTTTCAATTCACCAAAAATTCAAGTTTTTTAGAAAAATCCCAAAAAATTACCCTAACAATTTTTCAATGCGTAAAATTAAAAAATAAACTCCATTTTATGAAAATAATTTTTTAATTATGAGTAATTAAATTTTTAATTAAAATGATAATTTACTTGGAAAATACAAATTTTAAAATTATAACTGATTTTATGATGCTTTGAAAAAATTAATTATGGTCTCATAAAATTTTCTTAAAATCATAAGAAAATAATTTATGAACAAATTTTATTTTAAATAATTAAATATATAGTAAAATTGTAATTAAATATTTATGACTTATAAAAATACCAACACTAAATTAATAATTTTTAAAATATTCATTTACTTATACTATGATATAATTAATTGATACATTAATTTATAAGGTGTAAAAATTATATTTATAAATTTATGGATGCAATTATTATTTATTTTCCTGGTTTACTATTCATAAGGGTCATATCAGTATTCCTAAGGTCATGTCACTATTTCATCAGTATATGTTCTTTAAATTTTAGAAATACATCTTATTTCAATAATTCTTCATTTATAAAGATTTTATTGTGTTCTATATGTTGTTTTATTTGTTTTATAATATATAAAATAAAAAAAGAAGTTAAATCTCATTGATATAATTCTAGTTAATTGCAATCAATCCACTGATAAGTGACCCCTTTTTGATCAATATAATGGAAGGCAAACAATTTCCCGCGAGATTTAAAATGAAGCATCAAATTTTGGTGACACATCCTTATATACCTATAAACTTTTTAAGTTTTTGAGGAGGTAACATATCAAGAATATCCTTTTTAATTTATGATATACTTCAATGCCTTGATGGTGTACCATAATTTGAAGAAACATTCCTGATGTAACACCAAAAGAACACTTAATGGGGTTTATTTGTAAGCTTTGCTTCTATACCATGTTGAAAATGATATCTAGACTAGCAAGATAATCATAAATTTTCCTATATTTTACCACTAAATCATTGATGCAGCACTTGATAGACATTTCTAAAAAAATTTAAAACAAATTATGCATAGAACATTGGTATATAGTCCCAAATTTGTTTTACCAATGGGGATTACACAATATAAGTATACCCCATAAGGTGGTCAAAAGGTAGTGTATTATTTATATTTATGATCCATTCATATTTAGTTATAAATATAATAACCTTCCATGAATGAGATATCTTGATATCCAACCTTTTCATCAATCAAAAGTTTTGTAATCAGAACCAGGAAACTATCCTTTGGACAATACCAGTTCAGATTTCTAAAATCTATGAAAAATATGATCTATCCATTATTTTTCATGATTTGGACTATATTAGTGATCCATATTGAGAATATAAATTCTATAATTAATATTTCCATGATGATATTTTCAGCCTCATCTTATAATTTTCCAAAATCAGTTGGATGTGTTCTTTTTGATGCATGCTTGTAACTATAATTATCTTCTAGAATACCCAGGTGGTTGGTGGAAACATTAGGATCATTCCCATGAATTTATACATAATTTTTGTCAGAAACATATGGGTATTTCTATAAGAAAAAGACATATTCCACCTTTTCATCAATGGGACATTTTTCTACTGATTAGTTTCATTTTTGGATCCTCATATATACCCAAATTTATCTATCAGAGTTCATCAATGGTTATAGATATGACTTCCTCAAATGTCGGAGGATCATCTTTGAGGTAATAATCCTCATTCTTTACCTCTACATCGAACTCTTCCTCTTACACCTTTTCATATTCCTCCATTCCCATGTTAGGATGGGCGAGTGATGAAGGGGAACCTTTAGAGTATGTTTTAAAATCAATATTATGAGAACTTCAGGCATAAGTATTTCAATTTTCTAGTTGTGAAACATAAATTCCCCCAAATTCAAATGATGACATTGGGGTCTAATGAAGTCTAGATGATAGAGTGTGAGTATTTTCACCTAAATTTTTACTACTTGTGGGAGGGTCTGATATTCTTTCAATGATTCATCATTCAACTAACATGACTGATATTGTAAGGGTTGATGAGTGCATGAATGATTCAAACATTCATTTTCAATATGGGTGATCGCCATCACATATTCATCCGTGATCTCTTTAAATGGATTATCAAAGGTCATTTCTAGACCATTTGGGGTGGTTACCTAGGAAATTCCATTAGTTATGGGTTGTTTCCCTTACATCTAGTAAAATCTTGCATCCGTGTATTGATATTCACAAAATTTAAATTGGTATTTTTCACCATGTATTGTCTTGCTTTTTTAATTGATAAATTATTTGATTCATTAGGGATAGAAATAAGGGATCATCATAGGATGGTTCAACCATTACCTTTATAGTAGTACATTGAAGGTTGTATCCTTCCAAATGACCGAGAATTCCAATCAGACACTAGAACCCAAAATTATGTCTTCATATTGAACTAATTAAGGGTTTTTTATTCTATATTTTCATACCCCTAATGTATAAAAGGAGATTTATACAAGTCATCTTTTCTATAGTCTAATCTACTAGGCATTCATATTGGAATTAGATTGACTACTTATCCATAATCAATGAAATCTCATCAGATGTATAAGTCATTTAGTTTTCCAGATACATACAAGGGTTTTGTGTTTCCCTTTATAATAGCATCCATATCTTACTTGGTTAATGAGATAACCACATTGAACTCTATAGGGTCATTATCTGTATGATATACCTCAACTATGGGGACTTAAGCATCAAACTCTTGATGGATTATCAGGGTATCTATAAGAACTTCTAGGAGATCCTTTGATAAATTAAGAGTGTCTAAAATTGAGAAATTTTCTTGAACTATAACAATCTTTTTTAGGATTTAATATTTTTGACCAAGAGGTCTACAATTACCCATGGGTGGTTTATCCCTAATTAGAACACTTTGGGATGAATTTATTAGATCAGATGAAAAGTCATATGGATGAACATATTTTGAGGGTATTTAACTTTTTGTTGGATTAGACCGTCTTAGCCCACCCACCTATCTGGACTGATGTGATTGCTTTACCCATTTCAATTGATCTTTCCTAAATAATTAGGTCTTTAATAATCTTATTTAATGAATGTGCATTTTATATATCTTTCTGTACTCCTTGTATGTATTTTCCCTGTGTTTCGGCATCATAAATTTCTCTTGTGGGGATGTGTCTGAATGATTGGGTTCGGCCGCAACTATGTCTTCACCTACCTCATCATCTTAAGTGTAATATTCCCATAGTTCTTGAATCATTATTAGGGTACTCAGGATCAGAAAAATTCTCATATTTATAAAATGGGTCTATTAAATTTATTAAATTGATGTAAATAAAGATTAATTCTCCATCTGATAAGGATTTTTTTGGTAGGTAAATTCTTATAGTACCCTTTGATGGGATGGTGTACGTATTCTCAGGAGGGAGGCATGAAATTTGGGAGAGTCAATATTGGATTTCATATTAGTATAATTTCATCCTCTTGTGATTTTTTTATTCTTTTTTTGTCATTTCATGGAAGATCAGATCGTATAATACTGTGGTGTCGACAAAGTCGGTCATACAATGGAAGAATAAATTAGGGGAATATTAGGTTGATTTTACTATTCCCTAAGGTTAATATGAGTTTTATTGATTTTTTTCTGGTGATCCAATCATTGAACTTCTATACACTCTTACTATTAAATTAATGTCACCCACCTTCTTCCTTTGGAGGGGCATCGAAGACAAATTTCACTTGCGAAGGTAGTTTTTTGGGAATTAATTTCCAAGAATCATCCATATTTAATTGGGTATCATTAAAGGAAAAATAGTCCTATTTGATGTGTCCTAATGTTCGATGAAAGAGGCGAATAATTCTGGTTGTCATTATGACTGACTTGATCTTGAATCTTAGGTTCTAATAATTTTGACAATCTATTTTCCGAATCTTTTAATAAGTAACCTAGAACCAACTCATCTTGGATGGGGAAAACTTTATTCTTCTTATCTTTAAAATTTTAATGTGTTTGGTGCTTTATCATTCCCTTATGGGGATGTTTCTACTTCAATTTTCAATCAGAAGGAGGAACCACATGAGAAGGTTTGGATATTCAAAATGGGTTTGACATATGTGTGGGCCTTAGGGTGATAACCATAGCTTCCAATTTTCCAGTCATCATTCCCTAAGATGTCAGTATTAGATGAGACATCTTTTATTTTCAAAATGAAATATTCTTAACTTTTTGAAACTGTGACAATATCCTGAAATCCACCCAAAATTTATATGGTAATATGTGGAGTTCATAGCGCATCATGAAGGGTATAAATACAAATACCCAACATGTCCTCTTGTGGAATCTATAGGTTTTGTGAGTATATCAAAACCACTACCTAGAAACCAAATCTGAGACCCTCTCGATTTCTCAATATTTTCAATTTGAGTGGTTGAGGATTTTAAACTTATATATCATAGTGATGAATTTATTGAGAAACTAATAGTGAAGATATTCCCACCCGTTAATCAATATAAATGGTAAATATGTATGCCAAATGAAGGCCAGCCCATCTAGGGTCTTCATGAGGCACATGAAATTAGTTTCTTCTTAATGTTCATGGGTTCCCATAATGTGACTCAAAAGGGACACAAAATCCATCAGATACTATTATGAACCCCTAAGCTATTAAACATTCAAAATGTAGGGTTCCCAATGTTTGGAGTGGGAAGACTTGCCTTTATCCATTTAGGGTAAGGTTTCCTCTCTGGATGTATTGGTGCAAATTTTCTTATAGCTTCCAGTAAAGATTCCAGTTATTTAATAGTGTCAAAATGCTTTGGGGGATGGATGGATGAGAATGAGCTTGAACATGGGAGTAAAAGTTTGGATCATTTATGGTGGATCTACCTTCACTCATAGTTGGTACAATGCAAAGGATTTTCCAATGGGTATTTGTCTTACATGGTTATGGTTATTACCTTAATAGATAGAAATCTTAGTATCTCATCACTATGGGGTATAAGTATATTGGTTTTCTAGAGCCCACGTTGAGAGGATGTTTCAGGTCTACTCTAATCGGCATGAAAATCCATTCCTATTGAGGGTTCTATATAAGAGGGTGATACGAGACTCATCTTGAAGAAAAAATCCCATGGGGAATTACTTATGTGCAGTTCCACTTCCAATTTCTTAAACTCCCACATTTATTTTTCATATTAACCAAAACACACCTCTAATATAATTGGTTCAACTATTTCAGGTAATGGATTGAATGTAGTCATACCTTTACCCCTTTCCTTGATTAAAGCTTACTGAGAGATTGGTATTTGATCATTTATTGGAACCCAAAAATTCTTGGTGATATTTTTATTTTTGTTTATCACACCTTATTTAATTACTTCATTGTGAGTTTTGTTTTGAACATAAACATCCTTATGTTATTCTACACAAGCTTTAGGTAATTTAGTGTTTACCAGTGTGGTGTTAATGGTGTTCCACGGTACAAAATGCCTCTATATTGTGTCAAAATTATAATAGGGTCAGTTTACTTTAGAATATCTATTGAAATAGATGTTATATTTAGGATTGTATTCACCCTTGATATATTTTTTTCATTCACCATTGGGACTCATCCTTCTCTTTAAGCATTCTCATGAATTATCTTATTTAATGGTGATATAAAGGTAATATCTAGCTATTATCACCGTACTCATCCCCATTAAGGAAATTGGGACCTGATAAGGGATACACTAAGAGTTTTCACCTTACATCACTCCTCAAAAATAAGAAAGGAATGATTTTTTAGGGAGGATTTTGTGGTAAAAATTCCCCTAGAATAGCTAGATGTGGTTTTCTTGATCTACTTATAGATAAATTTAAACTAGATTTAGTAGTCCTGTAGGAGGTTGTTGTGGTAAAAATACACCGATCCTTACGGGATAGGGCTGCACTGGTATCGTCATGGTTGTAGCTATCATGGATACTCTCTTGATCTTAAATTTCTTTTTTAAAGCAGGAGTTGGGTACACTATATGGTTTGCACACGATCCATTTTCTTATGAAATCATCAGCGGTACTAGATGATTATCTTCTATTAAGTGGGATGCCTTCTCAATGTTTTCATATGTTTGATGTAATATTTTTTTAATGGATCCCTCTCATCAAGCCTAATGCTTATATGATTCCTTCATTGCCAGTTATTTCTAAACCTTCCATATTTAATGTGTAGAGACTACTTCTGAGAATCAAATTTTAGAAATGAGATTACACCATTTCATTTTTGGTGGACTTTCATAATTAGGGAGTGAGGACAAATTAAATTCTATATGTTCACCCATTACCTAATGTGAATAGCAAATAGGGAGTTAGTAGTCAATTGATTAAGTTTTCACAAATTATTAATGCATGCGCATTCATTACCCTTATGTTGTTTTCCCTAATTCAGTATTCATACAGTAAAAAGTGTGGACAAGTAAATTTTACAATGATGTTCTACTATTACTTTGACATGATTTAAATATTCATGAAAAGGATATATTTTAACTTTTAATTGATGAATATTTTTCTAGACATTCATGTGAATTTCAAGAAGACTTTTTTTGATAATATATAGGAATTCTATATTGAGGTGTGGCGTAGGGAGAAAAAATGATAGATATGTTATTAGTGGATAATTATCTCATCATCAGTAGTTTATTCTCTTTATCATCCATGGTAGATTCCTCCGCTTAATCCAACAAAAGTGGTCATTTCCATCTAATTTATTCTAGATGGTGGGAATCAGTTGAATATCATTTATCATGCTAGAAGACATGAAACCTATGGGTGGTTTAGAGGATGAATGTTGACTTGGTCTACCTTATGGCTTAGAAAAGATATTGCATGTCACTAATAATGAATCATACATAACTATCCTTATCTTCCCAAGAAACTCATGCTATATGGGATTTCTCATTGTTGATTAAGCAAGGGGAGGAACTTCTTATTGAAATGAAATATCACTATGGGTATAACCCTCATGGATAATTTCATCATTGGGAGTACTACCATTATAGGATAATGTTTGATAGTATGGATAAATCCTATGGTGTATTCCATGTGGAGGACCTTTAGAGAGGATGGTGGTAATGGGAGGTTCTTCATGTCATTTGATATTTTTTTTCCAAAAGTAGTGTTTCTATATTACCTATAAAGAGATGGGTAGTCATGATCAATCACTATATTACAAGAAAATGAATCCTTTTGGGTATATATATTGGGGAGGACCTCCAATGTTTCTGGTAGAAAGGTTGTGCGGAAGATCATTGTAACTACAACTGTAGCATATGTAATTTATTAATGAATCATTAGGGTCTTGTTACACCATTGATAGATATTTTATGGCCTCAATAAAAACATCATTATGTAAATTAGGTTCATGGAATAGCTCTTCAATTTATAATTTCCTTCGGTGAGACTTAGTTTTAGAGACTCTCATTAAGGTGGCTAGAGTTTGAAGCTATGGAGAATGACTTTCAATCACATGAGCCTTCTTGAGTGACTTCTATGTCAATTATGGGATTTTATAACAAGATTTTTGGGTTTTATAGGAATATATTCTTTCCCTTGGGTGACTATTAGAACGAGTAGATGATCTCCATATGGAATGGGGGTATAATCCTGAACCTATTGAATATTTATTAGGAGATTTTTTGGATAACCCTCCTAATTTTGAGAAGTAATATGCATATGATCCTGAGTGTAAATCATATTATATTGATGTTACATTATCATTTAAAATTTTTGGTTCCATTCTTGGCCCTTAACCATTGTTTATTTGGTCATTATATCTTGACAATTTTGTTTAATGTGGCCAGGGATAGATGTTTATCCTTTCATCATTTCCATTATATATTGTATGACTTATAAAAATAGGATAAGGATATATGACCAGTCCATGGTTGGATCAGGGATGTGTCCCTATCCCTTGCCTCCATTTCTTTCTATGGTATACTGATATTCATAATGTTTGGGCGAAGAGATATTGCTTTCCCCTGCATTTCTTATCAGGGCATTCCAGAAGGTTTCTTTGGTTTCTTCCAAACTATGTTGACGAACATGATGCATACAGGTAGGTATTTGTTCCTACTCATGGGTTTCCATTGTGTTTTCTTAGTGGTATTATCTAGTAGGAATGGGTATGTGATCCTATTACTATTTTATTGATTTTTTTTTGTCAGTGGGATATCCTAGGCACTCGATTCTGAGTCACCTAAGAGGCAGCCCTTAAGAAAGTATCTTTATCAAGTTCAGGACTTGATGCCATGTGGCATTGGTAGTGATAATTGTTTGTAGGATCCCTTCATAGTGACTCACATGATATTGAGATGAGGCCCCTAGAGACCTCTTGATCCACATCAATAATGTAAGGGATCAATGTTTTGATGTGTTCCATGGAAAGGCTTCCGAAATTCTTTGAGTCAAAAGTGGGTTTCATTTTCTTCTTTTCTATTAGTGGTTGTTGGGTTGATGGTTGGAGGGGATTAATATCCTATAGCCCTTATCATGTGATCTATAAGGTTATGAATTTACCATTGAGGTGGTGCTTTGGAATCTTTCATTTGATACTCTTCATTGGAGACATCGGGTTAGCAACGAGATCCTCTGTCTAGATGAGGACCCAGTTTTTTTGAAAACCAATGCATAAGTTTTATTAGCTCATTGGATTCCATATTGATTGAAGATAGTTATGGTGAAAGTTACTAAGTATATAAATAACATATAAAATAAAATAACCCCATCAATGTAACCTCACAATAAATGAATTCATAGACAATTCATTTCATCAAAATACCCATGTCTCGGCCACTTTCATTTTTGTGTCATATAAAGGGGGTTTGACATGTGAGAAACAAAGTTATTTTTTCTAATGTAAGATTTATCACCAGGTTCACCATTTTTTATTATGAATATTTGGATTGTAAAGATATTTTATTATAGGTGGTTGAGTTTGGTTTCACAATCGTTCATGTTTGGCCGATAATTTGTTTTCATGCCTATTTTTAGGCCAGTTTCCATCGGTGTTTATTCATTGAACTAGGAAACACCCAACAGTTCCCACATCCATGATATGGACCTTCTATCCAAAGTTAAATGATTAGAGAGTGTTTTTATAATGACATTTAGGGACTCATGTTGGTTGAGTGTATGGGAGTTTGAGCTCATTTCACCCTTTTGGGGAGAATTGTTTCCCACTTCAGGACACTTAGAAATTTAATTATAATACATGTATCCTTTATAAAACCTTAAAAAAAACTAGTCAACATTCACATTTATGACTAATATTATATACATTCATATGTATTTGACTGTATGTATGAGGTATTCTTCATCAATGGAACCATCTATATGTATCTGAGGTTCTCTGTTGAAGATTTATCTGTATATATCAGAGGCTCTCTATATCTTTTCATTTACACATTAATTCCTTATTTTTAATTTTTTTTATTTAAATCCTCATGAATAGACACATTGAAATTTATTTTCATACAGGGTGGTATTTAGTGTCTTGATGATGGGAATAGACCCATGAGAAATGGCTTCCCATGTATCTTTACACGAAGAATCTGAACCCATGTAGTTTGGTGCCACATAACGGGACACTTTATACACATTATAGTCATGTGAATATTACCAAAATAAGAAACTTAATGAAATATAGAATGGTTGCCTTAGGTAAAATGTTCCCAGTAAATATTTTTATAACACCCAAACATATTATCATTGTTTCCAAATAAATTTAGTTTCTTCGATAGCTTTTTTTTAAATAAACACTGAGTCTAAACATAACATGACATACAATTAAAAACTATTATTTAATATGATAATTATAACCTATTCATTGGAATCTCAGTTATAAATAGTACTAACTAATTTATGAAAATGTATGGCTTATACATGTATAAAATAAATCATTTGTTATTCTCAAAACATTTTTATCCTGAAAAATTAGTTTGTTATATTTTACGCACTTAATTTGAAATTATTTTATTATAAATTTAAGTAAATTATTTGAAAATAAAATTTATTGTTTGATATAATCATGTCAAAATTATCTTTGAGTGATTTTTTGGAAATTTTCTGAAAAAATAAATTTTCAACGAATAGTAAATATATAGATTTTTATTAAATAGTGCAATTTATTTTAAAATAATTAAAATGTTCAATTTTCTATTACAATTATATTAAAAGTAAAATTAGTAAAATTATAATTATTTTTCAATTATTTGATTTTAATGTTGAATTTTGATATAAAATTCTTCTATACATTATAAATCTTTTTCTTTGGAAAACAATTTTTTTTATGCCTACGAGTTTAATTTTTATTTAAATTCTACCAATTATGTGAATTGAATTTTTAAAATAGACTCCATATCTGGAATACTCATAACTAATTTTATTTATTAAGGTAAACTAAATTTATTTTCTTAATTAATAGTAAATATAGTAAAAAAATTATTTGTCATGGTTAAGGTAAAAAAGGTCTTGGACTTTTCATGCGCTTGTGTTAAAATTCATTTTCCATACAAATATGATTTTTATTTTATAAATTTGATTTAATATTTAAAATATATCAGTGGAAAATATATAATATGTTTTATTCATTTTTATTATTAAATTATAAATTACCTAGGTAAATAAACAAAAAATTAGTAACCATGGTGAAAAAAATGGTAAAAGTGGGTAAACATAAATGCTAAAGAATAATATTTTTAAACCAAATTTTTATGTGGTTAATTTGTGTATATACCATAGAATCCATAAAATTAATTATAATTTAATTTTTTAGGATATGGGGTGAGAGTGACTTCCCATTATTGAAGATTTTTGGGTATTTACAAAAAAATGTCACTCCACCTCAATTATAAAAGGGAACTTCCTCACCTCACTTATTTTCACCTCATAAGTCATTCGGATAAAACATCATCCGATATTTCTCCCCCAAATTCTTATACATGTTATAGGTATTCTATTATTCCTAAAATAACAATCCTAGGGCCCTTAATAAAAGATCTAAAGGTGATTTATCTAAGTGAATGTAATTGTCTTCCTTAAGCTCTTTATTTTTTCTCCTTCTCTTACCACCAACTTTAATGTTATAATAATTAAAATTTAATAAGATAATTATATAAAATATAATTAATTTTTTTTATTTTTATATAATAACCTATATCCATCTGATCTTCCTTCAAATGGGAAACAAAATCATTGATCCTGTGTACGGCGGACTACCGCCTCACGAACCAATGTAATTTATTTTCCATCACAACTTATCATGAGTTGGTTTAATGGTGTATATAATGTGTATATATATATATATGGTATTTATGAAAAAAAATATAATTATAGTAATTATAATGTAACATATTCTTATTTAATTTATATTCTATGGGAAATATAATTACGTCTATCGGGTGTACTGAAGACTAGCGCCTCACGAAGTGATGTGTTTCTGTTTTCACTTACGCTTTTTATGGAAGGTAGTAAGGATAAATTTAACGAAAATATGTGGTATATTTTAAATAATAATTATTATGGAAGTTTAATTTATTAATTACATTTATTTCATTTCATTTGATATGAAAAATTGAAATAGTGTTCATTCATAAGTATGACCTACAATCTCCATAAATGGTGTATTTCGTCATTCTACCTCTAACTTTTATGAATGATTTTAAATATGTATGTAATGAAAATATAAGATTTTAATCGTATGGTTAAAATTATTTATATTATGTAATAATGAATAAATTATATGCACCAAAACTATAAAATAATAACATACATGATAAAACAATGTTGTTATTACCCAAAACAATGATTTTAACAAAGAATATTTTTATAAACGAGTGATAGTATGATACAAGTAATTCATATATGTTATGAAATATATAAATATGGTTCTGTAATATATTTATAATAAACCTATTTTAATTATATATGAATTTCAAACATTTAAGATGGAATTCGAGACTTAAGGTAAGGGATTTCTCATATCACTTTTACTTCTGTGAGACACATGTTATATTCCCCACTTGTTTCTTTCATATGATTTATGTAATACCCATGATTTTTTTATGATTATTATCATTAAAATAATGTGAATTTCAATAACCAATTTTAGAACTATATTTCATGAGGTTTATGGTTTAAATGATTCCAAAAGTGGCAATGTATTATTGTCTCAAATTGCCTTTGGGATATAAGTTATGTTTTGTGTCTATATTATTTTATAAGGTGTATTGACTACTAATTTTATAAGTTATATCATGAATTTATTTTTTCGCTTGATATCTAATTATATTATTCATGTTATTATTTCATGGTTATTACAATTCAAATGATACCATAGTGTTAATAATTTTATGTTATAATATCATTATTTATCAGTATTGTTTATGATTAAGTAGATGATGATGATATCTTATGATCTATCTCTCAAGAAACCCATGAATTATATTCTAATTTGGATATTTATTATGAATACATGTGTTACTTTATATTTTTTTACCTTATATATTCAGGAGTTCAAAAATAGGTTTTAAGGAAAAATGACTTTATTTATCTCTTTGATCGAAAAACTATTTTCTCTTATATCCATGATATATAAAAATGTTTAATATAATTGTTTAAATATTATCCTCAACCAATTTAAATAAATTTTTACGTATGATTCATTTTTTGAAGAATATTTTAAAAGTAATCTTCCTATCATTTTTTGAACAAGTCTATTTTGACATTTACCAAAAATATAAAAGGAATATTTGTTTTAACTTGAATGGAAAGAATATAATTTCCCACTATAATGACCAATTATTTTATTGAATCATACATTGTATGTTTATAAGGTTATTTTCAAATAAAATTATTTTGAAATTTTTTTATTTTTAGTTTTAAAATTTTATATTCAATGGGGAAAGGTGTAAAGTACGAAACCCTATTAGCCCTCAGTCAGTGGTTACTTTATTAAAGTTTCACTAGATTCAAGGAATCACATCTTGAATGACCAAATAGTTTAGTGGTATTATTAAAGTAGATACATGATTTAATTTCACATCTCATTTGAAAACAATAAAAAACAATATAGTATTTTCATTGAATACAAAATTATCCCCTTTAGCATATCTCATCATACCAATGATAATAAACTTCATGAAATTATATATAAAGGAAGAATAAGAAAGGGATGATCTATAATGCTCAGTAAGGGTTTGCATACTTCTGAATCCATTATGAAAAAAAATAAATAATCAAAATGAAAAGGTAAATAAATGGAAAACATTCCATTTAATCAATAAATCAAACATAATATAGAAAAAATAAATAATAATTAAATAATTCCATATACATAAACACATGAACTTAAATATTTTCCATGGATTTTCTAACTAATAAAATAATTACACGGACATCACTGACTAATCTCATAATAAGGGAATTCATAATTCCAAAAAAATAATCATAAATTCAGGGCCTCATTCCATGATATCTTACATAAATGGGTAAGGCCTCAACCAATACCCAAGCTCATTTGTCTCATCAGACTTACTGTTACATCGAGGGGCTATAGCGGGCCCCACCCATCACATAATATGTCTAATTCATTCCATGTATGAATGTGTAGAAACACAGTCAACATAAACATTTGTATTAAAACTACCATACAAAATGTGAATAATTTATCTAATTAATAAACAAAATCATAATCCATCCAAAGTAATATGGTGAATGGTATCAAAATAGTACATCCCCAGTCAAAATGGTAACAAACCATTAAATAAAATAAAGTATATTTTAGCATAAGATATAAATATCAATGAATGATAAGATTAATCAAAGTATATTTACATATATTATACTACAATATTAATATCATTGAATATTTCTGGAAGAAACGACCGATTTTAACTTTGAAATCACTTATATATAAAAAGATATGCACTTATAGTAGAAAAAAAATTATTTGAAAAAAACATTTTAATTTTTAAAAAGAAGATTCAAATAATTTTGGATTCATTATGGAGATAAATTTTGACCATATTTTAAAATTTGAAAAAAAACATTCCTTTCACACTTTTGCAAGAAAATCAAAAAGTATCTTATTCAGAAAATGATAATAAGATTCGTTTTAAAATATTTAATAAAAAGTAAATAATGGGTTAAAGTGAACTTAAAAAATAATTCAATAATATTAAAAACATTTTTGAAAACATTTTAATGAAAAATGGAAATGTAAGAGAAATATTCCTCAACTTAGTCTTAAAAATAACAATCCTGAATAGTGATAAGATTGTGAAATAAACCTTTACCACTTAAGTCCCTTTTGAATCGTAATCCCCCTGAAAAAAAACAAATTCAAATGAAACATAAAATACCATGAATAAAAATATATTCATAATATAATTTATCAAATACGAAGTATATTCACCACAAAAATAAAGAAGTGGCGAATATGACTTAGGTCTCACAGAAGTAAAAGTAGAACAAGAAACCCTAACTTCAAATTTTATTTCCTTTATACATGTTTGAAAATCCTTTTTAATAAATATAGATTTATTATAAATATATTTAAGAACCATAACAATATATATCATACCATTTAGTATCTACTTAAAATATTTTATCACCCATTTATTATGAATTAATTGTTAAAATCATTTTTTCATGTGGTAACTTTCTTGTTTGTCATGTATGTTTTGATTCGGTAGTTCCAATAGTAAAACATTGATCAAATTTTATTAATTTACATAAAGTTAATAATTATATAAATATAATATATATTCATTATTTACAATATTATAACCATCCAAGTAAAGTTTTTATTAAAGAAAAATTACACCGCTGTATGGAGATGATAAGTCATATGTAAGCACACACGGTACTTTCATTTTTTACAGGATGGATAAAATGTGGAATATGGTTGTATTATAATCATAATAACATATAATTATATATATTGTAATTTATTTATTAATTTATTATGCAAATATAACTTTAATAGGAAGTTGAAGAAGAAATAAACTTGAATGATTTGGTAATAACGATTACCTCTTTTTCAGTGGACTTCCTTTAGATCTCTTGTTATGGGATCTTGGCTTGGCCATTTGAGAAAAAAAGAACATATAGGATGAGGATAAGGAAATTAAGAAGATAAATGGGTAGTTTTTTGTTGATATATGGGGCTCAATGTGGTGTTAATTTTGGAAGGAAGGGGTTCCCTTTTATAATTGAGGTGAGGAACATTTTTTGAATTTTTGAAAATATTAAAATATAGTAAGACTATTCTAGAGCCAAATGATTAAAAATGGGAAATAAATGAACATGGGATGACATTTTAGACCATATGTTATCCATTTTTTGTTATTTTATATATATATTTTAATATTTTAATAAAAATATTAATATAATAAAATATCATTATTGTAAATTTTGATACTATTCATTACAATAACTTTTAAAAAATTAAGACAATGATTCAAATTCAAATGAACTATTGTATTATATCCTATACATGTCATGGTAATATATATAATTCTTTTAATCTTTAAATACCTAAAATTTTGTTACTTTTAATATTTTTAATATCATTTATTTGATTATTCCATTAATTAAATAATTACTCCATCAAGGTTGTGTAAGAATTTAACTTAATTATTTTTTGCTAAAAATTAAAAATAATTTTCCATAATTAATAACAATATTTTATATTTTAATATAATATCAATAGTTAAATGTATCCTTTGGATAACATCATATTTAAATTGTTAGACTTATTAAAAACAAGAGTGTGACATGTTTGACTTTTCATTAAATAAAATACTACAAAGGTCATAATATCCTCCAATTGGCACCAAAAGGTCATAAATTCAACCCTTGGATGATTATGGTTGATATATACTCATATAATTATACATAATAATATGTTTTTTATTTTAAGGTACATAATATTTTATTTTTAACCTAAATTAAAAATTTACCCTTTACTGTTGTAATAAAATTATTAAGTTTACTATTCATATTTACCAAAAATAAAAGAGAAATATTTAATAAGTTGGGTACCAATGATAACAAATATTTAATAAATTTTTAAAAACTCAAAATATAGAATTTTCAGAATTTAATTTAAAATTAACTCCTCAAAACACAAATAAAAACAATTTTATTGAAAAAATTATTTTGATCCTAAAATTATTATTATACAAAAATGATGTATAATGAAAATTAAAATTCAATTAATTAGATTTTGTATAACAAAAGTTTAAATAAGTTACATTTATATCAAATTCAGTTCAAAAAGGTATTTTTTAATATAAAGAAAAAGATTGTTTTATAAAAATTGGTATTTTCCACAATTCATTAGAAACTAATTTTTTATAGAAAAATAAAAACCTAAGATATTTTTAATATGAAGTTTTAAAATAATGATATTTTTTTATAAAATAAAATTGATATAATTTAAAATAATTGATTATAATATTCACTTATATATAGAAAGAAAACGATTTTCGATGAATTTTTTTTAGAATAATAAAATAAAAATACTAAAAATCAAGTTTATATTCAAAAATAATTAAATAATACATTAAAAATGAGTAGGAAAATTATAAATTTCATAATTTGTTTAAAAATATTGATTCCTTCCAATTTAATGAATACGTTATAATGATAAAATAATAAAATTTCATTATTCATTTAAGATGGGTAATTCATAACGTATATGATAAAAAATAATGTTTTTTAATGCCTAAGGGTTTAAATTATCCCCTAATACATTAAATATCATCCTCATAATTTGTACTTATGATTGGTAATCAAATGTTTTAATTTAAAAATTCTTTTGTGGAAATCCCACATCGTAAAAAGTGTTAATAAAAATTCTAAAAAATAGGGTAAGGGAAATGTAATGGTTACCAAAAAACAAGGTTTATAAAATTAGAGGTAAGTAAAAATATGATACTAATAGAGAAAACTAACACCCAAGGATTAATAGAGAGTTGTGGAGAACATGGTCATGAGAAAGTTATCCACCACAAAATCTATAATCTGTGATGTGCTATAAGGCCAATGATTTTTTTGTAATAAAAGTAAACAGATAACATTTTTTATGGAGGTATTTTGCTAAATTCAATGGATTATTTTAATATATTAATCAAATACTTGATAAAATAAAATTATTTAATCCTTTATGTTTCTTAAGATTAATCTCATCCTTTGGTTGTGCTTTATTCTACTTCCACTTAATCTCTTACACTGAAAAATTTAATTTTGAGATGAATTTTTCATATCTGAAGAACATTTAATAAATCTAGAGATACATAATTCATTCATTCAACCTCTAAATATTTACCAAAACCAAAATGTTTAGCATATTTTATCAATTATGATAAATCATTCTTTAACTACAAACAATAATATCCCAAGTTAAGGTTAATCAATCCCATAAGTACTCAATCTTAAGGATCCTAAAAAAAGAACGAAAATTAGAATAAGGTCACTAAATTTATAATATCAAATTATAATTAATTCCATACAAATTTGAACTTAACATGTAAATAACTTAATCACATATTTTCCTAAAATGTGTAAATAACATGAATCATAATAAAACCATAATGAAAACATGCATGATTCCAAAAATTAACTCATTAAATAAAATCTTAGACCATTAAATATATATCCTAAATCCCAAAGTGCAGTAAACTCCATCATAAACCCATTTTCATCAAATAATATATTCGTTACAAGGCCATTAGTACTATCTCATTACATATTTAATGTCAATTATGTTTTTATCCTAACTAAACACTATTAAATAAATATCATGGTCACATTAAGGGTTATCATTCACTTTACCTTACCACTAATTACTTTTCTTAGTTGTTTTTACCATTCTACATATGATTTAAAATACTTAAATAAATAGAAATATAGAACAATCCTTATACATTTCATAATTATTATAAATATGATTTCATTTTTAAAATAATTCTACAACATAATTTATGAATCAAAATACCCAAAAACGTTAACCAATCAACTTTTCCTGTAGTAATAGAATAATCTTGAGCTTAATCCCATTTATTTGGAGGTATATTCTATTAACACTTGTTTAATTCCCTTTCACATTTCCCCATCTAATTGTATTATGAACATTTCATGTCTTTATTTTATTTCTTTCTCGTGCGATAATGATCTTGGTAGCCTTTCTCTCCACAGTTATATAAAACTCTAATGCCTTCCAAGTAAGAAACAAGGAATTTATTTTCTAAATTATCACATGTTCAAAAATACGTCTTTACCTTTGTCCCTTTATCCATTTTTTGTTATGTCATCCTTTTCTTCTCTTTAGTTCCATATAGACCGTAATACATGAAGAATTACTTCTCTATCTTGATATCACATTATATTATATCCTCACATGATGATATATTTTTGGATACTAGTTCCCTTCAACGAATTGGTTTAATCCCCTAAATGAAATGGTTAGTATTACTATTTGGATTATGTATATAGCCTTAATCATGCACAGATAACATTTTAGTTTTAGATTTATACATTAAAATAATTCTTCTTCCTTTTATCTTAGCCTCAATAATTGTTTCTCCATATCTCCCCATTATTCTCATGTAAAATGTATTTATTAGAACATTTCAATAAGAACCTTCCATTACATGCTTGATATTTGTTCCACATACTTATTATTTCAAGTCAATAACCCCCATTGATCTTCATCCCACAATACATGGTAAAAATCAATCAAAACATCCACCCTTTCATTAATTCCCAAAGTGAGATATATCTTCTTTAAGGAACTTATCCATTACTCAGATACAAATGGATTCATAATTCCATTGAATTATGAAGGTTACTGACATATGGAGTTGTCTAATATTTCTATATGACATTGTGGATCAGTGGGATGCTCCATATGGGAAAATTTATTTCTCATAAACTGAGGTTTCTTTCCCATTATAGTTATGATTTTTTTCAGCTTTAGCTACAACTCCATCGTCAGCCGCATCTCCTTCTCCTGTATCACTATCTTTCTTAGGAGGTAAATCCCTACCTGGATTACATGCATTAATATAGTTTCCATTCCTTACACTAGTATCCATTTCTAAAAATGTAATGCATAATTTCATATCATAACATTATGAAACCTAATGTATTATGTCATAACGAGTAAAAAAATTATTGTAAATTAATTATTTTGGTGTAAATAATATCTAAATCATAATATTACTTATTTTGGGAACATTTCCTAATTCTATCACAATGTTTAGTTATATAACCTTTGTTTTCCTAAATCTAGTTCCCAATTACCGTACTAAACCTCTTTCTGATACCAACTATAAAGAACCAGACCCTAGTAGTCCAGATTCTATGATTACATTATTACATTGGAACTAGATACCAAGAATCACATCCTAAAAGGCCAATTAGTATAGTAGTCTTGGTAAATTTGATACATACTTTAATTTTACATTGCAATTGAAAATATAAAATACAAAGTACTCTGTTCTTTAAGTGAAAAATTATTCCCTTCATCATATCCCTACATATCAATCATAATACACATCATGGCATCCTCAAGAAAAGAACCATAAGAAAGGGGAGAGGTATAATGATTAGAATGGGTGTAATACAATGGAAGATATATCATGAATAAATAATAAATGATCAACATTTCAATGTAAATAACCAAAAACCAATCCATTTAATCATTAAATTTAAAATAATATGACATAAATAAATAACGATCAAATAATGTCATATAAGAAATAACATGAGCTTGAAAATATTTCATGGATATTCTAACTAATAGAATAATCACATGGAAATCAGTAACTAATCTCATAGTGATGGAATTCATAATTTATAAAATCATAACCCTACCATCAATTCCTTATTCTAAGACATATTACATAAATGGGTAAGGCCTCACCTATTACCCTAGCCGGTTTGTTCCATGAGACCCATCGATGCATCGTGTGGTTATAGTTGTCCCCACACATCACTTAATGAATTCAATAAATTCTTTATAAGAAAGGGGTGAGATATAATGAAAATTAACATTATTATTAAAACTATATTATTAAATGTAAATAATATTCTCGATCAATAATCACAATCACAAATCATCCTGATTAATATAGAGAACAATATAAAAATAGTACATTTTGAGTCAAAATGATTATACAACATTCAATAAAATATGGTTGATGTTATCATGATAGATCAAAATCAATGAATCATTATATTTCACAATGTTTTTTGACAAAGATGAAAATAATTTAATAACACCATTGAAAAAATATGGAAGAAAAATACCCATTCATTTTGAAATAACTAATTAGTAAAAAGATATGAAATTATAAAATAAATTTTTTTTATTGAAAATAACCTTGTAAAATTTTAAATAAATATTCAAATCATTTAGGCTTTAGGACTAAGTTAAATTCCACTCATGTCATATCAGTTAAAAAAATTAATCTCACACTTTTGTAAGAAAATAAAAATGTTCCTTGTTTGGAAAATAATATGAAGATTCCTTTTAAAACATTTTGTAAAAAGTCAAGAATGGGAAAAAATGAATTTAAAATATTATTAGTTAATATTAAAAAAATTGAAAATATTTTATTGAAACATGGACATGGAAGAGAAATTTTCCTCAACAGAGTCGTAAAAATAAACAATCCTCAATAACTATGAGATTTTGAAATAAACATTTTCCACTTTAATTTTTTTTAAATAGTATTCCCTAAGAAATAAAATAACATCAAATGAAACATTTAATATTATGAATAAAAATATATTAGTTACATAATATGTCAAATAGAAATTATATTCACCACATAAAATAATAAATTGGTGAATATGCCATATGTCACACAGAAGTAAAAATGAGATGAGAGAACCTTATCTTCATTTGTACATGTTATAACATCATATATAATAAATATAGATTTATTATAAATATATTATATAACCATGATTATATTTATCATATAATATATGACATACTTATAATATTTTATCACCCATTTATTATCAATTCATTTTTAAAATCACTGTTTTGAGTGGTAACTACTTCGTTTTTCATGAATGATTTGGTTTGGTAGTTATGGTCTTTATAATTTGATAAAGTTTTCATAATATCAATAAAGTTAATAATTATATAAATATCATACATATTTATTATTTACATGATTATAATAATCCATGTAAAGTTGTGAGGAGAAAAAAATTACACAGTTACGTGGAGATGGTAAGTAGTACGTACGCACACGCGGTGCTTCAGTTTTCCATACGAAGGATAAAAGGTGGAATTTGGTTGTCTTGTTATCATAATAAATTCTCAGTATATATATATATATATATATATGACAATATATTTACTAATTTATCATGGAAACAACACATTAATAGGATGTATATGAATAAATAACCATGAATAATTTTGTAAATACGATTACTTCTTTTTTGATGGACTTCCTTTATATCTATTCTTAAGGAATCTAGGGTTGGCCTTTTGAGGAAAAAACGAATTGATAGAATGTGAATAAATATTTTTTTGAGATAAATAGGTAGGTTTTGGTCAAGAAATATGGATCAAAGTGGTATAAATTAGTGAAGGAAGGGATTCCCTTTTATAATTGAGGTGAGGGGAGCTTCTGGAATTATTCAAAATATTAAAATATAATAGGGCTATTTTAAAGCCAAATTCTTCCAAATGGCCAATAAATTCATATGGTATGAAACTATAGACCATGTATTATCCCCTTTTTTATTAATTAATATTTTTTTATTTTTAAATAATCTAATAAATTATGAATCCCATAAAATATTATTATTTTCTATTTTAATAATATTTATTACTTTTAATTTAAAAACATAAAGACAATAATAAAAATTAGATCAATATTTTTTATTATATCTTAACCATTTAATTTTAATCTATATAATTATTTTATCCCATTAAATATCTCAAATTAGGAAACTTTTAATATTTTTAATATCATTTACTTGCTTATTCTATTAATTAAATAATTACAGTATAAGCATTGTGTAAGAATTTAAATAAATTATTTATTCACTAAAGTTTAAAAATAAATTACCATGATGAATATAAATCTTTTATCTTTCAAAAAATATATAAATTCTATCATATCTTATATGTAACACCCCAAGATTCCACGGTATGCTTCACTTTGAATAATATAGTAGCGTGTGTTGTACGCAACTTCGAGTTCTAACACACTCCACAACCAATCAATCTAGCCGTTATGAATAGTAATACCCACTTTTTGAAATTTTATGAATTTTATCTTTCAAAATGGACTTCATTTTTAGATTCGGAATATCAAAATTTTCTTAGGCTGAAATTTTGGGGCTTTTCGGATAACATTCATATTTTTAGGAATAGTGAAAATTACTAAATTTTAATTAAAAACAACTTTTTTAATCGAAATAATTAATACAGATAAATTATAAATTTAAGTGCTTTTAAAAAATATTTAGAATATATTTTTACCATTTAATACAATTTTGTTCATTGGACATAATTTCACAATTAAACCGGACATAAACATGTTTCAATCTTTTGATAGTTATTATATCTTAAAAACACGCTTTTTGTTTTGACAACAGGAATTAATTTTAAATTAATTTCTGCCACTTCCGTGTTTTGAATTTGGAAAAATGGATTACATATTTGGAATAAAGATTTACAAATTATGTAAATAGGTAACTTTTATTTTTAGACATTATGAATAATTACTTCGGGAAATATTTTATTTACAATGGTTAAAGGGTAAATCTAGTAAATAAGGGTTAAAAATAATATTATAATAATAATAAATTATCCTAAAACGTGTCCTGAACTTATTGGTGGATAAAGTTTCGACCATGGGAATCATTGGGTCGATTTTGGGGCCCCATGGAGCCACATGTAGGTGAAAGGGTCACTTTATATTAATTAAGTTAAAGTGAATACAAAAATGACAAAAGCTTATATCTTTTAGAAAAAAAAATTAACATCAGGTTATATATGTTATATTTTCCATTATAAATATAAATTATAAATGTAAAATGATTTCCTACATAATTATATTTTATTTATAATTTTTATACGTTTAAAAAGAAAAAATATATATGACACAATAACGATGCAGTATTTTCATTATTAATGAAAGAATCAAATAATTGATATTATAAATGTTAAAATAAATATAATTTTAATGATTTGATGACATAAACGAATTTTATTGGTTAATATGACATGTTAGTATTTCTTAAAGGAATTTGGTTTGAATTAATAATGTTTTCAAGACTTTAAAAAAAATCAATTATGGGGTAGTGTTAAAATTGACATAAATGAGTTTTTAGAAAGAATATTATATGATTAATTTATATTCTATTCCTAAAAATCTAATGATTGTCCAAGAGAATTATATTATGATAGGTGTATCATTAATTGACCACTTGGGGTGCTCTTGGAGGTATATAGTATGTTTATTAACTATAGAATATAAAAATACAAAGTGACATGGTAAGTGTGAAACTAAATAACTAAGAGTTAAAACTAAAATATAAGGATAATATAATGACCCAAACCTATCTAAATTATATTGTTTGACTGGTTTTAGACCCATACCCACATTAAATTTTAAATAATCAACTTTGGAGCCATTATAAATATAATATGAATTTATTATAAAATAATATTTCTAGATTTTCCTAAAGAGCCCCTCCTCCCCCTTATAAAAGGACACATCTTGTAACCAATTCCACACACCTCTCAAGACTTTTGGCTCGTCCAAACTCTTCCAAATTAAGCTACCTAAATCCCTCTTCTCCTCTTAGAAGCCTTACCTTAGGCAGAAGGCACTTCAAGAGTCCTTTTTGTTTCAAACCAAAGGGAGTTACCCAAATTAAAGGTAATGATTTCTCTTAACTTCTTTTCATTTATTTTACTTCTCCAAACCCTAAACTCTTCTAATTATTTTATTTTGTAAAAAACCAGAATCCTAAATATACAAGTATATTGTTATTATAAGTATTATAACAACACTTACACACACATCCATCTATTGGGTGGAGAACATAATGTTTCTGTGGATGGAAACCAAACGCCTCACGAAGCGATGATTGTTCAATTATCTCCTACCACCTCTCAAGGTGGCCATTATGATGGAACTATAATTAATTATTATATTAATGATATTTATTTTATATATAATCTTCTGTAATTCCATTTTATATCATACCATTATTCGTTTCATGTTGTATATATATGTGATAATTTCATTTGAACCGCCCCCTCAAAGTGATATGACTCGTTCATACCATACATCAAACGTATAAAGAATGGTGTTAATGAACTTAAGTAACACATGTAAGATATTATATTATACTATAATAATTATATACCTATGTATCATTTTGTTTTGATTCCTTTTAAAATGAAAATTGAAATGGAAGTAGCGTTCATCCATACGTACGGATTACCGTCTTCATGAACGCGATGAGATTCATTTCCCCATCATATCCATTCAAGAATAATTATTGTTTGATGATTAAAAGTAATTTTTAAGGACTTTATATCATTATGAATTTGAATAAGGTACAACCTATCCCTAAAAAACACAGCTTACATAACGAAGCATATAAAGGAAAACGAATCAGTTAACACCCAAAACGACGATAATACTAAAATATTACTAACAAAGAAATATTAAAAGATCATATATGATATCATATTTATTTATTTGATTATTTTATAATTTAATAACAATAATTTAACTATTATACCGGAGGTTAACCTAACCTCGACCAAGGAAAAGTACAAGGTAAGGGGTGTTCATCTCACTTCTTATTCCCGTGAGATTCATGTCATATTACCACTATTAACTTTTGTGTGGTGTATGTACTGAAAATAATTGTATTCATTGTGTAATACAAATTAATTTATGTGTATTTAAATATTCATTGTATGATACCTCTTTCATGGGGTGTATGTTTCGTAAGTTACCAAATTGGTAAGCGTTAATTTCACAATCTATTTATTATCCGAGGTTGTTTTTACGTAAGTATCTACTGGGAAAAATTTATTATCCATGTCCATGTTTTATGAAAGAGTTTTCAAAGGGATTATTTTAAGGGACTTTTTACTAAAACAACCTTTCAATTTTTTTAAATATTTATTCTTCTAAGTCTTTCTCATTAATGTTCATGTCTTCAAGATGGGTTTTAAGCATTTATTTATATGGACATGAATGTTTTTAAAATGTTAATTCCTTTCAAAAGTTTCAAAGTGGTATGGAACACTTTGATTAAAAAATGTCTTCAAATGACTTCTTTTCCAAATTGTGTGACTTTTAAATGATTTCATGAAAAAGGGGTATTTCTATCAAAGAGTTTTACAAATCATTTCCATCTATGTAAAATTCATTAATTGATTTTAAACTTGTTTTGAAGTTGATTTATTATGATACAAAACATCATATTATATTGAAGGTTTTGTGATATGTTTGACTATGGATGTGTTATTTTTATACCATTCATAGTTTATGGTTAAATTATTGAAATTTCATATCCTAGTTCTTATATGAATGTTTATGTTCAGTTTCATCCTTTTCATAGGAGGAATGTATTGGATATAGTAAGTGACCGGTGGACCCGCTATAGCTCCTCGATGCATCGGTAGGTCTCATGAGACAACTAGACGTGGAATTGGCCGAGGCCCTTTCCCAATTTGATTTATGGTTTTGGACGAGGCCTTATCATTTTAGACGTCTTGGTCGAGGCCTTGAAAAAATGTGTTAGAATGTCCGACATTATACATTCCCTCATTTTGGAAATAATATTGATGGTTCATGTGATTATTCGACTAGTAGAATACCCATGATTATGTTTTATTATGGCCTTATGTAATCAACTCATATTCTCGCCTTAAAAGAATTAATGTTTATTATTGGTAAAGGAATGTGGTATAAATTATTCACCATGCTGAATATTTATGTCATTTTCCACTGTATTGCTTACCCATACTGAGCATTTAAGCTCACCCCAGCCTATGTTTTATTTTTCCCAGGATTCCAAGAAGTGTATTATGATTGATATGTAGGGTTAAGATAAAGGGGGTGGAGCCTGCTATAGCTCCTCGATGCATCGGTAGGTCTCATGAGACAACTAGACATGGAATTCGCCGAGGCCCTTTCCCAATTTGATTTATGGTTTTGGTCAAGACCTAAATAATTTTAGACGTCTTGGTAGAGGCCTTGAAAAAATGTTTCAGAATGTCAAGAATTATACATTCCCTCATTATGGAAATAATATTGATGGTTCATGTGGTTTTTTGACTAGTAGAATACCCATGATTATGTTTTATTATGGCATTATTTACTCAACACATATTCTTTCCATAAAAGTATTCGTGTTTATAATTGGTAAAGGAATGTGGTTTCAATTATTCACCATGCTTAATATTTATGTCATTTTCCACTGTATTGCTTACCCTTACTGAGTGTTTGAGCTCACCTCTTCCTATGTTTTATTTATCCCAGGATTCGAATAATTGTATTATGATTGATATGTAGGGTTAAGTTAAAGGGAATAATGGAGTTCTCAAAGAACTATTTATGCTATGTTTTATGTTTGAAATTGTTATGTAATGTTAATGTATGTAATCTATTTTCCAAGACTGCTAAACTAATCGGTCCTTCGGGACTTTATTCCTTGTAATCATGCCAACGTATTAAAATAATGCACCGACTCCGGGTAACTGGGGTCGGGGCATTACAGTTGGTATTAGAGAAAGGTTATCAATAACATTGAAAGCTAGATGTAGATAAACTCTGATTAGAGCACATAGCCCAATGATAGAATTTGAGTATTAGTAGAGAATAACTTCCTATAATTTTGATTTTGTAGAGATTTTGTGAGTTTTCTAAGCAATACATCCTGTCTGGATACGAGCAGGTAGAGGCGGCTCTGGCACAGATGTACCTAGGGTTAAAACTCGAAAACACCGCTTTGAGCTAGACTCGAACGAGAACTGGTGCACGACAACGGGCCTTGCTGCACTCTTGGTTACAACACTCCCGGGGGATATTCTTAGGATAATTCTCATTTTATTTACGAACCATTATGAAGGGTTTATGAGTATACACTTCCTCCATGAAAACATTTTTATGATTTTAGATTATATCCATAAACTGTTCAATTTATGTTAAGTGTTTTACAAGTATGTAATTATGTATTTTGATTAATAAAATGATCTAGTTTATGCCATTGTTTAGAAATGGCGCCCAGTAGAAGGAATGAGAACTCCAGCAATACGCATGATCCAAATAGTAATAAAGATCATATCTTTCATGGTCTTAAGCTAGAATTTAGAAGGGAAATAGTCTCCCACGTATTATCATCATATTAAGAAATAATATCATGTGTTGATATGATAAGAAAAGAATTCTCAGAGTCCTATGGCTTTGTAGGGAAGCCAGACAAGGAAAGGATGGAAGAGAGAAAGATAGATAAAGGGAATAAGGTAAAGAAGGATTTTTTCATATGTGATAACTGTAGAAAGAATCAACATGGAAAATGATTGAAGGGAATGGAAGTATGTTATAAGTGTGGAGAAAAAGGACACCAAGTACCTGACTGCAAGGGAAAGAGAAAGGTTTCAAATGTACAATGCTTCATATTCAAGGAGTTTGGACACTATGAAAACCGATTTCCAAATCATCAGACTATGCCGCAAATGATTCTATAGGATAATAATCAAGTTATGATACTACCACAGATGAAGAGTAATGACTAGTGTTATTATGTTTTTATTATTTAATTATTTAATTGAAGTGTTGTATCAATGATGTACTGGAAATAAATAAGGATTGTACTGCAGTACTATTTCATTGAGGATTTGAGATTTTATGGTACTAAGAAGAGTGACTCTACAATAAGTTAATCTTTTTAGAAATTACATGGTTGAAGGAAAGATAAACCTTAATATGGTCCTAATATTGAGGTAAGGATTTTGTAATAAGATATGGTTGATTTGGGTAAATTATATTGGATATTCTTGACTGCCTTGAAACTGATTAAATATTTATATATTCCATCATTGTTGTAGTTTAAATTTTTTTTGGATGGATGAAGTATATCCAATATTCTATAAGGAATAATTGAGAATGAATATAATTAATAAGTTTTTATGGTAATTCAGGATGTTTCAGTGTTTTAAAAGAATACATGATGAAGTTATTCACATGCTATTACGGGGTAAAAAGGATCTACAGTATGTTTACCTTTCATATAAATTTTGGACTAAGAGTTTACAGAAGTATTTTTGATAAGTATAAAGGTTGGAAGGGATTAAGTTTGAAAGGTTATTTATGGATTTTTATAAAAGGACAACCCGGAGGTTGGGCGGCAACCCGTCGCATCCGGCAAGGCCGCAAGACTTGAACCCACAACCGAAGGGTGACAAGGGTGTATCACCTACCACTAGCCCACGTGATGTCCTGGATTGAATAATGTAGTTTTTAAAGGTTCTGATATGTGAATTATAAATTCATTATATTCATAACCCTATACTATTAGGATAAATAGAATATGTATATATATATATATTAAATCTTTTTGAGTAAAAGATAGTTTGTAGTAGGAATTAGTTGAAGGATGAAACTATACTTGTCAAGTATATATAAATATATATATATCCTCTTATTTTACAGATAAATTAATTATTAAACTTTTGGGAAGGGATCATAAAACTAAAAATGTGTTATCCTAATACCTTACGTTTTGTTGAACCAATGGTATTTTAAATCATCATAAATTGGTGGCTTTGAGGCCCTCAATTCTACAATTGTTTTTGATTGATGACCTCAATCACTCCTTATAAAGATTTACATTTTTCCACCAATTACATGTCTCTAATTTCCACAAAGTTTCTCCTAATCGAGATCATAATTTGTTGGTGACCCGTTCATTTCTCTTTTCCTTTTATTTAGACTAAATTTTATTAACCCAATTTCCGATGTGGGTTTTCCCACAAAGATACTTTCTATTTTCAACTTTTTATTTTTGAAGAACAATTTCAAATTGCGAGGACTCAATTTATTAATGGAGGGGAGAATGTAACACCCCAAGCTTCCATGGTATGCTTCACTTTGAATAATATAGTAGCGTGTGTTGTACGCAACTTCGAGTTCTAACACACACCACAACCAATCAAACTAGCCGTTATAAATAGTAATACCCACTTTTTGAAATATTATAAATTTTATCTTTCAAAATGGACTTCATTTATGGATTTAGAATATCAAAATTAGCTTAGGGTGAAATTTTGGTACTTTTCGGATAACTTTCATATTTTGATGAATAGTGAAAATTACTAAATGTTAATTAAAAACAACTTTTTTAATAGAAATAATTAATTGTGATAAATTATGAATTTGTGTGGTTTTAAAGTATATTTAGAATATATTTTTACCATTTAATACAATTTTTGTCATTAGACATAATTCCATAATTAAACTGGACATAAACAAGTTTCAATCTTTTGATAGTTATTATATCTTAAAAACACGCTTTTTGTTTTGACAGCGGGAATTAATTTTAAATTAATTTCTTCCACTTATGTGTTTTGAGTTTTTAAAAATGGATTCCATATATAGAATCATGATTTCCAAATTGTGTAAATAGGTAACTTTTATTTTTAGACATTTTGAATAATTACTTCGGTAAATATTTTATTTACCATGGTTAAAGGGTAAATCTGGTAAATAAGGGTTAAAAGTAATATAATAATAATAATAATAAATTACCCTAAAACATGTATTAACCTTATTGGTGGACATATGTATGACCATGGGAATATTTGGGTCTATTTTTGGACCCCATGGAGCCGCTTGAAGGTGATAGGGACACTTTATATTAATTAAGTTAAAGTGAATACAAAAATGACATAAGTTTATATCTTTAAGAAAAAAAATTTACATATGGTTATATATGTTATATTTTCAATTATAAAAATTCATTATAAATATAAAAATATTTCCTACATAATGATATTTTATTTATAATTTTTAGACATTGAAAAAGAAAAAATATATATGACACAATAATGATGCAGTATTTTCCTTATTAATGAAAGAATCAAATAATTGATATTATAAATGTTAAAAAAAATATAATTTGAAAGTTATTATGACATAAAAGACATTTATTGGTTACTATGACATGTTAGGATTGATTAAATGAATTTTTTTCGAGTTAATAATGTTTTTAAAACTTTAACAAAAATCAATTATGGAGTAGTGTTAAAATTGACATAAATGAGTTTTTAAAAACATATTATATTATTAATTTAAATTCTATTCCTAAAATTCTATGGTTCAGCCAAGATACTTATATCATGATATTTGTATCATTAATGGACCACTTGGGAGTCGCTTGGAGGAATATATTATGTTTATTAACTATATAATGTAAAAATACAAAGTGACATGGTAAGTGTCAAACTAATTAAAAAAGAGTTAAAACTAAAATATAAGGTTAATATAATGACCCAAACCTGACTAAATTATATTGTCTGAGTGGTTTTTGACCCATACCCACCTTAACCTTTAAATAATCCATTTTGGAGCCATTAGAATCCGAATATGAATTTATTATAAAATAATATTTCTAGATTTTCCTAAAGAGCCCCTCCTCCCCCTTAAAAAAGAACACCACTTCTGACCAATTCCACACACCTCTCAAGCATTTTTCGCTCATCCAAACTCTGTCCAATTAAGCTCCCTAGATCCCTCTCCTCCTCTTATAATCCTTACCTTAGGCAGAAGGCACTTCAAGGGTCCTTTTTGGTTCAAACCAAAGGGTGTTTCCCAAATTAAAGGTAACGATTTCTCTTAGCTTCTTTTCTTTTATTTTATTTCTCCAACCCCTAAACTATTCTTATTATTTTCTTTTGTAACAAAAACAGTATACTATATATACTAGGATATTTTTATTATAAGTATTATAACTACACTTACACACACATCTATCTAATGGGTGAAGAACATAATGTTTCTGTGGATGACAACCAAACACCTCACAAAGTGATGATTGTTTAATTATCTCCTACCACCTCTCATGGTGGCCATTATGATGGAACTATAATTAAATATTATATTAATGATATTTATTTTATATATAAGCTTCTGTAATTCCATTTTATATCATACCATTATTCGTTTCATGTTGTATATATATACGATAATTTCATTTGAGGAAGTGCAGACTACCGCCCCCTCAAAGTGATATGACTCATTCATACCATACATGGAACGTATAAAGGATGGTGTTAATGAAATTAAGTAACACATATAAGATATTATATTATACCAGAATAATTATATACCTATGTATCATTTCGTTTTGATTCCTTTTAAAATGAAAAATGAAATGGAAGTAGCGTTCATGCGTTTGTACGGATTACCGTCTCCACGAACGCGATGAGATTCATTTCCCCATCATATTCATTCAAGAATAATTATCGTTTAATGATTAAAAGTAATTTTTAAGGACTTGATATCATTCTGGATATGAATAATATACAACCTATCCATAACAAACATGGATTACATAACGAAACATATAAAGGAAAACGAATCGGTTAACACTCGAAACGACAATAATACTAAAATATTATGAACAAAGAAATATTAAAAGATCATATATGATATCATATTTATGTATATGATTATTTTATAATCTAATAAAAATGATTTATCTATTATAAAGGATCTTAACCTACCCTCGACCAAGGAAAAGTACAAGGTAATGGGTGTTCATCTCACTCCTTATTCTCGTGAGATTCATGCCATATTACCACTATTACCTTTTGTGTGGTGTATGTACTGCACATAATTGTATTCTTTGTGTAATGCACTTTAATTTATGTGTATTTACATATTCATTGTATGATACCTCTTTCATGGGGTGTATGTTTCATAAGTTACCAAATTGGTAAGGGTTAATTTCACAATCTCTTTATTATCCGAGGTTATTTTTATGTAAGTATCTACTGGGAAACATTTATTATCCATGTCCATGATTTATGAAAGTGTTTTCAAATGGATTATTTTAAGGGACTTTGTACTAAAAAAACATTCAAATGTTTTAAATATTTATTCTTCTTAGTCTTTCTCATTAATTTTCATGTCTTCAAAATGGTTTTTGAGCATTTATTTATATGGACATGAATGTTTTTAAAATGTTAATTCCTTTCAAAAGTTTCAAAGTGGTATGGGACACTTTGATTCAAAAATGTCTTTAAATGACTTATTTTCCAAATTGTGTGACTTTTAAATGTTTTCATGAAAAGGGGTATTTCTATAAAAGAGTTTTACAAATCATTTCCATCTATGTCAAATCCCTTAATGGATTTTAAATTTGTTTTGAAGTTGATTTATTATGATACAAAACTTCCATATCGTATTGAATGTTTTGTGTTATGTTTGACTATGGATGTGTTATTTTTATACCATTCATGGTTTATGGTTAAATTATTGAAATTTCGTATCCTAGTTCTTATACGAATGTTTATGTTAAGTTTAATCCTTTTCGTATGAGGAATGTATTGGACATAGTAAGTGACGGGTGGAGCCCGCAATAGCTCTTCGATGCATCAATTGGTCTCATGAGACAACTAGATGTGGAATTGGCTGAGGCCCTTTCCCAATTTGAAATATTGTTTTTCTTGAGGCCTCAATCATTTTAGACGTCTTGGTCGAGGCCTTGAAAAAATGTTTTATAATTTCCGGCATTATACATTCCCTCATTATGAAAATAATATTGATGGTTCATGTGGTTATTAAACTAGTAGAATACCCATGATTATGTTTTATTATGACATTATTTACTCAACTCATATTCTTTCCATAAAAGTATTCATTTTTATTATTGGTAAAGGCATGTGGTATCAATTATTCACCATGATTAATATTTATGCCTTTCTCCGCTGTATTTCTTACCCTTACTCAACGTTTAAGCTCACCCCTTCCTATGTTTTATTTTTCCCAAGATTCCAAGAGGTGTATTATGATTGATATGCAGGGTTAAGCTAAAGGGGGTGGAGCCCGCTATAGCTCCTCGATGCATCAGTAGGTATCATGAGACAACTAGATGTGGAATTGGCCGAGGCCCTTTCCCAATTTGATTTATGGTTTTGGCCGAGGCCTTAATCATTTTAGACTTCTTGGCTGAGGCCTTGACAAAATGTTTCAGAATGTCCGGCATTATACATTACCTCATTATGGAAATAATATTGATGGTTCATGTGGTTATTCGACTAGTATAATACCCATGATTGTGTTTTATGATGGCATTATTTACTCAACTCATATTCTCGCCATAAAAGTATTCATGTTTATTATTGGTAAAGGAATGTGTTTTCAATTATTCCCCATGCTTAATATTTATGTCATTTTCCTTTGTATTTCTTACCCTTACTGAGCGTTTGAGCTCACCCCTTCCTATGTTTTATTTTTCCCGTGATTCCAAGAAGTGTATTATGATTGATATTTGGGTCAAGCTAAAGGGAATAATGGCATTCTCAAAGAACTATTTTCGTTGTGTTTTATGTTTGAAATTTTAATGTAATGTTAATGTATGTAATCTATTTTCCAAGACTGCTAAACCGATCGGTCCTTCGGGACTTGATTCCTTGTAATCATGCCAATGTATTAAAATAATGAACTGACTCCGGGTAACTGGGGTCGGGGCGTTACAGTTGGTATCAGAGGAAGTTTAGTAATAACCTTGGAAGCTATATTTAGATAAACTCTCATTAGAGCACATATCCCTAAGATAGACTTTGAGGATTAGCAGAGATGAACTTCCTAGAATTTTGATTTTGTAGAGATTTTGTGAGTTTTCTGAGCAATGCATCCCTGTCTGGATACGAGCAGGTAGAGACAGCTCTGACACAGATGTATCTAGGGGTAAAACCCAAAAACACCACATTAAGCTAGACTCTGACGGGAACTGGTGCAAGATATCGGGCCTTGTTTCACTCATGGTTACGACACTCCCAGGGGATATGCTTAGGATAATTCTCATTTTCATTACAAACCATTATGAAGGGTTTATGAGTATATACTTCCTTAAAGAAAACATTTTTATGATTATGGATAATATCCATAAACTATTCAACTTATGTTAAGTGTTTTACATGTATGGAATTATGTATTTTGATTCATAAACTGATCTAGTTTATGCCATTGTTTAGAAATGGCCCCCAGTAGAAGGAATGAGAACTCCAGCAATACACATGATACAAAGAGTAAGAAAGATCATATCTTTCATGGTCTTAAGCCATAATTTACAAGGGAAATAGTCTCCCACATATTATCATCATATGAAGAAATAGTATCTTGTGTTGATATGATAAGAAATGAATTCTGGGAGTCCTATGGCTTTAAAGGGAAGCCACAGAAGGAAATGATGGTAGAGAGAAAGAAAGATAAAGGGAATAAGGTAAAGAATGATTTTCCCTGATGTGATAACTGTAGAAAGAATCACCTTTGAAAATGCTTGAAGGTATTGGGAGTATGTTATAAGTGTGGAGAAAAAGGACACCAAGTATGTGACAGCAAGGGAAAGAAAAAGGTTTTAAATGTACAATGCTTCATCTGCAATGAGTTTGGACACTATGCAAACCAATGTCCAAATCATCAGACTACACCGCAAATGAGGCTATTGGATAATAATCAAGTTATGATACTACCACATATGAAGAGTAATGACTATTGATATTATGTTTTTATTTTTTAATTATTTCATTGAAGTTTTCTATCAAAGATGTACTGGAAATAAATAAGGATTGTACTACAGTACTATTTCATTGAGGATTTGAGATTTTATGGTACTAAGAGAGTGACTCTACAGTGAGTTAGACTTTTTTGACATTACATGTTTTAAGGAAAGATAAACCTTAATATGGTCCTAATATTTAGGTAAAGATTTTGGAAAAAGATATGGTTGATTAGAGTAAATTATATTGGATATTCTTGACTGCCTTGAAACTGATTAAATATTTATATATTCCATCATTGTTGGAGTTTACAACATTTTTTTATGGATGAAGTATATATAGTATTCTATAAGTAATAAGGGAGAATGAATATAATAAATAAGGTTTTATGGTAATTCAGGATGTTTCAATGTTTTAAAAGAATACATGATGAAGGTATTCACATGCTATTATAGGGTAAAAAGATCTACATTATGTTTACCTTTCATATAAATTTTTGACTGAGTATTTACAGAAGTATTTTGGATAAGTATAAAGGTTGGAAGGGATTAAGTTTGAAATGTTATTATGGATTTTTATAAAAGGACAACCCAGAGGTTGGGCGGCAACCCGTCGCATCTGGCAAGGCCGCAAGACTTGAACCCACAACCGAAGGGCGACAAGGGTCTATCACCTACAACTAGCCCACGTGATGTCCTAGATTGAATAATGTAGTTTTTTAAAGGGTCTGATATGTGAATTATAAAGTCATTACATTTGGAACCCTATACGATTAGGATAAATAAAATATATATATATATATATATATTAAATCTTTTAGAGTAAAAGATGAGTTTGTAGTAGGAATTAGTTGAAGGATGAAACTCCACTTGTCAAGTATATATATATAAATATATATATATATATATCCTCTTATTTTACGGATAAATTAATTATTAAACTTTCAGGAAAGGATCTTAAAACCAAAAATGTGTTATCCTAATACCTTGCGTTTTGTTGAACCAATGGTATTTTAAATCATCATAAATTGGTGGCTTTGAGGCCCAGAATTCTACAATTGTTTATGATTGATGACCTCAATCACTCCCTATAAATATTTACATTTTCCCTCTAATTACCTGTCTTTAATTTCCACCAATGTTCCCCTAATCGAGATCATAATTTGGTGGTGACCCTTTCATTTCTCTTTTCCTCTTATTAAGACTAAATTTTATTAACCCAATTTCCGATGTGAGTTTTCCCACAAAGATACTTTCTATTTTCAACCTTTTATTTTCGAAGAACAATTTAAAATTACTAGGAAAAAATTTATTAAAGGAGGGGAGAATGTAACACCCCAATCTTCCATGGTACGCTTCACTTTGAATAATACAATAACATGTGTTGTACGCAACTTCGAGTTCTAATACACACTACAACCAATCAAACTAGCCGTTATGAATAATAATACCCACTTTTTGAAATTTTATAAATTTTATCTTTCAAAATGGACTTAATTTTTGGATTCCAAATATCAAAATTATCTTAGATTGAAATTTTGGTGCTTTTCGGATAACTTTCATATTTTGATGAATAGTGAAAATTACTAAATTTTAATTAAAATCAACTTTTTAATCGAAATAATTAATAGTGATAAATTATGAATTTGAGTGGTTTTAAAGTATATTTAGAATATATTTTTACCATTTAATACAATGTTGGTCATTGTACATAATTTCACAATTAAACAGGACATAAACAAGTTTCAATCTTTTGGTAATTATTATATCTTAAAAACACGCTTCTTGTTTTGGCAGCGGGAATTAATTTTAAATTAATTTCTGCCACATATGTGTTTTGAATTTGAAAAAATTGATTCCATATTTGGAATCAGGATTTCCAAATTGTGTAAATAGGTATCTTTTATTTTTAGACATTTTGAATAATTAATTCAGTAAATATTTTATTTACCATGGTTAAAGGATAAATCCGGTAAATAAGGGTTAACAAAATAATATTATAATAATAATAAATTACCCTAAAATGTGTCCTGACCTTATTGGTGGATACATGTCCGACCATTGGCATATTTGGGTCGATTTTGGGACCCCATGGATCCACTTGTAGGTGATGGGGACACTTTATATTAATTAAGTTAAAATGAATACAAAAATGACAAAAGCTTATATCTTTTAGAAAAAAATTTTTTACATAGGGTTATATATGTTATATTTTCAATTATAAATATTCATTAGAAATATAAAAAGATATCCTACATAATGATATTTTATTTAAAATTTTTAGACTTTGAAAAAGAAAAAAAAATATATGACACAATAATGATGGAGTATTTTCCTTATTAATGAAAGAATCAAATAATTGATATTATAAATGTTAAAATAAATATAATTTGAAAGTTTTGAAGACATAAACGACCTTAATTGGTTACTATGACATGTTAGGATTGCTTAAATGAATTTGGTTTGAATTAATAAAGTTGTTAAGACTTTAACAAAAATCAATTATGGAGTAGTGTTAAAATTGACATAAATGAGTTTTTAAAACAAATATTATATTATTAATTTATATTCTATTCCTAAAATTATAAGGGTCGGACAAGATACTTATATCATGATAGGTCTATCATTAATGGACCACTTGGGGGTATCTTAAAGGTATATAGTATGTTTATTAACTATAAAATATAAAAATACAAAGTGACATGGTAAGTGTCAAACTAATTAACAAAGAATTAAAACTAAAAGATAAGGTTAATATAATGACCCAAACCTATCCAAATTATATTGGCTGAGTGGTTATAGACCCATACCCACCTTAACTTTTAAATAATCTACTTTGGATCCATTATGAGCCGAATATGAAATTATTATAAATATTATTTCTAGATTTTCCTAAAGAGCCCCTCCTCCCCCTTATAAAAGGACACCACTTCTAACCAATTCCACACACCTCGCAAGCCTTTTGGCTCGTCCATCCTCTGACAAATTATTCTCCATACTTCCTTCTCCTCCTCTTATAAGCCTTACCTTAGGCAGAAGGCACTTCAAGAGTCCTTTTTGGTTCAAACCAAAGGGAGTTACCCAAATTAAAGGTAACGATTTCTCTTTGCTTCTTTTCTTTTATTTTACTTCTTCAACCCCTAAACTCTTCTTATTATTTTCTATTGTAACAAAACCGGTATACTAAATATACTAGGATATTTTTATTATAAGTATTATAACTACACTTACACACACATCTATCTATTGGGTGAATAACGTAATGTTTCTGTTTATGGAAACCAAACACCTCACGAAGTGATGATTTTTCAATTATCTCCTACCACATCTAATGGTGAACATTATGATGGCACTATAATTAAATATGATATTAATGATATTTATTTTATATATAAGCTTCTATAATTCCATTTTATATCATAACATTATTCATTTCATGTTGTATATATATACGATACTTTCATAAGAGGAAGTGCGGACTACCGCCCCCTCAAAGTGATATGACTCGTTCATACAATATGTGGAACATATAAAGGATGGTGTTAATGAACTTACATAACACATATAAGATATTATATTATACTGGAATAATTATATACCTATGTATAATTTGGTTTTGATTCCTTTTAAAATGAAAAATGAAATGGAAGTAGCGTTCGTGCATACGTAGGGATTACCATCTCCACGAAAACGATAAGATTCATTTACCCATCATATCCATTCAAGAATAATTATTGTTTGATGATTAAAAGTAATTTTTAAGGACTTGATATAATTCTGGATTTGAATAAGATACAGCCTATCCATAACAAACACAGCTTACGTAACAAAGCATATAGAGGAAAACGAATCAGTTAACATCTGAAATGACGATAATACTAAAATATTATTAACAAAGAAATATTAAAAGATCATATATGATATCATATTTATGTATATGATTCTTGTATAATTTAATAACAATGATTTAACTATTATACAGGAGGTTAACTTACCCTCGACCAAGGAAAAGTACAAGGTAAGGGGTGTTCATCTCACTCCTTATTCCCGTGAGATTCATGCCATATTACCACTATTACCTTTTGTGTGGTGTATATATACTGCACATAATTGTAATCTTTGTTTAATACACTTTAAATTATGTTTATTTACATATTCATTGTATGATACCTCTTTCATGGGGTGTATGTTTCGCATGTTACCAAATTGGTAAGGGTTAATTTCACAATCTCTTTATTATCCGAGGTTGTTTTTAGGTAAGTATCTACTGGGACAAATTTATTATCCATTTCCATGTTTTATGAAAGAGTTTTCAAAGAGATTATTTTAACGTACTTTTTACTAAAAAACCTTTAAAATGTTTTAAATATTTATTCTTCTAAGTCTTTCTCATTAATTTTCATGTCTTCAAAATGGTTTTTAAGCATTTAATTACATGGACAGGAATGTTTTTAAAATGTTAATTCCTTTCAAATGTTTCAAAGTGGTATGGGACACTTTGATTCAAAAATTTCTTCAAATGACTTCTTTTCCAAATTGTGTGAAATTTAAATGTTTTCATGAAAAGGGTTATTTCTATCAAAGAGTATTACAAATCATTTCCATTTATGTCAAATCTTTTAATGGATTTTAAACTTGTTTTGAAGTTGATTTATTATGATACAAAACTTCCATATTCTATTGACGGTTTTGTGATATGTCTAACTGTGGATGTGTTATTTTTATACCATTCATGGTTTATGGTTAAATTATTGAAATTTCGTATCCTATTTCTTATACGAATGTTTATGTTATGTTTCATCCTTTTTATATGAGGAATGTGTTGGACATAGTAAGTGATGGGTGGAGCCCGCTATAGCTCCTCGATGCATTGGTAGGTCTCATGAGACAACTAGACGTGGAATTGGTCGAGGCCCTTTCCCAATTTGAATTCTGGTTTTGGCCGAGGCCTTAATCATTTTAGACGTCTTGGCTGAGGCCTTGACAAAATGTTTTAGAATGTCCGGCATTATACATTCCCTCATTATGGAAATAATAATTATTGTTCATGTGGTTATTCCACTAGTAGAATACCCATTATTATGTTTTATTATGGCATTATTTATTCAACTCATATTATTTCCATAAAGGTATTCATGTTTATTATTGGTAAAGACATGTGGTTTCAATTATTCACCATGATTAATATTTATATCATTTTTTTCTGTATTTCTTACCCTTACTGAGCGTTTGAGATCACCCCTTCATATGTTTTATTTTTCCCAGGATTCCAAGAAGTTTATTATGATTGATATGCGGGTTAAGCTAAAGGGGGTGGATCCCGCTATAGCTCCTCCATGCATCGGTAGGTTTCATGAGACAACTAGTCATGGAATTGGCCGAGTCCCTTTCCCAATTTGATTTATAGTTTTGGCCGATGCCTTAATCATTTTAGATGTCTTGTACGAGGCCTTCAAAAAATGTTTCAAAATGTCCGGCATTATAAATTCCCTCATTATGGAAATTATATTGATGGTTCATGTGGTTATTCGACTTGTAGAATACCCGTGATTATGTTTTATTAGGGCATTATTTACTCAACTCATATTCTTGCCATAAAAGTATTAATGTTTATTATTGGTAAAGGTATGTGGTTTCAATTATTCACCAAGCTTAATATTGATGTCATTTTCCATTGTACTACTTACCCTTACTGAGAGTTTGAGCTCACCTCTTCCTATGTTTTATTTTTCCCAGGATTCCAAGAAGTGTATTATGATTGATAGGCAGGGTTAAGCTAAACGGAATAATGGTGCTCTCAAAGAACTATTTACGATGTGTTTTATTTTTGAAATGATAATGTAATGTTAATGTATGTAATCTATTTTCCAAGATTGCTAAACCAATCGGTCCTTCAGGACTTGATTCCTTGTAATCATGCAAATGTATTAAAATAATGCACCGACTCTGGGTAACTGGGATCGGGGCCTTACAGTTAGTATTAGAGGAAGTTTAGCAATATCCTTAGAAGCTAGATTTAGATAAACTCTTATTAGAGAACATATCCCTAAGATTGACTTTGAGGTTTAGTAGAGAAGAACTTCCAAAAATTTTGATTTTGTAGAGATTTTGTTAGTTTTCTGAGCAATACATCCCTGTCTGGATACGAGCAGGTAGAGCCGGCTCTAGCACAGATGTACCTAGGGGTAAAACCTGATAACACCGCTTTGTGCTAGACTCGAACGGGAACTGGTGCATGAAAACAGGCCTTGCTGCACTATTGGTCACGACACTATCGGGGGATATGCTAAGGATAATTATCATTTTCTTTACGAACCATTATGAAGGGTTTATAATTATATACTTCCACAAAGAATTTTTTTTTATGATTATGGATTATATCCATAAACTGTTCAATTTATGTTCAGTGAATTACAAGTGTGGAATTATGTATTTTGATTCATAAACTGATCTAGTTTATGCCATTATTTAGAAATGGAGCCCAATATAACGAATGAGAACTCCAACAATACGCATGATCCAAAGAGTAAGAAAGATCATATCTTTCGTGGTCTTAAGCCATAATTTTGAAGGGAAATATTCTCCCAAGTATTATCATCATATGAAGAAATAGTATCATGTGTTGATATGATAATAAAAGAATTCTCGGATTCCTATGGCTTTGAAGGGAATCCATAAAAGGAAAGGCTGGTAGAGAGAAAGACAGATAAAGGGATTAAGGTAAAGAAGGATTTTCCCATATGTGATAACTGTAGAAAGAATCACCTTGGAAAATGCTTTAAGGGAATGTGAATATGTTTTAAGTGTGGATAAAAAGGACACCAAGTACGTGACTGCAAAGGAATGAAAAAGGTTTCAAATGTACAATGCTTCATCTTCAAGGAGTTTGGACACTATGCAAACCGATGTCCAAATCATCAGAATGTGCCACAAATGATGCTATTGGATAATAATCAAGTAATGATACTACCTCAGATGAAGAGTAATGACTAGTGTTATTATGTTTTTTTTATAATTTTTTCATTGAAGTGTTGTATCAACGATGTACTGGAAATAAATAAGGATTGTACTGTAGTAATATTTCATTGAGGATTTGAGATTTTATGGTACTAAGAAGAGTGACTCTACAACGAGTTAAACTTTTTGGAAATTATATGGTTTAAGGAAACATAAACCTTAATATGGTCTTAATATTGAGGTACATGTTTTGGAATAATATATAGTTGATTTGGGTAAATTATATTGGATATTCTTAACTCCCTTGAAACTGATTAAATATTTATATATTCCATCATTGTTGGATTTTACAACATTTTTGGATGGATGAATTATATCCAGTATTCTATATGGAATAAGGGAGAATGAATATAATCAATAAGGTTTTATGGTAATTCAGGATGTTTCAGTGTTTTAAAAGAATACATGATGAAGGTATTCAAATGCAATTATGGGGTAAAAAGGATCTATATTATTTTTAACTTTCATATAAATTTTGGACTGAGAGTTTACAGAAGTATTTTCGATAAGTATAAAGGTTGGAAGGGATTTAGTTTGAAATTTTATTTATTGATTTTTATAAAAGGACAACCCGGGGGTTGGGCGGCAACCCGTCGCATCCGGCAAGGCCGCAAGACTTGAACCCACAATCGAAGGGCGACAAGGGTGTATCACCTACCACTATCCCATGCAATGTCCTTGATTGAATAATGTAGTTTTTCTAAAGGGTATGATATGTGAATTATAAATTCATTATTTTTGGAAACCCTATACGATTAGGATAAATAGAATATATATATATATATATATATATTAAATCTTTTAGAGTAAAAGCTGTGTTTGTAGTAGGAATTAGTTGAAAGATGAAACTCTACTTGTGAAGTATATATAAATAAATAAATATATATATATTCTCTTATTTTATGGATAAATTAACTATTAAACTTTCAGGAAGGCATCCTAAAACCAAAAATGTGTTATCCTAATACCTTACGTTTTGTTGAACCAATGGTATTTTAAATCATCATAAATTGGTGGCTTTGAGGCCCACAATTCTACAACTGTTTGTGATTGATGACCTCAATCACTCCCTATAAATATTGAAAATTTTCCTCAAATTATGTGTCTCTAATTGCTACCAATGTTCTCTTAATAGATATCATAATTTGGTGGTGACCCTTTTATTTCTCTTTTCCGCTTATTAAGACTAAATTTTATTAACCCAATTTCCGATGTGGGTTTTCCCACAAAGATACTTTCTATTTTCAACCTTTTATTTTTGAAGAACAATTTCAAATTTCAAGGACACAATTTATTAAAGGATGGGAGAATGTAACACCCCAATATTCCACGGTATGCTCCACTTTTAATAATACAATAGCGTGTGTTGTATGCATCTTCGAGTTCTAACACACACCACAACCAATCAAATTAGCCGTTATGAATAGTAATACCAACTTTTTAAAATTTTATAAATTTTATCTTTCAAAATGGACTTCAGTTTTGGATTCGGATTATCGAAATTAACTTAGGGTGAAATTTTGGTTCTTTTTGGATAACTTTCATATTTTGATGAATAGTGAAAATTACTAAATTTTAATTAAAAACATATTTTTTAATCGAAATAATTAATAGTGATAAATTATGAATTTAAGTGATTTTAAAGTATATTTATAATATATTTTTACCATTTCATACAATGTTAGTCATTGTACAAAATTTCACAATTAAACCGGACATAAACAAGTTTCAATCTTTTGGTAGATATTATATCTTAAAAACACGCTTCTTGTTTTGACAGCGGGAATTAATTTTAAATTAATTTCTGCCACTTCTGTGTTTTGAATTTGAAAAAATGGATTCCATATTTGTAATCAGGATTTCCGAATTGTGTAAATAGGTATCTTTTATTTTTAGACATTTTGAATAATTAATTCGGTAAATATTTTATTTACCATGGTTAAAGGGTAAATCCCGTAAATAAGGGTTAAAAAATAATATTATAATAATAATAAATTACCATAAATTGTGTCCTAACCTTTTTGGTGGATAAATTTCCGACCATGGGAATATCTGGGTTGATTTTGGGACCCCATGGATCCACTTGTAGGTGATGGGGACACTTTATATTAATTAAGTTAAAGTGAATACAAAAATGACATAAGCTTATATCTTTTAGAAAAACAATTTTTACATAGGGGTATATATGTTATATTTTAGATTTTAAATATTTATTAGAAATCTAAAACGATTTCCTACATAATGATATTTTATTTATAATTTTTAGACATTGAAAAAGAAAAAATATATATGACACAATAATGATGCAGTATTTTCCTTACTAATGAAAGAATCAAATAATTGATATTATAAATGTTAAAATAAATATAATTTGAAAGCTTTGATGACATAAACAAGTTTTATTGGTTACTATGACATGTTATGATTTATTAATTAAATTTTTTTCGAATTAATAATGTTGTTAATACTATAAAAAAATAAATTATGGAGTATTGTTAAAATTGACATAAATGAGTTTTTAAAACACATATTATATTATTAATTCATATTCTATTCCTAAAATTCTAAGGTTAGGCCAAAAGACTTATATCATGATAGGTGTATCATTAATGGACCACCTGGGGGTCTCTTGGAGGTATATAGGAAGTTTATTAACTATATAATAGTAAAATACAAAGTGACATGTTAAGTGTGAAACTAATTAACTAAGAGTTAAAACTAAAAGATAAGGTTAATATAATGACCCAAACCTGTCTAAATTATATTGGTTGAGTTGTTTTAGACCCATACCCACCTTAAACTCTAAATAATCCACTTTTGAGCCATTAGAAACCGAATATGAATTTATTATAAAATAATATTTCTAGATTTTCCTAAAGAGCCCCTGCTCCCCCTTATAAAAGGACACCACTTCTAACAAATTCCACACACCTCTCAAGTCTTTTGTATAGTCCAAACTCTAACCAATTAATCTACCTACATCCCTATCCTCATCTTAGAAGACTTAACTTAGGCATAAGGAACTACAAGGGTCCATTTTGGTTCAAACCAAAGGGAGTTACCGAAATTAAAGGTAACGATTTCTCTGAGCTTCTTTTCTTTTATTTTACTTCTCCAAGACCTAAACTCTTCTTATTATTTTATTTTTTAACAAAAAAAGTATCCTAAATATACCAGGATATTTTTATTAGAATTATTATAACTACACTTACACACACATCCTTATAATGGGTGAAGAATATAATATTTCTGTGGATGGCAACCAAACGCCTCACGAAGCGATGATTGTTCAATTGTCTCCTACCACCTCTCATGGTGTCCATTATGATGGAACTACAATTAAATGTGATATTAATTATATTTATTTTATATATAATCTTCTGTAATTACATTTTATATCATACCATTATTCATTTCATGTTGTATATATATACACGATAATTTCATTTGAGAAAGTGCGGACTACCACCCCCTCAATGTGATATGACTCGTGCATACCATACATGGAATGTATAAAGGATGGTGTTAATGAAATTAAGTAACACATATAAGATACTATATTATAATGGAATAATTATATACCTATGTATCATTTGGTTTTGATTCCTTTTAAAATGAAAACTGAAATGGAAGTAGCGTTCGTGCATACGTATAGATTACCGTCTCCACGAACGCGATGAGATTCATTTCCCGATCATATCCATTCAACAAAAATTATCATTTGATGATTAAAAGTAATGTTTAAGTACTTGATATCATTCTGGATCTAAATAAGATACAACCTATCCATAACAAACACGGCTTACGTAACGAAACATATAAAGGAAAACGAATCATTTAACACCCGAAATGATGATAATACTAAAATATTATTAACAAAGCAATATTAAAAGATCATATATGATATCATATTTATGTATATGATTTTTGTATAATTTAATAACTATTATTTAACTATTATACAAGAGTTTAACCTACCCTCGACCAAGGAAAAGTACGAGGTAAGGGGTGTTCATCTCACTCCTTATTCCCGTGAGATTCATGCCATATTACCACTATTACCTTTTGTGTGGTGTATATACTGCACATAATTGTTTTCTTTGTGTAATACACTTTAAAAGTGTATTTTCATATTCATTGTATGATACCTCTTTCATGGGGTGTATGTTTCGTAAGTTACCAAATTGGTAAGGGTTAATTTCATAATCTCTTTATTATCTGAGGTTGTTTTTACGTAAGTATCTACTGGGACAAATTTTTTATCCATGTCCATGTTTTTTGAAAGCGTTTTCAAAGGGATTATTTTAAGGGACTTTTTACTAAAAAAACATTCAAATGTTTTAAATATATATTCTTCTATGTCTTTCTCATTAATGTTCCAGTCTTCAAAGTGGTTTTTCAGAATTTATTTATATGGAAATGAATTTTTTTAAAATATAAATTCCTTTCAAAAGTTTCAAAGTGGTATGGGACACTTTGATTCAAAAATGTCTTCAAATTACTTCTTTTCTAAATTGTGTGACATTTAAATGTTTTCATGAAAAAGGGTATTTCTATCAAAGAGTTTTACAAATCATTTCCATCTATGTCAAATCCTTTAATGGATTTTAAACTTGTTTTGAAGTTGTTTTATTATGATACAAAACTTCCATATTATATTGAAGGTTTCGTGATATTTTTGACTGTGGATGTGTTATTTTTATACCATTCATGGTTTATGGTTAAATTATTGAAATTTCGTATCCTAGTTCTTATATGAATGTTTATGTTAATTTTCATCCTTTTCATATGAGGAATGTATCGGACATAGTAAGTGATGGGTGGAGCCCGCTATAGCTCCCCGGTGCATCGGTAGGTCTCAAGAGAAAACTAGGCGTTGAATTGGATGGGCCCTTTCCCAATTTGATTTATGGTTTTGGCCGAGGCCTTAATCATTTTTGACGTCTTGGCCGAGGCCTTGAAAAAATGTTTTAGAATGTCCGGCATTATACATTCCCTCATTACGGAAATAATATTGATGGTTCATGTGGTTATTCGACTAGTAGAATACCCATGATTATGTTTTATTATGGCATTATTTACTCAACTCATATTCTTGCCATAAAATTATTCATGTTTATTATTGGTAAAGGCATGTGGTTTCAATTATTCACCATGCTTAATATTTATATCATTTTCCGCTGTATTGCTTACCCTTACTGAGCATTTTAGCTCACCCCTTTCTATGTTTTATTTTTCCCAGGATTCCAACAAGTGTATTATGATTGATATACAGTGTTAAGCTAAAGGGGATGGAGCCCGCTATAGCTCCTCGATGCATCAGTAGGTCTCATGAGACAACTAGACGTGGAATTGGCCGAGGCCCTTTCCCAATTTGATTTATGATTTTTGCCGAGGCCTTAATCATTTTAGACGTCTTGGCCGAGGCCTTGAAAAAATGTTTCAGAATGTCCGGCATTATACATTTCCTCATTATGGAAATAATATTGATGGTTCATGTGGTTATTCAACTAGTAGAATACCCATGATTATGTTTTATTATGGAATTATTTGCTCAACTCATATTATTTCCATAAAAGTATTCATGTTTATTATTGGCAAAGTCATGTGGTTTCAATTATTCACCATGCTTAATATTTATGTCTTTTTCTGCTGTATTGCTTACCCTTACTGAGCGTTTGAGCTCACCCCTTCCTATGTTTTATTTTTCCCAGGATTCCAAGAAGTGTATTATGATTGATATACAGGATCAAGATAAAGGGAATAATGGAGTTCTCAAAGAACTATTTACGCTGTGTTTTTTGTTTGATATTTTAATGTAATGTTAATGTATGTAATCTATTTTCCAAGACTGGTAAACCGATCGGTCCTTCGGGACTTGATTCCTTATAATCATGCCAATGTATTAAAATAATGCATCGACTCCGAGTAACTGGGGTCGGGGTGTTATAGTTGGTATCAGAGGAAGTTTAGAAATAACCTTGGAAGATAGATTTAGATAAACTATGATTAGAGCACATAGCCCTAAGATAGACTTTGAGGATTAGTAGAGAATAACTTCCTAGAATTTTGATTTTTTAGAGATTTTGTGAGTTTTCTAAGAAATACATCCCAGTCTGGATACGAGAAGGTAGAGGTGGCTCTGGTACAGATGTACCTAGGGGTACAACCCAAAAACACCACTTTAATCTAGACTCGAATGGGAACTGGTGCATGACAACGGGCCGTGATGTACTCTTGGTTACGACACTCCCTAGGGATATGCTTAGGATAATTCTCATTTTCTTTACGAACCATTATGAAGGGTTTATGAGTATATACTTCTCAAAGAAAACATTTTTAGGATTATTGATTATATCCATAAACTATTCAATTTATGTTAAGTGTTTTACAAGTATGGAATTATTTATTTTGATTCATAAACTGGTCTAGTTTATACAATTGTTTAGAAATGGAACCCAGTAGAAGGAATGATAACTCCAGTAAAACGCATGATCCAAAGAGTAAAAAAGATCATATCTTTCATGGTATTAACCATAATTTAGAAGGAAAATTTATCATCATATTAAGAAATAGTATCATGTGTTGATATGATATGAAAATAATTCTCAGAGTCCTATGGATTTGAAGGGAATCCATAGAAGGAAAGGATGGTAGAGAGAAAGACAAATAAAGGGAATAAGGTAAAGAAGGATTTTCCCATATGTGATAACTGTAGAAAGAATCACCTTGGAAAATGCTTGAAGGGAATGGGAGTATGTTATAAGTGTGGAGAAAAAAGGACACCAAGTACGTGACTACAAGGGAAAGAAAAATGTTTCAAATGTACAATGATCCATCTGCAAGGAGTTTGGACACTACGCAAACCGATGTCCAAATCATCAAAATATGCTGCAAATGATGTTATTGGATAATAATCAAGTTATGATACTACCACAGATGAAGAGGAATGACTAGTGTTATTATGTTTTTATTTTTTAATTTTTTCATTGAAGTGTTGTATCAATGATGTACTGGAAATAAATAAGGATTGTACTACAGTACTATTTAATTGAGGATTAGAGATTTTATGGTACTAAGAAGAGTGACTCTATAGCGAGTTAAATTTTTTGGAAATTATATGGTTGAAGGAAAGATAAACCTTAATATGGTCCTAATATTGAGGTACAAATTTGGAATAAGATATGGTTGATTTGGGTAAATTATATTGGATATTCTTGACTGCTTTGAAACTGATTAAATATTTATATATTCCATCATTGTTGGAGTTGAAAACAATTTTTGATGGATAAAGTATATTCAGTATTCTATAAGGAATAAGGGAGAATGAATATAATCAATAAGGTTTTATATTAATTCAGGATGTTTCAGTGTTTTATAAGAATACATGATGAATGTATTCACATGCTATTACAGGGTAAAAAGGATCTACATTATGTTTACCATTCATATAAATTTTGGACTGAGAGTTTACAGAAGTATTTCAGATAAGTATAAAGGTTGGAAAGTATTAATTTTGAAAGGTTATTTACGTATTTTTATAAAAGGACAACCCGACGGTTGGGCGGCAACACGTCGCATCCGGCAAGGCCGTAAGACTTGAACCCACAACCGGAGGGCAACAAGGGTGTATCACCTACCACTAGCCCACATGATGTCCTGGATTGAATAATGTAGTTTTTTTAAAGGTTCTGATATGTGAATTATAAATTCATTATTTTTGGAACCCTATACGATTAGGATAAATAGAATATATATATATATATATATATTAAATCTTTTAGAGTAAAAGATCAGTTTGTAGTAAGAATTAGTTGAAGGATGAAACTCTACTTGTCAAGTATATATATATATATATATATATATATTCTCTTATTTTAAGGATAAATTAATTATTAAACTTTCGGGAAGGGATCTTAAAACGAAAAATGTGTTATCCTAATATCTTCCATTTTGTTGAACCAATGGTATTTTAAATCATCATAAATTTTTGGCTTTGAGGCCCACAATTCTACAATTGTTTGTGATTGATGACCTCAATCACTCCCTATAAATATTTACATTTTCCTCCAATTACTTGTCTCTAATTGTCACCAATGTTCTCCTAATCCAGATCATAATTTGGTGGTGACCCTTTCATTTCTCTTTTCCTCTTATTAAGACTAAATTTTATTAACCCAATTTCCGATGTGGGTTTTCCCACAAAGATACTTTCTATTTTCAACCTTTTATTTTCAAAGAACAATTTCAAATTACGAGGACACAATTTATTAAAGGAGGGGAGAATGTAACACCCCAAGATTCCACGGTACACTTCACTTATAATAATACAAAAGCGTGTGTTGTACGAAACTTAGAGTTCTAACACACACCACAACCAATCAAACTAGCTGTTATGAATAGTAATACCCACTTTTTAAAATTTTATAAATTTTATCTTTCAAAATGAACTTCAGTTTTGGATTCAGAATATCGAAATTATCTTAGGGTGAAATTTTGGTGCTTTTCGGATAACTTTCATATTTTGCTGAATAGTGAAAATTACTAAATTTTAATTAAAAACAACTTTTTTAATCGAAATAACTAATAGTGATAAATTATGAATTTGAGTGGTTTTAAAGTATATTTAGAATATATTTTTACCATTTAATACAATGTTAGTCATTGGACATAATTTCACAATTAAACAGGACAGAAACAATTTTTAATCTTTTGATAGTTATTATATCTTAAAAAACACTTTTTGTTTTGGCAGCGGGAATTAATTTTAAATTAATTTCTGCCACTTATGTGTTTTGAATTTGAACAAATGGATTCCATATTTGGAATCATAATGTACAAATTGTGTAAATAGGTAACTTTTATTTTTAGACATTTTGAATAATTAATTCGGTAAATACTTTATTTACCACGGTTAAAGGGTAAATCCGGTAAATAAGGGTTAAAATATAATATTATAATAATAATAAATTACCCTAAAACGTGTCCTAACCTTATTGGTGGATAAATTTCAAACCATGGTAATCTTTGGGTTGATTTTGGGACCCCATGGAGCCACTTGTAGGTGATAGGGACACTTTATATTAATTAAGTTAAAGTGAATACAAAAATGACATATGCTTATATCTTTTAAAAAAAATAATTTTTACATAGGGTTATATATGTTATAATTTCAATTATAAATATTCATTAGAACTCTAAAAATATTTCCTACATAATGATATTTTATTTATAAATTTTAGACGTTGAAAAAGAAAAAATATATATGACACAATAATGATGCAGTATTTTCCTTATTAATGAAAGAATAAAATAATTGTTATTATAAATTTTAAAATAAATATAATCTGAATATTTTGATGACATACACAACTTGTATTGGTTACTATGACATGTTAGGATTTCTTAAATGAATTTTTTTTGAATTAATAATGTTTTTAAGAATATAAAAAAAATCAATTATGGAGTAGTGTTAAAATCGAAATAAATGAGTTTTTAAAACAAATATTATATTATTAATTTATATTCTGTTCCTAAAATTCTATGTTTCGGCCAAGAGACTCATATCAAGATAGTTGTATCATTAATGGACCACTTGGGGGGTCTCTTGGAGGTATATAGAATGTTTATTAACTATATGATAAAAAAATACAAAGTGACATGGTAAGTGTCAAACTAATTAACTAAGAGTTAAAACTAAACGATAAGGTTAATATAATGACCCAAACCTATCTAAATTATATTGGTTTAGTGGTTTTCGACCCATACCCACCTTAACCTTTAAGTAATCCACTTTTGAGCCATTATAAATTGAATATAAATTTATTATAAATTAATATTTCTAGAGGCCCAGAGAGGGCCGATTGGTATCTCCGGGACCTCGACGCCTACATTCATGCACGCCGGGGTTATGTAGTGTCGACTCATAGATTCCAGTCCATGATGTGATTGGTGAGTGACGAGGAGGAGAAAGAGAGTAATCCTTCTTCAGGGGGCGGTGATTTTGGTGGTCCCCCTGCCGCAGCTGAAGAAAGGGAATCCCCCCCTGCCCGTGAGGTCCCACCCACAGGTAGCTCCATAGAGTTCGAGGGAAGCAATGAAATTCAACAAGAAAACTAGACCATTGGTGCCCCCTCCATCCCCTGCTGTTGCCAGACCTTCTCAGGTTGAGCCCCCCCCCCCACCCCACTAGCTGTTCCTATTACGGCTGCAATTCTGGGCGTATGGAGAATTTGGGATGACCTGAGGGCCAGTTTCCCAGATGAAGAGGTTTGGTCGTTATTCCAAATGGGCCCTCTTGAGCTTCCAGGTATTGGGACAATCTTTGCTCCGCCCCACTTGCTGCTGGAGGAGGATCTGGACGAAGTAGTCGCCTCATTGAAGGAGATGGGAACATACGTTCATTCACTCCAGAACCGGATTTATGGGTCACCTGAGTGTCCATGATGATAAGACATCCTGAATCGTCTGATTCTGAAGAAGAGGTTTCCCTGCTTGTCCATTCTAGATTTCCACCTCCTTTATTGTGAAGGTTCTAAAGTTTCTTACCTTTGTGCTGGGTGTCGAGGAATCCCAAGGGGAAATTCCCACCCTGGAGTATACTCCATGTGGTACCTCAGTATGTGAACACGCGCTTTCACCCATAGGGGTCATCGAGGAGGGGTCTCCTGGCGCAGCTGAGCTCATGGAAGCGACCATTGAGGACCCAGCTAGGGTCTTTCCTCCTCCAGCTCCTCTCAGCATTCTAAGTGAAGAACTGTCCCCTGGGCAGATCCAGAGACGTCAACAGGCTTTTCGTTTATCTGAACATCTTAGAGAGGGGACATCAGGTGATCATGAATTCCCGTTTCCTCAATTTCCAACTTGCATATTCTGATTTTGCGAGTCATTAACTGTTTTGGCACATGGTGCAAGGCCACTCAGGGATCTGGCTATGGATACCCAAGTTGTTGTACCTTCTACTCCCTTATCATCTAAGGGATCTCCTGCAGCCACACCCAAGCATGAAGAGATGGCATGCCCTGCTGAAGGGGATAGCGATATGGACGCTATACTTCCACCTTCACCAATCAGAGATGTGTCAGAGGAGGAATAGTTGGAAGCCGAGACTCCCACTGACCAAACAGACCCTTCAATTCCAGGGGAGAATGGGGCACCTGTGATTACTAAGGGGTCTCCAGATCCAACGGGGCCAACCACCTCAGTCCCAATGGATCCCATGGTGTTGGAGGAAGAGCCTACCTTCATGCCAATTATTGGAAACCCAGAGCATGCCATTATTTTGTTTACCGAGGTAGTGATTTCCCCAATCTTGATCTCCGTAGGTGACCATTTGGGGAAGAATTTGGGGGTTTCTGCCCTTGGGTGTGGCCTTAGGTCCTGGAAACCTCTAGGAGTTTCTAGGACTCCCTTGCCTCTCGAAGATGTAGCGTCTTCCTCGAGTGGCCGTAGCAGTGAAAAGCTTGAGGATACCGACGCCTTGATGTTCAGGGTAAAATTTCTCAATCTCTTGCCACTAATTTTTTTTCTGCTTCCCTTTTATGATTAGGGATACATACATGTGTTATCGACTTTCAGGCTTTAGGACCACAAACTTTGGCATTGGAGGTTGCGTCGTCGGATCCGATCGTGCCTGTGACCACAACCGCCGGGGGAGAAGTTGTTGTGGTGCCAGAGTTTGCGGGTGAAGCCTCATAAAGTCCCTCTTTGGGAATGTTCATCACTGAGTACATATCATCATCTGGGAGTGACTCCGATCCTGTCAAAAATCCCTTTTCAGTCTTCGTCTTGCTCGCCAAAGGGCTTGGGAGAAAATTTGGAAGCTGATTTCTGAGACGCCCTTGGCTGAGATGCCGACTAAATTACCGAAGCTATGCAATCTGATTATGCTATTGGGATTTGACCTCTTTGACTACCATGGTAATTATGATATAGTCGAGCAGGCGGTCACTGACAGGGAGAGACTGGGCGGTTTCAAATCTCACCTTTCTGCTGCTCAATTTGAAGCCTACCTTTCTGCGACCCGACAGCTTTGCCTAGCAGAGGCTCAAGATCATGCCAGGGTAGTTGCGAGACTCCATGGAGAAGTCATTGAGCAGCGTTCTTGACTGGAGGTGCTGAGGAATGACATACAAAAGTTGTGGTAGGAAGAGACTAATGTCATCACCATAATTGAATAAGGAGAGCGGCAAATGGAGGAGGGGATGAGGGCAAGGTCAAAGGCAGCCCAGGAGGCGGAAGAGTTGCGGGATGGTGTAGATGTTGAAACAAACTTACTATAGAATCTCTCTCAAACAATTGAGGATTCTCATCAGCACCTGATACAACATTATGAATCCGCTGAAAAACTCCTGTAATAACCTTTCACACTAGAGGAGACTTTGGGTTGTGGATGCCCTTCTCACCAACTTTGTTATGGAACAACGAAATGTTTTTTTCTTCGCGCTTTTGTTGTCTTCTCCTATCACAGAAATTATTTGGCATGATTTCTGTATATGTTAATTCACCGAACATAGAATAATCGAAGTTCATGACAATTGATAAAAGTAAAAACAATCTCTAACCTTTTCCTGGGTCATGGGATCCAGCGAGCATAGTGTGACTATTGCTAGTGTTTTGTAGAAAAAACCCCACAAACTTTTTTTCTTTTCTATTAATATCCTAATTTTTCTTGGGCCCATTTTGTGTGGACCCTGTGGGTATGGCCCGACTTTTTCGTAGGTCGCCCTTTTCGGGTTGTCATCCTAACAGGCTTTACGCCTCTTTTTGTAAGCGATTTAAAGTCCCGCCAACAAGACTATCATTACTGATGTTTTAGGTCCAACAACTTTGACCAGATATAGTGGGGAGAGGGACCCAATGAGGTCTACTTGATTAAAACATGTCTTTATATCCTTCAGATGCATGTGGGGGGAAGCATGTTTAGATTTGAACACAATACAGGGCATGTCTCAAGGCATGGGAGCCGTATCAGCGTGCAGAGGTACGAAGAGCATTGCCTAAGGACATATTTCCTTTGGTAGACTGGATAGGGGTGATCAATATGCAGAGCCTATGAAGGCATGGTATGCATAGTCATGAAAAGGTGTCCTTAAGTCAATGACTCTCCATTTCTGATGGCCTGCTGACTTCATGGAAGTTCGGCTTATGGAAACCACCATGGGTGGCATGGGGAATTATGAAAACCACCGGGGTGGCATGGAAAGGGTGTGTGATGTCTGAAAGGGTTTGAGAACATATTTATCAATCAGGAGTGTGGACCCATGGTCCCTGTCCTACAAATTTAGTTAGCGCAAAATATGGTTAGAGCTTGGCGAAGTTTAAAGTCATGCAGCTGGGACATCATTCAAAGCAGAATGGATTCTCCTAGTTCTTGGTAATCTCATCAAAGACGTTCTTCCATATTTAAGAATGGTTGTGAGAGAGGCTGGTAAACTGTAGCTTAGAGGGTTTCCAAATCCCAAGATGGACATGGGGGCTCAGGGGCCAAAAGGCGTATGGAGAGAAGCATTACCTAAGGAAATCATTCCTTTGGTAGACGGGCCAGGGGAGATCATTACACAGATCCAATAAGGTCATGGTATGCATAGTCATGAAAAGGTGTCCTTGGGTCAATGATTGCATTCTCCCGATAGCCGAGAAACATCGGGGAAGTTGACGTTCGGGACCACCAGGGGTGGTTTATGAGTGTTCGGCTTTTTCTGAGCATAGAGTATGGTTTATGAGGAGAGGGTGCCTGGATACGGGAGAAACACCTAGGATTAATTTCCTGAGAAAGGGTGAAGTCATTCTTGCTCACGCTGGTGTGATACGGTGGTTTTTTCAGGTCTGACCCGTGCACTGAGGGACAGAGAAAAGCCTCAGTTCCTTACTGAACCCATGACAGGTCTGACTGTGCAGTTTAATGTCATGCGGCAAGGATGGCTTTCGTGTAGTTTAACGTCTTGTGATAAAGACGAGGTGCATTATTAAAGGATGTTGTGCAGTACAACGTCATGCAGCGAGGATGGGGGAATCATTAAACCAGTGAAAATTCTTGTAGTTTGAGGCATTTCCCTATATGTTTAATGCTTGGTCTTGGAAGCTTTATGCCAAGAGGCCAAGATGTTCCATGCAGTTTAACGTCATGAGGTAAGGACGTGGTTACAAATGCCACTCTTGATCAGAATGTAACTGGGCTTGAACATCTCGGCATGTCCAAGACATGGAGAGGGGTTGATGGCGTAAATCATGGTTCTGGGGCTTCTTGGATCAGGAGAAATGATATGGGGGCTCTAAGGATGGTAAGCATATAGAGCTACGAAGATTACTGCCTGAGGAAATCTTGCCTTTGGTCGACAGGCCCGGGGCTATCAATATGCAGATCCGCTGAGGGCTTGGTATGCATAGTCATGAAAAGGTGTCCACAGGTCGATAACTTTCCACTTCTGATGGCCGTGAGTGGTTATGAGGATCCGTGATTGTCCGGGACACGAATTCTGTCATTTGGTAAGAAAATGTTTGGAAATGTTGAGGGTATTCGGCCCTGGTTGCTGTTAATGCTTAGAGAGATCCCAGCGCTGATTTATCTTGAGCGCGAGGGTGTACCTTCACACCATGAAGTTTAATATCATGTGGTAAGGACGAAGTACTCATATTTTAGTGGTCATAGAGCTCGGACCACTGGGTGACTATTTCTGTAGTCACTCGATGGATAACTGAGTTAACATGCTCTGATATACTCGGAACAAGGTGGGGGGTGAAGGGTGTAAACTATAACTTTGAGGTTTTCCGGATTAGGAGGCATGGTGTGGGGGATCTGACGCTGGTAAGAGTACGGTTCTAGGAAGATTACCACCCACAGAAATATTTCCTTTGGTAGACCGGCCAGGGGCTATCAATATGCAGAGCCGTTGAGGGCATGGTATGCATAGTCATGCAATGGTTTCCCTGGGTCGATGACTTTCCACTTCCGATGGCCGCGACTGATTATGAAAATCCAAGATTTCTCACATTACAGAGTTCGGCATATGAGTATAATGGCGCCCAAGTATACAAGAAACATCTTCATTGTAATTGTCAGTTAAGTCAAATTAGCCAATCCTTGACTTGATGTTCATAGATGCAAGTCGTCACGTGAACCATGGGTGGATACATAGGCTAACTGGGTAGGGATACCCTGGCAACATTTGGATGTGAGGGGGGAGTAAACCTATAAACCACTACTCCATAAATTTTTGGATCAGGAGATATGATATGGGGGCTCTAAAGCCGGTATGCGTATGGGGATAGGAAGGGTATCGCCTGAGGAAATATTTTCTTTGGTAGAAGGGCTAGAGGCTGTCAATATGCAGAGCTGCTGAGGGCATGGTATGCATAGTCATGAAAAGGTGTCCACGGGTCGATAAATTTATGCTTCTGATGGCCATGAATGGTTATGAAGATCCGAAATTATCCGGGTCATGGAGTCTCGTGTATGACGAAGATGCATCCAAATGTGTAAGGAGTATTCCCATCTCATTTCACCTTATATCTAGGGTGGTTCATGAAGAAGTCTGTGTAGTTTAACGTCGTGCGTTGAGGACGAAGTCCATGCAATTTAACATCATGCCGTGAGGACGAAGGTGAACTGACATGAAAAAGGGATTCCGTGTAGTTTAACATCATGTGGTAAGCATGTAGAGTATATATATCTATGTTCTCTATTATCGGAGGCTGGTCTAGGAAATAATATCCCAGCGTCGCTACGTATCCAGCGATGGCAGGAATCAATCCATACGTAGTTCTTTTAGGGAATACACCCTCGTGCGGGTCTGGTCCGTACGGGGGGAGGGGGTATTTGGGGCTTTATTTGGGGTGGCTGGGCCAGGGTGTGGAATTATGGAGTCACTACGTATCCTGCAAGGGCAGGAATCAAGCCTTATGTAGTTCTCTGAAAGATGATACACCCCGTGTAGGTCTGGTCCATAAAAGGGGTAGAAGGGGCATTTTTTTTCTTTTACCCTTATCCATGCAGTTTAACATCGTGCGGTAAGGACGAGGGATACACCACGTGCAGGGCTAGTCCATACAGGGGGGGGGAGAGGGAATTTTTAACTTTTATTCGGGGGTGGTTGGGACCGGATGGGAAACCCTGGCGTCATTACGTATCCTGTGAAGGCAGGAATCAATCTGTATGTCGTTATTTTAACAAATAATACGCCTCTTGCAGGTCTGGTCCATACATGGGGGAAGGGGAATTTTTTAGTTTTATTCAGGGGCAGCTGGGCCAGGATGGGGAACCCTGGCGTCGCTACGTATCCTGAAAAGGTAGGAATCAAGCCGTACATGGTTCTTTTAACAGATGATACACCCCGTGCAGGTCTGGTCCGTACATGGGGGAAAGGGCATTTTTCACTTTTATTTGGGGTGGTTGGGCCAGGATGTAGAATCCTGGAATCACTATGTATCCTGCAAGGTAAGGAATCAAGTTGAACGTAGTTCTTTAACAGATGATACACCCCGTGCAGTGCTGGTCTGTACACAGGGGGAGAGGGCATTTTTATCTTTTATTCGGGTGTGGCTGGGCAGGATTGGGAACCTTGGCGTCGCTACGTATCCTGTGAGGGCAGGAATCAAGCCGTACATAGTTTTTTAACAGATGATACACCCCGTGCAGGTCTGGTCCGTACACAGGGGAAGGGGGGAATTTTGTTTATTCAAGGGTGCGGATGTGCCAAGATGGGGGATCCTGGTGCCACTACATATCCTGTAAATGGCAGGAATCAAGTCATATGTATTTATCTAAAAAAGTACACCCAGTGAAGGTATGGTCCATACCTGGAGGAAGGGGACATTTTTTAATATTATTCCACTTAGGAATGGCTGGGCTGTGATAGGGGATCTCAGCGTCACTACGTATCATGCGAGGGCAGGAATCAAGCCATACGTAGTTCTCTGAAATCCATGTAATTTAACATTGTGCGGTGAGGACGAGGTACTCTTAGTTTAGGGTCATAGAGTTTGGACCATTGGTTGCTTTGCAGTTTAACGTCCAGCAGCACAGACGATAACTGCTTTTGATTTCTATGCAAAATACTTCTTCCGGAATCTCGCATTTGTAGGAGCGGTAGTGAACTTCCCGTCCTTGGAGATCAGGGCATACGCTCCATTGGAGTAGACCTTGTGTATAACATATGGTCCCTCCCACTTGGGCTTCAGCTTTGGAGGTTTCTTTCCGGGTATCATTGGGGTCTGGAGCACCAACACCAATTCTCCTTCCAAGAAAGACCGAAGGCAAACCTTTTTGTTGAAGGCTCATGCGATCCGATTCTAGAATGCATCCGTATGGAGAAAAGTATGCAACCACTTCTTGTCCAGCTATTCCAATTAACCCACCCTCTTTTCCGATTGCTCATCGTTGGATAATTGATCACAAACGGAAACACGGAGATAGGGTAATCAGAGCTCAATGGGTAGGACCACTTCTGTTTCGTATACTAATGAGTATGGAGTAGCCCGAGTAGCGGTGCTGGTTGTGGTTCGATAATCCCACAATGCATGTAGGAGTTTATCCGGCCATGAATTCTTGTCCTTCTCCACCATTTTATGGAGAATGTTGGACAGGGTCTTGTTAAAAGCCTCTATCTGTCCGTTGGCTGCTTCATGGTAGCGGGATGAGTGGTTATCCTTGATACCATATTCTTGGTACAGTTTCTTCAATTCAGCAGACCACAAGTTGGGGCCGTTATCCCTCATTATGGTATAAGGGACACCAAATCTGGTGATGATACTGGCCTTCACAAAACTGAAAAAATTTATTTCCACGACTTCCTTAAGGGGTATAACTTATTCCCATTTGGAAAAGAATTTGGTTGTCGTGAGGATATTCTTCAGCTGTTTGGCTGTGGCGGGAGGATATGGTCCCACGACGTCCCTTCCCCAGACAGCAAATGGCCAGGAGTACTTGGCCTAATGAATTAACCTCGGGGGTTGGTGTATGAAGATGGAATGAATTTGGCTTGAGTGGCAATTTGTGGTAAAGTGCTCTCAATCTCGTGCCACTATGGGCCAATAGTACCCAAGCCTTCGAACCTAATGGGAAAGCTTGGACCCTGACTGGTGTGCCCCACATACTTAGGCATGTACTTCAGTCATGACGGAAGCAGTTTCTTCTCCATCAGTGCATCTGATGAGGACTCTGTCGAGGCCTCATTTGTAGAGGACCTCTTGCTGACTCGCATCATCGAATAGGGAAAAGTTGATTTCCCTTCTCCGTATTTGCTCTCGTTCAACTGTGTCTGATAGAAATTCTCCAATTTGAAGGTAGTTTGCAATGGGGGTCATCTAGACAGTGGTGGGAGCATATGTATTAGGGATAGGACTAACTTCGTTGATTTCTTCCATCATGGTCTGAACAAATGGAAAGACCATTTGACGATGAGCAATACTATTGATTGTTTCATCCCGGCCTGGGTCGGCTAGGGCTCTGTCCGCATTGGCTAATGCATCGTCCTGGGCATTCTAAGACAAGGGAATATAGGTCAATTTTGGTTCTGTGGAGAATTCCTCCATTAACCCTCAGACATGGTCAAACAGGGGAATCAAATCCTCCTTTTTAATAGTATAGTCACCATTGAATTGATTGATGACCAGTTCCGAGTCGCCTTTTACCCTAAGGTGTTACACTTGTTCCTGGAGTGTGAGATCTAGGACTGCAATGAGGGCTTGATATTCCGCCTCATTGTTCGTACATCCTTCTAAAAGGAGGAAGGAATATGGAAAGACTGACTTTTTCGGGGACATGAGTATTATCCCTAAGCCCACCTTGTTAAATTTAGGATCTTCCATCCTCTTCCCTATCGGGCTTCGGGATGCACCGTCAAAGTACATTTCCCATGATGGGAGCTCCTCTTGAACTGTGAAGATGTCTTCATTAGGTAGCTCGATGTCCAGAGTGGTAGTCCCCGTTGAGGGGTGCTCTGCAAGAAAATCTGCTAACGCCTGGCCTTTGATGGCCTTCTGAGGCACAAACCAGATGTCAAACTATTGCAGGATGACTTCCCATCGGGATAAGTTCCCGGTCAACATCGAGCGGGTGAGGATGTACTTGAGTGGGTTAATACGCGAGACCATGTGGACTTCATGATGCTGTAGATAATGTCACAACTTTTTAACTACGAATAACAAGTCCAAATAGCTCTTCTTGATAATTGAGTATTGAGTTTCAACATCAATCATGGTTCGGCTGAGGTAATAGAGAATATTTTCACTACCTGCATCATTCATCAATGTGAGAAAGGCTCCCAGTGACCTCTCTAGGGTCGTCACGTATAGGATGAGAGCTCTTCCTTCAACTGAGGGCATGAGCACTAGTGGGCTTAAGAGGTACTTCTTCCAGATGTTGAACGCCTCTTGAAAGTCATCTGTCCATTGGTACGTGACTCCCTTCTTCATTAACCTGGTAAAGGGAAAACATTTGCCTTCTAGGTTGGCTATGAACCTCTTGATATAGTCCAGGTGTCCTTGGAATCCCATCAACTCGGTGAGGTTGTGGGGAGGTGGCAGGCCGAGGATGGGATTTGTCTTTTCCTGGTCGACTTCGATGTCACGATGGTATACGATGAAGCCAAGGAATTTCCTTGAGGTAACCCCAAAGCCGCATTTCAAGGTATTTAACTTCAAACTATGTTTTCGAAGTTTGTTGAAGACGATCTCAAGGTCTAAGAGGTGATATGAGCATTGTATGGGCTTAACCACCAAGTCATCCACGTAGTATTTAACGAATCCCCCTAGGAATGGTTTAAAGATACGATGCATAGCGCATTGATATATGGTGTCAGCGTTCTTGAGACCAAAGGGCATGCCCCTGTAACAAAATACTCCTTGAGGGGCCCTGAAGGCAGTGGCTTCTTAGTCTTCTCAGGCCATCCTGATTTGATTATACACAGAATAGCTATCCATGATGGATAGACCCTCATACCCGGTCATTGCGTTGATTAATAACTCGGTGATCGGTACTGGGAAATCATCTTTTGGGAAATGCCGATTGAGATATCTGAAATCAATGCAGATGTGGATTTTTCCGTTCTTTTTCTTGAGGGGGAAAATATTAGCTAACCAGATGGGGTACTGGACTTCTTAAATGAAGCCTGCTTTAATAAGCTTATCGAGTTCAGCCTCTATTTTTGGATCATGTGAGGGGTGAGTCCTTCTAGCAGCTTGTTTATAGCCCTGGTGGTCTTCTGGCAGACCTAAATAGTGTGTCACCACTTCGGGATTGAGTCCCAGCATCTCTGTGTATTTCTAGGAAAAAACATCTTGGTGTTTCCTCAAGAAGGAGGTATATACCTCATGCTCCTCAGGAGACATGGCTGCACTAATGAGAGTGGGCCTCAGGTCTTCCTCGGTACCCAGATTTATTTCCCTGAGCTCATCCCCAGTGGTGGAGATACCTTCCTCAAATGTGAGAGGTGAATCCTTGAGATCCTCTTCCTCTTCTTCCCCCACATTCTCTTCTTCTTAATTCGGCGACGGGAGGGTTTCCAGCCCGGGATCTTGGGAGTCTAGAGGTGAGGTATCGTGGGCGTCCCTACTCAAGTATATGTCCTCTAATTGATGGTTAGCAGTCATTTCCGTGTTGTTATTCCCAGCCATTACGACCAAAGTCATGAGGATAACTGAGTACGTGTCCGGGCTCCAACCCCTACTCTCAACATGGTTGATGGGAAGTGCATAGTCTCTACCAAGCTATCTGAGGGGGTCTTCAAGAACTATTTCTAGACCATTTGGAGTGGGGATCCAGTCAATACCATTGAGATAAGGCTTATTCTACTTTTGCTCATAAAACCTGGCATCAATGTAGTGTGACTCGGAGATCTCGAAAGGGGCCTTGTCAGCGTGCAATGTCCCACTTTGTCCATTGACGCAATACTTGATACAATGGTGGTAAGATGAAGGAACGACCATGTGCTTATGGAGCCACGACCTTCCCAATAGGGCATTGAATGTTGTGTTCTGTTGGACCACGAGGAATTCTGAGTAGTCCACGAGATCGCCAAAATGGGTCTTTAGCTTGATTTGTCCCATTGGATTCTGCTCGCTCTTTTCATAACTTAACAGAGTTGTGGCTGAGGGTTCTAGGTAATTCTCATTGCATCCTAGCTTACAGAGTGTCCGTAGGGGAAGGAGGTCAACTCTAGAGACGTTGTCAATGAAGACTTTATGGATCTCAACATCATTTAGTGTGCTGAACACATATAGTGGTTTGATGTGACCTTGCATGACGACATCTTCATCTTGATCGGTGAAGGAGATCACCGCATTGCATCCAATCGGGCTAGTCTCTGCTTGATAAATCTCGGTGGCAGCTACCTTGGCTTGAAACTCCTAGGGGCTGAGCACGGATTCTGTAAGTGCCTCCCTGAGGTCTGCTGACAAACTCAGGGCATCCAGGATTGAAAGTTTTGCTGGTACCGACGCCAGCAGCTTAATGATGTCTTATTTTTGTTCCAGCGGCTGAAACTTCTCCATTGGATGGAGAGTATTAGCGTGCAGCTTAGGAGTGGGAATATGTGATGAGGAGGGACCGACTGTAGGGTCAGATGCCAAGGATGCCCCCATGTTTTGGGGGTTTGGCCCGGCCGGTCTGTTTGTGCGCACTAGGCGGCTAGACACTTGTTCCTCCTCTGATGGGTACCGTAGAATGATGGGGTTAGAGTGACTGCTTGTGGAGTTGGGTCCCTCCCATGGTTTTCCACGATACTGGCAGTTTGGGCTGAGGTCCAACCATAGGGTTGGTTCCAGCCGTGACTGCGCCTCCCCTGGTATCCCCTACCTCTACAATTCCTTCTCTCGGCCCCTTGTGTTGGGAACTCGGGTTCATAACTATACCCCTTGTCAGGAAAAATTTCATTATATGGAAGACATTGATGGAACTTAAGATTAACTCCTCGTCCTGTGATAGGTCAACCTGGTCGGTTGTCCTTGATGGTGATGTTTGGTGGGTCGGTGCCTGTGGCGCCAAGTTTGCGGGCATAAAATCCGCCAGGTTAGAACTAACTTTGGCCATGTAGTGGACTGCTCCTCTTTCTCTTTCCTCATCCCTTTTCGACCGCGTTTGGATGACCGACTCATAGAGTGTTGTGAGGCCGATATTTTCAATTGTGCGGCATCAGAGGCTGTTGGCGGCAACACCGACTGTCGTAGTTGAGCTCGAAGTATGACCAGGGCTCGGCTGACAGTCTTCTGAGTCATCCAGTCATAAAATTTCAGCCCCTTCTTGCTAGTAACTTCCTGCCACCCCTCCCCTTTGTCAGAGTCAGTGGTAGAAATATACGTCACATATGATGGGGGTGGTCCCAGCTCGACCTACCCGGAGTCTGCCATCCTTTGTAGGAGGTCTTTGAAGATGAATCATTCCCAGATATTGTGCCCCAACATTGGGTGTTAGGGACAGTAATCTGGCCTGTCATAGTGGAAGACTTCCTCGGGCTTCCTTGGCTCTGGGAGGCGGAGAAAATTTCAATTCATGGCGGCGATTAAGTAGCCGCGTACTTGGTCCTCTCGGAATGAGTATACTTTGTTTCTTCATTCCTCAAACTGGTTCCGATTTGATCCTCTCTTATCATCCCATTTAGGCAGAGGTAGCCGCTGATATACAGGGGTCCCATGATGATTCGGTGGAGTAATGAGTGGTGGATCAGGCACAAGGGATGGGTTGAGTGTGACAGAGGATGCTTCAGCTCTAGCTGATCTCATTACAGGAGCCTGTGAGGCTATTTGGGACATCAGATTAGTCTGCTTAAGGGAGTCCTCAATCCTCTAGGAGATGGATGGGAGATGGTGGAAGCTAGTGGTGCACTCTACTGGTATGAGTGGAGTTCGCAGCTCATCTTGATGATTATCGATGCATAGGGCAAGCATCTCATCATGGGGAATTGTCATGTTTAGAGAGTAGGGCATACCTTTCCATCTGGCGATGAAATATAAGACTCTATCGTACTCCCACGGCATGTAATTCATGAGGTCACTGACTGTTGTTTTAGGCAACATCGAGCTGAAGTGGAACAGGAATGGCTACCAAAGGTCTTCCGAGCTTTTTATTGACTGGGCTGGCAGGATCGTATACCAGATGAAGGCGGATCCTTGCAAGGTCCCTACGAAGCATCTGAGTTTCATTGCTTCTCGTTGTTCTTGAGTTCCCATCACAGGGTCACAATAAGACGCGTAGTGCATCAAATGTTGTTCTGGATCACCTGATCCATTGAAAATAGGGAATACATGGCTCCTAAAATTTGGTGGAGGTGTTTCTTTGCTCACCCAATCCGGGTATGGATTCTACCCTGGCTGTATCAGAGCGCTTCGACCTTCCATTGCTTTCAATCGAGCTGTTAGTGCCTCGATGGTGTTGGTGAGACCCTGGTTTACATCCTGTTGGGCCCAGTCATGGGATGGTGTAGACCGAGGCATTGTTTGAGTATCCTGCTCAGTTGGAACCAGGGGTGCATGTGCCGTTTGTGACACCCTCGGAGGGTTCAAACATACTCACTCCGGTTTCTTCCTGAGTGGCGGGAAGTCTTGGTATTCATTCAGATCCACATTTAGGTAGTTGTATGGGTCGGGAACCTCATTGGCAAAGAGCCCTGACCGTGCCTCATTTTCCAGGGAAAACATTGGTCTTTGAGGTGCACTTACTAGGAGTGAATGATGTGGCTCCTCTTGGGACGTGCTTTTGATAAGACAGTTACTCTAGATTATCATGGCATTAAGCCACCTCAATTATTTCATTTCCACTTCTTGTCGTGCGAATATCTCTTTGATCATGAGTGGCTTGTTTTTGTCGAGATAAGGAGGAATGTTAAGGGAAACTAGTCTTTTATTCTTATCCTTGTTGTAAGCTCGCAAGGTAGGCGGAGGAGGGTTAGATGAAGGGGAGGCCATATTTATGGTGGCCCTCTGGTTCCGGGTGTGCACACCTAGTGGTTCGTTGTGGGTCATAGCCTAACTGGAACCATCGTCTCCCGATCCATCAGGATTTTCATCATCTTTGGTGTCACCTGTGGGGTTAGCCTCTATGGCGTTGATAAATGTATATCGCGTGGTAGATAAGATGTCAACTTCCAAATAGGAAGAGTATATCTCGCGTCTTCTATTGGTCCTCCCGTTCTTGCCCCGAGATTGCTTTCGGACTCCTTGAAGAAGGGTGACATAGAGATTTCATTGATGTTTCCATATGGTATGCCTCCCCCTTTAAGGGGATAATGATTCAAAGGATGGGATAGGGTAGGAGCCTCCTCTTCTGACTGTCCTCCCTATACGAGAGAATACTGATTCTTGTGGGGGAGGTTGTTGTTGAGGAGGTAAAAATGCCCCCATCCCTGAGGGATGGGGCTGGCTCTATTCCTTGGACATTGAGTCTCTTCCAAATTTTATTGGTCTTACGGGGGCATTTGTTGTTAATAATGCCCCCAGCCCTGCAGGCTGGGTTTGACCCTAGATTGCAGTAGTGGCTGCTGTTATCACTACCTGCCTGATCTTTCTCGCCCCCATTCTGGGGTGAACTGGATTTGACGCCGAGTTCTTTTATGAATCAATCCCCTCCGGGGAGGCAGACAATGTCCGTTGATTGGCCTCTCTTAGGCGAGAGGTCTGTTGTATGCTTTCGGTGTCCTGATTCTGGAGTTTTTTAATGGCTTGTTCCCGTCGGCCCTGATGCTTCTGGGACTTACTCAAGGCCTAACTCTATGGGGTGTGTTGCCTCTCTTGAGCAGGGACCCCACTCGATTGCTATCTTGTTGTGATGATGTTGCAAGACACCATGCCGAACGGGTTCTTCTGGTTGGGGAGAGGAGTGAAATGCAGAGCTCCATGTTCCCCCCATCCTTTGATATGGACTCCTGTCAAAGCGTCACCGATGAGGTGGCGCAGCTGGTGCAGCACGCAGAGGTAGGCTATCTCCATGTTTCCTTTATGCCTCTCGGGTCGCTGTTGTTGCGCTGAAGGAAGAGCTTCTCGGTCGATGTGACGCAGGAGGTCTCTTATTGTCTTGAAATTTTTTACATACCCGTCTTAGGGCAGGAATCTTGATTTCAGCTGGGGGAGACTTGTCCATATATTGGAGCAGATGTCATGCGCACACCCTTCTGACAACTTTCTAGGTATGTCGAAGTGAGAGGTGGTCGTGGGCCAGAACATAACTGGTATATCATTTCTGGCCAGTCGTTTCCTCATGTGCAACATGTCGGCATACTCCTCCGCTAGTGATTCCTCTACCTGGTCATCCCAACTGAGGCACTCACTGATAGTGTGGTTGGAGGCAGTGGGACTGGTAGGTATTGAATTGTCTTATGGGCTATTCTGAGGTGGTTTAGAAGATGAACGCGGCCCTGGACCATATTCTGATCCAAGAAGGGTGTCGTTGGAGACTAGCTGGGAATCTAACATGCTTGATTCCGTCCTTCTGAGTTCCTCAGCATACAAGGGCTTCTCTATGCTTGATTCGGAAAGGGGAGGACCTTCCTGTCGATATGATAGGTCACTGCGAGGAGAACCTCTGCAATAGTGGTCATGATGGTGAGGGCTACCATCACACCTGGACGCCTCACTGCATAGAGGAATTTTGCAGTGGATACCATGTCGAGGACCACTAGGGAAAATCGGAGTAAGGGGAGGACCTTATGGCTGCGTAGCATTGTTACAGTGAGGGCCTTCGCAACAACTGCCATCATGGTTTGACGTTCGATGTTCATTGTTGGGAGGACCTTCAAGACGCACTACGACAAGGGGGGCACTTTCTTGTTGCTTGGGGCCACTATGGGGAGGACCTTCGCAATGGCGGTCATGGTGGTGAGGACTACCATCATAGCTGCTGCAATGGCGAGGACTACCATTAAAGATTCCTAAGGAAGAATATCTGCGGGATACACCCTGGGGAGGGCCTCCAGAATATACCGCAATGAGGGGAGGGCCTTCTCCTTGCTTGACGTCTCTACGGGGAGGACCTCCATTATCAGGGTGGCGAGGACTACCACCGTGATATGATGCCTGGCTGCGCGGAGTGTCATTAAAATGTAACCCTTGAGGAGGACCTTTATAGAAGGCCACGACAAGAGGAGGACCTTCTTTTCATGATGATACGTCACTTCGGGTAGGGCCTCCGTAGTTGCGACTATGATAGCGAGGACTATTATCATAATCTGTGGTCCCACTTCATGGAGAGTGCTTGTAGCGTATACCCCAGGGAGGACCTTTAGGGTAGACCGCAGCAAGTGGAGGACCTTCTGGCTATGTAGCGTTGTTACGGGGAGGGCCTTTGCAACATCTTCCATCATGGTGAGGATGACCATCATGGTTTGACGTTCGATGTGCATCCTGGGGAGGACCTTCAAGATGCACTGTGACAAGGGGGTAATTTATTGTTGCTTGGGACCACTGTGGGAGGACCTTCGCTATGGAGGCCGGGGTCGCGAGGACTAACATCACAGTTAATGCAATGGTAGGGACTACCATTACAGCTGCCGCAGGGAGAATATCTGTGGGATACACCCTCGGGAGGGCCTCCAGAATGTACCGCAAAGTGGGGAGGGTCTTCTCATTGATTGACGTCTCTATGGGGAGGACCTACGTTATTAGGCTGGTGAGGACTACCACTGTGATACGATGCCTGGCTGTGCGGAGTGTTGTTGCAACGTAACCCCTAAGGAGGACCTTCAGGGAAGGCCAAGACAAGGGGAGGACCTTCTTGTCGTGATGAGACGTCACTGTGGGGAGGGCCTCCGGAGTTGTGACTATGTTAGTGAGGACTACTATCATAATCTATGGTCCCACTGCATTGAGAGTGCTTGGAGTGTATACCCCGGGGAGGACCTTCAGGGTGGACCACAGTAAGTGGAGGGACATCTTTCTACTCGATCTTTTGGTCACGCGGAGGGTTACCGTGACTCACATCAAAAGATAAGCTCTCGTGATCGATCGTTATATGCCCGTGAGGGAGGACCCTGCGGGTGCTCTGGGGAGGACCTTTAGAGCCGCTGGTATAAACATTGCGAGGAGGAACTTTGAAACTGCTACTGCCACTCCCATAATATGGTAATGGGTGGGTAGGGATTCCAGCCTTCAATATTTTCCTAGTGGCATTGGGAACCCCAGATTTCAGTAGAGCGAAGTCATGAACTCCCTCTTTATTTTCCGGCTGCCTTCGACATGTTCAGGGCGCTTTATTACAGGCAACAGATACCGTCTGCTGTTGAAAATGACTTTCACCTCTGGGTCCCTGTCTAATTGGCTCCCGTGATGCTTCCAGGATATGCCGACGAACATATCGACTTTTATCTGGGATATATTCTTGCCCTGGAGTATCCACCATGATGGACGGGTATCCCCTAGTTGGAACGAGTGAAGCAGCTCCATCTGGTTGCCCATGCGTCACGGAATATAGTATTCGACCCTCCTGGGCGGAAGCAGGGATGCATATTTGCTCCAAGGTAGCTATCTCGTCTCTTAGATGAGTCACTTCAATTGGGGAGACGGGCTCATGGGCCCTAGTCCTTGTTATTGCCGCTGATGAAATTACATTCCGGAAAGTCTGTAAGATATGATCTAGGATCGATACCTACTCTTCAATCATTTCCAGGATATGCAGAGAGACATCTTTGGCTGCAATGGGTATGAAGGCCCATTCCGGTGTCAGAATAGGAATATCATGCTCCGGTCCTCCGGTGGTTAGTGGGTACTGAAAATTCTCCTATGTCGGGGGCAGGTGAATGAATCTGCCCCTACACCAGGATACGCCGGATTATCTCTCCATTTGCTGCCACATCAGAATGGCGGACTTTACTTTCATCCATAGGGAGCTGGCCCCGCCTATGTTTTCCTCCCACCATATCGAGTCGGAGGCCTTTGTTGGAAGGGAGACGCGCCCGCCTATTAATTGTCGCCACATCTGGATGGTGGACATTATTGATCGCCACAAAATAGGGATGGTAGGCATCAGAAGCATCTTCTAGGATCTGGTCCTACAAACACTAGGTCGCCACCACATCTGGTTGGTGGGCTTCACAACCCTAGGCAGGGAAAGGTGTCTGCCGAGTAGGTGTTGTCCTACGTGAGCGATGGGCTTGATGGAGCCCGGTGGGGATGCGCTCCTACTCGTATGATGCCTCCATATCTGGATGTTGGGATTTGGAGGAGCGAACAGGTGTATGTGCCTGTTCGTGATACGTCTTCGTGCCTGGGTAGCAGAGCTCCTCCTCAAGGACAAGGGTGATGACCGGTCCCGGATTGTAAGTTTGTCGCCCTCGCCGGGCGGTCCGAGGGGCCGGAGCTCGGGGAGCATGGGCCTGGATGCTCAGGGCGACATCCTCATTATCGTGAGGATGTCGAGTCGTGGCGTGACCGTGATGATGTCTTCTGGTGGGGTCCTTGGAGCCAAACCCCCGATCAGTGCGGATGAAGTCCTCAGCGTCGACCTCATATGCCTCCCTAAGGTAAGGGAGGTAATAGTTTTCTTGTTCTGGGGTTAGACTCCCGAAATGGTTTGGGACGGAAACATGGGCCATCTAGATCAGCTTCAGTGGTCATTGTAGGCCAGGTGACCAGTGGGTCATGATGTATTGGAGAGCGTGCATGGCCGCCTCCACTGTTGGGAGAGTACTGTTCACAGGGTACTCTCGGATCAGTTTGTTTGAGACCCAGCATTGAAGATGCTGGGTAGGTGACGGGGTCCTCCATCGGTGAGGATGTCCAGTCATTGTGTAGCCTATAGTGCACACATATGAGTTCCTTCATGACTCTATTGGATCGATGGGAGCTCTGAGTGGTACCTTTAAAACATTTTACCAAATACACACAACAAACCCGTCAAAGCAGAATCTCATGACCCCATGCGTAATTAATGACCTTTCGTGGACCTACTTGTGAGTATAAGGGGGCACAAAGTGGTATTAGGTTAAATATTTCATGATTTGTTAAATATTCAAGACTTGTTCACCATTTTTTGTTTCGAACCATTCCTCTTTGGGAGGTGGAGGACCGACGCCCCCGACAGTTGATCTCGCGGAGGGCTGAACTCCGTTGAATCGCTAAGGTTGGGTACACCAGTCTTTGTTTCGAAACGCCCAATGGTTCCATATCTGATGACATGTGGACCTTCTTTTTCAAAGGAAGGGGTTCGCTGGGTGGTTTGGCCAGCGATGCTTGAGAACTCACATTGGTCGAGAGGATGGGAAGTCGGGCTCATCGCACCCTTTTGGGGGGAATTATTGCATGTTCGAGGACTCTCTTATAGATTTAAGACATATTCATGTTTTTAGGAATCTTTGGTTTATACCCAAGCACAGTATCCATGGATTACTCCTGGTTGCAAATGGTCAGCTGAACATAGGGATTTAGAATCATTTGGTCCTGAGGTTTACCATCCCTCATTAGATTAATGACTCCGAGGACTTTGGACTCACTGAAACGACACGGGTTTGAAGCCCCATAATGGGGTGCTCTGGAGTTTATTTTTGTCCATGAGGGATAGATAATGACCTGAGCAGTTGGATCGAACCAGTGATATGAGCTTTCTAAGTATCCTTACAAGAGGAATCATAATCCTCATAGTTCGGTTGTACAGTTTAAAGTCATGCGGGACGAGGGTGAACCGACATGAAGGAGCTCAGAATGACCGGGTGGCAGGCTTGAAACTCAGGGAGGCTTCCTACATATCCCTATGGTGGGGAATCAAAGTCAACGTAGTTTGAATGGGAGTGTCGGAGAACAGACGTGATTGCCGACCTGGGGGTCCGATGGTGATCAGGCTTGAACCTCTTGGAGGCTTCCTACGTACCCTGCCTAGGAGGCAGGGATCAAAGTCCATGTAGTTTGGGTGTACATGGGGCTTAGGCTCTGAGGCCTCCCAAGAGATAATTTCATGATCGATGCTCACTCTAAGCCCATTGGATTCATGCTCAGTGTGAGAAACAAGAGGCAGCAGTGACCAGACAATCACGTCGCGAAAGGTGCGTCAGTGGGAAGCGAGGTGGGGCTTACTCATAGGGCGGCCCACGGTGCCGGGACTTAATCCAAGATAGAGGCCTGGGGCAAGAAAGCATATCAGGAGAGGGACGTGTCCCCAAATAAGGACGGAGCAGCACCCTTCCCCACTACGCTCTTCCTTGGCCATGGTCGTGGGGAAGTACGGAGGTTCGTGGGGGCTTCCTTCTGATGGGTAGTCTGCCACTCCCTTGGGAGGGGAAGAGTGATCTAGTCCTAAAAAGTGGAGGGTCACAAAAGGGACTCCTGGGATTGGACACCGCGTTACCGTGGGAATGTGAACTCAGGAATTCTTTGGGAATCTGCTCAAGGGGCGGAGCAACCCCTTCTCCCTTGCTTACCATGGGTATGTTAACTCAAAGCAGCATGCTGATGCACCTGAAGGTCACATCACACGGGTCTGGCGGCTCTGGTGGAGGCCTCATCTCGGGGCTGATGGACGGGCCAATGAGGGGATTGCGAAGGATTAGGCCGAATTGGAAATATTTTTTCCAGCTCGGGGAATGGGAACTCTGAAGAATTTGGCGGGCCACATTAGTGTATGAGGGGTGGCACCCTTCGCGCAGGGAGGTGCTACGTGGCTGGAGAGGTCGTCCGCGAACTAGGGTGGTCTGCGGACTGATGGGAATCCCACGAACCAAGGTGGTTGGCGGCTTCGGGTTTGGCCCACGTACCAGATTGTTACGCGGAGGGGTCCACGCGAGCAACGATGGCCAAGGGCGAAGCCGGTAGAGGGTTCTTCGGTCGGGGCTTTGCCCACGCAGGAGGGTTTTATGCGGTGCGATGGATCGGAAAAGGGGCATTAACATCCTACTCCGTAGGTAGTGCATCCGCAGAGGGCCATGGTTCGCGGTCTTCTTTTCATTCTTATTTTAAGTTCACGGTTACCCAAGTTGTTATGCCTTTTCGATTCCTTATTAATTCATTTCCAGCTTCATACCTGTTCTGGTTCGCGAACTATAACATCACTGTTTGAGAAATCCTAAGCTCCTTCCTTCGAAATACTTCAACCCGAATCTGATCGATCTCAAATTCTCTTCCCCTCCATCTTCTTTTATAGTGTGGGGAAAGAGATGTATCTGTGGTCATGCAGCACCATTTGCGGAGGCCCATGACCGAAAACATGGTTTCCGGATGACATGGTCCATCCGCAACTCACGGGGGGCTTTGAACGCATCTCCCTCGTGAACCAAATGAGCTCAGGGAGTGCTTCACAGCCGCGCATGGTTCCGCCTCCATTCCGCAAATGATAGCGGATGCAGTCTGTGCTGGTCAAAGCGGTCTACATATGGGGTGGTTCGTGTCAGTGAACTGGGTTGGCGCTCGTCCTTCTTCGCGCCTGTAGAGGATCCCCACCTTCATCCCGCGAACGATAGCGGTCCGCGAAGGGGGGGTGCTTCGAAGAACCGGTCGTGTGCAGTTATCATTGGACCGGTTTGCGGACCGGTTCATCTTGTGCCTTCATTCTCCAAACTTTTTCCGAATTCTTTGGGGGAAAATTGGGTATAATCTTCTTTGGATTAAAGGGGATTCTCATTCTCCTTTGCGGATTTTCAGGACCCTACAGTCATGATGACTAAACATTATCATATGTCATGCAATTTTTTCATTCACATATATATAGAAAATATAGGCTCATTTACAAGGCTATCATAGGGGAATGGGTTCACTCCACAAAACATCATAGTAGATAAGGATTACTCTGAAGACTATCATAGTGGTCAATGTCCCTATGTAAACTTGGTTCACTACCTATTCCTCTCCTATTTATTTTATGAGATGTTAATATTTGACCAGTGCATTGTAGGGATATATGGATCTCATAAATTATATAATGAAAATCTTACTTATGTCTTCCATAATACTATAAAATAATCAATATATCAGAAACCACAAAGATAAATGGGAATCATAAACATTTCATCATATTTTATCATAAGGAAAAGGAATATATTTAATAAAAAAAATTCATTTCATTATATCATAACCATTGAAAAAAAGGGTTTCATAAATATATTTTCATCATAATCATAAACCAATATATTAATTAATAAGAATGGTATTCTTGGATCATGTCCCCAAAAAAGAATAAGTAACATCCAAGGATTTCATCTTATAAAGAAAATTATTTTTAAATATCACTTTTCTTGAGGATAATAGTCTTCGACTTGTAAAAACACTTATTAAAACATAAAACCTTTTCAAAATTATTTTATTTGGAAATAACCTTGGAAACTCAAAAAGGATGTTATAAAGATCATTGAAAATATTTCCTGAAGAAAATATACATTAAATTTTGAAAAACCGATTTTTAAAAATAATACATTTTAAAAATAATCTATATTTAAAATAACCTTGGAATATTATAAATTAATCATTAAAAAATTTATTATTCTTGATGAAAAAAAATTCCATTCATGTCGCACACATTTAAAAACAAAGTTTCTTTTCACGTTTTTGGTAAAAATAAAAAAGAAACTCATTGGGAATTCAACAAGAAGAATCATTTGAAACAATTTTCTAGAAAAAATACATAGTTAAAAATGAATTTTATGATCATTAGATAATAGTAAAAACTTTCTTTAGAACATTTTTTTTAAAACATAGATATGGAAAAAATATATATACGACTGAGGATATAAATAAATTCAAATAATACCTAAAATAAACATTTGATATCATGAGTACATAAAGAGGGGATTATGAGAGAAAAACAAGTATTCTAGTGAAATAAATAGAGGATAAGAAAATTCATACGTTTATTGAGAGATAGATCATAAGATATCATCTTGAGAAACATAGTTATAAATAATATTGATAAACAATGTTATTGTAATATAGATTCTTTACCACATTAGTAACATTTGAATTATAATCCTAATTAAATAATAACATTAAAAAATCCTTATATACCATTAAAATAATGAAATTAATGATATATAATTTCAAATAGAAATAATATATAAGTCATAAATGAAGATATATGCATAACAAAACTTATGTCTTAAAGAAAGCAATTTGAGACAAATATCTCGTACCACTTTGGTAACCTTTGAACTGTAAACCACATGAAAGGGGTATAATATATATATATATATATTATGATTAGTTTTTATATAATTATCATAGGATACATTCATGTCCAATATATACACCACATAAAAGAAACATGTTTTGAATATGGCGCGCGTCTCATAGAAATTAAAAGTGAGAAGGAAATACATTACTTTAAGTCTCATATTCCTTCAAAATCATTAAAATATCCATTATAATATATATAAATTTATTATAAATCAATTATATTACAATATTCATTTTTATCATACCATATATGATTTACTTATGGCCTTTTACTACACATTTATTAACAATTCTTTATTAAAATCACGTTTTGAGTAATAACTGTTTCATTTTTCATGTTCGTTTTGGTTTGGTATTCACAGTCTTATTAGTTTGATAATAGTAAAATTGTATCTATAATGTTAATTAGGATATAAATATAATTTATTTTTATTATATATGTATTTATTGTAATTTGTTATATATGGATATAGAAAATGAATTACACCATTCATGGAGATGGTATGCCATATGTATGCATGAATGTTTTTTCCATTTTCTCAATGGATGAAACAAAATAAATTTAAATAATTTATTAACCTTCAATAACAATATTTTATTTCATATATATCACATATTTTCATTAAAATAATCATTATTACTTTCCATGTAAATAATAAGTGAAGAACGAATCACATCGCTCCACGAGGCGGTAGTCTGCCATACACACGAGCGACGTTGTCATATTCCAACCGAATATAATGTAAAAAATGAATATGTGATACAATATTTACAGAAGTATAATTATTTCATAAATATAATATAAATATTTTAAATCCATCATTATAACCAGTTGTGAAAGGTTTTGATTGAAAACGAATTGCATCGGTTTTTTGACGTGGTAGTTTGTCATACACATGATCAACAGTTTCATTTTCAATTTTACAGAAGAGGAGATAGATGTAGGTCAGGAAATTAACATAATATATTATCCTTAAAAGTTATAAAATTATTTTAATATATCATAATAGTTTGAAAATATTTTACAGAAGTAGAATAAGAAACAAAATAAAAATGAAGTTTTATGAATTTTTGCTCTTATTCGAAAAGCCTATTTAGGTTTATAACTAAATCATTATTAGGATGGTTCAATAATGAAAATAATTCATATATTATTTCAGTATAGAATTATTTAATGTATTTTTTTAGGTATTCTGTGAACCCAAAAGTTTTTGGAAGTGTGAAGAGGAGGGCAGAGGGGGTGCCATTTTATAAGTGGGGGAGATAACACACATGAAATTTTTTGAAAAGAATAAAGTGTTTGAAAATTTTCCACATGAAACATGTCCCAAATGTGGATAGATAAATAAAAATAAACGATATAAGTATTAAATATTTCCACTTAATGTATTTTTAAAATTTTTAAAGTCATTTTATATTTTATGTTATTAGTTTAACACCATGGAAAACTTCTTTTATCCTTGATTGTGATAAGAAACTTTTAGGATTTTTACTATTAATTTTTGACCAAAAAATGAGTTCAAATTATTATATAATATTAATTATTCTAATTTATAATATTTAATACAATTTTTCAAATTATATTAACAAAATTGGAAAATTGTAAATTATAATTAAACCGGAAGACGTGATAAAAACGTTGTTTTTCCAAAAAGAGTATTTTCATAAGTATAAAAACATTTAATGTAAAAAAATATGAAATTGATTAAAATGAACTAAATGTTTTTAATTATTATCAAATTTATCTAATTTTACATTTAAAACATGTTTAAACATTATATAACTTTATAATTTTTTGAAACAAAAGGCAGTTTTTAATAAAAGTAAGAATTGTTTAACTATTCATCAAAAAAATTTATATTTTCATAAAATTATCAATAATTTATCCAAAGATAATTTTGAAATGTTGATTTCAAAACAATATTATATTGTTTCAAATAAATTTTTAAAATTTTTCTAAAATTACTTTTATTATATTTTCAAAAAATGCAATAAATACATTTTTTTGTGAAAATATTATTTTCGAAAGATACAAAGACATTACTAAAAAGTATAAAATTTTCTATGAATATTTATTATATAAACCCATTAAAATTAATAGTTAAAAATTTACTATACCTATCACTACCTACAAGTTTAATAGTTAGTTTATAATGGTCTTTATAAATAATAATATTAATAATATATCGCAGTTCGTTAAAACCCGGTGTCACCTGTAACAAAATTTGTTGAAAAAATTCAATATATTTGAAAAAATATTTCATAAATTATTATGTTGTTACATAGTGATATGTTATTATTTTAATGTAATAACCTATATCCATACCCTCTTCTATCAAATGGTAAACAAAACCATTGATCATTTGTGTGATGGGTTATCACCTCTCGAAACGATGTGATTTATTTTCCATCACCGCTTCTCACAAGTTGGTGTAATGATGAATATAAAGTTTATGTATGATATGTATCACATTAATATACTTATGGAATAATAATATCCCATATTACTTATTAATTTTCTTTTCATGTGAAATACGACAACATTGTATGTGTGTATGGTGGACTACCTCTTCCCGAAGTGATGTGATTAATTTTTCACATAGCCTTTACTAGGAAAAAATAAGGATAAATTTAATTAAAATATGTTATATATTTAAAATTATAATTATTTTATAAGTTTTATTTCATGATTATCTTTATTTTTTTCATCCATTAAGAAAAATTGAAATAATGTTTATGTGTATGTACGGCTTACCCTATCCATGAACTTTGTATATCATCATTCTACCTGAAACATTTATGAATGATTTTCAATATGTATATAATGGATATATATGATTTTAATATTATGATTAAAATTATTGATATTACTTAATTATGAATAAAATATATGTACTAAAACTGCATAATGATATCATACATGATAAGACAAAGTAGTTATTACCTAGAATAGGGATTCCAATAAAGAATTGTTAATAAATATGTTGTAAAAGGTAATAAGTAAATAATATATTGTATGATATATATAATTATGGTTATATAATTAATTTATAATAAACATATATTTTTTATTCATGAAGTTCGAACATGTATTAAGAAATTAAAGACATAAGGTAAGGGATTTCTCATCTCACTTGTACTTCTATGAGACATAGGTCATATTCACCACTAGTTTATTCTATGTGGTATATATACTAACCATGAATTTATTTTTTTAAATTTTATTATGAAAATTATGGTTATTTTAATATCCATTTGAGTTTCTCTCTTTTATGGGGTTTTCAGTTCAAATTTTACAAAAGTGGTAAGGGATTTGTTTCTCAAATTGCTTTTTTTGGGGCATAAGTTTTGGTATTGAACTATATTATTTTAAGAGGTGTATATAATACCAATTTGATAGGTTATAACATGAATTTTTTTTCATGATATCTAATGTTTTATTTCATGTTAGTATGTCAAGAGGCTTATGATTTAAATGTCACCAAAGTGGAAATAATTTTATGTTACAATCAATTTGTTTATCTGGATTATTTATAATCATATTTTTGATGATGATATCTTTTGATATATCTCTCAAAAAACCCATGAATTTTATTTTCCTCTTGTTATATCTTGGGATACAGTTTTATCGTTTCATTTTCCTCTTCTTATATACTCAATATATCAATAGAAAATTTTTATGGAATATTCACTTTATTTCCCCTTTCGGTCAAAAAATATTTTTATTCCATATGCTTAGGTTAAAAATGTTTTTACTATTCTATAGATGTTATTTAAACTCAGTTTTACCCACACTTGACTATTTTATAAAATGGTTTAAAAAAAATATTCTTTTTTCTTTTCAAATTAAATTATTTTGACTTTTATTGAAAATATGAATGTAATATTTGTTTTAACTTGTATGAAATATACCGATTTTACCACCATAATGACCAATAATTTCTTTAAAGATTCCTTTATAAGTTAAAAAGTTATTTTCATTGATTTTTATTTTGGAAATATTTTTTAAAATTTTCATTTTAAAAATTAATTTTCATTGTTGAGAGGATATTTTTCTCAAGAAATGTTTTAAATGGTCTTTAAATGTTCTTTCATAATTTTTTCAAGTTAGTTTAAATGAAATGTATTTTGAAAATGTTTCATGATTTTTTATTTTAAAAAAAGTGATTTTTAAATTGGAATTGATATTTTCCTGAAGAAATGTTCCAAGTGACCTTTCAAAGCTGTTTTCCATATAAGATGACATATTTAGATGTTAATTACTTTTTACTAGGTATATTATCCAAGGGTACTATTCATATTTTTTCTTTGAATAGTTTATAGTCATGATGAATAGTTTTTATGAATCACATTTCTTTCTAAGGGTTATACTATGATGAAATGTTTATAAAACCCATTTCATTTTTTTGAGTTATAATATTATGAATATTTTATGTTATTTTGGAACATAAATTTACCGAATATTTTATGGTTGAGATATATATCTCCATCCAATTTATTTAGTAATTCATTATATCTCATGACACAATAAGGGGGAAAATGGTTATATACTTGATCTATAATGTGAAATAGGTCGATGGAATTGATACCAATTGGGAAATAGGTGATGAGGCCTAATCCAAAATGTTTGATGGTTGTGGCAGTTAACCTTAACAAATGAAGTAGTTTATATACATTTGTTAGTGCCACACTTTTATTACCTGAGATTATGGTTCATTAATTCTGATGATTTCACACTCTTATAAATCATGTATTTGGAAATAAAAATTCTTTATTCCATGAAAAATATTTATGATCAATGAAAAGTTGGGTATTAAATTTTTAAGTTATGTTTATGATCTCATACCCTTATTATAATCTTATTCTTTCATATGATAATATAATTCGATATCCCATGTTTACCCTTACTGAATATATAAGCTCACCCTTTCTTATATTTCTTTTCCCTATGTTATAAATAAAGGTTTTATGTATGGTAAATTTATGAGGAATATATAAGGGGAAGATCATTATGAGAGATGTTATAGATCTTTCACTAAAAAATAAGATGGTGTACCTAGACTACAAATAAACTATACCATTATGGTCCTCGGGAATGTGTTTATGAAATGTATTGAATATCCATCTTAAAATATGTGATATTTATGTATGAAAAGTGTTGTTCATTATAGTTGGTGTGGGAATTATTTTAGAGCGGCTCTTTATGGTTGATCTGAAAGGGAATATGGCCCTGTGAAATAAATATTAACCTATTGGGAATATGTCCTAGTGATTATTAAGGGATTAAGGTTTTTGTGTTTTAAACTAATATAGGATTCCTATATATCCCATAAAGATGAGAATAAAATCCCATGTATTTCATAAGTGTTGGTACTTTCACCTATGAGGTAGTCCAAACTGGGATATTTTATTGTGCTTTCTATAGGATCACCACTGACCTTTTAGCCAACAAGATTCATGATCAATGTGAGAAACAAGAGGAGTTGGAAGATCTTACACATTTTATATTTTACCTTATCCACTGGTTGGAAAGTTTTTTTGTATGGAATAAAGGATATGTCCTAAAATAAAGGATAGGTTCTTACTCCATGAGGTATTCCAATCTTCTGGTCTCTGAGAGGAGGAGAGACGGATACAACACTAGTAATTATCAAAGGAAAAAAACAAGTGGCTTTTCTAACTATCTAAAACAAGGAGGTCTCTAGGACTACATTCAAGGTTGAGATCCTTATTAATGAGGAGATGAATAATCATAATAATTCCATGTACCATACCTATTAGGTAGTTTAAGTGTCAGGCATCTTACTAACGGAATGCATAATATAATGGAAGACACAATGTTGTGTCTCATGCTATGTTAATGAAAATATTGGGGCCTTGGAGGTGGTTTTGACTTGGTATCCTTCACATGGGGATCCCAATTAGCGTTCCCTATCATTGGAGATATGATGGAGAGGACCTGAAGGATGATTCACCCAAGTGATACATGGGTGGGCTAGGTTAGTCCTCACCCAAGTGAAACCTATGTGGGAAAGATGGTTCTTCAACTAAGATAATCCTAGGTGATCCGGGATGTACTTCACCCAGGTCATACCTGGGTGGTCTAGATGGTGCTTCACCCAGGTGATACCTGGGTGAGTCGGAAGGTACTTTACCCATGTGATACCTAGGAATTCTAGAAGGTGCTTTACCCATGTGATACCTGGGTGAGCCAAGATGTATATTTGCTAAGTGATACTATGGTGGGATAAAGATAACATATTTTTATGTGAATAACATCCTAGGGAACCACACTTACTTAAAAACGTTCTCTAATCTCCAAGGTTCTCCTCAGTTGCTACTGGAATATTGGTGCTACGGTTTTGATCCAAGGAATAGATCTTCACCCTAGTGTGTTTGGACTATGGAGGGATGGTTCCTTGTGTAGTTCCTTGGTGTTTTAGACCTTTTAGGGACTCTAATCCCCTAACTATTTCTAATTACCTCTTATTTATAAACCTCAGAGAGCTACTAGATGGTTTCCAAGACATGGACGAGAGACTTGGGAAAGAAGATATTTGAGCTATCAGTTGTTCTTATTTTAGTCATATCAAATAGGGATCCCAAGGATCCTATTTATATGCAGGGCCCTGGGTGAAGGATGAATTACACACAATTCATTTGTGCTAGTGTTTCACACAAGTAGGGATTGTGCTAGTTACTTATGCTCATAAGTGATTTATGGTCCTCAGAGTTGCATGAGATTTTCGTCGCACCTGTATATCATCTTATCTTGACATGGGGGAAATCATGGGGGTTTGGGAGATAGGGAGTTTTTCAACTTTTATACCATTTCCTTCTCTACATACTTGAGATATTTTCCTTTTAAACATTCAATAGTAAAGTGAAAAAGGGCGTGTAAATAGTGACTAAGAACAGAATATTTCCTGTCTTGGATGGATTTTTTCGATGCATTGCAATGAATGTCTCATGATTTTCTAATAAACTCTCTATGTTAACTCATAAAGAGGACATGTTATTTTGGATAGATGGAGTTGAGGGGAATTTTGAAGAACTAATGATAAGTTTAGGAATCCCACTGGTGCTTTCATTACCATATAGTGGAGAAGGTTTTGTAATCTCTACTGATGTATCGAAGATAAAAAAGATACTTGACCACTTAATTTGGGATGCTCCTGGGTATCCTCAGAGAATATGGTGAGGCCCAGTCAAGAAGGTAGGATTAGTTTTTTTTCAGACTTTTTTATACTCTCCTTTCAATGCATGCAAAACAATCTTGGGAACATCACGAATGTTGGACCTGATGGGGTAAGACCATGGGAAGGTCTTTGTTGGATTAAAATTTGATGGATGAAGGAAACATGTCACCTTTCATGTCCATGTTTCTACCCCTGTTCTTCATTATCCTACCCCATGTTCAGTGAATTATTGGGGAAAGGAAAGTGTCCTTCTGGAATGTGAACTAGGGGGAAGCATTCTCAGATTCCTGGGGTGTCTATTTTACCACATAACGTATGAGGAGGCTAGCATATTCCTAACCTTTATCAAGGTAGTGCTTAACAAGTATCAACAAGAGAAATTTCATCTCATTGGAATTAATTTGGAATCTGATAGGTGTGTTTTCAACCCCTCAAGCTACTGCACCTTCTCTTCTAAGGACTTTCTTCTCTCCCTAGTGCCATAACCATAGAATGATCAATAGATTGAATTCATTTAGATCAAGATAATTCCAACTAAGTACAACTTATTCACTTGGAGACTCAAGCATGATGCAATTTATACTAACTAGAACATTAGGAAATGCGGTATCTTCATGGATTCTCATTGCTCATGTTGCAAATAACATAAAGAGGATAGCATCAATCACCGCTTCCTTGATAAATAATAGACTCGGGAGGTCTGGTCATTATTCGATGGGTTTACCGCCTTCCACTATCATCCTCTGATATTCCTTCTTCTTTGTTCGCTGGTTTCATAGCTCAAGAAATAAGGTTGTGGAGCGAACAAACAGGTATAAAATCCTACATTTAGGTGTGTGGTGTCTCAGGTAGGCTAGGAACAAAGATAAATTTTAGGGTATTGGATCTACTAAGAGATCCATTACTACACATACCCAGAGCCTACATCTTGATCTGATCAAGTGTAGAAATAACTAGAGGGATTCACCCTCCCTCAAAATCCTATAAACAACCACCTAGGTTAATCCTATTGCTAGTATTTTTTGCAGTTAATGGCTATGTTGGTATCTTCTTCCCTTAGGATTGAAACTAAATATTGATAGATCATATTTTCTGAGTTCTATGAGGGGAGGAGGGGTGATGCATGAATCTAGGGGATCCTTTTTTTGCATTCACGGTATACCTTATCAGGGGTTCCTCCCTTCAGGTGGAGGACCTTTCATTCTCTTGGGCCTCATTCTTGGCATTCAAGGGGGAATTGGTATTTTGGAAGTGGAAACTTACTCTTTGATTCTCTTCAACTAGCTTTATGGAACTGGGCATATCCCGTAGTCAATATCCTTTCCCATCAGGAAGTTCCGAGCTATTCTCTCTAATAACATCCAAATAAGTCACACAGGGTAAGAGGGAAAAAAGGTTGTTAATCATCTAGCATCGCTTGCTGTTCAGGGTTTAGGTACATAATGTTTCTAAAACAAAAACCAGTTGAAACCTGAGGTGGTAAACCTTGTTAGATGGGATTCCCTTGGTCTTTATTATGTCTGGCCCCCTAATACACTCTCTCTTATTGTGCACACTATTGTAATCTCCCATTTTTTAATAAATAAATAATAAATATGATGATTCATCAAAGAAGGGACTAGGATTCATCCTCACGTAGAGTGAAATGGTTATTGATTATACCTCACAACAATTTAAATATCCTGGGAAAATTTACCCAACCCATGATTTAGAGATTCAATCAATATTTTTTTCATTAAATATATATTGAAATTATATTTATGGAGAAAGTTATGATATTTATAATGACTGTAAATATTTTATGTATATATTCACACTGAAAAATTTAAACATACACCATAGAATATTTTTAGAGTTGATTAAAAATTATGATTGGTCAACACACAACCACCGTGGGAAAGGGAACATTGTGTATGATGATTTGAGAAAAAATGATAATGCTAGTTTATCTATTATTAAGATAATAAAAGATCCAATATCTATGGAATTTCAATGAATGAAACTTAAAATCTTGAAGGAAGAGGAGAAATATTATCTTTCTCAAATGATTATTCATCCATCTATCTATGTATAGATTAATGTGGCATAGATAGAAGATATAGGGTTATAGAAGAATATGAGAAAGATTCATGATTTTAACCTTAATTATGATGGAATGATAGGTTTAGAAACCACATAAGTGTCATTTCCATACAAGATTCGATGAAGGATCTATTAGAGGAGGATGATAGTTCTTTATTCTCTATATATCCCAGATGTACGGTGATGTATAGAGCTACGAAATAATATTTTTGGTTGGATGGAATGAAGAATGATATTGCAGAATTTGTATCTTGGAGCTTAATATGTTAGCAACATAAGGATGAGGGACAAAAGTATAAGGGGATGTTCCAAAAATTACTTTCATGTTATGGAGAAGCCTTCAGCAATCACTTGATATAGTTTTTAGTTTCATATATTCATATCATCCTCAAATATATGGCTAGTCCGAGTGAAACATTCAAACCCTAGAGGATATTCTAAGATTTTATTCTATTGATTTCAATGGTGGTTGGGATCAATAGATTACAATAGATGAGTTTTATTACAATAATAGATTTTACTAGAGAATTCATATGGCTCCTTATGAATCCCTATATGGAATGATGTTTGGATCTCCAACATTTTGAAATGATGTTGGAGAAAGAAAACAATTATAAACTAAGCTATCTAAACAAATGGAAGAGAAGGATAGATTCATTCAGCCACACAAATGGGCAACACAAAGTCAATAGAAAATTTATGCTAACAATTGTTGAAAATATCTAAAATCTGAATTCAGTGAGAAGGAATTTATTTTAAATTCTCCATGGATAATGATTCTATGAATGTAGAATAATGGAATTTCTAGACCTATGTATAATTTCCCCCTCGAATGGCCCAAAGGCCTTCATTTTTATTGATTTTTGATGACCCCCTTTCAAGGGATGAGGGGTAACTCTTACAAGGCCTGTAGGCTCAGATATTACATTACCTGTAGGTTTAGGAGATTACATGACCCAAAGGTCTTAGGGAATTCAACCAAAATTTCTACAAGGAACTGCCCCTATATATATTTTCCCTTTTAAGATTCTTTATCAAGTGTGGATGGTATCTTATCACCTGTAACTTCTGCCGAACCTCTCTCAATTACATGATGTGTGTAACGCCCCGACCCGAGTTACCTATAGTCAGTGCATTATTACATAACATTGGCATGATCACAAGAAAGATCAAATCTCGAATGGCCGATTGGTTTAGTATCCTTGGAAACACTAGATATATCCATAAAGTTTTACATTACATCATAAAGTGAAAAACTACTACAAAAACATAGTCTCCATATTCCACACTCATATCCCCACATACTATCCCTGCATTTCATTCATAAATTACTTTTTCACATCCTGGGAAAAATAAAACATAGAAAAGGGGTGAGGTCAAATGCCCAGTAAGGATAACAATATAGCGGAAGCTTTCATAAATAAGAATAAACATTTAAGGCAATGTATAAATTAAAACAAAAGCCTTTTAAACTTTAACTTCAACATTGTATGGAAAAGATAAAATGAAATAATGACATTTACTTATTCATATGGATATTCTACTAATAAAATAATCACATGCAATATCAATAACAACTTTCATAATGATGGAATGCATAATGCCAGACTATCATAACCACAAAGCCAAGGCCTCGTGCCAAGACTACAAATAAGATTTTTCCAAGGCCTTGTGTCAAGAAACTATTTAGTCTCATGAGACCTACCGATGCATCGAGGAGCTATAGCGGGCTCCACCCGTCACATATTAAGTCCAATGCATTCCCATATGAAAAGGCTTAAACATAACATAAACATTCATATTAAAACTATAATACAAAATGTCAATACTTTCACCATAAACTATGAATGGTATAAAAATAGCACATCCACAGTCAAAACCTTCAATACAATATAGAGGTTTTGTATCATAATAAATCAACTTCAAATAAGCATAAAATCCATCAATGGATGTTGACATAGATGAAATCAAAAATCTTTTTAGAGAAATATATCTTTCTATTTTGAAATCATTTAAGAGTCATATATTTATAAAATAAAACATTCTAATTGAAAATATTCTTATAATCTTGTAAGGGAAGCTTCGACGATTTTATAATGGCGGAAAATAACCGCACCCGCCGTATAAGTTAAAAAAACATTCTTACCTTAATTCTGTCGAAAAGGTTAAAAAGCACCTTGTTTAGAAAATGATGGAAAGATTCCTTTATAAAACTCTTATAAAAAGTCAAAAAAAGGGTATAAATTACTTTAAATCATATTCTTTTAAATAGTAAAAATGTTTTGAAATGCATTTTTAATAAACATGGATGTGGATGATAAAGAGATCCCAGTAGATTATTTTGTATAAAGAACATCGGATAATGAAGAGATTGTGAAATAACCCTTACCTTGTACTTTTCCTTGGTTGGGGTTGGTTAACCTCCTGTATAATGGTGAAATAATTGTTATTAAATTATACAATAATCATATACATTAATATGATATCATATATGATCTTTTAACATTCATTTGTTAATAATATCTTCTTATTATTATTGTTTCGGGTGTTAACTTACTCATTTTTTTTATATGTTTTGTTACGTAAGACGTGTTTGTCATGGATAGGTTGTATTTTAATCATATCCAGAATGATATCAAGTCCTTAGATACTATTATTAATCATCAAATGAGAATTATACTTGAATGGATGTGATGGAGAATTAATCTCATCGCGTTCGTGGAGACGATAGTCCGTACGTACGCACGAGCGACAATATCATTCTTTGGATATTAGAATAATATATAATTGGATGGTATATCATATATACAGAATCATTATCATGTTAAATTTATTATTTACATGAATTAAACATCATTATTATACCCATCCAAATAATAATTTATTGAATAACAATTACACCACGACGTGGAGACGGTAAGCCGTACGTACGCACGTATGGTGACATTTTATTCAAATGATGGATAGAATACTGAATATGGTTGTACAATATTTATAATAACATCACACTATATATGATACTGGAGTTATTATTTTAGAATTTTAATAACAAAGGAAGAAGAAGTGGAAGAAGAAAGGAACTTGGAAAAGGGTGGTGAAATCATTACCTCTTCTTCGGGTTCTTCCTTTTGATTTGATCAAAAGGGCTCCTTAGGTTGGATTTCTGATCAAAATAAGGCCTATAGGTTGTAGTGAGGAATGTTGGGAGAGTATTTGGGCAGAGTTTTTCTGAATCAAAAGGCTTTTATGGTGTGAATTAATGAGAAGGATGAGTGCTCTTTTATAAGAGGGGTGAGGGGCACCTTTGGAAAAGCTAGAAATATTAATTTATAATAAATTCACATTCGGTTTCTAACTGCTCCAAAGTTGATTATTTAACGGTTAAGGTGGGGATGGGTTGAAAACCACTTAACCAATAACATTTAGACAGGATTGGGTTACTATATTAACATTATCATTAAGTATTAACTCTAAGTTAATTTGTTTCACTTTTACAATGTCACTTTGTATTTTTATATTATATGGTTAATAAACTTACCATATACATCCAAGAGACCCCAAAGTGGTCCATTAATGATACACCTATCATGATATAAGTCTTTTGGCCGAACCGTATATTTTTAGGAATTTAATATCAATTAATAATAAAATACTTGTTTTAAAAATTCTTTTAGGTCAATTTTGGCACTATTCAATAATTGATTTTTGTGAAACTCATAACAGAATGATTACTTCAAAAAAAGTTAATAAATCATTCCTAATATGTCATATTAACCTATAATATTATTGTAATTCAATAAAAGTGTCATATTATATTTATTTGGGTATTTATAATATCAATTATTTTAATTGTTCACTATTATGGTAATTACTGCATCATTATTGTGTCATAAATAAATTAAATTATTTAATGAATAAAATTTATAAATAAAATATCATTATGTAGGAAATCTCATTATATTTCTAATTAATATTTACAATCAAATTTATCTTATATATAACCCTATATTACAAATGTTTTAGTAAATAAACTTTGATTTTAACTCTTTTAACTCTTCTTTGAATTAAATAATAATAAATGTCCTAATCTAATCCAAGTTGACCTAAATGATAATATTTTATTCCTCAGGTTGTTTTTGGTCGAGATACACTTGTCCAAAAGAATTAGGACATGTGTTAGGGTAATATTAAAATCATTTGTACCCTTAATTACCCTATTTATTTTTAACCGTGTTAAATAAAAGTAAAAAGTTACTATTCACCAAAAATTATTTACATCTAATTGAACCACATTTTACTTCTTGATATTAACTGTGTCTCTCGGATTTTCAAAATTTCATTCACAGAAGTGGTAAAATTAATTTTTATGAAAAAATTCATTTTTTTAACTACCACTTAGTAGTTTCACTATTCATCAAAAATTGAAGTTTTTCAGAACAATGCCAAAATTTCACCCTAAGCTATAATTGATATTCTGAATTAAAAAATGATGTCTATTTTACAAAATTCCAAACATATAAGTTTCATTAATTAATTTTATAATTAATTCCCGCTGTCACAACAAATAGTGTGTTTTTAAGAAACAATATATATCAAAAGATTGACAACTGTTTAGGTCCAATTTCAAAGTGAAATTAATTATAATGAACACCATTGGATAAATTGGTAAAACTATATTCTAATTATACTTTAAAACCACTCAATAATATAATTTATCACTATAAATTATTTTTATTAAAAACGTTGTTTTTAAGTATTTTTCACTATTCATAAAAATTGGATGTTCTCAGAAAAATACCAAAAATTCATCTTAGGATAATTTAGATATTCTGAATCCAAAAATGAAGTCAATTTTGAAATATAAAATATATATAATTTCAAAAATTAGGTATTACTATTTATAACGACAAGTATGATTGGTTATGGTGTGGTAGAACTCGGTGTTGCGTACAACACACGCTATCACATTATTCAAAGAGAAGCATACCGTAGAAGCTTGGGGTGTTACATTCTCCCATCCTTCAAATAATTTCGTCCTCGAAATTTCTAGAATATTATCGCATGAAAAGATTCGGGTGGTTCTTCATCATAATATCCTCGGGTTCCCATGTAGCCTCTTCCATCTTATGGTTTCTCCACAAGACTTTTACCAGACGCGTCGTCTGGTTTCTCATTACTTGTTCTCTCGTATCAAGAATCCTGATGGGCTCTTTACAATAAGACAAATCGGGTTCCAGTTCTAACTCCTCATAGGTGAGTACATGTGTTGGGTTAGGCATGTATTTCCTCAATAGAGATACGTGGAACACATCGTGAACTTTGGAGAGACTTGGCAACATTTCCAATCGGTAAGCTACAGCCCCAATTCTTTCTAGAATTTCGAAAGGTCCGATGTACCTGGGACTCAATTTACCTTTCTTACCAAAATGTATGACTCCCTTCCATGGAGATACCTTCAAGAAAACATGATCACCGACTTGAAATTTCAAATCCTTCCTTCGATTATTGGCATAGCTCTTCTGCCTACTTGGAGCTGTTTTGATGTGATTTTTGATTACCTTCACATTTTCCATCGTTTCCTCCCCCAGTTCTAGACCTAAAAGTTTTCTTTAACCAACGTCATCCCAATAGGTTGGTGTACCACATCTCTTTCCATATAACACTTCATATGGTGCCATCTGAATACTCGAATGGAAGCTATTGTTATAGTAAAATTCTACCAAAGGTAAATATTGATCCCACATACCCTGATAGTCAAGTGAGCAGGATCTCAACATGTCTTATAAGGTTTGAATAGTCCGTTCTGATTGTTCGTCTTTCTGAGGGTGGTAGGCAGTGCTCAAATGAGGTTCAGTATCCAGGGATTTCTGAAGACTCTTCCACAATCTTAAAGTAAAATTGGGATCACGATCAGAAACAATCGATAGGGGTACTCCATGAAGTCTCACAACTTCATTAATATATAGTCTTGCTAGACGTTTCAGTGGTAGATCTTCTTTTATAGCAAGAAAATGTGCTCAATTGGTAAGACGATCAACAATGACCCATGTTGCATCATTCATTCTAGGAGTCTTTGGTAGCCCCATGACAATGTCCATCGTAATATTGTCCCATTTCCACTCTGGTATAGGAAGAGGTTGCATGACTCCTCCAGGGTGTTGCCTTCCAAATTTAACTTGTTGACAAACCATACATCTTGACACAAAATCAGCAATCTCCCTCTTCATATTGTCCCACCAAAAATGTTTCTTCAAATCTATATACATTTTGGTGCTCCCAGGGTGTATTGAGAAATTGGAACTATGAGCGTTATCCAGCAATTCCCTTTCTAGATCAGGTATATCGGGAACACAAAGTCTCTTCCTGAATTTCAAAATTCCATCTTCATACACAAAGTCACTCAATCTCCCATCATTCACATCTTTAATCTTCTTTTGAAATTCTTCATCATCGGTCTGAGAACTCTTAATCCTTTCTAGTAAAGATGGTTTGGAAACCATTTGAAAAATCATTGATGTTTTACCTTCCCTAGTTATTCCTATGTCCATCTTCCCTAGATCCATCAAAATTGGATATCTTTAAATTCTCATCATGTTCAAAACTCCATGGTCTTTTCTGCTCAAAGCATCTTCCACCTTGTTTTCTTTCCCCGGGTGGTAGTGTATCGTACAATCATAATCCTTGAGTAATTCAAACCATCTTCTTTGCCTCATGTTGAGTTCTTTTTGTGAGAAAATATACTTCAAACTCTTGTGATCAGTATAAATCTCACATTTTTCACCATAGAGGTAGTGCCTCCATATCTTCAAAGCAAAGATCACAGCTGCTAACTCGAGATCATGATTAGGATATTTTTGTTCATGAATTTTCAACTATCGTGATGCATAGGAAATAACTCTATCATTCTGCATAAGGACACAACCAAGTCCTTTTTTCGATGCATCACTATAAATAACGAACTCATCATTCCCTGATGGTAGAGTCAATATAAGAGCATTGACTAATATTCTCTTCAGTTCTTCGAAACATTCTTCACACTATTTTTTCCAAAAAAAATTAACCCCTTTACGTGTGAGCTTTGTTAATGGGTTAGCCAATCGGGCAAAATTCTGGATGAAACATCGATAATAACCTACCAAACCAATAAAACTACGTACCTCAGTTATACTCGTAGGTGCTGGCCATTCTTGGATTTCCTTGGTCTTAGAAGGATCAACAGAGATTCCATCTTTAGAGACAATATGGCCAAGAAAAGAAATATCCTTAAGCCAGAATTCACACTTGCTAAACTTCCCATATAATTCATGTCTTCTCAGAGTCTTCAGGATAATGCGCAAATGATTTTCATGATCTTCGTAGCTTTTAGAGTATACCCAGATATCATCAATAAATACCACCACAAATTCATCGAGATACTCCTTGAAAACTCTATTCATTAGATCCATGAATAAAGAGGGTGCATTAGTCAATCCAAAAGGCATTACAGTAAACTCGAAATGCCCGTACCTGGTTCGAAATGATGTCTTCGGAATTTCTTCCTTCTTCACACACAACTGATGGTATCCAGATCGAAGGTCAATCTTTGAAAAGTATTGAGCTCTATGTAGTTGTTCAAATAAATAATCAATGAGAGGGAGGGGATACTTGTTCTTTCTTGTTATAGCATTGATCTCCCTATAGTTGATACATAACCTCATAGATCCATCTTTTTTTTATCAAAAAGAACAGGGGCTCCCCATGGAGAAACACTAGGGAGAATAAATCCCTTATTACCCAATTCCTCTAGTTGTTTCTTTAGTTCAACTAATTCTACAGTGGCCATTCTATAAGGGGTCTTTGATATAGACCTTGATCAAGGAATTAAATCAATAGAAAACTCAACTTCTCGTTCTGGAGGATGTCCAGGTAAATCTTTCGAAAATACATATACGTATTCTTTCAAAATAGGTACATATTCTATTTGAACATTCCTTTCCTCAACTATAGTCATTTCATTCTCTTCCTCCCCAATAATTGAATTTAGTTGAGCTACTAGGGGTGGATCTAGATAAGAATTAGGTGGTGATGATTCTACTCTAAAGATAAGGTGTTCCTTATCATCATCATCAAAAATCGTAACCTCTTTCTTCATACAATAAATCTTCACATCATAATCCGAAAGCTAGTCCATACTGAGGATTATATCAAACTCAATCATAGGTATGACGATGAGATCAATAGATAAAGAACATTTATGTGCTCTAATGGGGACTGGTTCACAAAACTTTGTTGCAATGATGCTTCCCTTAGGAGTTTTAACTGACAACTCCCTTGTTAAATAAAATTGGAAATATCTAATTTTCTTAGAAAACTGGGAAGATATGAAACAATGCGATGATCCAGAAAAAAATAATGCATTTTCTAAACTTGAGGAAACCATTAAATTACCTGCCACCACGTCTTTCGGAGCTTCTACCTTTGCAGTAGTGATAGCATAAGCTTGTCCTTGATCCCTTGGCCTTTTCTTAGGTAAGTTCTTCTGACACTTAGGACATTCATTTGCATAATTCCCCATCTCCCTGCAATTGTAGCACTGAACATTGGTAGCTTCCTTCTTCCCCTTGAAATCACGAGCTTGGTGGCCTTTTTCACCACACTTGTAACAGACTCTCATTCCCTTAAAAAAAGTACCAGGGTGTTTCTTACCACATTTACCATATGATGGATATTCAACCTTTCCCTTCTTCCCCTTATTTCCATTCCCAGGTTGATCAGTAGGTCTCTTCTTCTCTTTCTTTGCTTTAAAGTCACAAGACTTAGAGAATTATTTTTCGGTCGTGATAGCACATGAGACAATGTCTTCGTACGACGAGAAGGATTGTGAGACTAATGCTCGAAAGAGAAATGGTTTTAACCCATCAAAACAATCAATATTACTTCTTGGGTTACGTATATAATCTCAAGCATACCTTGCTAACCTTGTAAAGTTAGCCTCATACTTCGCGACATTCTCATCCTCCTTTTGTCTCAAACTCAGAAATTTCCTTTACATATCTACTCGATGGTCGCGAGGAAAGTATTTTTCTAAAAATAGATCTCTGAACTCCCTCCATTCTATATTTGATACTTCATCATCTTCCTTCATATTTTGAATCAATGACCACCATTGATCAGTATCTCCAATGAGGAAGTAAACTGCCATGAAAACTTTTTCCCTTTCACTACTCCCCAAAGCCTGAAATATTTTCTCTAGGGAATTTATACATTGCTCAGCTACTAAGGGATTTGTACTTCCACTGAACATTGGTGTTTGTTGCCTCATGAATCGATCTAACATTAATCCTCCACGCTGTGGATCAGGGTGCTCCATACGGGTAAGGTTATTTTTCATAACCTGAGTGAGTTGTCCCACTATGGTGATTAGCTGATCGGCACTAGTTGCATCACCAGCTCCACTATAATTATCTTGAGTAGGAGGGAAATCCTTACATGGAGTGCATGCATTGATACGGTTTCCATTTCTTCCACAAGGTTCAATTTCTAAACAATGGCATAAACTAGATCAGTTTATGAATCAAAATACATAATCCCATACTTATAAAACACTTAACATAAATTGAACTATTTATTGATATAATCCATAATCATAAAAATGTTTTCTTTGAGGAAGTATATACTCATAAACCCTTCATAATGATTTGTAATGAAAATGAGAGTTATACTAAGCATATTCCCCAGGAGAGTCGTAACCAAGAGTGCAGCAAGGCCCGTTGTCGTGCACCAGTTCCCGTTCGAGTCTAGCTCAAAGCGGTGTTTTCGAGTTTTACCCCTAGGTACATCTGTTCCTGAGCCGCCTCTACCTGCTCGTATCCAGACAGGGATGTATTTCTCAGATAAACTCACAAAATCTCTACAATACCAAAATTCTAGGAAGTTCTTTTATATTAATCTTCAAAGTTCATCTTAGGTCTACATGCTCTAATCAGATTTTATCTAAATCTAGCTTCCAAGGTTTGTACTAAACTTCCTTTGATACCAACTGTAACGCCTCGACCCCAGTTACCTAGAGTCGGTGCATTATTACAAAACATTGGCATGATCACAAGAAAGATCAAATCTAGAAAGACCGATTGCTTTAGTAGCCTTGGAAACACTAGATATATTCATAAAGTTTTACATTACATCATAAAGTGAAAAACTACAACAACAACATAGTCTCCATATTCCACACTCATATCCCCACATACTATCCCTACAGGTCATTCATAAATTACTTCTTCACATCCTTGGAAAAATAAAACATAGAAAAGGGGTGATCTCAAATGCCCAGTAAGGATAACAATATAGCGGAAACTTTTATAAATAAGAATAAAAATTTAAGGAAATGTATAACTTAAAACAAAATTCTTTTAAACTTGAACTTCAACATAGTATTGAGAAGATAAAATGAAATAATTACATTTACTTATTCACATGGATATTCTACTAATCGAATAATCACATGCAATATCAATAACCACTTTCATAATGATGGAATGCATAATTGCAGACTATCATAACCACATAGCCAAAGCCTCGTGCCAAGACTACAAATAAGATTTTGCCAAGGCCTTGTGCCAAGACACTAGTTTGTCTCATGAGACCTACTAATGCATCGAGGAGCTATAGCAGGCTCCACCCTTCATATATTAAGTCCAATTCATTCCCTTATGAAAAGGTTTAAACATAACATAAACATTCGTATTAAAACTAGCATACGAAATGTCAATACTTTCACCACAAACTATGAATGGTATAAAAATAGCACATCCATAGTCAAAACCTTCAATTCAATATAGAAGTTTTGTATCATAATAAATCAACTTCAAATAATCGTAAAATCCATCAATGGATGTTGACAAAGATGAAATCAAAACTCTTTTTAGAGAAATATATCTTTCTATTTTGAAATCATTTAAGAGTCATATATTTATAAAATAAAACATTTTCTTTGAAAATATTCTTATAATTTTGTAAGGGAAGATTTGACTATTTTATAACGGCGTAAAATAACCACACCCACCGTATAAGTTAAAAAAACATTCTTACCTTAATTCTGCCAAAAAGGTTAAAAAAACACCTTGTTTGGAAAATGACGGAAAGATTCCTTTATAAAAATCTTATAAAAAGTCAAACAAGGGTATAAATGACTTTAACTTATATTCTTTTAAATAGTAAAAATGTTTTGAAATACATTTTTAAGAAACATGGATGTGGATGATAAAGAGATCCCAGTAGATTATTTTGTATAAACAACCTCAGATAATGAAGAGATTGTGAAATAACCCTTACCTTGTACTTTTCCTTGGTTGGGGTAGTTTAACCTCCTGTATAATAAAGAAATAATTGTTATTAAATTATACAATAATCATATACATTAATATGATATCATATATGATCTTTTAACATTGATTTGTTAAAAATATCTTAGTATTATTATTGTTTCGGGTATTAACTTACTCATTTTCTTTTATATGTTTTGTTATGTAAGCTGTGTTTTTCATGGATAGGTTGTATCTTATTCATATCCAGAATGATATCAAGTCCTTAGATACTATTATTAATCATCAAATGAGAATTATACTTGAATGGATACGATGGAGAATGAATCGCATCGCGTTCGTGGAGATGGTAGTCCGTACGTACGCACGAGCGACAATATCATTCTTTTGATATTAAAATAATATATAATTGGATGGTATATCATATATACAGAATCATTATCATGTTACATTTATTATTTACATGAATTACACATCATTATTATACCCATCCAAATAATTATTTATTGAATAACAATTACACCACGACGTGGAGACGGTAAGCCGTATGTATGCACGTATGGTGGCATGTTATTCAAAGGATGGATAGAATAATGAATATGGTTGTACCATATTTATAATAACATAACAATATATATATGATACTGGAGCTATTATTTTAGAATGGTAATAAAAAATGAAGAAGAAGTGGAAGAAGAACGAAACTTGGAAAAGGGTGGTGAAATCATTACCTCTTCTTCGGGTTCTTCCTTTTGATTTGATCAAAAGGGCTCCATAGGTTGGATTTCTGATCAATCTAAGGCCTCTATGTTGTAGTGAGGGAAGTTGGTAGAGTATTTGGGAAGAGTTTGGCCGAACCAAAAGGCTTTTAAGGTGTGAAGTAATGAGAATGGTGAGTGGCCTTTTATAAGAGGGGTGAGGGGCACCTTTGGAAAAACTAGAAATATTAATTTATAATAAATTCATATTTGGTTTCTAATGGCTAAAAAGTTGATTATTTAAAGTTTTAGGTGGGTATGGTTCGAAAACCACTTAACCAATAGAATTTAGACAGGTTTGGGATACTATATTAACCATATCTTTAAGTATTAACTCTAAGTTAATTAGTTTCACTTTTACAATGTCTCTTTGTATTTTTATATTATATGGTTAATAGACTTACCATATACATCCAAGTGACCCCCATGTGGTCCATTAATGATACACCTATAATGATATAAGTCTCTTGTCCGAACCTTAGATTTTTAGGAATTTAATATCAATTAATAATATAATACTTGTTTAAAAACTCTTTTATGTCAATTTTGACACAATTCAATAATTGATTTTTGTGAAACTCATAACAGAATGATTACTTAAAAAAAGTTAATTAAATCATTACTAATATGTAATATTAACCTAGAAAAGTAGTGTAATTCAATAAAAGTCTCATATTATATTTATTTGTGTATTTATAATATCAATTATTTTAATTTTTCACTATTATGGTAATTACTGCATCATCATTGTGTCATAAATAAATTAAATTATTTAAGGTCTAAAAATTATAAATAAAATATCATTATGTATGAAATATTATTATCTTTCTAATGAATATTAACTATCGAATTTATCTTATATATAACCCTATATTAAAATTGTTTTAGTAAATAAACTTTGATTTTAACTCTTTTAACTCTTCTTTGAATTAAATAATAATAAATGTTCTAATCTAATCCAAGTGGACCTAAATGATAATATTTTATTCATAAGGTTGTTTTTGGTCGAGATAAACTTGTACAATAGAATTAGGACATGTTTTTGGGTAATATTAATATCATTTTTACCCTTAATTACCCTATTTACTTTTAACCGTGGTAAATAAAAGTAAAAATTTACTATTCACCAAAAATTATTTTCATCTCATTGAACCACATTTTACTTCTTGATATTAACCGTGTCTCTCAGATTTTTGAAATTCCATTCACAGAAGCGGTAAATTTATGTTTTATGAAGAAAAATAAGTTTTTTAACTACCACTTAGTAATTTCACTATTCATCAAAAATTGATGTTTTTCAGAACAATGCCAAAATTTCACCCTAAGCTATAATTGATATTCCGAATTCAAAAATGATGTCTATTTTACAAAATTACAATCATATAAGTTGCATTAATTAATTTTATAATTAATTCCCGCTATCACAACAAATAGCGTGTTTTTAAGAAACAATATATATCAAAAGATTGACAACTGTTTAGGTCCAATTTCAAAGTGAAATTAATTTTAATGAACACCATTGGATAAAATGGTAAAAATATATTCTAATTATACTTTAAAACAACTCAATAATATAATTTATCACTATAAATTATTTTGGTTAAAAAAGTTATTTTTAAGTATTTTTCACTGTTCATAAAAATTGGAAGTTCTCAGAAAAATACCAAAAATTCATCTTAGGATAATTTCGATATTCCGAATCCAAAAATGAAGTCCATTTTGAAATATAAAATATATATAATTTCAAAAAGTAGGTATTACTATTCATAACGGCTAGTTTGATTGGTTATGGTGTGTTAGAACTCGGTGTTGCGTACAACACACGCTATCACATTATTCAAAGAGAATCATACCGTAGAATCTTGGGGTGTTACAATGTGTTCCATGTATTTATGTTAGGGAAGTAGATAACTAATCCTTCACATGTACTAAACTCATATACTGGACTATAGAAGTAGGAAATCTATTATTATGGTCAACCACTAGATTTTGTTTATCATAAAGATAAAGAGATACAATATAAGACCAATCATCCGGTTAATTTTTTATATCAAAACCAAAATTTTGAAGAAGCTATATGGGAACCTATGGATGTGATGAGGTATAATTATCCCCAATTTTTTTTACTAGAGTAACATACTTTTAAGGGTAAAATCATTTTACAGGGGTTATAATATAACAACCTAATATTTTATGATGTTTTTCTAACAAATTTAATTTTTTTCAATTGCTAGTGTTACACAAAAAACTGAGATTTAATAGACAGCGATATACTGTTAATATTTTTATTTAAAAATTACCATTATAAAATTGTAGTTAAACATTGTTGTAAGAATAAGAATGAACACATTTTAAAAATATCTATAATGGTTTTGGATAATTAAAATTCTTTAAATGTTTCGAAAATATATTTTCTGACAAAAACTAGATTTAGTTCATTTCCAAAGAAAATAATATAATTCATTTCTCCCACTTCTATACAATTTAATTTTAAAAAATGACATAATTTTTAAAATTAAAATGTAAAAAATTACCTTATAGTTAATTTTTATTAATTTTCTAGAAATATGAAGTTTTTAATGAATAGAGAAAAATAGATATTTTAATTAAGAATTATCTTTCCATTTAAAAATTTTAAAAGATAAAAATTTATTTAAAAGTAAAATTAGTTTTATTATATTTTTACTAATATAAATTAGGTCTTTTTAATTAATTTCATATTTAATTTTGAGAAAAAAAAACATTTTAAACTTATGAAAATTTTCCTTACAAAAGAGTTTTTTTATCGCTTGGTATTTTTAATTTTAAAAAAATCCTCCAATTCGATGATTTGAATTTTGTAAAATGGATTACATATTTTGAATCATAAAAATTAATATTATTTAATAATTTAAACATAATTTTTGGTCATAATGTGTAGAGAAAATTGTAAAAATTAATTATTGCAGTTAAGGTTAAACGAGTTTATTGGGGGATAAACTAAAAAGATAAGGGTGCATCTTCCAAATAAAAATTGTATAAATACTATTGGTTGGAAATTTTTCAGACTCATCATATAAAAAATATGAATCTATGGATATTTGGATGCATTTATCTTGGGAATGACTTTATCCTTTTGGATTCTTTTAAGAAATTTCAAACTATTTTCCAACTTGGTTTCTTTCCCCTCTTATAAAATCGAATCCCCTATCCTCTCCTATACAAACATTAATATAAATTTAGTTAAGTCAAGACCTACCCAATCATTTCCATATTTCCTTATTAATTTCCAAAAATAATTATTTTTATTAGGTAAGTATCTTAAAAATTCTTTATTTATAAACCCAAAGAGGCTATCTGAAAAATTAGTATTGTTCTTAACTTATCATTTTTATTTTATTTTTTCTTAAACCTAATTCAAATATTATTCAACTCTTATTATATAATAACACAAATAAATCTCATATATTTATATTATTTTATGTTATTTTAATAACCTCCATCCATATCATCTTCCATCAAATGAAAAATGAAATAGTTGATCATGTGTACGGCGGACTACCGCCTCAAAGCCTGATATAATTCATTTTCCATCACCACCACTCAAATATAGATATAATTATGGATTAAATATATTTATATGATATTTATTACATAATTTTAATTATGTAATAATAATAACATATAAAAATTCTTACCTTGAAATCCATTGAAGAATTATAATGTCGCTCTGGCGTACGTGTGGACTATGAGATCCACGAAGTGATGTGATACATTTTTCATTTTATTTTGACATCGTTAGTAATAAGGATTAATATAGTGAATATAATTTATATATATTATATAAAAATTATTTTCTAAAGGTGAATTAATATTTACAATTCTTAGGTTCCATCTATTGAAAAAATGAAAAAAAAAGAGTCATGAGTACGTACACCCTACTGTCTCTATGAACGTTTCATTATATTTTATAACTATAAATTTTATGAATGACTATAAATATGTATATAATTAATATATATTTTATTTATATTAGGATAAAAAAATTTAATATATGGAATAATTATCAAATTAGAATGATCAAAACTACTATACCCAAACAAACTTGAAAAAACAAAGCATTTATTACCCAAAAATAATGATTATAACAAAGAATTGTTAATAAATATGAGATAAAATGGTAAAAGTAATTAATATATTATGTGATATATATTAGTATTTTATATTAATATATATAAAATAAATCTATACTTATTATATAGTAGGTTCTAATATGTACGAAGGAACTCGAAACTAAGGTAAGGGGTTTATAATCTCTTTTTTTTCTGGAAGATTTAGGCCATATTCACTACTCATTTATTTTTTGTGGTGTACATAATGCCACATTGAAATGGTATATCATGAATATAATTATTTTCATTATATTTAAATTTTCATTTCATGTTATTATTTAATGGGGATTACAATTCAAAACATACGAAAGAGGTAAGAGATTTCAATCTCACTTTTATTTTCCATGAGACGAATACCATATTCATCTCATGTTTATTTGATGTAATGAATATAACCATGGATGTCTTATATTATCATTACTATGAAAATTATATTTATTTATTTATCCCTATAAGGTTCCTTATTTCATGGGGAATATGAATCAAAAGTTATGAATGTAGATAGGATTTATGTTACAATCTCATTGATTATCTGGATTGTTTATGATTATATTTCTAATGATGAAATTTAAAGATCTAATGCACAAGAAACTAATTAATTTTCTTCTCATATGGTAATTTATTGATAATATATTGTTTCCTTTAATTTTCTTATGTATAATAACTAAAGATACCAAAATAACGTTTTTAAGTAAAACCCACTTTATTTTTATCTTTAGGTGAAAAATCTTTTTCTAAAATATCCATGTTCTATAAATATTAGTAATTAATATTTTACTATTCTGAAAATATTTTTTATAGAAAATTTTCCAATTTTTTTCTATTTAAAAAACATAAAATTTAATCTTCTTATTATTTTCTTAATGATGAACTTTTTATGTTTTATAGAAAATGTGAACAGAATCATTGTTTTAACTTGTATGACATGAAAACAATTGTCCACCATTAAGAAAAATAATTGATTTAAATATTACTTTATAAGTTTCCTATGTTATTTTAAATGAAAATTCTTTTAACAATATCTAATTAATGTTTTGTTTTTAAATGTTATTTGTAAAAAGTAAAGTATCAAGAAATGTTCCAAGTGATTTTCAAAATCATTTTATAACTAATATGAAAACTTGTTTTTATTTAAGCTCTATTAAGGATATGATCCGTGTATAAAATTATTATTATTTATCTTAATGTTTTATGATTTGTATGAAAAGATATTTTTAAAACTCATTCATTTTCCACGAGTTATGTTATGATGAAATGATAAAATGTTTACAAAACTAGTTTAATTTACATGGGTTATTATATAATGAAATATTTATAAAGCCCATTTATTTTTATGGGTTCAAATATGATTAATACTTTATGATCTTCTGTCACCCATATGTATGGTTTTCATTATGTGATGGGCGGTTTCATTATAAACTAGTTATGGATGTTATGTTATAACTAAGGATGGTGGTTGCGTTATAACCAAGGATGGTGGTTTTTTTCTAGACAAGGATAGGTTGTAACATTATAAATTGAGATGGGTGGGACTATAATTATATAGACCTCCATATCATTTTGTTATGATTGATATATAATGGGATAAATAAGATGTAATGGGGAGGGAACCCATTTTAATAAGGTAATTTTTAAAATCTGATAGTCTTGGGATTTATCCTTGAATAATATAATGGTTTTGGGAGTAGACCCAATCCACTATGATTGTCTTGGTAGTAAGTCATGACTACTAAGAAAAATTATTTTCTATGTTTTTTTGTATGCCATAAATCGTTGTCTTATTCTAGTGTCATGATCTTGTGGATCATATTTTTTTCTTTCAAAATGATTCATGTCTTATGTACTGACACGCTATATTCCATGACCCAATATTTTGAACTATTATTTGTAGGGTATGATTTTCAAATGTTAAACTCATGTTTAAATCCACTTATGCTCATGTTATGATTATGTGATCATTGATATCTCCCTTATTCATCCTTACTAAGGATATGAGATCACCCGTTCTTTTGTTTCCTTTACATAGGTTATGAAAAAAGGTTTTAATTAGGTTATGTATATGAATATTACTATGTGGGAAGATATTTATGGGATATGTTGAAGATATTTCATTAAAAAATAATTTTACATGTCTAATCTCCAAATAAACTAATCCACTATGATCTTACATATTGAATTTGTATAATATAATTAACATTCATAAAAAAGATGTAATATTTTTGTATAAAAAACTTATGTCACTATAATGACCATGTTTGGATTTTCATTGGAGAGGAACTACATTGGTTCCTCCCTAAGTAATAATGGTAGATTGAATAGGGTTCCAGATGATCAACATCATCACCAAAGAAATAAACTAATATGGGGTATTTCTTATTTTAGTATATTTAAATTATTTATAAATTTAATTTTAAAATATCATATCTTTGTTTTGGAATTTCTTTTTCACTTTTTATTGGAAAAATATTGTTGTTCATTACATTTATATCTTGTATAATCATTGAATGATCAATTAGATCTGACAAAAACCTTAATTGTTTTACTCCCAAAAGGTGGTTCTTTGATGTTCAAAAATTGAAAGTATTTGTTTGGTTTCCCACTTAGGAAAGCACCATTTTTTCTTCTCATATTTTTTTAACAAAATCACCCCTTAGGATGTATTCTACATTAAATCCCCTAATGACCATACCTTTATAAGAACCAAAACACCCCATTTATCTTGTGTTTTCCTTAGAAACAAGAAAAATTCCAAGTTAATTTATATACCCAAGACAACCTTTAACGTGTGTTTGTTGTGTCATTTATAATAGGTAATTCTTAAGTTTTCCATTGGGTATTACCTAAGTAACATGAGTATGGTTATTTTATATGGGGTTTTAGAATAAATTCCAGATCCCATGTTCCATTATTATTATTCACTACAAAAATAAATAGTCTAATTAAATTAACAAATGATTTATTTATCTCCTTGGAAACCTTGTAAGACACCTCCAATGTTTTGGTTAGTTTTAATAAAATTCCGGACATGTATACTTGACTCGGTACATGTGAATTGTTACCATGAATTTCCAGGTTAGTAATTATGGATTTTGGTCACACCGTCAAAGGTGTGGCATGCCTCGAGTGAGACTTGGATTATATTGTTAAATGTCTTGAGTAAACTAATAGGATAAAAACTGATTCCGAAATGTGAATTCCAAGTGGTAAACCCATAATGGATTCATTCAATTTTTTTCTATCATGAATTTAACTTCTATTCTTTGTGTATTTTTATAGACTATAGAAAATTTAGAATGGTCAGAATAATCTCCCAAGCTAAGCCTGATGTCTTTGGATACCAAAACCATTAGGAAAAACCTATGGATTCCAATATAAACCTTGCTCAAATTAAAGGACAGATTTGCATAGTTTTTTTAGAAACTCTAAGGATTAAAATGAAAAGGGTTCATCCATTGTATTCCACTAAAAATCAAATAGCTAAATGTAAAGGTTTGATCATCATGAGTTTGCTTGAATATCAAAATTCTAGAATTCCATGGGCCTTCCATGGATTCAAAATGGGTGTGTTGTGAGGGAATTACTTGAACTATCTGTGGATTATGTGTGGTTATTTTTTCATGGATTTCATATATACACACTTCTTGTCCCTTCACCAACTAAAATTTCACATGATTAGAGACACCTAACTTTGTTAATGAAATTAGGGTCATCGAAATATCTTGATAGGAGCCTATGTCTCATGAGGTTACTTTTTATTTACTGATTTAGTGTATTATACATGAACATTATAATATTTTATACTCATAGACTAGATTTTTAATTGATGTTGTTGGTGAGGGACAACTGAGTTGTAATCAAACTCTAGTTGGGGAACTATTTCGTACATGGACAGATTTAATGGATGCAGGTAACTTTAAAGGGTAGTACCTTGCTGTGGATGCTTGACTTATTTTAGTATTGGGATAATGGGAGAAGAGGAACGATGTGGGGCCAAATAGGTTCATGGAGTTTATCATTTTTTGGTTTTTGGTTTATTTTTTCTTTCTTGATCTATTTGTATGACTTTGAGATGACTACATTTGTTTTTATACTATCAAGAAATAATTTGTATGTATTATTGTTTAAATATATATTTCTCTTTATTTATTATCTAGTTGGATTATGAGTTTCCTTTATTTTCTTTAATGTTACACTATGATACAAGGGGGTATATTCTCCCTGTCATACCACCAGACAACCTTTTTGTAAGTTGAAAACCTTTATCATAGAGAGAGACATTCTTATGGACTTTTTTCCCTCTTCACTGGTTAATTTTCTATGAACTAGTTTGGGGATGTAATAGTTTTTCTACTCTAAACTATATTACATTCAATATAGAAGCTTAGTTTAAGCAATTTACATGAATAAATATTTTTTTTATTGAGATTGATAATTTTATAAATGTTTATCTTTTTTATAGTAATTAAAGTGCTATAACTACACCTTTAAATAGATAAAAAATATTTAAATTACCTTTTGTACCTCTTATAATAACTATGGTTCCATAATAGATAAAGTTAGGGATTCTAATAAAAAAGATGGATCATCATAGATAGTTCATTGTTCATTGTAGAAATATCATAGAGGATTATAAAAACGGAGATTCATCATAGGAAACTACTAAAAATATTCCAAACCTTCTTATCCTAATGTATTAGAGGAAGACCAGATTGTAAAAAAAGTTCATACTGTGGAATATGATTTGTTACAGATGAAAGAGAGGAAAGGGAAATATCTCTGTAATTTTATAATGTAGAATATTGAAGAACAATCTCCTTGATCTAAAAAGGGTTCTTATAGAAATACAAATGGGGTGAGGATAAATTTTTATATATAATATTTTCTATTGAGGTATTATCTTATTGAATATGAGGAAGGTCATATAAATAAAAAAACCAATTATTATTTCTACATTTTTTATTTACATTTTTTATAATAAGAAATTATTTCAATTTCAAATGTTACAATATTTACTTTCCCACCTTAAACCAAAGTAATAACATATACAAATAAAATTAGAGAACCAAATCCATCTTCAGAATATATCCTAGAACAACTTCTTGATGTATTTAATAAGAATCCAAATGATGAAACTTATAATCCATATAGTGAGGTCTAAATTTTTTTTTGATATTATAGATAAAAATTATTGATTTTTTTAATAATTTTTTGTTTTATAAACTAATCAACTATATTTTGATCATTCTAATATTTGTTCATTGTAGAATTGTGCATGCTTATCTTCTTACCTAACTATTCTATTTGATGTTATAATGAGTATGAGGGGTAAGATATGATCATGCAGTGGGGGTTTATTATAATGTTTTATTATATTATATTTTTTGTTTATGTTTAAAATTTGAAATTCATTTTGATTTATATTTAATTCCATAATTTATTTTATTTTTCTTATATAAATCGGTTGATAGTTGGATCCATTATCTAATGTCTCTTGGTCTCCAAATCTACAGATGATGTGTCCCCCCCGGTGACCTGAATGTGTTTTTCTATACCTTCATGTTGACATATTTAAGGGATTATATCTATTGATGCCTCTATAATATAATATAAATCCAAATAATAAGTAATAGAGCTAGATAAAGATGAAAAAAAGATGTCAAACTAAACAAAATGGTAGTGAAAACCATGGATTTTATTTGGAAGATGAAAAGTATAATTGTTTATATGATTATTCACCTTATTATAGATATGTTAATCTAATACAAATTCATGATGATTCTTCTTTAAGGGAGGTATATTTTTGTTTTTTTCCTTAATAATTTTTTTCCATACTAAAATGAACCCTCTACTAGAATAGTGGAAATAAAAAATTTAAACCATCCTTGTAGAATAATTTTTCACTATATTGAAAATTTTCCCATATGATCTAATTATTCAGATATTTAGGATCAGTTTTAAGTTTATAGAGAATCCTACTCAAATGGAAACCCTAAAACCAAAATTATTTGTAAAATTATGAGTGCATATTAAAAAAAACATGAAAAAACAATTGAGGTGCCTACAATGGCCACAATCAATTCCCATTTTAAAATAAAACTTCAAAATTATACACTATTATCCTTAATACGCAATATTGTTGAGATGTAGTTGAAGTTTTTATGATTCAGTAAAATCATCAATCTCTAATTAATTATTTTTATGTGGAACTTCCTACTTAGGATAGAGAATTTCTATTTTTTTTTTGCTATTCTTGCACAACCAACAGATTTTCAAGGACCAATAATCCTTTATCCAACTTAGAAAAAATTTTCCTTAAAAATATATTGGTATAACATTTTTAGACATCACAAAATCAATTCCACATATGAAATAATCTAACTCAATGAAAAACATCATGTAATTTTCCAGGAGTGGAAATACCTGACTTGTAATTATATACTACCTAATTATATCCTAAGGCAATTGATTTGATGATGTCCTCTAAAAACAACCCATTTTAGTATGCTGATAAAGGGTTGATTTAGGAGATCGAGATGTATCAAAAACCATGTTTTAATAAATTTTTCATAAATAAAACATTAAACCTAAGAAAATATGGGATACTGACAATCGTTGATGCATATTAACATATTCATTTTTATTGATCCCTCTATAGGAAAATATATAAGGAAAATATTACACATTTTCATTTCTTTTTTTATTGGGAATCAAAATAATATGGTATCCTAAAATTTTCCAATTCAATTTTGGATTTTATATTGATATAAGGATTTTTATAAAAAAAATGCACCAGAGGTTAACTCAATGAGATTAGATACACCATGAAACGGTACATGTAATCATTATAAGAAGATGAATGATATTTTATATAATTTATCTAAAATTATTTAATTCATTGGATTATTTTACAATAAAAAAATATATTATTTCTTTCTTTATTAATCTCCAAAATAACACTGATAGTTATGAACAACATGTGATGAGAAATTCAGACTAAGACCCTAGGTGTTATGGAACAATGAAGGAACCATGTATGCACATTAAGTGTAATAAATTGGTATTGTAAAATTTTAAGAATTAATATATAATATAAAACTTAATTTGGAAAGGAAATTTTTATTCCTGGTCATGGATTATGTGTAAATAATTTCATTCATGTAGAAAATTAATGAAATAATGTATCATTTTTCCATGATATGTTGTTTTCATTCTCCTTTCTCCAGTGTGCCTTAGCTTGAATCAGACAATCAAGAAATCATATATATCATCAACAAAAACACCACAACTCTTATTTAATTGATATTAGATTCCCATGATCTATGTTAATCTTGAATATAAAATCAATTTTCCATACAATGTATTAGACCAACATACAAAGATATTATGTTAATTCAATTAAATTGAACATAGTAGACTAATGGAAGAAGAACTTATGATTGTATAATTTTAAATGGAATGAATAGAGATGTTATAGTGGAAGAAACCAGGGTTCATGTTTGTAGATTATTTACTTCTAGAAGTTGTAGACTAGATAACCAGAAGATGTATTCAGATGATAGAGCCAGAAGTTATAATACAATCACTTAATTTTTTAGGCAGTGTTGGAAATGAAAATGAAATTTTGTAAGGGTCAGTGGGGAGGTCGTGTTATAGTAATTCATCCACAAGATATATTCATTCAATCAAAGAAGATCCCTTCAAAGATCAAAGACTTTTCTTTTCATATGAGAGCTCATGGCTTTCTTAATGAATTTCCTAAAAATTTTCATATTTGGATTTATCATAGGGCTGGTGTCTTGGTCTACTTAATATCTTCATGTGATCAAAGAATCAAATTAAAACATTATGTGGAAGAAAAAGTTATCTTTATGTAAAAAGTTTATGATAAATCTGGGGACAATGCCCAGGATTCCCTTTGGGATGCTTCAAGTTCCTTCAACCCAGGCGATATCTGGTGGTTAGTTGGTGGAAATTTCAACATCGTAGATTTCCTTGAGGAGAAAAAGGGTTTTAGTTCTTTCCCCAAATGATCAAGTCAGTCCTTTGTCTCATTCATGGTGGCCAATGGTATTTTGGATATGGAGTTCTCGGGTGATCTATTCATGTGGTGCAACAATCAGCGTGGGAACCGACGGTCTTAGAGAAGTCTTGAACAGTTCCTTATTAATGGAGTGATGATTTCTGGCTTCCCTATCATCAAGGTTCTCTATATGGTCTATGGGTTATCAGATCACTCTTCTCTCTGGATTTATCTATCTGTAAGAAGTAATGATGAGGATTCCTTCCGCTTTACTAATACATGGACTGAAAATCTCAATTTCTTTGATTAAGTTAGGAGGGCATGGAATCTACCAGATTATGGTAATCCTTGGATTTCCTTCCATAACAATCTGAGGCACTTAAAAATCCTCCTACATTCCTGGGATAAGTATCTTCCTCATGATGATATTTCCATTGAACATATTTCTAAAGATATTTAGCAACATGAGTCGATTCTGGTGTTTGTTTGGGATAATGGGGTGTTCTCAGAGTTGAGATGCAAGAAAGACAATCTGGATGATTTTCTATTGAGGCAGAATAGGGTCACCTGGGAGAATTCTTGTGTGAAGTGGATTCAAGAAGGAGACACGAACTCAGGGTATTTCTATGAATGCATTAAGGAAAAACACATATTTTCAAATACTAATTTTCTTTTTGAGGATGGATAATTTTCTAATGATAGATATGTGGTTAGTCTAATGGTGAGAGATTATTTCAAGTCTCTTTTGGCGTCTGCAAACCCAAGAATAGTTAATGGCTATCTGAGTGGGAACACAGATTTATTTGAATACATTCCTAGTTTGATGTCTGAAGATTTTAATGATCTCTTATGGGCTATCAAAAATGAGGAGAAAGTCTGAAAGGCTTTTTGGTCCATTATTCCTAGCAGTTCTCCCATTCCGGATGCTTTCCCAGCTTATTTTTATAGATATTTGGGACATTGTTAAGTGGAGCCCAGTTAAAGTGGTGTAATATTTTTTTCAAGGTGGCCAACTCCCCTGTGTGGCTTGTACTACTGAACTGGTTATAGTGCCCAAGGTCAAGGATCCCTACTTATTGGGACACTATAGGTCCTATCAGTCTTTGTAATGTTTCATAAAACGTTCTGGCTAGTATTCTCAATGTGAGGCTTCCCCTTTTCTTCTCATGTTGGTTGGCAGAGGAGAAACATAGTTTTGTGAAAGCAAGATCCATATAGGAAGTTGTTTCATTGTCCCTGGAGGTTATTAATGATATCATCTTAAAGACCTATTGAAGCAATGTGGCCATTAAGTTGTATAAGAGAAAAGTCTATGATAGAGATTAATGTAACATTATTATCATGTTCCTTGAAAGCATGTGATTCTTGGTTTGGGTGACTGATCATTTGTTTCGCTGTTTTAGTTCTCCTTAGGTGGTAGTTTCTTTTATGGGAAGGAAATTTGGATTCTTCAAATCAGTCAAGAACTGATATAGGGGGATCCCCTCTCTGCATTTTGTTTTATCTTAGATCAATATGTGCACCTCCGTTATGTTACTCATGGAATTTCCATGAGAAAGATCCTTCCCTATCATACCAAAGAAGGTTTATGTGACCTTCTCACATCTCACATTTTCTAACAAAACCATTATTTTAGTCAATGGCTATAACAGGTCCATTTAGGGGATTAATGAGACCATAGAGGTGTATTTATCTTGGAGTGGGAAATTCGTCAATTGGGAAAATGTAACTTATTTGTTTCTAAAAATTTCCAACGAGAAGATGTTAATATATGGAAGATAATTTGGGCATGCAAAAAGGATCCATTTCTATGCTTTATCTGGGAGCACCTATTTCTATATATCCCCTCCTTATTAGTCATTTTAATATTATTATAGATATAATTATGGGGAGCATCCATAATTGGAAAAGTATATTATTATCTTTTGAAGGAAGAATCACACTGATTAACTCGGTCTTATCCTCAATCCCCTGGCACATCCTATCTACTGTAAGGGTTCCTAAAATGGTGATTTCTTGCATCAAGAGAACATTGGTTACCTTTCATTGGGATGTCCACCTTATAGTTAAGTTCATTTTGGATTCATGGAACCATATTTCTAAACCTACTATTAATGGGGGCCTCAACTTAAGGAGTATTTTCGGTACTATGGAGGGTCTTCATACCAAAATTTCATGGAAAACCATCAAGGGATCTTCTTTTTGGGGAAAATATATGGAAAACACCTATGACCTGGAAGGGATCTCATCAAGACCCAAACCATCTAAAATTTATATATTTATCCATCCTCATATACTAGTTCTCTAGCATCATTTTCGATGGATCATTAGCCTAGGAGACATTAGTTATTGGTTTCACAACTAGTCTAGGAGCATTATTGGGTTTCTAGCCTGTCCTACCCCTAGTATTTTCTTTAAGGAGGCCAGTGCTCACCCCATTCTCCTTCAGGACACCATGGAAGATACCCAGAAGGTCCTTTTTTATAATATTGTGTTGAACATGGACCCAAATAAATGTGTTTTTATAGGATCTTTAGTAGGTACATTTTCCATCAAATATTATCTTAAAAAACTATTCTTTGATATGCCTCAAGATACTTGGGGCAAGTAATTATGGTGTAAGTAACATCCTTAGAAGTTCTTTTTCTTACTATGGTGTGTCTGAAATAATGCATTACCTTCTGATTTCAATATCCAGTTTCGGGGGATTAGTATAGTTTTGAGATGTAACTACTGCAAGGTTCCTTCGATTGAATCTACTGAGCACCTTTTCATCAACAGTGAGTGGGCTATGTTACTATGTAGATGATTTGGGAAATTTACAAGATTGGATGACTAATTCTACATTGCTAATACTTTTCTCCAATGATGGTTTGAAGGTGTGGATTAATCCATCAGGGAATAGAGGGCCCGCACTGTGATCCTCACTGCATGCTACTGTATTTTATGGTCTTACAAGAATGGAATCTAGCACCAGCAACAAATTGTTTCTCTTACATTTATTGTTTTTAAAACCCACAACATAATACTTTACCTTTGTAGGATATGTAAGGGTGTGGAAATTGCACCCTCACTTTTTCACATGGTTCCTTCTCATTCCCCTCCCATCATTAACCCCTCGTCCTGTTTTTCTTGGATCAGATGAAGACCACTCATTATATGGTAAAAGCTCAAAACTGATGGGTCATGTGTAATGGGCCTCATGCGTAGAGATGGAGTGGTGGGAGACTCCAGAGGCTATGTTTTGGATAATTTATTACCTTTATTTGGGTGTTGTTATTCACTTCAGGTAGAGTTTCATGCCATGTTAACATGCCTCCTCTTATGATATCAGATTCACTTTCCAATTTTAGTGATAGAGAGAGATTCTTCGGTCATTTTCAATGCCCTATCTGGTAAGGGTCGTTCTCCATGGTGCATCAAATATCTTGTTTGGAAATTCAAGGGACTCATGAATAATCAGATGTCTATTCTACATACTTGGCATGAGGGAAATGTAGTGGTGGATTTCCTTGCTTCTCAATCCTATTAGCATGACCACCTTCTCACTTTTTAAATATTAGGTTAATTTCCTTTTGAGGGTATTCTGTTAATTCGGGATGACTCTCTTGGTCTATATTATTTTTGACCACATTAATTTCTATGTGTTTTGTAGGCTTTTCAACCTTCCCCCTTTATATATATAAAAATATCTTTTTGTTGTTGTTGAAGATGGATGATTGACTACTATAGAACTTTGATTTTCTGTTGATGGGTACCAAGTTATAATTGATGAAAAATGAATAATGGGAGAGGCTGGATAAGAATAAATTGGGGTTGATTTAGAAATCATTTTTCCATAACATAAATTACAACATCTGTGAAGTGAATACTGTATCAAAACTTATAAAGACACTCGTTGACAAGTATGAGAATCCCCTGATGATAAACAAAGTTTTCTTCATAAGAAAACTATTTTACATGATAATTCCAGAAGGTAAGACTAATATAGATCATGTTAAACATTTCAATATGATAATTGGTCAGCTGATATTAGTAAAGGTGAACTTTGAATATCTGTAATGGTTTTTGAAATTACTCTCACTTCTGATTGGATTTTAGGATACAATGGTCTCCATAGTGAATAAATCGAGTAAAAAGAATAACCAAGTGTTTTCGGATTTCATAGATTCATTTATGAAATAGGAAATTTAATAAATCGATATCTTGATATCTTTTGGAAATGAATATAGTGTTGATTTATGGGGTGATTCACATCATCGAAGGGTCATAAAAATGTAAAAGGAAGGAGAAGCCAAGTAGATCCAGCTCAAAGAAAGGTGGTTCCATGTGCTACAATTATGGGAATAAATGTCACCTCAATAAGGATTACAATGAGTAAATAATGAATTATAGAGGATACACTCCTGGATGTGGATCCATTAATCATTTTTTAGGAGATTGGATTTGATTAATCCTATGTTCCACTAATTCACTTGGGTCTTGGGGATAGACAATGGTGCTTCATTTCACTCAACATATGAGAGAGAATGTATAGGGAACTGTACTTCTGGAATATAAGACATAGTACTTATGGATGATGAAAAAATTATTAAGATATTTATATTGAGTTACATTTCTATCCATAAAATTAGTGAAATATTTCTAAATATCTATGGAGTACCTTACATCATGAGATTAAGGAATAACTTAATTTCTGTTAGATAGTTAAATTAAATGGGTTTTTGTACAATGTTTATGGATAAAACAAGTACAATCTCATGTGGTTTAATGGTTACGGGAAAATTAGTGAAGGATGAAACCCTGTAGCTAATGTGATTATGAAAAGGTGCAATGCATATCGAACAAGTAACTTTCTTTAAGTTATGGGATGATTTTCTTGGACACCTTAGTGAGAAGGGGATGGAAGTCCTAGATACTAATGGAATGATGATATATAGAATCGTGGAGTATAAAATATATCAATAATTCATTCTAGGTATGTCGTATAAGGTTTCCTTCAAAATGGAAGAAAATATAACAACAACCCAGAAGATAGAATTTGTTTATACAGATGTATGATAACTAGATATAGATCTTTCTGACAGAGGATCACTCTATTTTTCTACTTTCTTCAATTATGTGACAAATAAATTTTGGGTTTCTCAAAATATGTATGAGGTATTTGGAATGTTCATCCATTGGGTAACCATGGTGTAAAAGGATACAGAAAACAAGTAGAAATTCAAAGGTCATGATAATGGAGAAGTGTATGGAAGTAGTGAATTATTGAGGTTCTACTAGTGGAAAGGAATATCGATTGACAAGACCATGATAGGTACTCTAAATCATAAGAGTCACAAATTTTATGAATATAAAATTTTAAACATAATAATTTGGGTATTCATATGGAATTTCCAGTGGTGTTTTCGGTAGAAGCATTTAATTTTTCAATAAACATAATCAACATTAGTCCTTCTCTGTTGGGAAAGAAACATCCATTATTCTATTCATATGGAAGGAAGTTTGACTTCACCCATATCAAAGTATTTATTGCATATTTTTTTGCCACATTGATTTCAAGGAAATATACATGATGGAGGATAAGTCTCATGTATGTAAATTTGATGGTTTCAGTGATGATGAGTTTCGTATGACCTATTGGATAACAACTCTCAAAAGTTTGTTAAAAGACAAAATGTAATATTCAATGAAGAGATATTGAGGAAGGATTAGAATGAAGTGAATAATTTTGATGAGATAAAAGTATCATTATAATTTTTGGTTTTATTGAATGAACTTTTGAATGTAATGGATTTTACATAGAATTAAATAAGCACATCAGTAATGGAAGCACAATCATTTTAGAGAATGTACTGAAAATTAGTCATGTTGTGATGTTTTTTAAATGTATTTAAGTACTAAAAAGATCAAGGACTACATAATTTTGACCAAATTATTTAGAAGATAATGTGTGGGAAGAATTTTTAGTGGAATAATCTCTATCTCAAGGGAAACTATAAAGATCTACTAGAGTAATAATCCAGTGCATAGGTACATAAATAGCTTGCATTAAATGATTCATATGGTTAAGGGATTTCCTAATATCCCTAAAGATGTGAGTAGTTTGAAATACTAGAACTAGAAAAATTCAATCATGATAGATAATGTTGATTCCCTCTATGTTTCTAGAACATGGGAGGTGATATGGAGACCTATTGGGAATAAATTCCTTGAAAATAAAAGTTTTTATTGGATAAAGGAAGAAGTGGATGTTTGGAAAAGTTACAAGGATAGGTTAGTGTGAATGGATTTTTGGAAATAGGAGAAGAGAATTTCATAGAATTATTTCCACTGGCAGTTAAACATAATACTATTTAGATGGTGTTGAGCATTATTTAAATAGAAGGACTTCATATGGAGTAGTTAGATATAGCGAAAACATTCTTTCATGGGGACTTAGATAATAAAATCAACATGGAGAAACTTGTTTGTTTTAAGGAGCATCAGAACCAAATACCTGCGTGTAGACTCAAACATAGCCTTTAAAGATTGAATCAGGAACCATAGAATTAGAATAGGAATATATATGAATTTATGATGGATAATTATTTCATCCATAGTAATTTTGAGCATTTTTGTTACTATAATGTGTTCTATGATTGTAGTTTCATCATCTTACTTCTCTACATTGATGAAATTCTTTTTTCGAGATCAGTGAATGAAAGGATTAATGAAATGAAGGGTAAATTGTGTAAAACTATCAAGATGAAGGATATTGTTATGTCCAATAACATCTTATTGATGAGGATAGTGAGATAACTATGTTTTAATACATTCTATCCAACATGATATTACTACATCCGAATGGTGGTGGAGAAATTTGGAATGGGAATGAAGAAACTAGTAACTGAACCCAAGGATGAATATTTCATGCTAATCAAAGAGAACGAACTATAAAAATCAGATTTATTCTATTACACAATGAATGTTCCATATGCATTAGCTATCATAATATTGATGTATTCCATGATTTTTAATAGCCTTGATATCATAAACAATGAGTGTTCTCACAATATATATATTCAATACTTGAAGAGAATGTTGGGAGGCTATGGAGTATCTTCTCCTATACATAAATGGTTTTTGGGATTCTTCAATTTTATTCCAAAAAGATGATCCATTAAAAGGGTTTGTTGACATAGGTTTTGGTGGCGATGGGACACTCAAATGGGATCCACAAGATAAATGTTCACTTTCATCAGAATAGTAGTAAGTTTGTTGTTGAATATTCAGTTGGTAGTTTGAATCTCAACAATGGAATATGATTACATTGAGTTAAAAAAATATATGAAGGAGATGATTTATATAAAAGGTGCTATTAGAAGATCTCATAATAAGGTAATATTATGTGATGATTTTTTGAATCAAAAATTGAATTAACTTGGTTAAAAATTCAATTTTATGTTTTAGGATGAAGCACATTTATCTAAAGTATCATAACATAAAATAGTTTTTGAAGTATTGAGTGTTGTATTTAAAAAAGATAAAAGAGACTCAAGATATAGAAGATATATAGAAAATTTTCATATACTGTGATGTCACTACTACAAAATAAGGCTATAACCATAGACCTATAGCCACAGTTATATAGGTCTGTGGCTATAGCCAATTTATAGCCACATTTTAATTAAGAAACTGTGCCTAAAATCAGTCGTTCCCTTTTTCCCCCAAAATTCGTCAGGCTCCTCCTCGACCCTCCTACCCTCACCATTTCTCTTCCCCATGATCTCCTCCTCGTCGCGCCCTCCTCCTCGCCACGACCCTCCTCCCCGACGCCTCCTCGCAGCACCCTCCACCTCGCTGCAACCCTCCTCCCTGACGCCTCCTTGTCGCGCCCTCCTCATCGTTGCGACCCTCCTCCCCGACGCCTCCTCACCGCAACCCTCCTCGTTGACACCACTCTTCTGAAGCCTCCTCACCGTGACCCTCCTCCCTAAAGACTTCTCGCCACTACCCTCCTCCTCGCTGCGACCCTCCTCCCTGACGCCTCTTCCCCGACGCCTCTCTTCTAACACTGAGGTCGACACCCCCGGCAACCCTTAAAACCCTTGACCCCTCCTCGCCGTGACTGTCCTCACCCCGACCATCCTCTAGAAATGCTGATCCGAGCTGCCTCCCTTCCTCCTCTATTCCTGACGGTTCTCCCCCACAACCAGTGGCAATCCCCTGTCTTCATCCCCATCCACCATTTTTTACCCTCTATTATTTTGTTTCAATATAACTACTTATTGGTGATTTAATTCTTGATTTTGGGGTGTGCTACTGGTTATATTTATACTCACCCTTACGTGGGTTCATCTTGAACATATAATTTATTATGAAAATGGTTGTTTTTATGTAGATTTAGACAGACATAGTGTAAATGGTGTGTATTGGTTCCTGGTGCATGTGGTGTTTAGACTATTTTTAGAATGGAGGCCTCATGATTAGACTGTATTATCTATTTTGGTTAGATTAGACCTACCTACTAGTTATTGGGCCTATATTTGTTCCTCTTTACATTGATTAAGTACTTTATACTTTGTTGTGGGATGTTATAGGGTTTTCATGCATTTAAAATTTTCAGTTTTTTACTCTTCCAAATTACTCTACTGTGCTTGAAAATATGTGTGCAAATATATAGGTTCATTAGTTTATGTTCTCCCATATATTTAATATGCCTACTCAGTGATAGTCATCATTCCCTGGCCAATTACATGTGGTTTTACATTGAATGGTATTAATTTTTGTCAATATTTATCGTGAGTTGTAGCAATCAAAGTGGGTTACCACAAGAGCATTAAGTTTCTATAGAAAAATGAAATTAACTAGAGATATAATTATTCACTGGAAACATGTATGTTGTTGTTTAATTTTTATTTTATTTTCTTTATCGCACTGACCACTTAGGATTTTATTTCTTTCTACGGATGGAGGGTAGTTATATTCTGTGAAGGGGGCCAGAAGGTCACTGGAGGCGGCTACGCGGTTTTATTTGAAGGGGAGGGAGATCAGGGTAGTGGAGAGATTAATTTGTGTGTTTTATTTTTTTTGTCTTTATACTATGTTGTTTTTTTTTGTTTTTTTTTTCTTTTCCTTCTACGTGGACATCCGATGTACGGATGAGTCATGCCAAAATATTACCATTGCACCACCCATGTCTTTTGGATTTACATGTTTAGCTCAATTTTACTTAGCCTTTCTAAGCCCACTCATTGGCAACAATTTGATAGAGATTCAAAGAGTATGACGGGGGTGTGAAGGGGGTGATGGGGAGTGTTGTGGGAAAGTTAATCTCATAAAAATGAAATAGCAATTGAACAAATGAATAATTAGGGAATCGATAGATACCCCTATGAATTTTAATATAATGGAGTCTACCCGGGGGTGCACGTGGGGGCTGTCCGGGGGTGCACGGGGGGTTGTTTGGGGTTCTGTGTAGTGGGGAAGGGGGGATTCATTTTATAATTTGGGAAATGATTTAAAATGAAATTGGATTTTAGGAAATTTTTTGGTCTTATGATGAAATTCATCAGGTGTTTTGAAAATAGAGGAGATCTTTATGAAGTTTTAGTGGCACATCATACTTGACCCTTTTTATTTCCCTCTAGGGGGTTTCCCTCTTTTTATTAAAACAGTTTTTTGAACCAAGACACTCTTTACGTGGCATTAGACTTTTAATATGGGTCCCATTTTGTGTGACTATGTCACATGGGATGTGATATTTAAACAACACATTGTCTAGGAAACAGAGGCAATTCCATAGTGCCGTTAGAGTTTATTTGGTTCTCTGCTGAAAAACAGTTCAAAGTTAAACAACACATTGTCTAGGAAACAGAGGAAATTCCATAGTGAACTACTAAAGCCTCGGTCCAAAGGTGTATTCAAGGCTTAATATAGCACTCATCTTGATGGGGAACATGTGTTTTATGCTTCTCTAGCTAGTGATTCACTGGATACCAAGGGTCCTTTGACATAATAATACATTAAATGATCTAAATGTTTAGTATCACAAGAAAGTTAGGTTCATAAAACACTTGTACATAATAAAAAGACATTATTTAGCAACTGGGAATGGATGGAGGGGGCAGGGGGGGCTGTGCAGGCTAGGGGCTGGGTGGATGGGGGCAGGGGGCAGGGGCAGGGTGGAGGAGGGCAGGGGGCAGGGTGGAAGGGGGCAGGGGGCAGGGGCAGGGGGCAGGGGGTGGGGGTGCAGGGGGGCTGTGCAGGCTAGGGGTAGGGTGGAGGGGGGCATGGGGCAGTGGGCAGGCTGTAGGGTGGAGGGGTGCAGGGGGGCAGGGTGGGGGGGCAGGGGCAGGGGGGCAGGGTGGAGGGGGGAAGGGAGTAGTGGGCAGGGTGCAGGGTGGAGGGGTGCAGGGGGGCATGTTGGAGGGGGGCAGGGGGCAGGGGGGAGGGTGGAGGGGTGCAGCTGTGGACATGTTAATTAAATAATTCATCAATCTATAATAGAGGGAAGTGATTATTTAGAACCCCTTGATTCAGGTGAGGATAATTTATAGACAAACACATACATCATTTACAATATATTATAAATTGAACTGATGCTTTCCAAGGGGACACACTTGGAAGAACAAAACCAAACATCAATAGACCATCAATTTATACCTGAATTTACATCAAATTAAAAGGAATCATCTAATATGAAGTCATATAGTTCATTAATTCAACTAGTAGTATCTTTATAAATAATGTCACATTAAGTAGGTGACACAAAAAATACAATAGAAAGACATAATGATTCTACTACATCAACTGAATCATCTAAAATAGTGGATCCTAGAGCATAAAACTGACCACAAACTCCATAATAACAAATATTTGTAAATGTTAACTATTGATGAATATATACTATACAAGAAAATATAAAAATTTCTTTAGAAGGATCCAATGGGAAAACCCCACTAGATTAAATAGATAGCAATGGATGAGACATACTACAGAATGATTGACTACAATTCTTTCCAAATATCTGGGAACTAATGATAGTAGACCATTAATGTAGAAAATCATGATGATTACAAACTCATCATGATCTGGTCATAGATTATGACCTCCCATGACCTATGTTGTTTATATCTGATCAACATACAGTAGAAACATAACTAGTGTGACATGTTCCTCGATCTAAAAAAATACACCCTGTAAATTACCCTCCGGAGGCTCCTAATCAAGAATATAGATTTGAGTAATTTTGATGTTGGGTCATGAAATATATCTAAAACTCTCGCTTACTGATGCTTAACAATTGAAGGGTATGAATCTTTTAGAAACTACCTGCCATCCCGGTTGAAGAAATAAAATTTTCACCAAACTATCCCAATATTTCTACAATGAAACAATCCAATCCGCACAATATCTAATGAACAAGAAGAACCATTGCCAATCTTTTCCAAACAAAATTTTCACAACAAATGAATCCTATTTCTCCTTTTTATCAGAAGTGAAACTGAATGATATGTTAACCTCCTTTGAAAATTCATTTTTCAATGCATATAAAATCAAGCACCCATACATTGGGACTCTGGTGTTATTTTTTTTATCATTGTCTTCTAATTCTAACCATTATTTGAATCAACTCTATGCTGGTATTATGACTGAAAAAACATATCATCTACACCATGATGCTAATTTTGATATCATACTGGGTATATAACTAAAAAATATTAAAGGAATATAGACTCATAAACCTATAATTTAGAATTTTCATGGATTATTATTATTATTATTATTATATTACAGTTACACCTAATCTCATGGCCTACCCATTTTAAAACGTGTATGAATTGAATAATGATTTTGTATCCTCTCTCATATTTATACACTACAACTACTATCACTTCACTTAGTTGTCCAATTATACATGAATGTGTTTTCATTAGATCATTGGGGCCCCTAAATACATGTGTTAAAGTTGAAATCCCTTAGTTACATTTGGTACATGGCTCATCTAACAATATTCCCATTACTTATTGTCCTAAACAACACCTACCTCTAATCTCTATCTCTTCCCTCTATCTAATCTTTTTATATAAACTTATCATGACTGTCCCCCCATTGTTAAAAATCCAACACGCCGTGCTCACGCTGCGGTCACGCCGCGGTCACGCCGAGGCCATGCCTACATCACGCCGCGTTAATGTTGTGATTTCGCTCTGCTCCGGCCACATCCATCCCACACCAGCCCCCTTCCACCTTCATTTCAGCCTGCTGCCACTGGCATTCCAACCCGCAACAGCCCCCCCCCCTTCCACCTTCAAATCAGCCCGCACCATCCCCCCAACACTTGCAACCAGCCCCCTTCCACTAGCATTCCAGCCTCCTCCTGCTCCCTTTGCTCCTGGCCGGAAGATGCTGCCCCGCGGATGTCAATGGACCAGGACAACACGCTGCAGTCACGCCGCGGTAATGTCGTGATTTGGCCCTGCTCTAGCCACATACAGCCCACACAATCCCCCTTCCACCTACATTTGTATTCTCCTTGGACAAATCTTCCATTATGCTATTTCTTGTCTCTATTTTCACATACAAGCAAGGATTTTTGTCATGAATCTAATTTTTTCTCCTTATTCCATGATAGAAGAACTGATCCTTTTATATTTAGCACTTGGCTTAGACTTCGTAGGTTTATTACCCAAGGATGTATGATCTGCCTTCTTTAAAAACTTCTTGGGAATAGTGTTTCCAACTTCATGTTTTTAAAATTTTCCAAAGGAAGTTTTCTTCCATTTTTCATCATCGGTGGTCTTCATTATCCATTTTTTTAACACGTTCTTAGATGAGCATGCTCCATTCTAGTGACCACACTCAATTAAAATACAATAGTGATCTTAAATCCATTGTTACTCATGCATATTTATCTATTACCCATGGTTTAAAAACAAATTCTGTACAAATATGGGTGTGATTAAATAATGAGAATCTATCCATGAGGTTGCAGGGGGAAGGAATAAAAGAAAACTGAGAAAAATCACTAAACAACTCAACCACACTAGAAATTCCCAAGGATTTTAGTAGAATGACAATAATGTAGAGTAGGGTAGGATGCAAGTTAGAGTAGGGGACTATTGCGGTATACCGGTACTCATAACATTGATAGCACTTCACCACCCATCCATACAATAATTGATATAGACCACTGAGGTGATGTTGGGTTCTTCATTCATATATTTGACCCAACAGTTCATAGATACGAGAAAGGGTTGGAACAACCATGTTGATGGGATATCCCTTTTCTAAGTTGACTAGCATCATTAAAGTATAGATTCAGATATTAGTTATTATTCTCATCTTCTTAACATTGTAATTCTCAGCCAATTCCTTAATATTAATGCTTGGTATATGATATGGTTTATATTTTCAAAATGTCTCTAAATTTCAATAAATCATTGTAGATTTAATACAAAACATCACAACTCATTATGAATTAACCCAAACACTTTTGGGAATTGATTATTATTATCTCTTAGATTTCATATAAACTCTTTTTACTATAATCAATCCTAATTCTTGGAACTTATGTATGACTATTCGTGAATTTGTATAATTTAAAACATTTATGAATTCTCTAAACCATAATTTTTAATATATTTGTTACGAATTTTTTATTAACTTGTTATTGATGATTACTTAATATCTTATGAAATAATACATATAATGTTAAGTCATTTTCTAGATTATTTATTTAATGTATGTTTATCTATTTCAGAATGGATAGATACTGGATGTACAACATTGATCGGATCACTGATGAATTTTAGAAGGAGTTACAATATTTTTTGGACTTTGCATTCACTAATGATTCAGGAGGCGGATTGATTCGATGCGTGTGTTTTCATTGTGTTAGAAGACCTTGGTTATCTCATGGGGAAGTGAGTTACAATATCACAAAAAGTGGTTTCCAAAAAAATTATCATGTGTGGTATCACAATGGAGAAAAATCTCAAGTGTTGAATGACATCAATTCAGCGGAAAAGATTGGAATGAAAAATCTGATTTCTGATCGGTTTCCTTTTGTTTCTGAAGCTATCTCCTCATGTAGACCAGACAAAGAGGAAATGAATACTGGAACACAGTTCTCATCTATTAATCAGGATGATGATGTTGAGAGTGTTAGAAAGATGATGGAAGATGAAAATACCCCAGTATATCAAGCATGTGGAAAAATGTGCAAACTTGAGTTTTTAATGCTATTATATCATGGGAAAACAATGTATGGATTTAGTAATACTTGTAAAGACCCGGAAATTTCAAGGAATTTTTTTTCTTAATTTTCTTTGGAATTTTACAAGAACACAATTTCTGACAGCGCCTGATTCCGAGGCCCGGTGTGCCCAGAATCAATTTCCAAAGTTTGGCTCGGGTACGTTCAATGAACGAACGAGCGGGAATTTCTAACTTTTTAACCGGTGCCCGGAATCAAATTCCGAGGGCACCGATGGAACCGTAGCGCTGGTTTTTTCTTAGGAATGCCTTTCCTGGAGTTGCGTTTTCTTGGGAGTAGTTGTTTAATAAGGTTGTGGTTTAAGTGTAAAGAAAAATAAAATTTGTGTTACAAATTTTATTTATCTTCTTAAGTGGTTATATCCTAAGTGTGGAAGTTGGGGTGGAATCACAAGTTCCTAACTAACCAAGTGAGGATTAAGGTGAGGTGGGGCCCACACGAGCCCCAACCCTTCACCTTCCCCTTAACTCTCTTCTACCCCCATTAAACTCCCTTGCACTTAATGTGCCAAAACACCTCAAATTTCTAACTCCTTAAACTCCTTAACTCCCTTGAACCCCCCCAATTAAATGTGACTCTTCACTTCCACCTTCATTAATTTTGGAGCCTCTCCACCCATTAATAAAGGATGTAAATTAATGAATTTGAATTATTTTGAATTCATTAAGCTAACACTATAATAAGGTGTGTTGTTTTATTGTTTGGGGTTGGCTAAATCTTTGTGATAGAGTCATGGAAGGATTGAAGAGAATTCCACCCTCGACGAAGAACACGAAGGACATCTCCAAACATGGAACAACGTCTTCTCGACGAAGAATGCCTTTTCCAAAGAAGAACGTTAAGTTTCCAACGTCGATCCCTTCTTGGATGCCTCCTTCCCACTCCTTCCGGAATAAAGAAGGGAGCGCCTTTCACGAAGAACACTGACGTCGTCAATGGCTTCTCTTTTCCGATGTCGACGAATCGCCGCCGCCTTTCCGCGACTTCGTCAACACATAACGAAAAGCGAGGTAGGGGTTTGTTGTTGCTTTATTTAATTATTTTCCGTTCTTGGTTCTAGCATGACAAACTTGAGGATGAACGTTTAAGTGTTATCGTCTAACGAGAGGGGGACCAGACCGCACGAACACGACCGAACCCCCCTCCTTTGTTCTTGAATGTTTCTTGCGGATGAAACGAGATAGCGTGGTGTCGTCGCACCACGCGGGAATCACACGGAAATTATTGCGTGGCGCCGTCGCGCCACGCCGTGGAAAGAATTATCATGAACGTGACGCCGTTGCGCCGTGTCGAAGGAAATCGAAGACGCCGCGGCCGGAGCGGGGCCGCGGCGGAGGGGCGCGGTGCCGTCGCACCGCGCCGGATGACGAAGGCCGCGGCCGGTTCCGGGTCGCGGCGGATCGTGATGACCGGCGGCCAGCCGGGCCGCCTGTGCCGGAAGACGGAAGAGGACCGGCCCTTGCCGGTCCTGTTGACAAGAAGCCGGCCGGCCAGGTCGGGCCAGCTGGGTTGGTGGAAACCAGAGGAATTTAATTCCCCCGGGCAGTTATTTGGCCCCCCATTATGAGGGGGGGGCGGTTTCACAAAGGGGGGGGCAGGCGACCCCCCGTTTCCAGCAAGCTCGGCCTTCGGCCAAGCTGGCAGCGCGCCCAGCGCGCTGCCTTGCGCCGAACCGGCGTGCCTGGCCGGTTCGCCGCGCCGGGCAGGGCCCGGCCGGGCTATGCCGGGTCGACCCCGTTCGGGGCGGGTCGACCCAGTTCGGGCCATCCGGGGGGTCTCGGGCCGGGACGGCCCAGGCCCGAAACCCCCGTTACCGAGCGGTTTGGTCAAATGCCCGTATCTTGGGCTACAGGCCTCCAAACGACTCGTCGTCAGCGGCAACGCGATCCTTGGACCGAGACGGTCGTTTCAGTATACTATACTCAAGGTGCACCTTCCTTTTCGGGAGCCTACGTGGTTAAAACTCCGTAGTTAAGCGTGCTTGGCCTAGAGTAGTGATCAGGATGGGTGACCTCCTGGGAAGTTTCCCAGAATGGGTGACCTCCTGGGAAGTTTCCCAGGGTGGATGTGAGATGGAAAGGCCAATAAATAACAGACCAGGCGTCCGATTGACGCACCGTCTGTTTCATTGAATTCCTCTAAGTGAGATGGATCTTTCGGCTTACTCCGCTCGAGGTTTGGATGCCGACGGAGTGCGGTCGGGTTGGATCGCACCGAAATCCAACCGGGCCCCTAGAACGAAAAAGACAATAACTCTCAGACCGGGCGTCCGATTGACGCGCCGTCTGTTGCGTTGAGTTCCTGTTGACGATACGAAACTTTTGGCATCCTCCTCCTGTGTTTTGGATGCAGATGGATAGTGGTCGGGTTGGATCGCACCGAAATCCAACCGGGCCCCTGGAACGGAAAAGCTGATATCTTTCTGACAGAACGTCCGTTTGACGAACCGTCAGCGGCGTTGTTGATTACGTTGAGTAACAGTCCTTATGAGTATACCCTATGGGAGTTCGGGGTACAGTTGAGATACGGTCAGGATTGGTTTGCTCATGAAACCAATCGGGCCCCTGGGACGAAAAGGCTAATAACTCACAGACCGGGCGTCCGATAGACGCGCCGTCTGTTGCGTTGAGACCCCTATGACGAGGCGGTCCTTTGAGATACTTCTTCGTGGGACCTTGAGATACTTCGAGTATCGACCAGTAGCTCATGGAGCGGACCCTCCTGGAGACGAGCGTGCGGAGTACGGAGATCGTGTAGCCTGCTGAGACCTGACGACTGCTTGACCGACTCGACTTGAAGTAAGTCGACTAGCCCAGTGGACGGAGCGCCCGGTATTTGGAGACAGACCCACGGCGGACGGAGCGCCCGGTAGTTGGCCGCAAACCTGCGGTACTCGACAGGAGGAGTACCTCTGTAGGCTATTGGGGGGAGCGCCCAGTATTTGGCGACAGACCCACAGCGGACGGAGCGCCCGGTAGTTGGCCACAGACCCGCGGTACTCGACAGGAGGAGTACCTCAGCAGTCTTAGGTTAGTGAGCAGTACCTCAGAGTCGTGACAGGACCACTGTACACTCCAGAGACGGAGCTCTTCAGCAGTTACGGTTTCGATAATGAAAATCCTGGTTTGAGCTGAGACTTTTGACCTTGTTTTTACCTCATGATTGAGATGGGTCACTTGCTAACTTTGGTATATGTATGGGCATATACCCGGGTAGTGGTTATCCGTTGATTTCACAATCCTTGTGTTTCTTCATGATTGAGATGGGTTATTTGATAACATAGGTATATGTATGGGCATATACCTAAGTAGAGGTTATCTGTTGAGATCTTCCTTGTGGTTATCCTTGTTGGTTTAGTGAGACCTTGAGGGTCTCGGGGTCCCTACTTAGTATCGTTATACTCACCCCTGCACGGGCTATGCCCGCACCTCGTTGTGTTGGTTGCAGACGACGGGCAGTGCTGACAGAGGCTGAGTGTTCGAGGACTGGACGGTACCTGGAGGTGGACTATACGAAGAGATGGTACCCGGAGGAGGACCTCACGACGAGACGGTACCCAGAGGTGGACGTGACGACGAGGCGGTACCCGGAGGTGGACCACTGGGCGAGACATACTCGGAGCGGACGGCGGGACATGAGGAGCAGAGGAGCTATATGTACCCACCCTTCAGGTGGGATTTCCAGTGGACAGCTCGGCGTAGCATCTTTACTTTTCAGTTGCTGTTTTCCCTTTCGAGTTGTACTTTACAGTTGGGCTTGTATTTCCGGCCCCTTTTTACTTTCCGCACTTACTATTGTACTCAGTTTTTACTTAGAGTTTACTTCTTCCGCTTGTACTCTGTGGTGCTTGTTTTCTTTTATAAAGGCAATGCCTTCCCAGTTATCGGGATTTTATGCCTTTGGTGCTAGTCGCCAGCCTCTGGCCTATGGAAGGCGGGCTTGGGGTAGTCACGGCACGGGCCCCAAGGACGGGTCGTGACAAATTGGTATCAGAGGAGTTCGGTTCTACCGCAGAACTCAGGACTCTGATCTTTTTCTATGTGAAGCAATAGTGTTAAGGGTACCAAGTGTGGTCTTCAGTTCAGGGAGTCCAGTGTTGGTGTGGCGGCCGACGTATCCGTACACCAGGACCCTGACTACTGATTTCCGACTTTGTACACAAAAACACTGATTGCGTGTGTGTTTCCAAAGTTTTAAAGTCAGCTCAAACTAGGTCAGCTCACTAGGTATAAGACGTTGACCGTGTCACATCTATTCAGGATGTCTTCACACAGACAGTCAGTTGGAGTTTCGAGAGAGTACTCGATGACGGCTCACCGAGCGACGAGGCTCTGGTGCAGGGCCCTTTTTACTATGTTGGCACCCTCAGGTGGTGTACCAGTAGCACCACCACATGTTGGGCAGAAGATGCCAACGGCTATACTAGCAAACTGTGCACGCTGGCGGAGCGCGTTGCACGAGTTCCAGCAGTAGAGGCCTCAGAAGTTACGAGGCGAGGCAGATTTCCAGACAGCAGAGCAGTGGCTGGAGGCGATTGCTAGAGTTTTCCGCCTAGCTGAGACATCAGTAGAGTGGATGTTGGACTTGGACACTAGTGTTTTCCAGTGAATGACCATGAGGATGGTCTGCATAGTGATGAGGCTTCGGTACGTGAACCGATGCCTGAGGTAGTGCCTTTGGGTAGTGTGTCAGCTATACATCACTACCTGTTGGTCAGCAGTTACAACCGGCGGTACCGGTAGGTGACACATGTAAGTTTACTTCCTTACATGTGTTCTAACTTCAGATACCCTCATGTTCCGAGGTGAACCTGACTCATAGGCGGCTGAGGACTGGCTTGAGGAGGTGGCCGAGAATTTTCTAGAACTTTTACAGTTTCGGCGGGACGACGTGTTGATAGATGAGAATTCATCGAGGCATACCGAACATATCGGGTACTCGATGGAAGCGTTTCGATCAGTTCAATAGAGGTCGGACCTCTGAGCATGGTATGTTTAAGGGCTTCTGAGCCATCACCTTTTCTCTATGCATTTCTACTTAGGCTAGAGTGCTAGAAGGGACCTTTGTGGTTGAGAATTCTTTGCTGATCGAATCCAGCCAGAGAATGTTAGAAGTTTGGAAAGAAGGAAACTGACACCAGTCTCAGAGACTTGGGCATGTAAAATGTTTCAAGAAGAGGAAATGTTAAGGACAGATGAATCTGCAGAGCAGCAGACATGTAGGCAGAGCTTGGAGAGCAGCTCGTGGTGGTGTACATTTCAACATGTTACCATCACCCGCCTTTGTAGTCCCCGCTAGACTCAGGGAGTTGGAGAGCAGGGAAAGAGGGTAGCTGCTTGCGGTCATGGAGTGAGACCAAAAAGGGGATCTAAGGATGATTCGAAGTGCGGAATTTATCTTCTACTAGCTGCCGTAGCCACAGGCATCGAAACGAATCATCCCTTCCTTCCATGAATCTAGTCCCAGACCTAGAGATTCCGGTTAAGCTGTTGACTTGACCCTCACGTCTGTAGATACCTTTGGGAGGAGACTCGATAGTCACACATACGTCGACGGTGTGATCTGACCCTTGAGGCGAGAGTCTCGGTTAGGACCTCTTGGTGGCAACGTCGAGGCCTTACGACGTTAGTTTGAGTATGTATTTGGCAATCACTGTTCATACTCAAATTGAAGGTATTAGGCAAACGTTGGGATGGGTTTTCCTTGGTCGGCGAAAAGGAAACCCTAGGCAGCACAAGATAAAATCGTGCATGGGAGGGTGTAGCCGATCATTCTTGGGTCGGCCAACCTTACCCTCATGGAAGCAGGAGTTTTGAGTTTCAGTTCTAACCTAAAAAGGGAGACCTTTAGAGTTCGAGGATGGCGACCACGTTCTTATACAGGTCTCACCTCGACGAGGTTTACGGAGATGTAGCCGAGGCAGCAAGAGATCTCCGAGGTTCAATAGTCCTTTCTAGGTCCCCAGCAGGGTAGGCGAGGTGGTTTATCGCTTGACCCATCCACCTCAGTTGCACCAGGTGCACGATGACTTTCGCATAACTCAATTGAGGAGATACGTGCTTGATCCTTCACACATCATCGACCTCAGGGAGTTGGACGTCGATGATAGAGCGACATGCACGGAGGTTCCAGTGGGGATCAAGGATAGACAGGAGCAGATCCTACGAGGATGATCAATTCCTTGGGTGCACTTCCTTTGACAGTACGGGAACCTCCAGGTGAGCACATGGGAGCAGAACGCTCAGATGCGTGCTCTGTACCGCTTTTGTGACCCTAGTTTGTGATGAAGCTTTACGGGGACATAAAGCCCTGAGGTTGGAGTAATGTAAAGACCCGGAAATTTCAAGGAATTTTTTTTTCTTAATTTTCTTTGGAATTTTACAAGAACACAATTTCTGACAGCGCCTGATTCCGAGGCCCGGTATGCCCATAATCAATTTCCGAAGTTTGGCTCGGGTACGTTCAGTGAACGAACGAGCGGGAATTTCTAACTTTTGAACCGGTGCCCGAAATCAAATTCTGAGGGCACCGATGGAACCGTAGCGCCGGTTTTTGCTTAGGAATGCCTTTCCTGGAGTTGCGTTTGCTTGGGAGAAGTTGTTTAATAAGGTTGTGGTTTAAGTGTAAAGAAAAATAAAATTTGTGTTACAAATTTTATTTGTCTTCTTAAGTGGTTATATCCTAAGTGTGGAAGTTGGGGTGGAATCACAAGTTCCTAACTAACCAAGGGAGGATTAAGGTGAGGTGGGGCCCACATGAGCCCCAACCCTTCACCTTCCCCTTAACTCTCTTCTACCCCCCTTAAACTCCCTTGCACTTAATGTGCCAAAACCCCTCAAATTCCTAACTCCTTAAACTCCTTAACTCCCTTGAACCCCCCCAATTAAATGTGACTCTTCACTTCCACCTTCATTAATTTTGGAGCCTCTCCACCCATTAATGAAGGATGTAACTTAATGAATTTGAATTATTTTGAATTCATTAAGCTAACACTATAATAAGGTGTGTTGTTTTATTGTTTGGGGTTGGCTAAATCTTTGTGATAGAGTCATGGAAGGATTGAAGTGAATTCCACCCTCAACGAAGAACACGAAGGACATCTCCAAACATGGAACAACGTCTTCTCGACGAAGAATGCCTTTTCCAAAGAAGAACGTGAAGTTTCCAACGTCGATCCCTTCTTGGATGCCTCCTTCCCACTCCTTCCGGAATAATGAAGGGAGCGCCTTTCACGAAGAACACCGACATCGTCAACGGCTTCTCTTTTCCGATGTCGACGAATCGCCGCCGCCTTTCCGCGACTTCGTCAACACATAACGAAAAGCGAGGTAGGGGTTTGTTGTCGCTTTACTTAATTATTTTCCGTTCTTGGTTCTATCATGACAAACTTGAGGATGAACGTTTAAGTGTTATCGTCTAACGAGAGAGGGACCGGACCGCACAAACACGGCCGAACCCCCCTCATTTGTTCTTGAATGTTTCTTGCGAATGAAACGAGAGAGCGTGGTGCCGTCGCACCACGCGGGAATCACACGGAAATTATTGCGCGGCGCCGTCGCGCCGCACCGTGGAAAAAATTATCATGAACGCGACGCCGTCGCGCCGCGTCGAAGGAAATCGAAGACGCTGCGGCCGGAGCGGGGCAGCGGCGGAGGGGCGCGGTGCCGTCACACCGCGCCGGATGACGAAGGCCGCGGCCGGTTCCGGGCCGCGGCGGATCGTGATGACCGGCGGCCAGCCGGGCCGCCGGTGCCGGAAGACGGAAGAGGACCGGCCCTTGCCGGTCCTGTTGACAAGAAGCCGGTCGGCCAGGTCGGGCCAGCCGGGTTGGTGGAAACCAGGGGAATTTAATTCCCCCGGGCAGTTATTTGGCCCCCCATTATGAGGGGGGGGGGGGGGCGGTTTCACAAAGGGGGGGCAGGCGACCCCCGTTTCCAGCAAGCTCGGCCTTCGGCCAAGCTGGCAGCGCGCCCAGCGCACTGCCTTGCGCCGAACCGGCGTGCCTGGCCGGTTCGCCGCGCCGGGCCGGGCCCGGCCGGGCTATGCCGGGTTTTCCCTGTCCGGGGCGGGTCGACCCGGTTCGGGCCATCCGGGGGGTCTCGGGCCGGGACGGCCCAGGCCCGAAACCCCCGTTACCGAGCGGTTTGGTCAAATGCCCGTATCTTGGGCTACGGGCCTCCAAATGACTCGTCGTCAACGGCAACGCGATCCTTGGATCGAGACGGTCGTTTTGGTATACCATACTCAAGGTGCACCTTCCTTTTCGGGAGCCTACGTGGTTAAAACTCTGTAGTTAAGCGTGCTTGGCCTAGAGTAGTGATCAGGATGGGTGACCTCCTGGGAAGTTTCCCAGGGTGGGTGTGAGACGGAAAGGCCAATAAATAACAGACCAGGCGTCCGATTGACGCACCGTCTGTTTCATTGAATTCCTCTAAGTGAGATGGATCTTTCGGCTTACTCCGCTCGAGGTTTGGATGACGACGGAGTGCGGTCGGGTTGGATCGCACCGAAATCCAACCGGGCCCCTAGAACGAAAAAGCCAATAACTCTCAGATCGGGCGTCCTATTGACGCGCCGTCTATTGCGTTGAGTTCCTGTTGAAGATACGAAACTTTTGCATCCTCCTCCCGTTTTTTGGATGCAGATGGATAGTGGTCGGGTTGGATCGCACCGAAATCCAACCGGGCCCCTGGAACGGAAAAGCTGATATTGTTGGTGCCAAAAATGTGGCCCGAAAGGAAGGAACAGAAAAAGACAGCTGGTGCGCTGCCTCGAGAAGCACAGCCGCGGAGCACAGCCGCGAATCCGCGCCGCGAAGCGCCCCAACCATGGCGACGCCGCGAAGCTCCGGAGGCGGTAATTCTCCGCGAGCCCCTTTGACGTTTGCGAGCCGCCGCGAAGCTCCGGAGGCGGTAATCCTCCGCGAACCCGTTTGACGTTCGCGAGCCGCCGCGAAGCCCCGAAGGCGGCGCGCGAGCCCTGCTTCGCGGCGCCCCTTCCCTATAAATACTTGACTCCCCCTGAGTCCAGAGGACGGACGATCCGACCTTTCGGCTTCTCCTCTCCCGAATCGCGAAGCACGCTTTGCCCCGGGAATCATGAGCTCCGCGAGGTATTTCTACTTCGCGAGACGACTCTGATTTGTTTCGTTTTGAGCCCCTCTTCCGAGAGGGATGCCCTTTGCGAAGGTCAAGGGCATTCGCGAAGGAAGGGGATTCCCAAGGGAACCCGGGCAGCCGCGGAGCACTTTTGCTTCGCGAAACACCCAACCCATACGAGTCATCCCTATGCTAAGGCAGGGTCGCTCCACTTCGCGAAGCACATTGCTTGGCAGGACCCTGCTTCGCGAACCACACCTTCTTCGCGAGGTAGTGCTCCGCGAACACTGTTCCACTTCGCGAAGAACCTCCCACTCCCATCTATGCCCCATGCTAAGACCAAGGCACTCCACTTCGCGAAGCACACTCCTTTGCTTAGCGATTCCTCTTCCCGTGCAACCCTCCAGGTTTGCACGATGTGATTTCAAAGTCCCATGGACAACACCTCCCGTAGCGTTGCTTCGCCTAATGCTTCTTTGCATAGGCACGCTAACGGCTATTGCTTCTTCGCATAGCCACGCTAACGTGGACCCCTCGATGGTTCGCCCCATTACCCCCCTTTACCATGGCCTTACCGGCACCTTCCCTTCCCCAAGGACCAGAGGGTACCAGTTATGTAAGTCCTAGGGGTGTGGAGTGAACCCACCTCGTCCGAGCTGCAGGACGTTAAACTGCCAAGCACCACGTCCTCAACACATGACGTTAAACTGTGACCCAACCTCGTCTCCCTCACGAAGGGTCCCCCCAGCTCGAACATTCATTACACCACTCGTCTCCACGGGAATGGAACTCTTCCGCACATGGAATGAGATCCTCCTTGCTGGAGTGGTGTATGTTCGCAGGGGAAGGGCTGCCTCAGAGCGTAAGCCCCTAACCTTTGGTACAGATGATTGCACCCGTGCATTTAGGTACTTCCCCACTACCAAGGTAAGTGGAGGACGTGATGGGGAACGAGGCACCCCCTCTGGGCCTCCATCCTGGAGTAAGTCCCAACACCATGGGCCGCCCAACGCGTAAGCCCCTCTTCGCTTCTCACGGACGCACCCTTCGCGACGTGATCGTCAGGTCCATGCAACCTCTTGTTTCTCACACCGAGCATGACTCACGTGGGCTTAGAGTGAGCACCGACCCTGACACACACCAACCTAAACTACGAGGTCTTTGATCCATGTCAAGGCATGGTACGTAGGAAGCCTCCACGAGGTTCAAGCCCACCAACAGTGGACCAAGGTCTGCTTTCACCTGAACTACGAGGTCTTTGATCCATGTCAAGGCATGGTACGTAGGAAGCTTCCACGAGGTTCAAGCCCACCAATAGTGGACCAAGGTCTGCTTTCACCTGAACTACGAGGTCTTTGATCCATGTCAACGCATGGTACGTAGGAAGCCACCACGAGGTTCAAGCCCACAAACAGTGGACCAAGGTATGCTTTCACCTGAACTACGAGGTCTTTGATCCATGTCAAGGCATGGTACGTAGGAAGCCTCCACGAGGTTCAAGCCCACCCGTCGCTCATTCACGACGGGTCCCATTACAGTCCAGCAGTAAGCCGTTGTGACCATCTGAACTACGAGGACTTTGATCCATGTCAAGGCATGGTACGTAGGAAGCCTCCACGAGGTTCAAGCCCACCCATCATCCAATTCACGTCGTGTTCTACCTACGTCCAGCATGACGTTAAACTACACTCTGGTCCAGTGGTAAGCCATTGCGACCCATCTAGTGAACTACGAGGTCTTTGATCCGTGTCAAGGCATGGTACGTAGGAAGCCTCCACGAGGTTCAAGCCCACCAACAGTGGACCAAGGTCTGCTTTCACGTCGGTTTACCGGCGAAACACCTCCCGAACTACGAGGTCTTTGATCCATGTCAAGGCATGGTACGTAGGAATCCTCCCAGAGGTTCAAGCCCAACTCCCCTCGGACCAAGGTCCATCTTCACGTCGGTTTACCGGCACCGTCCCGAACTACGCGGACTTTGATTCCCTGCCACGGGGATACGTAGGAAGCCTCTTCAAGGCTCAAGCCCAACTTCACTGTCGCCCTCTGCGATGGTCCCATTTCACTCTCATCCGTCTCCGCTGGACGTTAAACTCGTGGCATACCCTATGTTGAGCACGGGAAGCTGGGGAAAACCTCAGATATGTGTCTACGACATGTAATTCCCCGCGCCCGATGTGGGATTCCTCGGGCTTCCATGCCCTCGAGAAGCCTTGTGATCAAGGATAACAGACAGACATGCCAGGTACCCCAGCATCCAGACACGCTACTGATGCCTCAACGTGACTACTCCCCTGACCGAAGGTTGCTTCCCTGACTGGACCCTTTGGAATGTCCCGACAGAAGCAGTGTAATTAACCGGCGTCCATGGAAACATGGCACTGGGAAGAGTTTCACGAACTACGTATTAAGTCTATAAGGGAGACCCGGACTAGGTGACGAGTTCTGAGGAGGAATCCACAAGAGGAAGAACCGACATCCCATCATCCCGTTTCGATCAAGGAGCAGACGTCCCTGAATAAGGAGCGAATGTCGCCCGCCTTTGGAAAGCGGGAATGCAGGGCAACAAACAAAAGCCGCGCGGCGTCCCCCACGGATGGATGCGCGCGCGCCCCGGCGAAAGCGTCGGAAACAGAAATGGTGAACCCGACATGAAATTCTTCTCCTCATCATGGAGATTAGTAGCGTTCGAGACACCGGTAGATTGACGTGTCACCGGATCCAGATATCTGTTGCCTGGTCCCGCCAAGCAAATGGCGGGCCTGTCGTGAAACTTACCGGCGGTTGGGGTAGTAGAACGTGGGGCACTCCGCTCTGCAGCGTGTTGGCATGGATCCTTCTCACAAACATGGAGGATGGAAGAACGATGGGGCACTGGCTGTCAATCCTTTTCCTCTCAGCACTGATGGGTGGATCCCTTTGTTTTCCAGGAACCAGATTGCTATTTCAGAGATGCGGTCACCATCCGCTCCTCACCCACGCAGGGGCAGGGGAAACACCACGACGACCACCCCACATGGCGTCGCTGCCTCCACAACGGCTGCCACGCCACGGAATACGGGATGCCCACGTCCCCTTTCCCCATCAGAGGTCATCCAATGAAGGGTGATCAACAGCCTCGTGCGCAGGTACGAGGAGGAAGGGGTCATCCCGACCAGGGATATGGCCCGCTTGGACCTGGAGGCCTCCAGGCCCCGTTGTCAACGCCGCCCTAACAGGCCGCGCAGGGAGCCCCTGCTCCCCACCCCGACATTCAACCATTTCGGGAGCCTATCCCCGGAACGCCTTGACGACTCCTCGCCTTACGCTGAAGAGGCAGGCGCTGTCCGGCTCAGTCCGCTTAGGGCCCCGACTCGGGGCCCCCAGGCGAGAGCTCCCGTCCGGCCACGTCAGCACCGCCGTCCGGCCCTGCAGGAAGAGCAGGCGGACTACGTCCCTGCACCGCCTGCACCGGCCCGCCTGACCCGACGCCAGCGTCAGGCCCGGGCTGAGGACGCTCGCCTAGGCGCGTCCACGTCGACAGCTACAGTGGCCCGAGCCACCGCCGACGTACATTATGAAGCCCCCGCGTACAGTGAGCAGGGGCACCCCTTCGCCCAACCGGGATCGAGACCCCAACCGCCCCACGGGCAGGCAGGGTTGACTCTCCGGGTTGCAGGCCCAAGTAGTGATCGCCGCGACCTAACCTGCGGTGATGCTACCCCGTACGGAGTTCCTCCCCGTACCACTACTCCACAGAGCGTGGGCCTTCCCCGCTCCGAGGATCGTCATGGAGGCATGCCTCGTGCTGCCCCCATCCTGTAGAAAGACCTGCCCCGCGGCAGTGATGCTCAGCGCGGAAACATTTCCCGTGCCCGCTGTACAGGGTATGGAGTCCATCCTTCTGAAGACACCGTCCATCCGGTCCTTCTTCAACGTGGGGGTCCTCCCTACGTCCTCTCTGCGACCGGCGAAGGTCCTCCTCGCCCCAACAACCCAAGGAGTGAAGGTCGGCCTCGCTCCACTCGCATCGGCCATGGAAGTCTTCCCCATGCTCCTGCCAGTTCCAGCAGAGGCCCCGCCCACATGGGTACTGTTCATGGAGGTCCTCCCCGTGTACCCTTCGACATTTTCCCTGGTGCCCCTCGCACCCCGGCTGTCTCGAGTGGGGGCCCTCTCCGCCACGGCGCCAGCGCCGCCCCGAGGCTGCCTGATAGGGGTCAACCCTATCCCGAAGAGCCACCCAGGGGCAGAAGATCGGGTCGTCATCACCACAAGAAGAATCCCGGGAAGGCCCAGGTGGAGATCAAACCTGCCCGCTTCTCCGATTCGGAAGTGGAATGTGATTCAGCGATGGAACCTTCTCCCAGATCCTCTGCATCAAGGACTGGGGCAGGAACCAGACGCGTCAGCCTCGTTCTCCCAGAATTTGAGGTCCACCGGATTCCCGTCTCTCTCCACAGGTACATCCAGGAGGAAGAGATTCTAAGAACTTCGCAGGTTTCGACCGCGCAGTCACCGCCATCGTCACCCGAAGCGCCCTCTACCTCTACTCGGGATCACGAGGAGCTGTTTTGGGGGTCAACGGTGGTAGAGCCGCGACATGACCAGACACCGGTAACGGCGATTCCCATACCCAAAGCAGTGGCTGTTAGCCCGTCCTATCGTGACATTGTGGTCAGGTCACCTCGCTCTTCAGAGGGAGGCCCGAAAGTCGGTGGCCAGTCTGCTCATTCGCCGTATTCTCCACCGCCGAGTTTGCTATCCCAGAGGTCCACCTCGGTACCGCTACCGGTCCCTCAGCCGCCCCCGGTTGATGAGTGGGGTAATGTAGGGCCGAACATCGAGGACGAACCCAGGAGCTTCTGGAGTATTCTTGCAGCGGACTACTTCCCAGAGAAGTTCTGGCCCACGGCGGCGCTGAATTTCCGCATACCCGAGTCGCTTACCCATGAAGAAGTGGGATGCTTTTGTCGAACCCTGTGGGCGACGCACTTCCGCCTCCGCTGTGAACGGGTGGTATACCCCAGGAGTCGAGAGCACTTTGAGGAGATTGGCAAACAGTGCCGCCTGATTGATGCAGCGGCGCTCCTTGTGACTCAGCACCCTGAGTCTCCCGGTCGCCAGAGTGCCCTCCAACGAAAATGCGTTCAGAGTTTCAAGGCACTCCGCAAGATCGTCAGGGAAGCCACCCCCCATGTGCAAGTCCGTGGTTGGGGACACTATGCTGCCCTCCTGTTCGATCCTATTCGACGACAACCCGATTCGCTATGCAACATCGAGGACATGCCCTCGAGAGGAATCACGGTCCACATGGCCGACATTGTGGACAGGGAAGACGAACTGGAACTCCTTGATGGAGACTTCCCCCTAGAGGATGCACCGCCACTACTCGACCCATCAGGGAGAGTCACCCGTCAGCAGAGGAACCTGCTAGGCCTGCCCGCACCCACGGAGTCGCTGGTACTCAGTCGAAACACCGGCAAAGGTAAAGAGCACGTCGGAACTGTCAAGCACTCAGACCCGTCCGCCTCTGTACAGAAAACGGACGAGGATCCTGAGAAGGCCGCGTTACGCCAGCAGCTTGCCGAGCAGAAGAGGCTGGTTGACGAACTATTGGCTGAGCGCGCCACAGAGCGGCGACCCGATTATGGTAATCCCAGGCCGGGGCAGCAGGGGCAGGAACAGTTTCCCCCCGGTGAGATGCCTCCGGGCAACCCTGATCATGCTACTGCCGCGGACAGGGCGGAAGCCGGAACATACGGAAAGAGGGCTTGATACGTCTCGCCAAACCCCCCTGAGCGACGAGGCAATCTAAAGAATCCAACCCGGGTTCCCCCAGTCGCCCAGCAGGTCGTCCAGCCAGTCGACCCGCGAGCAGCCGAAGCCGTCTACCGTGTTGAGGAACCTGGAAATGCGCTTGTGGTCAGGGATCCCCGTCAAGACAGGGACCCCCACCCGGAGGACCTTATTGCGGCACTCACAGCCCACCTCGAGGCGTTGGAAACACGGCAGGTTGCAGTCCCACCGGATGGAAAGCCTTATCCCGCGTGGGTGAATGATATGCCCGCGCCTCCGGGTTTTGGGAACCCCACTTTCTCGACTTTTAACGGGACAGGGGACCCACCCCAGCACTTGGCTCATTTCTCTTCCAGGTGTGGCCCCATGCTAGGGACCCCGGCTCAGCAAGAAGCCGCTAAGCTCCGATGTTTTGTACAGACATTGGAAGGTCCTGCGTTTGTCTGGTACAGCCAGCTCCCTATCGGATCAGTGACCGGTTGGGAGGATCTTCGCCGGCAGTTCTTATACCAGTTCAGCTCCACCACGTGAAAGACCAGCATTGCGGACCTCTTCAAGTGCAAACAGAGGCCTGATGAGCGGGTTGCAGACTTCATCGCCCGGTGGAAAGGACTTACGTATTCCCTCGATATGCCACTGACTCAGGAGCAATTACTGACGATGTGTGTGGGGAACGACAAGACAGAGCTGGTACCCTCCCTAATTACCCAGAACTACCCTGGAGGGTTCAGAGATTTCTCGGATAAGGCCCAGCGCGTCGAGGAGGCCCTGCAACAGGCTAGTCAGGAACGTTTGCTGCCCCCTATGATCCCAGCCAGGAGGGCCGCCAGGGCTGAACCCGCCGCAGTGGCTCAAATAGAAGCCCCGAGGCAGCTGGAATTGCTACCGGCGGCACCGCCCCCGCAACCCCACAGAGGTCCTCCACCTCAAGCACAGGCTCCTGCCCAGCAGCGACCGCCTCAAAACCGACAGGTTCACCCGCGCAACGCGCCACCACCACCTAGGCGAGACAACCAGGCGCCGCCTCCTCGGCAGGCCCCTCCGGTCCCTCGACAGGACCAGGCCCTCAGGGCCCCTTACCCGGAAAGAAAGTACCATACCTATTCGTTCAACGAAAATCAGGTCCCTGGCTATTTCCGAAGTGCTCTAGAGCAAGGGATCGTGCGTCTGCCTGAGTGCAGGAGGCCGGCAGAGGCGCATCTCACCGATCACCCCAACTACTACCCTTATCATCGAATCCTGGGGCACACCATCAAGCGATGCTATGTGTTTAAAGACTGGCTTCAGGACCAGGTCAACAACAACATATTCAAGTTGGGCCCAGCGCCAGCGCAAGTGGCAGGCGTCTTTGCAGGATCAGAAATTGGCAGCGACAGTGAAGGTGATTGGCAGCAGGTCCCTAGCCGCGGATCCCAGAAATATGACGACTGGATGGCTCGAAAAACTGTCGTCCGTGCCCAGGGTATCATCCGGGCATGCCTGAAGCAGTCAGAACCTTCAGAAGAAGTAGCCGGTGCCTCCGCGTCGTCTTCACAGTCGACCTCTGCCGAAAAGGGCAAGCAGCGGCAACGCAAGAAAAAGCAATGCGCACCGCCAGTGTCGTCGTCGTCCCGCACTCTCGGCGACTTTATGCCTCCCAAAATGGGGATTCCTCCAAGAATCCGCCCAGCGGTGGATGACTCTTCGAGCGACAGTCAAGGGTACGCTTCGGTTAACTCTGTGGAGCTGGTATAGCCCTATATGGCCCTCGACGAAGGGGAACCCCAGGCAGACGTCCCCAACGTTCCCAGCCGACGTCAACGTCAGCGGAATCGCAATCGCGCCGGTCATCGAGGAACGCCAGCAGGCACTTGTGGCCAAGCCGTGCATGCAGCCGAGACCAGGCAGTAGGCTCAGCGCAGATCTCAGCACGCGCAAACCCATCCAGCATCCTCATCTCTACCTCCACCGCCGTTCGTGCTACTGGATCGGGGGGAGCTGCCTCGTCCGTATCATAGTCAGTCTTGCTCGGTTACAGGCCAACCTCTGTTGTCCGATCCGAGCCCGGTGACCACTCTTCAGGCTTCTACTGGTAGGCAGCAAGATGTACCCAGTACTAGTTACTCGCCAGTTCAACCGGCAGGACCTTCTGTGCTTCCCAATGCCGAAAGACCTCCTGTAAGCAGAGGTTCGCGTTTGGCACGAAAGTACGATGTTCTGAAGCACCTGGCTGGCATCCCGGCGAGGCTTTCCATCCCTGAGGCCCTGCGCCTGTCATCCGAGATGCGCGAGGCACTTGCCGAGGCCCTGAGGAGTCCCCTCCAGTTCGAGACGGAGGTAGCAGCTGCAGAAGCCTTTCATACTGAGATGATTGAAAACGCCGAATGCCAGGCGGTTATCTCGTTCTCCGGTGAAGATGAAGACCCTCCCATACGGGGGCACATTCGCCCGCTGTATATCACTGGCCACTTCAACGGTGTGGAAGTCCGCCGATGCCTTGTTGACACGGGTTCTGGAATCAATCTAATTCCGACCCGGACGCTGCGAAAACTGGGTCTGTCCGAAGGAGATTTAACTCCCTCTGATCTCAAGATCCAGGGGTACGACAGGACAGAGCAAACCCCGGTCGGCAAGATCCGCCTGAAGACTCAGTTCGGTGGCTTAATTGCCAGCACCGAGTTCATGGTCGTTTCTCAGGACACCGCCTACAACGCATTGATGGGTAGGCCATGGCTTCATCTGCATGCGGCGGTCCCCTCGTCGTATCATCAGTGCCTCAAATACTCGCTCAATGGCCGAGTAGGCGTGCTCCAAGGAGACGCGTCCCCTTTCGCCTCTTGTGAAGCCCGCTACCTGGATGCGGGTTATTACAAAAGTAAGGACAAGCAAATCCTGGTAAGCAAGGATGAGCCCGCCCCGATCACAAGTGATCCCTGGGCAAGCGTGGATGACGCCTACATCCTCCCGATCCACCGGTTGGAGGCCACGACCCCCGACATGGGGCAATGTTTCGTTGTTTCGGGTACGCAAGGAAGGCATGTTCCCGTGTCCAAACAATGGCGGGAAATCACCTCGTACTCCTACATCAACCAGGCTCAGGTGATCCCGGAACCTCCTACCCCTGTACGGTACCGGGACGTCAAGTTGATGACAACGGAAGTGCGCCATACGCGTCTCTTCTGCCGGGCTGGAATCAACCGACTCGGGCCGACACGTCACCACTGCTTTGATATCATCAAGCGTGGCTCCTTAGGCCGAAGGCCGGATGGGATAGGATCCAATGCATTCATTGCTATGGTCTCAACGACAGCTGAGTCTCCTGATTTGATGACCGATGCTGCCCAAGCCGGCACCAGCTGCCCCTCGGGTTTTGAGAGCCCAGAAGCATCTTCCGTCGCAAGAAGTCCCCCCATGGCTGGGGAGGAAGACTTGGAGGATGCTCCCCCAGCCTTTGAAGAAGGCGTCTCTACCACGGTTGATGAACTGGTACAGGTGAACCTTGGCAGCGAGGCAGATCCAAGACCCACATTGATCAGTGCAGCCATGTCCCTCGAGGAGCGGCAGCAGTATGTAGACTTCCTCAAACGGCACCGCGATGTGTTTGCCTGGAGTTACGATGAGATGCCAGGGCTGGATCCCCAAGTGGTTGTCCACCGTCTGGGTCTCCCGGCAAAACACCGTGGGTTCAAGCAGCCTCCCAGGAAAATGCACCCGTCTCACGGTGCTATGGTTGAGGTCGAAGTTGACAAGCTTATCAAAGCCAACTTCATTAAGGAGGTCCAATACCCCAAATGGCTCGCCAAAATTGTGCCGGTCAGGTAGAAGAATGGGCAGATCAGACTCTGCATCGACTTCCGCGATCTCAACCGCCACTGTCCGAAAGATGACTTTCCCCTTCCGGTGACAGAACTGTTGATTGACGCTACGGCAGGGTTCCAAGCCCTCTCTTTCATGGATGGGTATTCCGGGTATAATCAGATCCGGATGGCCCCCGAAGACGAGGATTCCACTTCCTTCAGGGCTCCCCAGGGTACCTTTTGCTACCGGGTAATGCCATTCGGTTTGAAAAATGCAGGTGCTACTTATCAGAGGGCCATGCATCGCATATTCAAACCGATCCTCGGGACATTGGTGGAATGTTACGTGGATGACCTTGTAGTCAAATCACGCCAACGCCAGGACCATCTCAAAGACCTTGAGAAAGTGTTCGGTTTCCTCCGTTCCTGTCACCTGAAGATGAACCCGCTGAAGTGTGCCTTTGGAGTCACCTCCGGGAAGTTTCTAGGCTTCGTTGTCAGGTACCGAGGTATCGAGATCGACCCGGAGAAGATCAAGGCCATCAGCCAGATGCCTCCCCCGAGCAACATTTGGGAGCTTCGAGGCCTGCAAGGCCACTTAGCCTATATATGCCGATTCATTGCGAATTTGGCTGGCAAGTGTAAGCCCTTTTCCCGGCTCATGAAGAAAGACGCTGCCTACGAATGGGATGAGGAGTGTCGGGCCGCCTTCGATGAAATAAAGCAGTATCTGCTCCAACCTCCGGTCCTGATGCCACCCGTCTCCGGAAAGCCGCTGGTCCTTTACGTGACCGCCCTGGAGAGATCCCTCGGTGCGCTGCTCGCCCAGAAGAATAACGAGGGCACTGAGAACAGTCTCTACTATCTCAGTCGCATGCTTCTCGATACGGAGGTCAGATACTCCCCTATCGAAAAGAGCTGCCTTGCGCTCGTCTTCACTGTGCAAAAGTTGCGGCACTACCTGCAACACCACGAGGTACGATTGATCTCTCGGGTAGATCCGCTGAAGTACATCCTGAACCGCCCCATGTTGACTGGTCGACTAGCACGGTGGGCGGTGATTCTCCAGCAGTTTGATATCAGGTTCGTGCCTCAGAAGGCCGTTAAGGGATAGGCGTTGGCAGACTTTTTACCTTCCCATCCAACCCCCGTGGATCAATCCCCGGACCTGGACTTCCCCGACGAGACGATCCTCTCAGTCGATCATGCTGTCCCGTGTTGGAAAATGCATTTCGACGGTGCCTCCCGGAGTCCCACCGGTAGAAGGCTCAACGACCCCAAGCTCAACAGAGTGGGTCTGGGCATTGTTTTCATTACCCCGGCGCAAGCCGTCCTGCCATACTCGTTCCTGTTGTCAGAAGGTTGTACGAACAACGAGGCAGAGTACCAAGCTCTCATTACCGGCCTTGAGTTGGCCCTTGAGATCCATGTTCCCCATCTACATGTGAAGGGAGATTCTGAGCTGGTAATCAAACAGGTTAATGGCGACTACGTCGTCAGGAAGCCAGAGCTTGCACCGTTGCTGGAGTACACACTCCTCCTAATGGCTCAGTTCTCTCCTCGGCCAGAGGTTACCCATGTTCCACGATCGCAGAACGGACGAGCGGACGCCCTGGCTGGCTTAGCCGCGTCGCTCGCAGAACCCGAGCAAGATGGTTTGGTCATACACGTGGCCCACCGGAGAGTCATTGCTCCCGTCACCCAAGAGGACCGTGATGGCCTGCGGGTAAGTCATCTCACCACCGGACCCTCCATATCGGGAGCTCCGGGCCCGTCAGACGCAGTGGTTGAAACCACCCCCGACTGGAGAGCACCTTTTGTCGAGTATCTCCAAAATGGTCAGCTCCCGGACGACCGGGCCGAGCGCGAGCGAATCCGATGCCGCGCGCTTCAATTCACCCTCCAAAGTGGCCCCGGTCTCGAGCAAATCCTCTATAAGCGGAGTTTCGATGGTGTCCTCCTCCGTTGCATCCAAGGAGTAGAGATACCTCAAGTTATGCAAGAGGTTCATGCCGGTTCCTGTGGCGCCCATCAAGCTGGGCCGAAACTGTCCCATCAAATCCGGAGGTTAGGGTACTTCTGGCCCTCCATGATCCTCGATTGCATTGGATATGCCAAGAGATGCCACGCGTGCCAAGTACATGCCAACTTCTTGCATCGGCCGCCAGAACCCCTCCACCCCACCAAGTACTCTTGGCCATTTGCGGTTTGGGGACTTGATGTAGTGGGACCGTATCCACCGGCAATAGCCCGCCAGTGTAGGTTCATCCTAACTGCTACAGATTTCTTCTCCAAGTGGGCAGAAGCAGTTCCGCTCAAAGAGGTCAAGGCCCGTTCCATCGTTGACTTTGTGAGATCCAACATTATCCACCGGTTTGGAGTCCCTCACGCCGTCCTCACTGACAACGGCACCAACTTCCGAGCAGCTGAATTGAAGAAATTGTACGCTAAGTACGACATCCGGTCAAACAATGCCCCCCGCTACCACGCGCAGGCGAATGGACAGATCGAGGCGTTCAACAAGACCCTCTCTAACATTCTGCAGAAGATGGTTGGTCAGAACAAGAAAAGTTGGCCGGACAAGCTCCCCAACGCCCTCTGGGCTTACCGGATGACGACTTGCAACTCTACCCAGGTGACCCCATATTCCTTGGTGTATGGAGCTGAGGCCGTCCTACCCATTGAGATCCAGCTGCCGTTGCTACGCACTGCAGTCTATGATCACCGGACATCAGATGAGGTAGTCGAGATCCGTCTAGCTGAATTAGAGGCACTGGACGAGAACCGTCTTCGTGCCCTGCACAATCTGGAAAGGCATCAGGACAGGATAGCGAGAGCTTTTGACAAGAAGGTTCGCCTCCGCTCTTTTCTACAGGGTGACCTGGTACTGGCCCTTCGAGCGCCGATGATCCCCGGTAGGAAACCACCCAAGTTAGAACCCAAATGGGAAGCGCCTTATATCATCCATAAGGTTTACCCCAACGGAGCATACTCCTTGGTAACCAAAGATGGAGAGCGTGTAACTCCTCCCACCAATGCCAGATTCCTCAAGAGATATTTTGCCTAGGGGAAAACTTGGTCCAACACGACCCTAAACTGCGAGAGGGTCCTGCACGACCCTAAACTGCGACCTCGTCCCGCATGACGTTAAACTGCATGCCAAGAACTACGTATGGCTTGATTCCCATCTTCATGGGATACGTAGGAACGCTCGGACGCCTCGTCTTGAGCCCAGCCCCAGGCTTTTCTTTTCCGCCATTCCCCCTGGGAATAGTCCCCTTGGAGGATCTTTGTGCAGCAGGGAATAAGCTTTCTTGGCCCCGCTCATGCAATCCCACTCGCGCAAAGATTGTAAAGGTCGCACCATGCGCCCACTCCCGTTCTTCTACCCTCCCACGTCCTCACCGCATGACGTTAAACTGCATGGCCTTCAAGAACTACGTATGGCTTGATTCTCATCCTTATGAGATACGTAGGAACGCCCGGAAATTTCGTCCGTTGGCCCAGCCTAAAAGCCAAAATCTCCCCCTTGGGTCAAGACATGGAAGGGTGCACACTTTTGCCCCGACCCAGGTCGAGAAAGCCTCGACCCGGCTGCACATTCTCCCCTGGAGGTGTTTGATCCTTTCGTGGATGACCGCAACTGAGCTTCACCCACTCCTAGACTGGGATTCTGTCACCTTTTCACACCGGAGGGGACCCCCGATAACGGCCTGGATACTACGCCCAAGGGCTCTCCTACCGATACGGGTCAACGCCCCCGAGGGTTTTTCTTAAGCAACAAGTCGATACAAGTCCCGCGTTGCGAATTTGGTCAGCGGTCGACGCTCATTTGTTGCCCCCATGCGGGTCACCATAGGAACGCTGTGTTTCGAACATGGTCAACAGTGTCCTGGATCTTTGGGTCCACCCCGAGATGCCCCAGGCATCAAGAACAGTGATCCCCTCTGCCCCATCCCAAGGTGACAAACTTCCCCCAGGTGGTGCTAGCGATCCAGGCCACGGCCCAGGATTCCTCATAAGGGTATACGGTGTGGTGTGGGACTAAGTCCTCATTCACGTCGGGATCATGTACCCTGCCGTGCAAATCCCTTTACGAGGCTCAGCCCCAGGCCCCTTGGCCTTTCCGGGCCGCGGCCCAGGACCTATCTTATAGGATCGTGTGGTGTGACGTAGGACTACGTCCTCATTCGCGACGGCTTCTTTACCATGCCATACACATCCCTTGTTTAGGGGTATATTACTCCCCTCCTCGTCCGGTATGACGTTAAACTACGTTTCAAGAACTACGTGTGGCTTGATTCCCATCCTAATGGGATACGTAGGATCACCTGAACGTCTAGGGTTCGGGTCCAGCCCCATCTCTCGGGAATCCCCATCCCATCTTGGCCCCTTGGCCTATCCTTCCCCCATGAGGGGACCATATGGTGTGGTGTGGGACTATGTCCTCATTCACAACGATCTCGTAATGACTACGCCATGCTCCCCCTACTGAGCTGTTTCGTCGATCCTTTTCCTTTGGCGGTTCACCAATGTGCTTAAGAGTACTCTGGTTTATTACCTGGAATGCCAAGCTTTACTCGGACACATCCGCACCCGCTTTCCAGGCTTTGCGTACCCCCGCATCACGGCTTTCACCATCTTTCACACCCGGAGGGACCCCCAAGAACGGCCTGGATACTACGCCCAAGGGATTTCCTACCGATACGGGCCAACGCCCCCGAGGGTTTCGGACAACAAATCGATAAAATCCCGCATTGCGAATATGGTCAGCGGTCGATGCTCGTTTGTTGTTCCCACCTCAGGCTAACGTGATACAGACGATGTGCTTCCGTCATGGATAACAGTTTCCCTCTGTCGTCACGCCAACCCATTAAGCCCGAATGTCGGGTACACGATTCACACCCTTCATCACTCCATCATGTCCAAGTAGAGTCTCGGGACTCCTGGTACTTTTCCCCCGTGCACGTCTGCGCGTTCGAGGAACAAGCTACATCGAAGGTGTCTTTCGAAATTCTCTGCTGACTCCCCTTTGGTGGACGCCCCAAGTATTGCGATGAGGATACCCCCCCTTGTTTCCCACTCCGTGTTTATCTCACGTGGGCTTAGGGATTGGGTTGACATCTGTGCTTACTCGGGATCTGTCACCACCCATGGTCCGAGCTCTAAGACCATAAACTAAGACTCTCATCTGGAACTACGTCCAAGACCCCTTGTCTTCGGACCCAGCTTGAGTTCGGAAAATTTACCCCTCTAATCCTGCCTTCAGGACCCTGATCACAGGGCTGCGTGGTGTGATGTAGGACTACGTCCCCATTCACGTCGGGTTTGCAATAGCTACACCACGCACGCCCCCATTCTGGGGTTCGGTCCTCCCATCCTGCTGTCCTGCATGACGTTAAAAGGCACCCTTCAGAACTACGTGTGGCTTGATTCCCATCCTAATGGGATACGTAGGATCACCTGAATGTCTAAAGATTCGGGTCCAGCCCCACCTCCTGGTGATCTCCTGATCCCCCGGTCACCTAGTCCACTTGGTCCATCCCTCTCCAGCGGGGGGTGTGTAGGTATGATACAAGGTTTTGGGCACCATGCCCCCTTTCCCTGGGAATCTGCCATCTCTAGATCACCCTCAAGGTTGATCCCCTTGGCTCCTTGCAGTGGTTCACCCGTGTATTAAGAGCACTCTAGTCTAGGACCAAGAGTGTCGGATTCAACTTGGTCAAGTTCCTTCCACTTGTCAAGCTTCATGTTCCCCTCTATTCGGACTTCCATCATCTTTCACACCCGGAGGGACCCCCAAGAACGGCCTGGATACTACGCCCAAGGGCTCTTCTACCGATACGGGCCAACGCCCTCCATGGTTTCGGACAACAAATCGATAAAATCCCGCGTTGCGAATATGGTCAGCAGTCGATGCTCGTTTTGTTAGTCCTCATTTCAGGCTAACGCGACAGGATGTTGTGTTGCGAACATGGTCAGCAGTAATCCTCTGTCGTCATGCCAGCTCCTTCAGTCCTTGAATGTTGGTTGCATGATTCACATCATTTTCCACCCCATCATGTCCAGTTGGAATCTCGACACTTTTGGCACTATCCCTCTGTGCACCTTTGCATTCTAGGGGACAAAGCTGCAATCTGACGCCCTTTGGGGCTCCCATGGTCCGAGCTCTAAGACCAAAAACTAAGATCCATTCGGGACTGCGTTCAACTTGATTCCCATCCTCATGGGACACGTAGGACCGCCTAGACGTCCTGTCTCCGGGTACAACCCCTTCAGGAAACCAGTCTCTCTCCCTGTTTCACCTCCGTGTAGGCCCCCCGGCCTAAGGTTCCCCTCTCTGGATGGCGTACAATTTGATGTGGGATCATATCTCTGTCGATTGTGTTTTATAAACACTGCATACATTTCCCGCCTAGCATCGTCTCTGCTACGTCTGCACTGCATGACGATAAAATGCATGCTTGGTCCTATCATACGACCCTAAACTGTGACATTATCGTCCTGGCCGCACGACGAAAAAACGGCGCCGCATCATGGTAACCTCGTTGTAGAGGACATCACGTTGGGTATTGGTCACATGCCATGCCATTTGTCAACGCCCATCACGGATTGATTCTTGTAGTGACATCACAACCTACTGTTTTAGGCCGGTCGCTTCACACAAAAAAAAAACCATTCACCTTAAAGAATAAACAAGATACATCAAATTCCGCTTCTCTTAGTGCAAGGGCTATGCCCACACTTCCCTTTTTCCCCTGGAACTGGTACCTTACCGTGCCACCCTCAAGAACTACGTATGACTTGATTCTCATCCCTATGAGATACGTAGGAGCGCCCGGGTACTTCCCCGCGGGCCCAGCCTAACCCTTGTGTTCGGTCCCTCGACTCGAGCATCTCCTCGGAGAACGCATGGTATGCAGGACTATGTCCTCATTCACATCAGGTTTTGATTTCATGCGTCCCTTGATCCCTTTTTCCCATCCATGGTCCGAATTCTATGACCATAAACTAAGATCTCCCCGAGGGAAAGAAATCTGCTCCCTCTCTCTAATACGTTTCGTTGCCGTATTCAGGTGTGTTCCGAAAAAGAGCCCGAAGCGTGGGATTTTCACAGGGACATTCCCCTCATCTCATGACCATGCTTCGTGAGCTCGCTATTTGGATCCTCATCCTTTTCCACACCCAAAAGGACCCTCATACGACGTGGATACTAAGCTTAAGGTCTCTCCATGAATGCTGGACCTAAGGGCCCTTCAATCATTCCGGGCCAACGTCCCTATGGATATCTGACAACATCTGTGACATGGTCCCGTGTTTCGAACATGGTCAACGGTTGACCCTCATTTATCTGTCCCCATTCTAGGCTAACGCGATAAGATGCTGTGTTGCGAACATGGTCAGCAGTAATCCTCCATCGTCACGCCGCCATCATCGTGATCCGAATCTCGAGCGTCATGATTCACACATTTCCACTCCCTCATGTTCAAGTGGAATTCCACCATACTCGGCTCTTTCTCTTCGCGCATCTAGGTGCGCTAAATGATCGTGTTAGTGTCATTGGGCCGGTATTCACCGAGCACCCCTTTGCCCTAACCTGCCGCTTTTGTGTCGGGAAATTCCCACCACTACTGCTTGTTTCCCACACCGAGCACGACTCACGTGGGCTTAGTAGTTTTGGCAGGATGTGTACCAACACGGTCAGGCTGCTCCCCGTCCCACATGATGTTAAACTGCGTTCCCAGAACTACGTACGGCTTGATTCCCATCATCATGGGATACGTAGAGACACCCAGGTATTTTACCTAGGGTTCAGCCCCTGGAACCACAAAATCTTGTTCCTCCCCATTTCCAGCCCTCTGGCCTTGCCCCTTGGGGAGAACTATGTAATTGCGATTCCACCCTGAACAAGCTCAGGATGCCCCAAGATCCCATTGGGAGGTGACAGATCCCCTCGCCAGAGAGGCCCTATCTGGAAGAAAGAATGATCCATGATCAGACCGATGCGCCCATCTGGCGTACTCCCACCACGGTGGTGTAACTACCTAAGTGTTGGATTCTGTTTGGACAAACCATCACTTCATATTCCACGCTTTGCGTGCCCCTTATTCGGACCCTCGTCCTCTTTCATGTCTGGAAGGACCCCCTAACAGTACGGATGTCTGACCTATGGTCCACCAACTGTCCTGGGCTAACATCCTGGAAGATTGATCGACAACAAATTGATAAAATCCCGCGTTGCGAATATGGTCAGCGGTCGATGCTCATTTGTTGTCCCCATTTCAGGCTAACGCAGTAGGGATACCGTTTGTCCACCACGGTTAGTGGCTGTCCTTTATTGTCACGCCATTCCCACAGTGTTCCGAATTTGGGTATCGTGATTCACACTTCCCATTTTCATCTGTTTGGGCCGATTTCAGCGCCCCTGGAATTTCCCCATTCGCGCATAAGAGCACGTTGAAGAAACGGTAATTCGGCTATCCTGGAAGTTCCTCCTCCGATCAAGCCTTCCCCATCTTTCGGGAATCCGGACTGGTTTGGGGGAATTGTCGTGAAACGTCCCGCAAACATTGTAGGGATGTAACAAGGCAATTCAACAGTGGAAATCGTGCGTGCTACGGCATTCAAAACAAAGGCAAATTTGGAAGCACGAAAGTACCAATAACAGGGTTTCAGATTTGTTACAATACTCGGGGGTTGACTTCCCCCATGGATGGGTTGACCCCGTCAAAAGAGCGTTGCAGCTCCGCCACCCGCTGACTTGCGGCGTCCAAAGCTTGTTGCTGCTGATTCAACTCTCGCTCCTCTTCAGCAGCGGCGGGGCGTAGCTCGTCAGTCCTGTCTTTGGCCCGCTCCACATCAGCTTGAACGGCAGCCATCTTTTCAGAAGTCTGCCCCATATGCTCCTCAGCCTCTTCCAGCTGGGCCTTCAATCATGAGACCAGCTCAGACTGCGCATCGAAAGTGGATGAAAGCTCGTTGGCCCGGATCTGCATCTGTTGGACCTCGCCTTCAGTCTCCTGGAGCTTCCTAATGCTGGTCGCTTTCCTCCGCTGCCATCCCACGCTCAGCCCACGATCATGCTCCCGGATCTTCTCAGCCATGAGGTCTCGGGTGAGAACGTGAAGGCATTGGGCATCCACTCCCCCGGCACACAGTTCACGCAACCGCGAGCAGAGTCTATCCATTTCGGCCAGCCATTGCGCTTGGGGAGTGTCCCTAATAAAGCGCGTGATCAGCTTCCACGACCGGTGGCGGACTATGCTGCTGTCTTCCTCATCAGAGGCTGTTTCTTCCCAATCCGCGCGGTCGGCAGGCTCGTACGGAGGATATGCCTGCAGGAATTCCTCAGCGGGATCTGCATCTGGTGTTGAGTCTGGTACGACACCTGACGCCGGCGCAGGCACGACAGGACTGGGACCGACCGGGTGATCCTCTTCCTAAGAGTCCACCTAGATGACTTCAGGTATGGCCCTGCTGGTGGTCCCGCCAGTGATGGTGTGCGCCGCAGCTTGAGGAGGTGAAGGGACTATTGCCACCATCACCGGCATACCCCTGGGAGGGGCGCCGCCAGACATCCCGACCAGCCTCGCTGCAGCAGCCCACGCCAGTCGAAGAACTGTACGACAGAGAAACCCAAACGTTAGTTGGCATGGCCTACATGTGACAACGAGGAGACCGGTGGAGGAGACTTACGAAGATCGACCTCTGAGTGCTGCTCCTGGACCGGTACTGATGGGACTCCGAGACGAGGCCCCCCGTATACTGTTGGAAGATCTGGAGATTCCAGAGGAGCCGCCTCAGACCCCCTGGTCCCACTAGACGCAGAACTGGACGCAGCCATAGGCGCGGGTTCTGAAGGTCCCGCATCGTCACCCGCCAAGGAGCGAGAACGAGGCCTATGAACAAGTTCCTCCTGCGTGGCTCAAACATTGGTGAGTAGTCTGCAGGGACCCAAAAACAGGTCGTAAGGAGAGAAGTTTGGGATGTTACCTCGGAAGCCTCCGCGGAGTCGTCAGATTCTGAGCTTCGGTCTCCGACCTCGCCCTCTTCCAACGGGCTCCCTCCTCCAGCCTCTTCCCCCCAAGAAGAGTCCCCTGATTCCTCCTGCAAGGGGAAGCACTCCCTCAGATCGGCAGCCGATATCTGCGGGGGCACCGTCTGATTCAACAGTACCCTCACCCGATTCGTCATTGGGTGAGGAACACCTCTGGAGTGAACGTAATCCTCCAGCTCATCCAGGTATTATTCCGTCTCCGCCGGAGACACCACGAATCCAGCCCGAACTGGGCCTATGCCCGGCAGTTCCATCCCGAGGCGATTCAGGTGGGCCCACATCTCAGGTGGGCTGAGGAATTGCCGGTTGACATCCCAAATGTCCCAAGCTTCCGGAAAGACGGCATCTTCTGCCATGTCGATGTGACGCAGCCGCTTCCCCGGAGCATGAGTGGATATCCTACGGAATCCCCTCGGTGGCCGCCCCTCCGGATGACCCTGCTCTCCCGGAATCACCGGATCCGCCGCTGCTGCCATACCCTTGGCCGGTGCGGGTCTCGCCGCCATGGCAGCCCCGCTACCGCGAGCGGCCCTAGCTGCCCTCCGACCCCGACCTCGAGATAAAGGAGGCCCACCGTCACCAACCCGGATCGTTGGCTGCTTCAGCATCTCCCCGGGATAAGCGGCCTCCCAGATGATGGCATACTCCTTCACTAAGCCAAAGGCGGCGGTGGACGGAGGCAATGCGATCTGCATCTTTCCATCCTCACGTGTGAACATGAGCCACAGCTGCCTCATCACACACGGGTGCTCCTCGTGACGCACCTCCCAGTATACCTGCGGGGTCAGCCACTGGAGGCACCGGAACAGCCTCGCAAAACGATGCGGGGTGTATGGTTCACAGATTGGCTCACGATCTATCCGAGCCACCAAAACTCCACCTCGGAAGGCCAGGAGGTAAGCCCGATGTTCTTCCGTTCCCCGTCCATCATCAGTAAGCCTCCCCGTCGGCAGTGGGAAGGGATGAAAGTTGAACTCGTCCGCCCTCCACACCCTATTCAGCACCATCGGAACGACCAGTTTGAATGGGAAGCTCCCAACTGCGTTCATAATGGAGGGGCGAAAGTCTGATCCCGGTGGCGAAATGGGGTTTGGATACTCGTAAATCCCCCTGATATGCGCCGCGATCCACCCATACAGGAGGTGGAAGGGCCCGCATATTCTTGGCGGCTTCTTGCCCTCGCTAATACGCCGCAGCATTCTGTATAGTTTGGCGAGAATCGGGATCCCCAGGTTGATCCGCTGCCCCATGGCCAACATCGATGCCATGATGAACGTGCTGGGCCGTACCCCCATGCTTGTATCTCTCACCGGTAGGATCCACCCACAGATGAGAGCCGCGATGAACGCCTCCAGCCTGACTATTGGCTGATGTTCAGTGCTAACACTGAAACCCCAAGTCTTCCATTGGCTGTCCTCCAAGACCCGCCAGTACGAGTGTCCCTTGCCCCGCTGGGCTGCCCTTGGACAAGTTCGAGGCCTTGGAGGGAACTCTCGATCTTCTGGGAAATTCAGGAAGCGTTTGAACCATCTTCTGAAGTGGACATCCCTCACTGCCTCCTTGTCCTCTCCGGGGACAAGCGCCATCAGCGCTGACGCCAGTCGTGGCATTTGCTCCGGATCTCCCCACGCGCTGGCAACTGGGAGGAACTCGTCATACATGGCCCCCAAGATCGGGACCCCAGACACCTGGTAGACATCCCACAGGCTGATGCCCACCTCCCCGTGATGCAGGTGAAAAGTGTTGGTTCTGGACGACCATCTACTCAACAGTTCCGGCATCAGCTGCTTTGGTTGGTAAATGTGGAACTGGGAGGCCCATGCCGCCTCATACAATCCCACTCTCCTCAGCTCTGCCTCAAACTCCTCGCATGAAGCGCCTACCCAGTAGGCCCAGGCCCAGTCATCGGTAATGTTTCCGCCCTAGCGCAGGTCCCACTCATCGGACCATCCCTTCTTTGGATCCTGCAGAGCCGCCTTTAGCATGGTGCGGTAGAGAGGAGGGGGCGTCTCCGGTTGCAGTGGACTCCCGTCAATGTCGTTCACATGATTGTAGAGGCAATCAGCAGTGACGGGTGAGAAATCCTCCTGCGCATGACCATCGGCTGCCCTGAACCATTGATGTTGGCATGGTGTGCTCCTGAACCAGCAAGCTGGTTCATCCCTTCTTGCCTCAGGGATGAAGATGTCATCCCTCAGCCCGAAGCCGTACAACGACAGTTTTTTGCACTGCGGGTAATCCTTCTGACCTTCCGACAGCAGGTCTGTCAGGGAAGTGTGGTCCGAGTGGCTCCGAACCATTTCCCCCAAGCCTGGACGGTTGGCCATCTCATCTCGACGAGCAGCATCTGCGAGGACCCCCAAGACAGCTTCTTGATGGGCCATTTTAGCTTTGGCCCTCAAAAAAGGATCCTTTCGGACGGATCGCGAAGCCCGATCGCGAAGATCAAGCGTGAAGCCGAATCGCGGAGGTCGGTGGCAAGTTTAGAACTGCGAAGTCCGGCCAAGGCAGACAAGCAAAGGTTTGCTTGGCGCGGACGCAGAGTCGGAGACCCGCGGTTCGCCGCGAAGCTCGATTCGCGGAGGGCTGTCGCGGAGAACGTGGAGCTTCGCGAAATCGAGAGCACAAAAAGACAAGGCACGTAAAGACAAAAGAGGGCGGACCCCCTATTTATAGGCGACGACGCCGGAGAATCGCGGCGCGCCTCACCCGCGCGAAGCATCGCGGCGCGTCCGGATCCGCGGCCCCGGCGAGCAGCGCAGGCCCCTTCGCGAGGCCGCATCGCGAACCACCGACAGTTTTGGCGATTGTCCCTCAGACTTCGACCCTTCGCCCTCCACGGCTCCAAGTCTGAGGGGGGGCATTTGTTGGCGCAAAAAATGTGGCCCGAAAGGAAGGAACAGAAAAAGACAGCCGGTGCGCTGCCTCGCGAAGCACAGCCACGGAGCACAGCCGCGAAGCCGCGCCGCGAAGCACCCCAACCATGGCGACGCCGCGAAGCTCCAGAGGCGGTAATTCTCCGCGAGCCCCTTTGACATTCGCGAGCCGCCGCGAAGCTCCGGAGGCGGTAATCCTCCGCGAACCCGTTTGACGTTCGCGAGCCGCCGCGAAGCCCCGAAGGCGGCGCGCGAGCCCTGCTTCACAGCGCCCCTTCCCTATAAATAGTTGACTCCCCCTGAGTCCAGAGGACGGACGATCCGACCTTTCGGCTTCTCCTCTCCCGAATCGCGAAGCAAGCTTTGCCCCGGGAATCATGAGCTCCGCGAGGTATTTCTACTTCGCGAGACGACTCTGATTTGTTTCGTTTTGAGCCCCTCTTCCGAGAGGGATGCCCTTCGCGAAGCTCAAGGGCATTCGCGAAGGAAGGGGATTCCCAAGGGAACCCGGGCAGCCGCGGAGCACTTTTGCTTCGCGAAACACCCAACCCATACGAGTCATCTCTATGCTAAGGCAGGGTCGCTCCACTTCGCGAATCACATTGCTTGGCAGGACCCTGCTTCGCGAACCACACCTTCTTGGCGAGGCAGTGCTCCGCGAACACTGTTCCACTTCGAGAAGCACCTCCCACTCCCATCTATGCCACATGCTAAGGCCAAGGCACTCCACTTCGCGAAGCACACTCCTTTGCTTAGAGATTCCTCTTCCCGTGCAACCCTCCAGGTTTGCACGATGTGATTTCAAAGTCCCATGGACAACACCTCCCGTAGCGTTGCTTCGCCTAATGCTTCTTCGCATAGGCACGCTAACGGCTATTGCTTCTTCGCATAGCAACGCTAACGTGGACCCCTCGATGGTTCGCCCCATTACCCCCCTTTACCATGGCCTTACCGGCACCTTCCCTTCCCCAAGGACCAGAGGGTACCGGTTATGTAAGTCCTAGGGGTGTGGAGTGAACCCACCTCGTCCGAGCTGCAGGACGTTAAACTGCCAAGCACCACATCCTCAACACATGACGCTAAACTGTGACCCAACCTCGTCTCCCTCACAAAGGGTCCCCCCAGCTCGAACATTCATTACACCACTCGTCTCCACGGGAATGGAACTCTTCCGCACATGGAATGAGATCCTCCTTGCCGGAGTGGTGTATGTTCGCAGGGGAAGGGTTGCCTCAGAGCGTAAGCCCCTAACCTTTGGTACGGATGATTGCACCCGTGCATCTCGGTACTTCCCCACTACCAAGGTAAGTGGAGGAAGTGATGGGGAACGAGGCACCCCCTTTGGGCCTCCATCCTGGAGTAAGTCCCAACACCATGGGCCGCCCAATGCGTAAGCCCCTCTTCGCTTCTCACAGACGCACCCTTCACGACGTGATCGTCAGGTCCATGCAACCTCTTGTTTCTCACACCGAGCATGACTCACGTGGGATTAGAGTGAGCACCGACCCTGACACACACCAACCTGAACTACGAGGTCTTTGATCCATGTCAAGGAATGGTACGTAGGAAGCCTCCACGAGGTTCAAGCCCACCAACAGTGGACCAAGGTCTGCTTTCACCTGAACTACGAGGTCTTTGATCCATGTCAAGGCATGGTACGTAGGAAGCCTCCATGAGGTTCAAGCCCACCAACAGTGGACCAAGGTCTGCTTTCACCTGAACTACGAGGACTTTGATCCATGTCAAGGCATGGTACGTAGGAAGCCTCCACAAGGTTCAAGCCCACCAACAGTGGACCAAGGTCTGCTTTCACCTGAACTACGAGGTCTTTGATCCATGTCAAGGCATGGTACGTAGGAAGCCTCCACGAGGTTCAAGCCCACCCGTCGCTCATTCACGACGGGTCCCATTCCAGTCCAGCGGTAAGCCGTTGTGACCATCTGAACTACGAGGACTTTGATCCATGTCAAGGCATGGTACGTAGGAAGCCTCCACGAGGTTCAAGCCCACCCATCATCCAATTCACGTCGTGTTCTACCTACGTCCAGCATGACGTTAAACTACACTCTGGTCCAGTGGTAAGCCATTGCGACCCATCTAGTGAACTACGAGGTCTTTGATCCGTGTCAAGGCATGGTACGTAGGAAGCCTCCACGAGGTTCAAGCCCACCAACAGTGGACCAAGGTCTGCTTTCACGTCGGTTTACCGGCGAAACACCTCCCGAAGTACAAGGTCTTTGATCCATGTCAAGGCATGGTACGTAGGAATCCTCCTAGAGGTTCAAGCCCAACTCCCCTCGGACCAAGGTCCATCTTCACGTTGGTTTACCGGCACCGTCCCGAACTACGCGGACTTTGATTCCCCGCCACGGGGATACGTAGGAAGCCTCTTCAAGGCTCAAGACCAACTTCACTGTCGCCCCATGCGATGGTCCCATTTCACTCTCATCCGTCTCCGCTGGACGTTAAACTCGCGGCATACCCTGTGTTGAGCACGGGAATCTGGGGAAAACCTCAGATATGTGTCTACGACATGTAATTCCCCGCGCCCGATGTGGGATGCCTCGGGCTTCCACGCCCTCGAGAAGCCTTGTGATCAAGGATAACAGACAGACATGCCAGGTACCCCAGCATCCAGACATGCTACTGATGCCTCAACGTGACTACTCCCCTGACCGAAGGTTGCTGCCCTGACTGGACCCTTTGGAATGTCCCGACAGAAGCAGTGTAATTAACCGGCGTCCATGGAAACATGGCACTGGGAAGCGTTTCACGAACTACGTATTAAGTCTATAAGGGAGACCCGGACTAGGTGACGAGTTCTGAGGAGGAATCCACAGGAGGAAGAACCGACATCCCATCATCCCGTTTCGATCAAGGAGCAGACGTCCCTAAATAAGGAGCGAATGCCGCCCGCCTTTGGAAAGCGGGAATGCGGGGCAACAAACAAAAGCCGCGCGGCGTCCCCCACAGACGGATGCGCGCGCGCCCCGACGAAAGCGTCGGAAACAGATATCTTTCTGACAGAATGTCCGTTTGACGAACCGTCAGCGGCGTTGGTGATTACGTTGAGTAACGGTCCCTATGAGTATACCCTATGGGAGTTCGGGGTACAGTTGAGATACGGCTGGGATTGGTTTGCTCACAAAACCAATCGGGCCCCTGGGACGAAAAGGCTAATAACTCACAGACCGGGCGTCCGATAGACGCGCCGTCTGTTGCGTTGAGACCCCTATGACGAGGCGGTCATTTGAGATACTTCTTCGCGGGACCTTGAGATACTTGGAGTATCGACCAGTAGCTCGTGGAGCGGACCCTTCCGGAGACAAGCGTGCGGAGTACGGAGATCGTGTAGCCTGCTGAGACCTGACGACTGCTTGACCGACTCGACTTGGAGTAAGTCGACTACCCAGTGGACGGAGCGCCTGGTATTTGGCGACAGACCCACGGCGGACGGAGCGCTCGGTAGTTTGCCGCAAACCCACGGTACTCGACAGGAGGAGTACCTCTGTAGGCTATTGGGGGGAGCGCCCGGTATTTGGCGACAGACCCACAGCGGACGGAGCGCCCGGTAGTTGGCCGCAGACCCACGGTACTCGACAGGAGGAGTACCTCAGCAGTCTTAGGTTAGTGAGCAGTACCTTGGAGTCGTGACAGGACCATTGTACACTCCAGAGACGGAGCTCTTCAGCAGTTACGGTTTCGATAATGAAAATCCTGGTTTGAGCTGAGACTTTTGACCTTGTGTTTACCTCATGATTGAGATGGGTCACTTGCTAACTTTGGTATATGTATGGGCATATACCCGGGTAGTGGTTATCCGTTGATTTCACAATCCTTGTGTTTCCTCATGATTGAGATGGGTTATTTGATAACTTAGGTATATGTATGGGCATATACCTAAGTAGAGGTTATCTGTTGAGATCTTCTTTGTGGTTATCCTTGTTGGTTTAGTGAGACCTGGAGGGTCTCAGGGTCCCTACTGAGTATCGTTATACTCACCCCTACACGGGCTATGCCCGCACCTCGTTGTGTTGGTTGCAGACGACGGGCAGTGCTGACAGAGGCTGAGTGTTCGAGGACTGGACGGTACCTGGAGGTGGACTATACAAAGAGATGGTACCCGGAGGAGGACCTCACGACGAGACGGTACCCAGAGGTGGACGTGACGACGAGGCGGTACCCGGAGGTGGACCACTGGGCGAGACATACTCGGAGCGGACGGCGGGACCTGAGGAGCAGAGGAGCTATATGTACCCACCCTTCAGGTGGGATTTCCAGTGGACAGCTCAGCGTAGCATCTTTACTTTTCAGTTGCTGTTTTCCCTTTCGAGTTGTACTTTACAGTTGGGCTTGTATTTCCGGCCCCTTTTTAATTTCCGCACTTACTGTTGTACTCAGTTTTTACTTAGAGTTTACTTCTCCCGCTTGTACTCTGTGGTGCTTGTTTTCTTTTATAAAGGCAATGCCTTCCCAGTTATCGGGATTTTACGCCTTTGGTGCTAGTCGCCAGCCCCTGGCCTATGGAAGGCGGGCTTGGGGTAGTCACGGCACGGGCCCCGAGAACGGGTCGTGACAATACTGCGGTCAACTATCATCTTACATTTATTAAGGATTTACTGCCTGATGATGCATGTATTCTAGAAAATGATTACATGGCATCAAAGCTGGTTGACAAATTTGGATTTTCATATAGTAAGATTCATTCTTATCTCAAAGACTGTTGTTTGTTCTAGAAGGAGAATGCAGACTTGAGTCAGTGAAAATAGTGTGGCACATCAAGGTGGAAGACTAATAAAGACGGATCTCAATCTTTCATACCACAGAAAGTGATGTGGCACTTCCCTTTAATTCCCTGGCTTCAAAAAAATTTTATGTCATAAAAAATGGCAAAGAAAATGAGATGGCATGCAGATGAAAGAAATAAGGATAACGATGAAATAGTGCATCCTGCAGATGGGTTGGCTTGGAATAAATTTGATAGGTTACATCCTGATTTTGTAGCCGACCCACAAAATGTTAGATTGGGATTATCCTGTGATGGTTTCAACCCATTTCGCCAAATGCATACTGCACAAAGTACTTGGACCGTTTTCATTCACATTTATAAATTTCCTTCATGGATGTGTATGAAGAAGCCATTCACTATCCTGAGTATATTGATATCTGGACCCAGTGATCTTGAAAATGATATTGATATATACTTGCAGCCATTAATAGATGAGTTAAAAGAGATTTGGATTGTTGGTACACAAGCGTATGATGCATTCAGAAAGGAGTAATTTATGTTTCGTGCATCTTTATTGTGGACGATAAATTATTTCCCTGCATACGGAATGATTTCTGGTTGGAGTACTAAAGGGAAATTATCTTGTCCTATTTGTATGAAAAATACGTGTTTCTGAAGATTAAAGTTTCGGAGAACTTTCAGCTTCATAGGGAATCGACGTTTTCAACCAATGGATCATCCATACAGGAAAAATCGGAGACAGTTTGATAATGCCATCGAGACAGATGAGACACCTCAACGAATGTCAGGGGCTGATATTGTTAAAGAACTTGATGATTTGAATTATGTTCTTGGAAAAAGTCAATCAAATATCAGAAAGCAAAAGCATGCTAATTTTAATTCCAATAGCAATTAGAGAAAGAAAAGCATATTCTTTGAGTTTCTGTATTAGTCATCGAATTTATTACGTCATTGTTTGGATGTAATGCATATCGAGAAAAACATTTGTGAGATGTTACTTGCTACTATTTTAAATGTCAAAGGAAAAACAAAAGACAATTTGTGGTGTTGTCGTGATTTGATGGATTGGGGTATAAGAGCAAGACTTCATCCTGAGTTAATTGGTCAAAATAAGTGGAAAGTCCCTATTGCCTGTTATTCGATGAAAAATGTAGAGAAAAAACAATTTCTTCAGGTCTTGGAATGTTTAATGGTTCCGAATGGTTATTCAAGTAATATTTCGAAAAGGGTGAATACACAAGATGTGAAAATAAAATCTATTAAAACCCATTATTACTATTTCTTGTTACATGAGTTGATTCCCATTGCCATTCGCCATTTACATTCACATAAAGTTAGAGTTTTGGTGATTAAGTTATGTCAATTTAATCGAATTCATTGTGCCAAAAGATTGAGCAGAAGTGTTGTTCAGAAATAGCATAGAGATGCACTGATTATTCTTTGCGACTTGGAGAAAATTTTCCCACCGTCTTTTTTCACATGTATGTTACATTTGAATGTGCATCTTCCCACAAAAGTTCTCTTTGGTGGTCCTGTTTCGAGTCGATGGATGTATCCTACTGAAAGAATGATGTTTACATTGAAATCTTATGTGAGAAATAAATATCATCCTGAAGGCTCTATTGTGAAATTCTATTTAGCACATGAATGCATGGATTTCTGTTTATCATACTTGTTTAACGTCACTACGAGGTCTAATCAACTAATGAGAATTGAAGATGAGCAATATGATCCCATTGAGCCTGCATATCCTTCACTGCCCCAAACAGGGGGGATATCTGGATCGTACTCGTTCTGTAATTTAAGCAGGGAAGAGTGGGAAATGGCACATTACACAATATTATTCAACTGTGGTGTGCTTGATGATTATATCATGTAAGTAAACTAACAAATATGTATTTTTTTTCATTGTGTGATATCTTTATATCTTCTGACATTTTAATGCTTTCATATCTATAGAAAAAATTTAGAAATTATAAAAAAAGACATCGCTCTCTATCTATTAAGAGGAAGGAACTGTTTCACAACAAAGAATTTGCTTCCTGGTTAACGTCAAAGGTAATAGATTTCTTTTTCTTCTTCTCATAACATAATCACATGTCTCTATTTAATATTCTATGTTAGTATCTCTTAGGTTTTAACTCTACCAATGATTGAAGTATCAGATGAAATTGAAGCATTGTCCTTTTGTCCAAACGATGTGGTACGTGATTGTAAGTCAATAGTTTTCAATGGATTTAAATTTTTTATAAATACTTGTGCAAAAAAATGGAAACACAGCATGATGGTGTCACGATAACTGCCACAACAGATTGTAATGCGATTTCATCGGACATGCAGCCTCGATCAAAAAATATATCATATTACGATGTTGTTGAAACAATCATTTTATTAGATCACTATGCACATGGTCGTGTCACAATGATGAAATTCAAGTGGTTTAATTCAATGACACGACAAGGAATTCATATTGATAACTGTGGATTTAGAGTGATTGATATGAACCGCCAGCTTCATACCGATGAACCTTATATTCTTGCGTCACAAGCTAAACATGTGTTTTATGTAAGTGACCTGTAACAACCACAATTTTGTGTTATTGTTGATGTTATCCTAGACATATTTTTGACGAAGGAATGGATGACAATGATGATGTGGATGAACATATCGGTATTTATTCGAATGTTGCATTTGATGATACAGATGATGCAATTGTTAGAACATATTTTCAACCAGAAATTGTCACAGACCCCACATAGCGTTGACACATTTGTAAGTATTTACCTGATATTATCGCAATATTGTATGTGTTTTTTAACCTCCATACATGATATCAAAATAATTAGTATATTTTATACCATTATCGAATATAAAACTATTAATAGCCTCACCAATTTATGTTTAACCACTTCTCTAGTAAATCTTGAACATAGAAAAGACTCGATATTTTATCAATATAAATATCGCACATGAAAATGTATCTCAATGTTTTATGATACAATTTTATTATTTAACATTTTTCATTATTTCTATTTATTTGAGAAAATTATTTTAAATTTATAGGTCAAAATGTCTGATTATGAGGATACTAGAAGGAGTAGAAGAATACCGAGAAATGAACAACGTAGGTCTCCTCCTAGAAACAATTTAAGTACATATTATGTTTGAATATTATAGTCCTTCATATAATTTATCTTGTTATCGTTCATTTTATTTTATCAACTATGTTATTTTAGGCTGCATCGTCGAAGAGACTCTTGGATTATGCCACTGAGGATGATATTGTGGTGGGGTGTACTGATTCTATAGGTCAGCCTACTACTACGCCGGTTGAGACACCAGGAGACCATCCTACCATTATACCACCTCCATATTATCCATACCCACCTTTTCTGTATCCATTTTTGCCTGCACCCACATCGGATGGTAGTTCTCAGACTACCATCCCTCATTTTCCATTCCCACCATCCACTGTAGAGGGTATTGTGCCCCCATATATCCCACCGCCATATCCATATCCATATCCATATCCGCCCTCATCTGTACAGGGTTATCCATCGGGTTTTTTACCTACATCGGTACACGTTGCATCTATTATACATAGTACTACTATAGATATCTCACCTACCATGGAGGCCACCCCCCCTCCAGATGCAGAACTTCAGGGGTCAGTAGATCCCCCATCTACAGGTATTTGATTAAACATTACTGTTACTGATTAATGATAAATTCATATATATTATTTTCTTTTATTTTTGGTTTCATGATTAGCTCCAGCCTCTACCAGACGACGAGGCCGCACAAAAATGCGTGAGGTTTGGAATCAAAACACACAAATCATAGTTGATTACAATGAGGACAATATTATAATTAATACAAATGGCACCAAATGTAAATGTTTTATGGGAACGCTTCCTAGACATAGAAATATCATTCAGGTTCAACAGATAAGTTAGATGGAAGTTGGACAACAAATAAAGGACAAATCCTGGGAAGATATTTGGGTAAGTAATGTTAATCACCTTTTATATATATATAAATTTATAATATTTTCTTAACAAATATTATGTCCATTGTAGCTTCGATATTATTTTCCTAATGGGCAAAATGAAAAGGATGCAAGGATAATGGATTTAGGTGAAATGTGGCGAGCCTAAAAGTATGATTTATATCTTGGTTGGAAAAAGAGAGTTGGTACAGAGCTTGAAGAAGTACCAGGGATTCAATATTTCCCAATATCACAATATAAAGAGATGATCAGCTATTGGAAGAGTCCAACGTTTAAGGTGTTTGTTAAATTTATATATATATATTCATTTATTTATTTGAAAACGATTTTAAATTACTTGTTTTATTTATGTTAATGAATTTATATAATTATTTGTTTATAGGAGAAATCAAACAGAAATAAAACAAACAAGAGTGCAATGAAACACATTTATACTCATGGACACACATCATTACCAGATCATGAGCAGACACTGGTAATTTAACATTTAAAATATTTAGCTTTGTTTAGTGTAATTTTTTTAACTTCCAAATTTGATTTATTTCTTTGTTTTTTTCAAGAAAAAGGCATCGGATATCAAGGGTCATGTTCCTATCTCAACTTTGTTTTGTACAAGACAGAAAAAGAAAGATGGTACTGTGCCAAATCCCGACACCGAGAAGGCGATTGTAAGTATATTTCAATTTCTTTGATTTTTACTGAATTTAATTCCTTAAATTATTTTATAATTTTAATTTATGTTATATATCAATAAAAAAATGATTTAAAGTCATTGGCAGAAAAAGAATATGACAATTTGGGCCCAAATGATCATCTACATCAAGTATTAGGAGATGAGCATCAGGGTAGAGTGCATTGTCAACCTTGGAAGAAGATTGTACCATCTCGATACTCGTATAATAACATTTCTTCGAGTACCGGTTATGGTTTTTTCACAGTGGAACAAATGAATTCCACAATCAAAGAAGAAAGTCAAAAATCAGAACAGGCGATAACTGCAAATATGATGAAATTTATGTCTTACCTTTCTTCTACACTTATACCAGAATCAGCTGTAACGGTTGATGCCTTTTTGATGTCGATTCATTCTGCTAATGTAGATTCTTTTGTCTGAGCCGGAGCCGGACCTAGTGATGGACCCGGTGCTGGTTCCAGTTCGGATGTAGATGCCGATGATGATGTTGGTGGTGTGAGAGGTGGTGATGGTGTTTCTGTAGGAGGTGTGGATGAGTGTTATCATGATTCTGAGGATATTGATATTGAGACTCACTTTTGATGTAAATTGTATTTTTGGATTGGTAATATATGACGAGTTCCATGCATCTGATTACACTGCTTTTTTGATCAATATCATTAATATTTACCATATCTAATTTGGAATGAGAATGACTACTAACCTGTAGATCTACCTTAAGCTAACTATGTCTAGTATTATATATTGCCCTACCGTCATGACTTCTCAATCGATAAGTTTCTTTAAATACCTCAGTTAAATCCATGTATTCAAATTCATTAGCTGAAAGTGCAATAATAGATTGCATATTTCAATTCTATAAATGAATCCTCCAAATTTATTAAACACATTAACCTGAGCAAGCAAGGTACATAGAGCAAGAAAGGGCGAGGATGAAGATTCAGAAAAGTCAAAATCAAAGGTCCATGATGAAGATAAAGACGTAGAATAGGGCAGCGAAGAGGTTTGTGATAACATGAGCTATGTGTGTTTCATGGTGTCCTTCATTTATTAGAATCTATATTTTGCAGGAGGACGAGGAGTAGTCATTGGGAGAGAGGAAATGAATGGCGTACCCTTTGTTTATTTTTGTGTTTCTCAGTATTATGTTTCTTACTAGTTATGAGTAGCAATGTGGAGTGTTAGAGAATGACTATTTTTCTAATTGTAATTGAAAGTCCGGGGGAAGGGTGTGTGCATATGGGGGGGGGGGAGGGGGGGGGGCAGGGGGAGGGGGTGTGCAGGTGGGAGGGCAAGGGAGAGGGTAGGGGGTGTGCAGGTGGGGGGCAGGGGGCAGGGGGGGTGTGTGCAGGGGGGGGGGTTGTGTATTATCTTGATTTTCATTATTCAGTATTGGGATTTACATATCAATCTGAATATTATTTGTTCATTTTTGATTATGGAGTTATGTATCATTTATCATGTAAAGATGACACATTGATCACATATCAATCTGAAGTTGTTATATCTCACTCTTTTTCCTATTATTTACATACAGGTGGTTACTTATGATGAGGTCGATTCTACCCACCACCATAGAAGGAAGTGAGTTCAACATCAGATTTAGGTAAGGATACTTCCATTTTTATTCTTTGTCTCAATTGTAATTTGGATTTTTGTGATTTTTGGGTTCCCTATATTTTTTCAGTGCGTTTTGGATCTTGTTGAGGATAGTGAAGAACCACATGACTGGGATATCCTCTCAACCTGTGGGCATGAGGCCTTCTAAAAGTTCATCACAAGGCCTGGCTCCTTGGTTTAGTTTTGCCCAGGTTAGGTTTGCTATGTAATTTTTTATTGGGTCCATTTTTTATGCTTTATGTCAATTTCAACAGGTTCATTTTGTTCGTTTTGGGGCTATTCGGTTCAATTAAATTAATTTTTGATCCAATCAGGTATGTTTCATTAGTTTCATTTTTTGCATGCTCAATTATGCTTTATTGAAGTCAGTTTTGATTGGTTTGAGTCAGTTTGGTTACATTGTTTTCAGTTTGGTTCAGTTTTATCTTTTTCAAAACCATTTGGTTTGGTTCCACTTTACTCAAATTGGCATGGTGATCTATGATTTAGTTCTAGTCATATTAGTATGTTTTTTATTTGTGTAGTTAATTTGTCTGAAATTTTTTGTATAATACCATATATTAGCATGTTTTTGGTTTTTTCAATTCAATTCCCCGCCTCCTCCCGCTCCCTTTGCTCTTGGCTGGAAGATGCTGCCCTCCGGATGTCACTGGACCGGGCCAACACGTTTTGGTCACGCCGCGGTCACGTCACGGTCACGCTGCGGTCACACCGCGGTCATGCCGCAGTCATGCCACGATCACGCCACGGTCACGCCGCGGTCATATCGTGGTCACTCCATGGTAATGTTGTGATTTGGCCCTTCTCCAGCCACATCCAGCCCACACCACCCCCCTTCCACCTTCATTTCAGCCCGCTTCCACCAACATTATAGCCCACAATAGCCCCCCCTTCCACCTTCGAATCAGCCTGCACCATCCCCACAGCACCTACAATCTGCCCCCTTCCACCAGCATTCTAGTCTCCTCCCGCTCCCTTAGCTCCTGGCCGGAAGATGCTGCCCTTTGGATGTCGCTGGACCGGGCCAACATGCCGCGGTCACGCCGCGGTCATGCCGAGGTCACGCCGCGGTCACGCCGCAGTCACGCCGCAGTCACGCCGTGGTAATGCTGTGATTTGGCCCTACTACAACCACATCCAGCCCACAGCAGCCCCCTTCCACCTTCAATTTTAAGGTGTTTTATGGTTTTTAGATTTTTTTAGGGTTTTTAGAAGTTTTAATTTTTTTTGTATTTTTGCAAGGCAAAAATAGTACTATAAATATCAATGAAAAGATGAATTGCAACAGATCAATCAAAGGTGAAACGACAGTTGACCCATGAACACAAATTCATAGCTCAACCATATCAAGACAAGGGAACCAAGAGAAGTGCCCATTAAAAACCAAGAAACCAAGAAAATAAGCGAACACTAGACCCTATGATGTCCAACCAAACAGAAACTGGATGGTGAGGTTCGCTTCCAAACTGGAAAAGCAACATCCACGAATGCAGCAAAAAAACAGTTACAAAACCATGACATCATGAATAAATAACCAAGAAGTCATAGAATTCAAGAAACAGTATTATAAACTAGGGAATAAGAGAACATCTAAGAGCCGCACCAAGCCCTTCCATACTCCAAGAAAGGCAACTAGCATCACCATTAATCGCATCCAGTAAAAGATGGGCACACACAAAACTAACAGGAGACAGGGTGGATCCCCCTCCCATCCAGTGGCACTCAAGCACTGTAGAGACATCACCTATGAACTCATAGAAATCAGCGACAGAAAAACCCATGAACCCAGCAAGAAAGACCTACAAGTGAAAAGAAGATTCCCAAACGGAACAAGCCAACCAAACTGCAAGCAAAACTCAGAATCTATATCAACCAAACCGATAAACGCACACTCTAACACACCACCAACCACTGACACTACCCAATACACTCACTCACACACACACAGATGCACACACTCACTCATGAAGCACCACCCAAGAAAGCTCCAATCTAATCCCAATAAAGTAGCAACAAGAAAAGAAACTGGAATCCCCCCCAATCAATGACCAGCCCCTAACCACCTAGAAGAAACCACTCCCACACACCAGTACATATGAGCCTGCACCGCACCAAAAAAAATAATCGACAAAAAATTTCACCATGTGAAAAAAACGAACAACTGTAGCACACCCATGACACCTGACCACTGAACCCAGCAAAGACCATCCCCATGCAAAGCAACCTGCAAACCAGCTGACGCCCACCCAATAGACTTCTAACCAAACTACTCCCAAGCCGTCCTAATCTACACTTTTAACCAGCCAACTCCACTCCTCCATCAATCAACACCCAAGTACCACTGGAAACCTTATCCCACACCATCCCTAGCACGGACACCAATCAATGACCCAGAAATCCCCAAGAACCTATAGAAAACCTAGGAGAGTAGGCACACTATTCCCTTCACCCCACCAATCCACGAGCACACTAGAAGAAATCCACAACCCAAATTCTCCTAGAAACCTACTCTAAAAAAGACAACTTGCAACCTCACTAACCCATAGACACACACCATCCACATGCCCCATCAAGAAACCACATGCACCAAGAAACCCATCCAAACCATCAACTCAGAAACCATCAAAAAAATATCCAGACAAGAAACTTTGCAAAATACTATAGTCTACCCAATGAATAACCATGAAAGAAGACCAAGCCTCACAACAAGCTGCCTATACCAAATACCATTCAAGGGAATCCCACTCCAACCGAGCCTGCATCTAGCACAAGGGCATCCATATGACCTACAAGAATAAAACAACAACCAAGGAGGAAGCATTCATCCACAATAGACCCTTCCAAACTAGAAGAACACACCTCTATGGGTCGGCCACACTAAGATGCACCAGAAACAACCTATAATGAGATCCCAACCAAAGATATCCAAGACAAAAACCAGAAAAACAAAACACAAAAACCCACAAAAAACCATCAAATGCACTTCAAGATTCTCCAAAACTAGCATGCTCCATTCCTCGACGAGAAAACAGTGGAAGGAAAGACAACCAGTAACAACGGAAGCCAGAAACCAGCCCAAGCATCACAACAGCTGCACCGAAAACACATCCCCTCTACCCTGCAGAAGACCCATTTCTAGTAGCGCCAGTAGCTCCGTCCAGAGACCCCAACACAAAAAAATCAAGGCTACCTATAACTGGCTGAAGGCCTGATAAGTAGAGAGTCCCACAACACATGAAACCACACCTGCAAGTACCATAAAAGCACCTGCAACCAACTCCAACAACATGAAACAATATCCAACGACCTCATGAGTCTAGAAACCAAAGACATAAAAATGGAAGGCACAACATCAAACTTCACCTGATCCAAGACACTCCATGTACACACATCCAAACCCTGCAATAACGAGATTATGACAACCCCATCCAATATCACCTCAATAAAACCCTCAATTCCAATAACCAGAACCCTCACCCAAATCCCAAAAACAAACATCTAGTTCCCTCTCAACCCAACAGGGGGGAGGGGTGCTGTCCAGGGGAGGCTTTGTAGGGGGAGGGGGCTGCAGGGGGGGTGGGCTGTGCAGGGGAGAGGGTGGGGGCTATTTTTTTGGGGGAGGGGGAGTTGTCCAAGAAGGGGGGGGGGGTGTCCAAGAAGGGCTTTACACGGGGAGGGGGTTGTCCAGGGGGTCTTTGCAGGGGGGATTGTCTACTGCAAGGGGAGTGGGGGGCTGTCTAGGGGGGGCTTTATAGGGGGTGGGGGCTACAGGGGGAGGGGGACTGCAAGGGGAGTGGGGACCGTTAAGGATATTATGTTTCATTAAAGGATGGGGACCCAACATACATTAAGTAAGGTGATGATGGATTGATTGTCTAACTCTATAATAATGGATCATATTCCCTCAACCTTGCACCTATTATTTTTTCCTAATAATACATCTACTTCTCTCTTTTTGACCAGCTTTAAAAATGACTCTCTATGTTTGAAAATATGAAAAGATCAACTAGAGTCTAGGAACCACTCTTGATTGAGTGTATAAATGGACACATTCAAGATTTAAACAAATTTCATAGCCTAAATCAACCATAAAATACAGTTTAGTGGGCTGTTTGGATTCCAACTCACGCATGAGTTTCCGACGCTCGGGCTTAATGTTCCCAGGTTTACCATAGTGAAAACATATTAATTTTATATCCATAGATCTTGTCCTAGATTTGGGTTATTTATTAATCTTATCTTTGTCCCAACTGAATTGTCTTTTCTTACCTTTAGTTTATGGTCTCCCCCTTGTGAAAAACTTTTATCCCAACCTTTTATTTTTGTTCTAGAATGAAATTCCTTAGACAGATGGGCTGATTTGATATCTTCTAATGTTAAATAGACTCAACCATACATCATGGTCATAACAAGTATTCTATATCTATTTTCAAGAGTGATTAAGATGATCATTTCTGGATCCTCTTCATCTACATAAACATTAATATTTTCTAAATCTAACAAGAATTTATTAACCTCATCTAAATGGTTTTTTATAGATGTACTATGGGGTGTGCTGGGGCAGGGGGAGGGGTGTGCAGGTGGGGGGAAGGGGCAGGGGGAGGGGTGTGCAGGTGGGGGGCAGGGGGCAGGGGGCAGGGGTAGAGGGGTGTGCTGGGGTAGGGGGAGGGGTGTGCAGGTGGGGGGCAGGGGGTAGGGAGAGGGGGCAGGGGGGTGTGCTGGTGGGGGGCAGGGGGGTGTGCTGGGGTAGGGGGAGGGGTGTGTGCAGGTGGGGGGGGGGGGCAGGTGGGGGTGCAGGGGGAGGGGGTGTGCAGTTGGGAGGGCAGGGGAGGGGGCAGGGAGGTGTGCAGGAGCAGGGGGTGGGGGTGTTGGGGCAGTCCTCTTAACAGCAAGTACGGTGACCGTGCTGGATTTTTTTTATGCAGTGGAAATCCCTATAGCCACGGTGACAGTGGCTTTTACTGGAATCTATCGGGCTGACCCTATAGCCATGGTTTTAATCCGTGGCTATAGGGTCAGACCTATAGCCACTCTAAGACCAGCCACGGTTCATGAAACCATTCCTATAACCTATAGCCACAGTTTTGGTTGGGATACTAAAACATTTGGGGGGGAAATTGTGAATGCAATGAAGATTCAAGAGAAGAATGAGGTCTATGGGAGATGATGGAGGACTTGTTGGCGAATCATTAAAAATGAGTCTCTAGTGAGATATTGTTAGTCTCCATTATGAAAACCATTTTTTTACTAAGGAATTAGATTAAACTGAAGAATAAATTTTGGTTATCTAATTTCCAATGTAATATATGGATATGATACAGTGGAATGTACTAGGTTTTAGTTTTTTTAGTGATGGATAATCAAAATTTGTTGAATAGATAATTGAAATATGAAGTCAGGTGATGCATCCAAAATTTATCCACTGATCAATTAGTTTTAGATCCATGATGAAAATGAAAAGAAAATCGTTTAAGGGTAATCATTGAGTTCATACATGAATATTTTTTTGAGATCTTTTAATGTAGGCACTTTTCACTGGATGACTGAGTTGATGTAGCGGAATTCATTGACTAAAAGGGAGGAATTTTCCATGAAGATTTGATTAGGTGGACTTTCCCCAATGAATATTTGAAGGTAGATATTACTAGAAGCATCAACTGAGATCTTCAATATTTAGAATGTTAAAATCACTTGTAATTATAATTAATGTTAAATTTTAATAATCTTCCAATTTCATGAATAAAGAGAGTTGTATTCATCCCCTATAAATAAGGATACAAGTGTGAGCCTTGTTAAACTTGTGTTCTGATTATAACTTTATTTCTTTCAATAGTTGGTTTATATTAATTCATATATATTATAATTTTTATGTAGTGTTTTTTAATAGAGTGTCATGGTTGGGGTGTGACATCCATGTTTTATAATTTGTGGCTCGGGTTCGCATTCTATATATTTTTTCTTCCTTGTATGTTCCAGTGGACAGATTTTGGTGGTTTATCAAAATATAATCATTTAATCCACAAGCTAGAATGAGTGATATAAGTTCCCTATAACAAACATGTGATCGTACGAAGAATATTAATTCAATACTATAATGTGGGATTAGTATGATATTTTTTTCTTAGTTTCATTCAATAATACTTTGAGATTGATAGGGATAGTAAACTCATGAAAGAATTGCCAAGATTGGATTATGGGAAAAAATATTCTTGTATACCTTGGTTGATTATTAGACATGATATTTTAAATACCCTGATGGTGTGATGAGGGTAGAATAAAGTGATGGATAATTAAAATAATACACCCTTTAGATCTTTTTTCTTCATTAGATAACACAATCTTCCATCAACTTCTCATAGAAATGTATAAACATAAAGGAAAAAATGCATGAGACATGACAATTTCACTTGGTTTACCATAACTGGGATAGTCAAAGGAGTATAAAAAGGTAATGTTTTAATGTAACAAATCCAATACAGTGCACTTCTATAACAATTTTCAAAGTGGACACATCGTTCCCCCTATTCACTACCAATCATGTATTGAAAGTTCACTACTCTATCTACTAAAGTTTACTCACTGTTTCTTCAGTAGATATCCATTATTTCATGAATCAATTATGTTTACACAAAAATATCAATTTAAAAATTTTCTTATTTAATTTAACTAATGAAATATAATTTTCTATAAAGTTTCTATGAAATTTATGAATGGTTTACGTAACATATAATTTCATGTTACCTTTGTACACCTTTTGCACAACTTCCCAACCTTTCCTGAAACTTTTCAATTTCACACAAATCATAATAATCATGAAACTTTCCATCATTTTGTGAAACTCACATAGTCAAATTGTCACAAGCCTCTTTCATCACATAACATATGTTTTCATTACTACTTCACACAATAAATTCATTCGTGAAAATAATTCATGAATTCAAATCCTACATATGTTAATTAAGACATGATTTATAAAATTAGGAGGTAAACACATATTTATAGAAATTTAAAACCATTTACACAACTTCTATATGCTTATTTATCCTTTCACAGAGTTTATCATTTTGTGCTTGAACAACTCAAACTTTATGTAACTTTCATAATCATATTACATTCATATAAGCCCTTAAGAAACATATCCCCCTCATCATATCTTTTCACATGGAACTCACTGGATTCAAAAAACTTCTCATATTTTCATGTAATTTTTAATTTTGTAAAACTTCCCTAATTTTGTGAAACTCATTATTTTTTTCTATTTTTATGAGGGGCCCTTTCATATCTATCTTTTTTAAACTTTCCATAACATTATGAAACTTTTAAAATGGTGTGAAAAAACCTTACATTGCTTTATTTTTCCTGTGCAACTTCCCTAAATCCTTTGAGATATTCTAGAACCTGACAATCCCCTTTATTGTATAACATCGACTCTTCTCTCAATAGAGAAAATTCAAGATCACATGAGAATTCATTGGTCTGGAACATTGTCAACATAATTTTTTTAAAACCACATTATAACTTTATTACTATCTTTTTCAATTGTATTTTTCAATAAATACAACATCCCAAATACCATTATATAAATATGAGAATGATTTTTAACAAAAATACCCCATTTTCGTTTGTTGACAATCCTTCAACATTTTATACCACTTCAAACATTTTGTTGGAAAATAATTTCCCACCTTCTTCTTTCACCAACATCCACATCACGTGACTCTAGATAGAAACCAAAGATTTAGTCAACACATACACTAATCCAACATGATCCATGATAGGTGTTTCTGATGCTTTCTTCGGGTCGTGCGCACATCCGTCTGTGGAGGAGGACGCGCTGCATTGTTGCCCCGCATTCCCACTTTCCAAAGGCAGGTGGCATTCACTCCTTATTCAGGGACGCCTGCTCCTTGATCGAAACCGGGATGATGGGATGTCGGTTCTTCCTTCTGTGGATTACTCCTCAAAACTCGTCACCTAGTCCGAGTCTCCCTCATAGATTTAATATGTTGTTCATGAAACTCTTCCAAGTGCCATGTTTCCATGGACGCCGGTTAATTACACTGCTTCTGTCGGGACATTCCAAAGGGTCCGGTCAGGGAAGCAACCTTCAGTCGGGGGAGTAGTCACGTCGAGGCATCAGTAGTGTGTCTGGATGCTGGGGAACTGGTGGGTCTATCTTTTGTATCTTGTGATGGGGATTCTCGAGGGCATGGAAGCCCGAGGAATCCCACATCGAGCGTGGGGAATTATATGCCATAGACATATATCTGAGGTTTTCCTCAGCTTCCTGTGTTTAACACAGGGTATGCCGCAGGTTTAACGTCCAGCGGAGACGGATCAGCCTGATCAGAGCATTAGCTGGAATGGATCAGATTGAGGAGTTTCCCTTGATGGGGTGTGATTCCGGGACCAGCCCATGGGCGGCTGCGAAGAGGAGCGGAATGGTATGATCTAGCCAGGATATGGCAGTCTGGGTGAGAATCAGGATGGGTGATGAAGAGTTGAATGAAGTGGAGGGGGAATGAAACGGGACCATCGCATGGGAGACAGTAAATTTGGGCTTGAGTCTCGAAGAGACCTCCTACGTATCCCCGTGGTAGGGAATCAAAGTCCGCGTAGTTTGGGATGGTGCCGGCGGACCGATGTGAAGGTGGAATTTGGCCGGATGGATGTTGGGCTTGAACCTCATGAGGTTTCCTATGTACCATGCCTTTACATGGATCAAAGTCCTCATAGTTCGGGTTGGTGCACCGGAGGACCGACGTGAATGTGGACCTTGGTCCGATGGGTGTCCACAGTGAACCGATGTGAAGGTGGACCTTGGTCCGATGGACATCGTCAGTGAACTGACGTGAAGGTGAACCCGGGAGTCCACCGGTGGTGGTCTTGAACCTCGTGAAGGCTTCCTACATACCACAGCTTGACATGGATCAATTTCCCTGTAGTTCACATGGAATGTGGAATACAGTTTAACGTCATGCGGGACAGGGGTGAACCGACGTGAGTGAGGTCGGGACGACTGGGTGATGGGATTGAACCTTATGGGGGCTTCCTACATACCATGCCTTGACATGGATCAAAGACCACGTAGTTTAAATGGTGTGTCGGTGAACCGATGTGAGTGGGGACCTTGGTCCTGATGGTGTGGGACTTACACACTAGGCTGCCCAGGTGCTGGTGACCTGACATGAAGAAGGTCGGAGTGACCAACAGGTGGTGGTCTTGCACCTCTGGGAGGCTTCCTACATACCATGCTTTGACATGGATCAAAGACCACGTAGTTTAGGTTGGACGTCGGAAGGCCGACGTGAATGAGGAGGACCAGGGGGCCCCAGTGGTGGTGGGCTTGGACCTCGTAGAGGCCTCCTACGTACCATGCCTTAGCACAGATCAAAGACCACGTAGTTCAAGTTGGTCTCAATGACTTTCCGTGGGACCGGAATGCAGTTTAACATCGTGCGGGACGAGGATGAACCCTGATGTGAATAAATGAAGAGAGGTGGGCTTGAACCTCTAGAGGCTTCCTACGTACCATGTCTTGACATGGATCAAAGACCCCGTAGTTCAAAGGGGCTTCGTTGGTGAACCTACGTGAAGGTAAACCCGGGGGTCCACTAGTGGTGGGCTTGAACCTCGTGAGGCTTCCTACATACCATGCCTTGACATGGATCAAAGACCTCGTAGTTCGAGAATGGTGGTGGGTGTCGGAGAACCGACGTAAATGAGGGACCTTTGTCCGATGAGAGATGTTCTTGAACCTTGTGAGGCTTCCTACATACCATGCCTTGACATGGATCAAAGTCCTCATAGTTTGGGTTGGTCACAATGGCTTGCCGTCAGACTGGAATGCAGTTTAACGTCATGCTGGACTAGGGTGGAACCTGACATGAAGAAATGATGGATGGGCTTGAACTTCGTGGAGGCTTCCTACGTACCGTGCCTTGACATGGATCAAAGACCTCGTAGTTCAAATGGTTTGTCGGCGAATCGACGCGAGTGGGGAACTTGGTCCAATGAAAGATGTTCTTGAACCTTGGGGATGCTTCCTACGTACCATGCCTTGACATGGATCAAATACCTTGTAGTTCAAATGCGTGTGCAGCTTAATGTCATGCGGGACAAGGGAATACAGTTTAACGTCATGCAGGATGAGGGCATACAGTTTAACGTCACGCTGGATGAGGTATTTTCATGGCCAGTGCCAACTCTAAGCCCACATGAGTCATGCTCGGTGTGAGAAACAAGAGGAAGCAAGGACCTGACGATCACGCCGCGAAGGGTGCGTCCGTGAGAAGCGAAGAGGGGCTTATGCGTTAGGGGGCCCATGGTGCTGGGACTTATTCAAGGATGGAGGCCCGAAGTGCGGGAAAGCGTAGAGAAAGGGGGATTTGGAACCAATGATGGGAGGTGCCCCGTTCCCTATCGTGCCCTCCACTGACCTTGGTAGTGGGGAAGTACGGAGATGCAGGGGTGCAATCATCCGTTGAGGGACTAGGGGGGAGGGCTTACACCAAGGTGGTTTCCCTTCTCCCATGGACATACGTTGCTTTGATAAGGAGGATATCATCCCTTGTGGGGGGAGTGATTCCATTCCTATGGAGACGAGTGGCCTAAAGAATGGCCAAGCTGGGGGGACCCTGCGTGTGAGGTACGGGGTCAAGTCACAGTTTAACGTCATGTGTTGAGGACGTGGTGCTTGGCAGTTTAACGTCCTACAGCTTGGACGAGGTGGGTTTACTCCCCACCCCTAGGAATTACATGACCGACACCCTTTGCTTCTTGGGGGAGGGAAGTTACCAGTAAGGCTTTGATAAAGGGGTGTCGTAGAGCGAACAATCTAGGGGTACACGTTAGCGTGGATATGCGAAGAAGAAATATCCATTAGCGTGCCTATGCTAAGAAGCATTAGGCGATGCAATACTACGAGTGGTGTTGTTCGTGGGACTTTGAAATTACCCCATGCAAACCTGGAGGGTCGCACGGGGAGAGGAAGCGCCAAGCAGAAGAGTGTTCTTTGCGAAGTGAGGTGCCTTGGCCTTAGCATGGGGTAGAGTTGTGAGTGGAGAGTGCTTCACGAATTGGAATAGTATTCTTGGAGCACTACCTCGTGAAGAGGAGGTGCCTCACGAAGCAAGGTACTGAAAAGCAGTGTACTTTGAGATGTGTAGCGATCCTACCTTAGCATGGCGATTACTAGTACGGGATGGGTGTTTCACGAAGCATAAATGATCCGCGGCTGCCCGGGTTCCCTTGGGAATCCCCCACCTTCGCGAATTCCCTTGAGCTTCGAGAAGGGCATCCCTCTCGGAATAGGGGCTCAAAACAAGACAAAGCAAAGGTGTCACGTGAAGTAGAAGTACCTCGTGGAGCTGATGATTCCCGGGGCAAAGGGTGCTTTGTGATTTGGGAGTGGAGAAGCCGAAAGGTCAGATCATCCCTCTTTCTGGACTTAGGGGGAGCTCAATATTTATAGGCAAGGGGCACCGCGAAGAAGAACTTACGCGCCGCCTCCAGGTCTTCGAGGTGGGCTCGCGAACGTCAGGCTGTTCGCGGAGAGGTACCGCCTCCGGTGCTTTGTGGCGGGCTCGTTAATGTCAGGCCGTTCACCGAGAGGTACCACCTCTGGTGCTTCACAGTGGGCTTGCGAACGTCAGGCCATTCACGGAGAGGTACCGCCTTTGGTGCTTCGCGGGACCGCGATGCTCGGGGGTGCTTTGCGTCGGTGCTTCATGAGGCAGCATGTGGGTCTTCTTTTTCGTCCCTTCCTTTCATGCAATATTTTGGCACCAAAAAATGCCCCCCCTCAGACTTGGAGCCGCGGAGGGATGAAGGGTAAAAGTCTGAGGGAAAATCACCAAAATTATCAGCGGTTCGCGATACGACTGCGCGAAGGGGGGCCCGCGGTGCTGACCATGACCAAGCGATCTGGATGTGCCGTGATGCTCCACGCGGGAGGGGCGCACCGTGAAGCTCTGGGGTCTCTTCCTATAAATAGGGGGCCAACCACTTTTTTCTTCATGCGATTTCCTTGTCCTTTTGTGCTCTTGATTTCGAGAATCTCTACGTACTCCGCGCCTGCTCTCCGTGAATCGAGCTTCGCGGTGAACCGCGGGTCTCCGACTCCGTGACCGCGCAAAGTGGACTCCTGTTTACCATCCAAGGTCAGACTCCACGGCTTGTTTCGCAATTGATCTTCGCAAGAGATCTTCGTGAGCCAGCTTCGCGATCCAGCTTCCCGATCCTTTCTGAAAAAAAAATTCTTTTCTGAGTGTCAGAACCGAAATGGCCCATCGAGAAGTTGTATTGGGGGTGCTTGCAGATGTTACCCATCGGGATGAGATGGCCAACTGTCCAGGCCTTGGGGAGATGGTCCAAAACCACTCGGACCACATTTCTTTGACAGAGCTGCTATCGGAGGTTCAAAAGAATTATCCGCAGTGCAAGAAGCTGCCATTGTATGTCTTCGGGTTGAGGGATGATGTCTTCATCCCTGAGGCAAGTAGGGAGGAACCAACTTGCTGGTTTAGGAGCATGTCATGTCAGCACCAATGGTTCAGGGCGGCCGATAGTCATTTGCAGGAGGACTTCACACCCATCACCGCCGACTGTCTCTACAACCATGTGAAAAATATTGACGGGAAGCCACTGCAACTGGAGACGTCCCCTCCTCTCCACCGTACCATGCTGAAGGCGGTTTTGTAGGATTTGAAGAAGGGGTGGTCCGATGAGTGGGTCCTGCGCCAGGGTGGCAACTTTACTGATGACTGGGCCTGGGCCTACTGGGTAGGAACCTCATGAGAGGAGTTTGAGGCCGAGCTGAGGAGAGTGGGTTTATATGAGGCGGCATGGGCCTCCCAATTCTACATTTACCAACCGAAACAACTGATGCCGGAATTGCTGAGCAGATGGTCATCTAGGACCAATACCTTTCACCTGCACCATGGGGAGGTGGGCGTCAGCCTGTGGGATGTCCACCAGATTTTGGGGGTTCCGATCTTGGGGGCCATGTATGATGAGTTCCTCCCCGTCATGAGCGCGTGGGAGGATACAGAGCAAATGTCGCGACTGGCTTCAGCGCTGATGGCACTCGTCCCTAGAGAGGACAAGGAGGCAGTGAGGGATGTCCACTTTAAGAAGTAGTTCAAGCACTTCCTAAATTTCCCAGAGAATCGAGAGTTCCCTCTGAGGCCTCGAACTTGTCCAAGGGCGGCCCAATGGGGTAATGAGCACTTGTATTGGCGGGTCCTGGAGGACATCCAATGGAAGACTTGGGGTTTTAGTGTCAGCACTGAACAATAGCCGATAGTCAGGCTAGCGGCGTTCATTGCAGCTCTCATCTGCGGTTGGATTCTACCAGTGAGGGATACCAGCATGGGGGTGCGACCCAGCTCGTTTATCATGGCGTCTATGTTGGCCATGGGGCAGTGGGTCAATCTGGGGATTCCAATGCTCATCAAGCTATACAGAATGTTGCGGCACATTAGAGAGGGAAAGAAGCTACCAAGGATATGCGGGCCCTTCCACCACCTGTATGGGTGGATTACGGAACACATCAGGGGGATCTATGAGTATCCAAACCTTATCTCGCTACCGGGATCAAACTTCCGCTCCTCCATCCTGAATGCGGTCGGGAGCTTCTTGTTCAAACTAATCATGCCGATGGTGCTGAACCGGGTGTGGAGGGCGGATGAGTTTAATTTCCACCCCTTCCCATTGCCGACGAGGATATGCACTGACGACGGGTGTGGAACCAAAGAGAACTGGGCTTACCTCTTGGCCTTTCGAGATGGAGTTTTGGTGGCACGAGTGGATCGTGAGCCACTTTGCGAACCTTACACCCCGCATCAGTTTGTGAGGCAGTTCCGGTGCCTCCAGCAGCTTACCCTGCAGGTCTACTAGGTGGTGCATCACAAGGAGCACCCATGTGTGATGAGGCAGTTGTGGCTCATGTTCACCCGGGAAGATGGGAAGATGCAAATTGCATTACCTCCATCCACCGCCGCTTTCATATTGTTGAGGGATTATTCCATTAGTTGGGAGGCTGCTTACCCAGGGGAGATGCTGAAGCAACCAACTATTTGGGTTGGCGACTGTGGGCCTCCTCTATCCCGAGGTCAGTGTCAGAGGGCAGCTAGGGCCTCTCGCGGTGGCGGGGCTGCCGTGGCGGTGAGACCCGCACCGGCCGAGGGTGTGGCAGCAGCGGCAGATCCGGTGATTCCGGAAAAGCAGGGTCATCCGGAGGGGCGGCCACCAAGGGGATTTTGCAGGATATCCACTCAGGCTCCGGGGAAGCAGCTGCGTTATATCGACATGGCAGAGGATGCCATCTTCTCGGAGGCCTGAGACATTTGGGATGTCAACCGGCAATTCCTCAGTCCATCTGAGATATGGGGGCACTTGAATCACCTCGGGATGGAGTTACTGGGCATAGGCCCAGTCCGAGCTGGTTTCATGGCATCTCTGGCAGAGGCAGAGAAATAATTGGACGAGCTTGAGGATTACGTTCACTCCAGTGGTGTCCCTCGCCCAATGACAGACCCGGTGAGGGTACTGCTGGATCGAACAAACCCCCCACAGTTTTCAGCCACTGATCTAAGGGAGCGCTTCCCCCTGCTGGAAGAATCAGAGGACTCCTCTCAGGAGGATGAGGCTGGAGGAGGGAGCCCATTGGAGGATGGCGAGGTCGGAGATCAAGGATTAGATTCCGATGATTTCTCAGAGGCTCTCGAGGTAGCATTCCGAACTTCTTTCCTTATGGTCCGTTCTTGGGCCATTATGGACTTCTCACCAATGTTTGAGCTATGTAGGAGGAACTTGTATGTGGGCCTCGTTCTCGCCCTTCAGCGGGAGATGATGCAGGACCTTCAGAACCCGCGCCTATGGCTGCGTCCAGTTCCGCATCTGGTGAGACCAGAGCACCCGAGGTGACTCTTCCGGAATCTCCAGACCTTCCAACAGTATACGGAGGGCCTCGCCTCAGGGTCCAATCAGTATCTGCTCAAGAGAAGCACCAGGAGGTCTATCTCTGTATGTTTCCTCTACCAGTTTCCTTGTCGTCATATGTAGACTCTACAAACTAATGTTTATGTCCCTCTCTGTCGTACAGTTCTCCGACTGGCATGGGTTGCTGCGGCAAGTCTAGTCGGGATGTCTAGTGGCATCCCTCCTAGGGTCATGCCGGTGATGGTGGCGATAGTCCCCCCATCTCCTTGAGCTGAAACACACATTGTCACTGGCGGGACCACCAGCAGGGTCGTGCCCGTGGTCATTGAGGTGGACTCCGATGAAGAGGATCAACCGGCCGGTCCCAGTCCTGTCGCGCCTGCTTCAGCGCCATATGTCATTCCAGATTCAACACCAGATGCTGATCCTGCCGAGGAATTCCTGCGGTCATATGCTGCCTACGAGCCTGCCAATCGCGCAGACTGGGACGAAACGACCTCCGATGAGGAATACAGCAGCATAGTCCGCCACCGGTCGTAGAAGATAATCACACACTTCATCAAGGACACCCCCAAATGCTATGGGTGAATGAAATGGACAGAATTCACTCGCAGCTGCGCGAACTATACGCTAGGGGAGTGGATTCCCAATGTCCTCATGCGCTCTTCCGAGATCTCATGGCTGAGCAGATCCGGGAGTATGATCGCGGGCTCAGCGTGTGCTAGTAGCGGGGGATGGTGACCAACATCAAGAAGCTCTAAGAGGATAAAAGCGAGGTCCAACAGATGCAGACCCGGGCAGATGAGCACTCGGCCTCTCTTAATGCACAATCTGAGTTGATCTCATGGTTGAAGTCCCAGTTGGAAAAGGCAGAAGAGCATATGAGGCAGGCTTCTAGAAAGATGGCTGCCATTCAAGATGGTGTAGAAAGGGCCAGAGCCAAGGCTGACGAACTATGCCCTGTCGCTGTTGAGGAGGAGCGGGAGCTGAGTCAGTGGCAACAAGTCTTGGACGCCACAAGCCGAAGGGTGGAGAAGCTGCAACGCTCTTTTGACGGGGTCAACACGTCCATGGGGGGAGTCGACCCCCGAGTAGTGTAACAAACTAAAAACATTTTATTGGTACTTTCATGCTTCAATTTCTTCCTTCTTTGTTTTGAATTCCATAGCATGTACAATTTATACTATTTGAATCGGTTCGTTACATCCCTATGATGTTTGCTGGACGTTCAACGATAATTCCCCATGCTCACGTGGGTCAAGCCCGATGTGAGAAACAGGAGATAGTTTCCTTCTCGTCCCACCTAACATAGGAGTGGAGACCAAGCTCCGGGTATCCGTGATTTGGATTACCAGTCCAGATTTCCGAAAGACGGGAGAGGCTTGGCCAGAGAAGGAATTTCTCAAAACAGCCGAATTACCGTTTCTTCAGCGTGCCCTCATGCACAAACGGTGCAACGCCAGGGGCACAGAAATCGGTCCGAACAGACAGAAATGGGAAGTGTTAATTATAATGCCCAAGATTTAGAGCACTGTGGGGATGGAATGAAAATAAAGGACATCCGTTGACCATAGAGGAGAAGCTGTATCCTTACTGCGTTAGCCTGAAATGGGGACAAAAAATGAGGGTCGACCGTTGACCAAGTTCGAAACACTGGACTATGTCCCAAATGTTGTCGGTCAATCTTTCGGGATGTTGACCCAGTATAGTTGGCGGACCCTGGGTTGAGCATCCATACTGTTAGGGGGTCCCTCCCAACATGACTAGTCTTCTGTAACGTTGGCCCAGGATGGTAGGTGAGCTGATGCGGCATGAGACCAGGCCGTTAGGGGGTCCCTTCAGACATAAAAGGGGACGAGGGACTGAATAAGAGGCACACAAAGCGTGGAATATGGAGTGATGGTTTGTCCTAACAGAATCCAACAATCATGTAATTACATCGCCGTGGTGGGGACACACCAGATGGGCACGTCGATTTGGTTATGGATCCTTGCTTCTTTGGGACATGGTCTCTCTAGCGAGGGGTCTGGCTAGGGGGGTGAAAAGGGGAAGGATAGGATTAATGATTCATATTGGCTGGACCCTAGGAAAAATACCAAGGTGTCCCTACATATCCCATGAGGACGGTAATCAAGCCACACATAGTTCTGGATGCACAGTATGGTCATAGACCAACACTGGCTGGTGAAATCCTCTCGGGCAGAGGCTCTGGTGCGTCCCCTGATGAACACGAGGCAGCCTGAACTTGTTCAGGGTGGAACCGTAGTTTAGTGTCATGCGTTGAGTACATATGGACTACTGTAGTTTAATTTCATACTATAGGACATGGAGTGAAAGAGGATATCCCATGGAGCATATGGTGTGGTAGTTATGAAACTGACTTGAATGAGGTCATGGAGTCCAAATCGCACCATGTACCCCCGGAGGAAACTCTCCAGGTTGGGGGACCGAGAGTGAGGATTAAGCTGGGCCCAAAGTAAAGTGGTCAGGCATTCCTACGTACCCCATGAGGATGGGAATCAAGCCATACATAGTTATTAAAATGCAGTTTAATGTCATGCGGGACGATGAGAAGCCTAGTCGTGTTGGTATAAATCCCGCCAAAAATACTAAGCCCACGTGAGTCATGTTCAGTGTGGGAAAAAGAAGTAGTGGTGGGACTTTCCCGACACAGAAGGGGGGTAGGTTAGGGAAAAGGGATGCTCGGTGAATACTGGCCCAAAAACACTAATAAGACCATGTAGCACACCTAGATGCGTGAAGAGATAGATCCGAATATGTTGGAATTCCACTTGAACATGAGGAATTGGAAATGTGTGAATCATGACGCTCGAGATTTGGATCACAATGACGGCGGCGTGACGATAGAGGATAACTCTTAACCATGGCGGAAATTCAGCGTCCATATCGTGTTATCCTAGAATGAGGACAAACAAATGAGGGTTGACCGTTGACCATGTTTGAAACACGGGACCATGTCGCAAATGCTGTCAAAAATCCTTAGGGACATTGGCCATAAATGATTGGGGGCCCTTAGGTCCAGCATCAATGGAGAGCCCTTAATCCTAGTATCCATGTCGTCTGAGGGTCCTCTTAGATGTGGAAGAGGATGAGGATCCAAATAACGAGCTCACGAATCTTGGTCATGGTATGAGGGGAATGTCCCCATGAAAATTCCACACTTAGGGCTCTTTGTGAAAACACATCATGGGTAGGAGGAAGCACAAGAGGCATGTGATGGGTATCTAAGAAAACCTGACGTGGATGAGAACCGAGGTTCCGACTACCATGTGATTCTCAGATTGTTTTAGGTCAAGAGACCGGAGATGAGAGTTGGGATGGGCCCGTGGGGAAATTTCCGGGCGCTCCTACGTATCTCATAAGGATGCCAATGAAGCCTCACATAGTTCTTGAGAGAGTCTAAGTTTATGTTTTTAGAACTCGGACCATGAATGGGTAAGGGGAGTTGGGGACACATGGAAAGGCTGTTACAAAACCCGACGTGAATGAGGACCTAAGCCCTACTTACCATATGTTCTCTAGGGAAATGCTCGTGTCAAGGGACTGAACATGAAGGTTAGGCTGGGCCTGCGGGGAAGTGCCCGGGCACTCCTACGTATCTCATAAGGATGAGAATCAAGCCATACATAGTTCTGAAAGGTGGCACGGTAAGGTACCAGTGCCAGGAAAAAAGGGGAGTGCGGGCGTGGCCCTTGAACTAAAAGAAGCAGAATTTGATAAATCTTCTTTGGCCTTTAAGGTGAGTGGTTTTTTTTGTGAAGCGACAGGCCTAGGGTAGAAATCCCTGGTATCTCCACAACAATCAAGTCATGATAGGCATTGAAAAATGGCACGGCACGTGACCAATACCCAATGTGATTTCCTCTATAACGAGGTCATCACAATGCAGTGCCGTTTTTCGTCGTGCGGCCGGAATGATAACGTCACTGTTTAGGGTTGTATGATAGGACCAAGCATGGATTTTAATGTCACGCAGCACAGACGTAGTAGAGACGATTCTAGGCGGGGAATGTGTATGGTGTCGTGCGACACAACCGATGTGGATGAGGACTTGGAGTCCAAATCACACTACACAGTCCCATAGTCAGGGTCCCGAAGGGAGGACACTAAACTCAAGGTGGACCCAAAGACAGGAGGTCTTGGCATTCCTATGTATCCCATGAGGATGGGAATCAAGCCAGACATAGTTCTTGGGAGATCTTAGTTTATGATCTTTAGAGCCCGGACCATGGTTGGATGATAACTTTCTAGGTAAGGGCAGACCTCGACCCGATCCCTAAGCCCACGTGAGCTAAACTCGGTGTGGGAAACAAGGGGGGAAGATCCTTATCGAAATACTCGAAACATCCAACTAGGGGGAGTCGGTGAAGAGCCTCGAAAGATGCCTTTGACACGGCTTTGTTCCCCCTACGCGCAGACATGCACGGAGGAATAGTACCAAGAGTTTTGAAACTCCAACTGGACATGATGAGAATGGAGAAGGATGTGAATCATGTAACCGACATTTTGGGCTTAATGGGGTTGGAGTGGTGATGGAGGATAACCGTTAACCATGGTAGAAATGCAGTCTCCATATCGCGTTAGCCTGAGGTGGGAACAACGAATGAGCATCGACCGCTGACCAAATTCGCAACGTGGGATTTTTATCAATTTGTTGTTAAAAACCCTCAGGGGCATTGGCCCGTAACGGTAGGAAAACACTTGGGTGTAGTTTCCCGGCTGTTCTTGGGGGTCCCTTCGGGTGTGAAAGATGATGGAAGCCCTGATGCAGGGATACACAAAGCCTGGAAAGCGAGTGCGGACATGTCCGAGTAAAGTCTGGCATTCCAGGTAATAAACCGGAGTACCTGTAGGAACATTGGCGAACCGTCGGGAAGGGTCAACGAAACAGCTCGAGAATGAGAGTTACATGACGTGGTCATTACAAGATCGATGTGAATAAGGGTATAATCCCACACCACACCATATAATCCCCTCGTGGAGGTAGAGTAGTCCGAGGAGCCGAGGTGGGATAGAGATTCCCCAGAGACAGGGATGGACCCGAAGCATAGATATTAGAGGCTTCCTACATATCCCATAAATATGGGAATCAAGGCATATGTAGTTCTCTAGATGCAGTTTAAAGTCATGCGGGACGGGGTGAGGGAGTAAGATACCCCCAGGAAAAGGAAAGGGAAGTGTACAGTATGGTGGACAACCCGATGTGGATGAGGGCAGAACCGCGTACCACCCCATACGCTCTGGGTAAGAAGTTGGGCGACGGGGCTCAAAAAGGCCAATGGGCCTGAGGATGAGCCTCAGTCAAGAAGGCCTGACTGGTTTGTAGTTTAATGTCCTGCAGTGAGGGCAAGGGTCATGGGCCCGAAAAGGCCGAGAGGCCTGAGGCTGGGCCTCATGAGTGGAAGTGTATGGCATGAGGGGAAGTGTATGGAATCGTAAATAATCCCACTGTGAATGAGGAAATAGTCCCACACCACATCGTACACTCCTTTATATGAGAGTCGGGGTCGTGGGCCCAACCACCGACACCACCCGAAGGGAAGTTTGTCACTTCAGGATGGGGCAGAACGAATCACTGCACTCGATGTTTGGGACATCTCGGGGAGGACTCGAAGATCCATGAAACTATTGACCATGTTCGAAACACAGCATCCCTATGGTGACCCGATATGGGAGAAACAAATGAGTGTCGACCATTGACCAAATTCGCAACGCGGGACTTGTATCGGCTTGTTGCTCGAAAACCCCCGGGGGCGTTGTCCCGTGTCGGTGGGAGAGCCCTTGGGAGTAGTATTCAGGCCACTCTTGGGGGTCCCTCTGAGTGTGAAAGATGATGGAATCCCAGTCAAGGAGTAGGTGAAGCATATCTGTATCCATCCACAAAAGAGGCGAACATCTCCAGGGGGGACGTGCAGTTGGGTCGAGGCTTGCTTGGCGTGAGTTGGGGAAAAAGTATGCACCCTGCCATATGTCTTGACCCGAGGGGAAGATTTTGGCTTTTGGGTTGGGCCAACGAACAAAATGTCCGGACGTTCATACGTATCCCATTTGGAAGGGAATCAAGCCATACATAGATCTTGGAGGCCATGCAGTTTAACGTCATGTGGTGAGGACGTGGGAGGATAAAAAAACGAGAGTGGGCACATGGTGCAACCCTTATAATCCTTGTATGAGCGGGGCTGTATGTTTGGGGATAAGAAAGCCTACTCCTCGCTATGCAAGGATCCTCCAAGGAAACTATTCCCAGGGGGGATAGTGGGAGAGAAGAGCTTGGGGCTGGGCCCAAGACGAGGCGTCCGAGCGTTCCTACATATCCCATTAAGATGGAAATCAAGCCACACGTTGTTCTTGAAGCGCAGTTTAACGTTGTTCTGGATGAGAAATGTGTCTCAACTGGGTATATGTATGGTATGGAGGGTAACCCGGCGTGAATGAGGATGTAATCCCACACCACACCGTACAACCCCATAAGAGAGTCCGATTCGACGAAGGCCAAGGGGCCTGAGGCTGCGCATTGGTCAGGGAGGCCTGACTGGCTTGCAGTTTAACGTCTTGCAGTAACGACGAGGGCTGGGGCCCGAGGAGGTCAAGGGGCCTGAGGCTGAGCCTCTGTTAGGAAGGCCTCACTGGCTTTAATTTTAACGTCTTGCAGTAAGGACGATAAGGGATCTTAGTTTAAGGTCATAGAGCTTGGACCATTTTGCAGTTTATCATCCTACAGGATGGTGGTGCAGTTTAAGGTCATGCAGGACCACACAGTTTAAGGTCGTGTTGGACCATATAGGATCAGGCAAAGTACTACTTGAGGATCCTGGCATTGGTGGGTGGAGTTACGCACTCACCATTCATGGTCACCAAGGAGTACGCCCCGTTGGGGTAAACCTTATGGATGATATAAGGCCCTTCCCATTTGGGTTCTAGCTTGGGCGGTTTCCTACCGGGGATCATTGGCGCTCGAAGGGCCATCACTAGGTCGCCCTTTAGAAAAGAATGGAGGTGAACATTCTTGTTGAAAGCCCTCACTGTTTTATTTTTATGCCTTTCCAGATTGTGCAGGGCACGAATCCGGTTCTCGTCCAGTGCTTCTAATTCAGTTAGACGGATTTTGGCCACCTCATCTAGCGCCTGCTGGTCATAGACTACAGTGCGTAATGATGGAAGCTGGATCTCAATGTGTAGGACAGCCTCATCCCCATACACCAGGGAATATGGGGTCACCTGGGTAGAGTTGCGAGTCATCGTCCGATAATCGCAGAGGGCATTTGGGAGCTTGTCCGACCAACTTTTCTTGTTCTGACCAACCATCTTCTGCAGAATGTTAGAGAGGGTTTTGTTGAATGCATCGATCTTCCTATTTGCCTGCACTTGATAGCGGGAGGTATGGTTCGAACAGATGTCATACTTGGCGTAAAATTTCTTCATCTCAGACGCTCGGAAGTTGGTGCTGTTATCGGTGAGGATGGAATGAGGGACCCCAAATTGGTGGATAATATTAGAGATCACAAAGTCTACGATGGAACGGGCCTTGACCTCTTTGAGTGGAACTGCCTCTAACAACTTGGAAAAGAAATCTGTAGCAGTCAGGATGAACCTACACTGGCGAGCTGTTGCTGGTGGATATGGTCCCACTACATCAAGTCCTCATACCGCAAATGGCCAAGAGTACTTTGTGGGGTGGAGGGGCTCCGGCGGCCGATGCAGTAAGTTGGCATGAACATGGCACGCATGGCATATCTTGGCATACCCGATACAATCATGGATCATAGAGGGCCATAAGTACCCCATCCTACGGATTTGATGGGACAGCTTCGGCCATCTTGATGGGCACCACAGGAACCGGCGTGGACCTCTTGCATAACTTGAGGAATCTCTACTCCTTGAATGCAACAGAGGAGGATGCCATCGAAGCTCCGCTTATAAAGGATATGTTCAAGCCTAGGGCCATTCTGGAGGGTAAATTACAGCGCACGGCATCGGATTCGCTCGTGCTCGGCCCGGTCGTCTGGGAGGTGACCATTTTGGAGATACTCGACAAATGGTGCCCTCCAGTCAGGAGCGTCCTCGGCCACTGTTTCTGAAGAACCCGGGCCCCTGATGTAGCGGGTCTAGCAGTGAGATGACTTACCCGCGTGCCATCATTATCTTCTTGGGTGACGGGGGCGATGACTCTCCGGTGTGCCACATGTATAATCAAATCATCTTGTTCGGGTTCTGCGAGCGATGCAGCTAAGCCAGCCAAGGCATCTGCTTGACCGTTCTGTGACCGTGGGACATTGGTAATCTCTAGTCGAGAGGAGAATCAGGACATTAGATGGAGGGTGCACTCTAGAAATGGTACAGGATCCGGATTCCTGACGACATAGTCTCCATTGACCTGTTTGATTACCAGCTCGGAATCTCCTTTCACATGTAGATGGGGCACGTCGATCTCGAGGGCCAACTCGAGGCCGGTGATGAGAGCCAGATACTCTGCCTCGTTGTTAGTACATCCTTTAGAAAATAGGAATGAGTATGGTAGGACGGCTTTCCCTGGGGTAATGGAGACAATACCCAGGCCCACTCTGTTGAGCTTAGGATCATTGAGCCTCCAACCGGTGGGGCTTCGGGAGGTGCCGTCAAAGGGCATTTTCCAATATGAGATGACATGATTGACTGAGAGGATTGCCTCATCATAAAAATAAAGGTCTGAGGACTGATCCGCGGAGGTTGGGTGGGCGGCTAAAAAGTCTACCAACATCTGTCCCTTAATGGCCTTCTACGACACGAACCTGATGTCAAACTGCTGGAGGATCACTTCCCACCATGCTAGTCGGCCAGTCAACATGGGACGATTCAGGATGTACTTCAGTGGGTCTACTCGAGAGACTAATTTTACCTCATGGTGTTGTAGGTAATGCCGCAACTTCTTTACGGAAAAGACGAGCACAAGGAAGCTCTTTTCGATAGGGGAGTATCTGACCGCCGTATCGAGAAGCATGCGGCTGATATAGTAGAGACTGTTCTCAGTACCCTCGTTATTCTTCTGGGCGAGAAGTGCGCCGAGGGGCTGTTCTACGGCGGTCACGTAAAGGACCAGCGGCTTTTCGGAAACATGTGTCATCAAAACCGGAGGTTGTAGCAGATACTGCTAGATTTCCTTGAAGGCGATCCGACAATATTCATCCCATTCGTAAGAATCTCCTTTCTTCATGAGCTAGGAAAAGGGCTTACACTTGCCGGCCAGATTCGCAATGAATCGGCGTATAAAGGCTAAGTGGCCTTGGAGACCTCGATGTTCCTGAATATTTCTCGGGGGAGGCATTTGGATGATGGACTTGATCTTCTCTAGGTTGATTTCAATGCCACGATATCTAACAATAAAGCAAAGAAACTTCCCAGAGGTGACCCTGAAGGCACACTTCAACGGGTTCATCTTCAGGTGACCGGAACGGAGGAAATCAAACACTTTTTCAAGGTCTTTGAGATGGTCCTGGCGCTGACATGATTTGACCACTAGGTCAACTACGTAGCATTCCACCAGCATCCCGAGAATCGGCTTGAATATGTGATGCAAGGCCATCTAATAAGTGTCACCTGCATTTTTCAAGCCGAAGGGCATAACCTGGTAGAAAAATCTACCTTGGGAAGCCCTGAAGGCAGTGGAATCCTTGTCCTCGGGGCCCATCCGGATCTGGTTGTACCCGGAATACCCATCCATGAAAGAGAGAGCTTGGAAACTGGTTGTGGCATCAATCATTAACTCAGTCACCAGGAGGGGGAAGTTGTCCTTTGGGCAGTGGCGATTAAGTTCACAAAAGTTGATGCAGACTCTGATCTACCCATTATTCTTCCTGACTGGGACAATGTTGGCAAGCCACTTGGGGTACTGGACTTCCTTAATGAAGTTGGCTTTGATAAGCTTGTCAACTTCGACCTCAACCACAGCACCATGAGAAGGGTGCATCTTCCTGGGAGGCTGCTTAAACCCACGATGGTTTGTCGGGAGGCCCAGACGGAGAACAACTACTTGAGGATCTAGTCGTGGCATCTCACCGTAACTCCAGGAAAACACGTCACAGTGTTGTTTGATAAAATATATATACCACTGTCGCTCCTCGGGGGACATGGCTACACTGATCAATGTGGGTATCGGATCTGCCTCGCTACCAAGGTTCACATGTACCAGTTCATCAACCATGGTAGAGACGCCTTCCTCAAAGGTGGGGGGAGCATCCTCCAGGTCTTCCTCTCCACCTGCTGGGGGATTTCCCGCAACAAGAGATACTTCTGGGCTACCAAAACCTGAGGGACAGCTAGTGCCAGCTTGGGCAGCAGTGGTTATCATATCAGGAGACTCACTCGCCATTGAGACCATATCAATGAAGGCAGTCAACCCTATCCCATATGGCCTTCGGCCTAAGGGGCCACGTTTGATGAAATCAAAGTAGTGGTGATGTGTTGGCCTGAGTCGGTTGATTCCATCCTGGCAGAAGAGACATGTATGGCATACTGCCGTTATCATAAGCTTGACATTCCGGTACCGCACAGGGGTAGGAGGCTTTGGGATCAGCTGATCCTGGTTGGTGTAGGAGTACGAGGTTATTTTTCTCCGTCGCATGGACATGGGAACATGCCTACCTTTTATACTTAAAATAACAAAACATTGCCCCATGTCGGGGGTCATGGCTTCCAATCAGTGGATCAGGAGGATGTAGGCGTCATCAATGCTTGCCCAGGGATCACTTGTGACCGGGGCGGGTTCATCCTCACTTACTAGGATTTGCTTATCCTTTCTCTTGTAATAATCAGCATCCAGATAGCGGGTCTCACAAGAGGCGAAAGGAGACGCATCTCCTTGGAGCACACCTACTCGACCATTAAGGGAGTATTTGAGGCACTGGTGATATGACAAAGGGACTGCTACGTAAAGATGGAGCCATGGCCTACCCATCAACGCGTTGTAGGCGGTGTCCTGAGAGATGACCATGAACTCGATGCTGGCAATTAAGCCACCGAACAGAGTCTTCAGGCGGATCTTGCCGACTAGGGTTTGCTCGGTCCTGTCGTATCCCTGGATTCTGAGGTCAGAGGGAGTTAAATCATCTTCAGATAGACCTAGCTTTCGTAGTGTCCAAGTCAGGATTAGGTTGATTCCAGAACCCATTTCAACAAGGCTGCGGTGGACTTCCACACAATTTAAGTGGCCAGTGATGTACAGCGGGAAAATATGCCCGTGTATAGGAGGGTCCTCATCTTCACCGGAGAACGAGATAACCTCCTGACATTCGGCGTTCTCAATTTCCTCAGCATGTAAGGCTTCTGCGGCCACCACCTCCGTCTCAAACTGGAGGGGGCTCCTTAGGGCCTCGGCAAGTGCCTCGCACATTTCAGAAGAAAGGCGAAGGGCCTCAAGGATAGAAAGCCTTGCCAGAATTCCGACCAGGTGCTTCAGGACATCATACTTTCATGCCAAATGTGAGCCTCTGCTTATAGGAGGTCATTCTATAGTTGGGGGCATAGCGGGTCCTGCCAGTTGATCCAGCGGTTCGCTAGTGCTGGGCACACCCCATTGCCTACTAGTTGAATCCTGGAGAGTAGTTGCCGGACTAGGATCGGACAGCGGACACTGGCCCATAGCTGGGAAAGACTGACTGTGGTACGGACGAGGCAGTCATGCCTGATCTAGTAGCACAAACAGCGGTGGAGGTGGAGCTGAGGGCGTCAGATGGGTCTGCGTGTGCTGAGCTTTGTGCTGAGCCTGCTGTCTGGTTTCAGTCGCGTGCACAGCCTGACTGAAAGTGCCCGCTGATGTGCCTTGATGACCGGCTTGGTTGCAGTTCCGCTGACGTTGAAGTCGGTTGGGGACGTTGGGGAGGCTCGCCTGGCGTTCCCCTTCGTCAGGAGTCATATATGGCTTTACCAACTCCACGATGTTAATCAAAGCGTACCCCTAGCTATCACTCGACGAGTTATCCACTACTGGGCGGATTCTGGGAGAACTCCCCATTTTAGGGGGCATAAAGTCACCAAGAGTGTGGGATGATGATGACACTGGCGGAGCACGTTGTTTCTTCTTGCGTCGTCGCTGCTTGCCCTTTAGGGAAGAGGTCGACTGTGAAGGCAATGCAGAGGTACTGGCTACTTCTTCTGAAGGTTTTGGCTGCTTCAGGCATGCCCAGATGATACCATGGGCGTGAGAGACAGTTTTTCAAGCCGTCCAGTCGTCGTATTTCTGGGACCCACGGCTGGGAACCTACTGCCACTCGCCTTCGCTGTCGCTACCAATCTCTGACCCTACAAAGACAACTGCTACTTGTGTTGGTGTCGGGCCCAACCTGACTATGTTGTTGTTGACCTGGTCTTAAAGCCAATCTTTAAACACATAGAATTTCTTGAGGGTGTGCCCCAGAATCCGATGATAAGGACAGTAGTTGGGCTGATCGGTAAGATTTGCCTCCGTCGGCCTTCTTCACTCGGTTAGGCGCACAATCCCTTGCTCTAGAGCACTTCGAAAGTAACCAGGGACCTGATTCTCGTTGAATGAATAAGTCTGATGCCTTTTTTATGGATAGGGGCCCTTGGGGGCCTGGCCCTGAAGAGGGGCCGAAGGGGCCTGCCGAGGAGGTGACGCCTGATTGTCTTGCCTAGGTGGGGGTGGCGCATTGCGTGGGGGAAATTGTCGGTTCTGAGGCGGTCGCTGTTGGGCAGGAGCCTACACTTGAGTTGGAGGACCTCTGCAGGGTTGCAGGGCTGGTGCTGCTGGCAGTAATTGAAGCTGCCTGGGGGCTTTTATTTGGGCCACCGCGGCGGGTTCGGCTCTGGCAGTCCTCCTGGATGGAATCATAGGGGGCAACGAACGTGCCTGACTAGCCTGTTGCAGAGCCTCCTCAAGGCGTTGAGCCTTATCTGAGAAATCCCGGAACCATCTAGGGTAGTTCTGGGTAATTAGGGAAGGTACCAACTCCGTTTTAACATTTCCTACACACATCATCAGTAATTTCTCATGAGTCAGTGGCATATCAAGGGAGTATGTAAGTCCCTTCCACCGGGCGATGAAATCCGCGACACACTCATCTGGCATTTGCTTGCACTTGAGGAGGTCTATAGTGCTGTTCTTCCATGTGGTGGAGATGAACTGGTATAGGAACTGCCGGCGGAGATCCTCCCAACCAGTCACTGATCCTACAGGGAGTTGGCCATACCAAACAAATGAGGGACCTTCCAATTTCTGCACGAAACATCAGAGCTTGGTGGCTTATTGTTGCGCCGGAGTCCCCAGCATGGGGCCACACCTGTAAGAAAAATGGGCCAAGTGCTACGGAGGGTCCCCAGTCCCGTTGAAGGGCAAGAAAGTGGGGTTCCCAAAACCCGGGGGTGTGGGCATATCATCCACCCACGCGAGATACGGCTTGCCATCTGGTGGTATTGCCACCTGCCGCATTTCCAACGCTTTGTGGCGGGCTATGAGTGCCCCTATAAGATCATCCGGGTGTGGGTCCCTGTCTTGACGGGGATCCCTAATCACAAGTGCGTTGCCGGGTTCTTCGACACGGTAGATGGCTTCGGTGGCTCATGGAGTGAATGGAAGAACAGCCTATGGGGCGACTGGGGGAACCTGGATTGGATTCTTCAGATTTCCCCGTCGTTGATGAGGGTTTGGAGAGACGTATCACGCCATCTTGCCGTAAGTTCCGGCTTCTGCCCTGTCTGCAGAAGTAGCATGATCGGAGATTCTCAGAGACATCTCACCAAGGGGAATTGTTCCTGCCCTTGCTGCCCTGGCTTGGGATTACCATAGTCTGGTTGCCGCTCTGCAGCGCGCTCAGCCAAGAGTTCGTCAACCAGCCTCTTCTGCTCAGCAAGCTGCTGGTGTAACGCAGCCTTCTCGGTATCTTCGTCCGTCTTCTGTACAGAGGCGGACGGGTTGGAGTGCTTGACAGTTCTGACGCTGATCTTTACCCTTAACGGCATTTCAACTGAGTACCAACGACTCGGTGGGTACAGGGATTCCTAGAAGGTTCCTCTGCTGATGGGTAACCCTCCCCGATGGGCCCAGTAGTGGCGGTACGCCCTCAGGGGGTAAGTCTCCATCGATAAATTCAAGCTCGTCTCACTTGTCCACTACGTCAGCCATGTGGACCGCGACCCTTCTCGAGGGCATGTCCTCAATGTCACATAACGAATCAAGCTGCCATCGGATAGGGCTGAAGAGGAGAGCGGGATAGTTTCCCCAGCCACAGACTTGCACATGGGGGGTAGCTTGCCAGATGACTCTACCGAGTACTTTGAAACTCTGAACACATTTCCATTGAAGGGTGATCTGACGGCCTGGTGACTCAGGGTGCTGGGCCATAGGGAGTGCCTCCAAATCAATCAGGCGGCATTGCTCGCCGATTTCTTCAAAGTGCTCTTAACTTCTGGGGTACATCACCCACTCGTAACGAAGGCGGAAGTGTGTCTCCCATAGGGTTTGGCAAAAGCACCCCACTTCTTCTGGGGTAAGGGACTATGGTGCCACCGTCGGCCAGAACTTATCTGGGAAGTGATCCGCTGTGAGAATTCTCTAGAAGCTCTTGGGTTCGGACTCAGGGTCTGGCCTTGTATTGCCCTACTCGTCAACCGGGGGCGACTGAGGGACCGGTAGCGGTACTGAGGCGGACCACTGGGATAGTAAACTTGGAGGCGGATAATACGGTGAACGAGCTGACTGGCCTCCGAATTCCAGGCCATCCTCTGAAGAGTGAGGTGACCTGACCACAATATCATGATACGATGGGATGATAGCCACAGCTTCAGGCAAAGGAGTTGCGGTTGCCAGTGATAGTTCATGTCATTGCTCTACCGCCGTTGGTCCCCAAAATAGCTCTCAGTGATCTCTGGTAGAGGTAGAGGGCACTTATGGTGACAACAGTGGTGATTGCATGGTCGGGATCAGTGGAATTTCCATGATTTATTCGTCCTGGATGTACCTGCAGAGAGAGGTGGGAATCCGGTGGACCTCGCATTCCGGGAGAATGAGGCTGACGCGCCTGGTTCCTGCCCCAGTCCTTGATGCGGAGGAGCAGGGAGGAGGTTCCATCGCTGGTTCGCATTCCGCTTTAGAATCCGAGAAATGAGATAGTTTGATCTCCACCCGCTCCCCCTAGGATTCTTCCTGTGGTGGCGATGACCTGCTCTTCTACCCCGGGGTGGCTCTTCAGGACAAGGTTGATTCTCAATATGTAGTCTTGGGGCGGCGCTGGTGTCGTGGCAGAGAGGGCCCCCGCTCGAGGTGGCCGGGGTGCGAGGGGCACCATGGAAAATGTCGAAGGGTACATGGGGAGGACCTCCATGGATGGTGCGGGCGGAGCGAGGCTGACCTTCACTCCTCAAGTTGTCAGGGAGAGGAGGACCTTTGCCAGTTGCAGAGAGTACGTAGGGAGGACCCCCACGTTGGAGAAGGACCAGATGGATAGTGCCTTCATATCGGCGGTCGGGGGTAGGAGGAGGGACTCCATACCCTGTATAGTGGGCGCGGGAGAGGTTTCCACGCCGTCCGTCACTGCCGCGGGGCGGGTCTTCCTTCGGGATGGGGGTAGCACGAGGCATAGCTCCGTGACGAGCTTCAGACAGGGAAATCCCATGCTCTATAGAATGGTGGTATGTAGAGGACCTCCGTATGGAGTGACGTTACCATGGATTGGTTCGCGGGAATCATCGCTCGGGCCTGCGACCCCGAGAGTCAACCCAGCCTGACCGTGGGGTGGCTGAGGCCTCGATCCTGGTCGGGTGAAGGAGTGACCCTGGTCAGTGTATGCAGGAACTCTATGATGTAAGTCGACGGTGGCTTGGGCCACAGTAGTTGTTGACGTCATCATATTTTGGCGAGCGTCCTCAGCCCGGGCCTGGCGCTGACGTCGGGTCAGATGAGCTGGCGCAGGTGGTGCAGGGGCATATCCTGCCTGCTCTTCCTACGAAGTCGGACGGCGACGCTGACGCGGCCGAACGACAGCCCTTGCCTAGAGCCCTTGTATCAAGACTCTGAGCGGGCCAAGTCGGACATCACTCGCCTCATCCGTATAAGGCAAGGAGTCATCGAGGCATTCTTGGGACATGCTACCGAAATGATTGAACGTTGGGGTGGGGAGCAGAGGCTCCCTGCGGGGCCTGTTAGGGAGGCATTGACGGCAGGGCCTCGATGCCTCCAGGTCCAGGCAGGCCATATCCCGAGTTGGGATGACCCCTTCCTCCTCGTACCTGCATACAAGGCTGCTGATCACCCTTCGCTGTATGATCTCTAACGGGGAAAGGGGACGTGGGCACCCCGTATTGGCGGATGCAGAGGCCACCATGGCGGAAATGGAGCCACGTCAGGCGGTTGTGCTACCTTTGCCCCCACCCCTGTGTAGGCGAGTGGGTGGTGATCGTGTCCCCACAACAGCAACCTGGTTCCTGGGAAACGGAGAGATAAACTCATCAGTTCCTCAAGGAAGAGGATCGACAACCAGTACCCCAACATCATTCCCTTATCCATGTCGGTAAGAGGGATCCATGCCAACACATTACAGAATAGAATTCCCCACGTTCTACCGTCCCAAATTCTGGTGAGATTCACACCAGGCCCACCATTTGCTTGGCGGGACCCGGTGCCGGATATCTGTATCCGGCGACACGTCAATCTACTGGTGTCTCGAACACTACAAATGTCCACATTGAGGAGAAGAGTTTCACATTGGGTTCACCATTTCTGTTTTTGACGCTTTCGCCGGGGCGTGCGTGCATCCGTCTACGGAGGAGGATGCGTTGCATTGTTTCCCCGCATTCCCGCTTTCCAAAGTCGGGCAGCATTCACTCCTTATTCAGGGACGTCTACTCCTTGATCGAAACCGGGATGATGGGATGTCGGTTCTTACTTCTATGGATTACTCCTCAGAACTCATCACCTATTCCGGGTCTCCCTCATAGATTTAATACGTTGTTCGTGAAACTCTTCCCAGTGCCATGTTTCCATGGAGGCCGGTTAATTACACTGCTTTTGTCGGGACATTCCAAAGGGTCCGGTCAGGGCAGCAACCTTTAGTTGGAGGAGTAGTCACGTCGAGGCATCAGTAGTGTGTCTGGATGCTGGGGCACTGGCGTCTCTGTCTTTTTTCCCTTGTCATGGGGCTTCTCGAGGGCGTGGAAGCCCATGGAATACCACATCGAGCACGGGGAATTATATGCCGTAGACATATATTTGAGGTTTTACTCAACTTCTTGTGTTTAACACAGGTTATGCCACAGGTTTATCGTCCAGCGGAGATGGATCATCCCAATAAGAGCATTAGCTGGAATGGATCGGATTGAGGAGTTTCCCTTGAAGGGGTGCCGATATCGGGACCAGCCTATGGGCGGCTGCGAAGAGGAGCGGAATGGTATGATCTTGCCGGGATATGTCAGTCCGGGTGAGAATCAGGATGGGTGATGGAGAGTTGAATGAAGTGGAGGGGGAATGAAATGGGACCATCCCAAAGGCGACAGTAAAGTTGGGCTTGAGTCTCAAAGAGACCTCCTACGTATCCCCGTGGCAGGGAATCAAAGTCCGTGTAGTTTGGGATGGTGCCGGTGGACCGACGTGAAGGTGGAACTTGGCCCGATGGATGTTGGGCTTGAACCTCATGAGGTTTCCTACGTACCATGCCTTGACATGGATCAAAGTCCTCGTAGTTTGGGTTGGTGTGCCGGAGGACCGACGTGAATGTGGACCTTGGTCTGATGGGTGTCGTCAGCGAACCGACATGAAGGTGGACCTTGGTCTGATGGACATCGTCAGTGAACTGACATGAAGGTGAACCTAGGGGTCCACCAATGGTGGACTTGAACCTCGTGAAGGCTTCCTACGTACCACGCCTTGACATGGATCAAAGTCCCTGTAGTTCGGATGGAATGTTGAATACAGTTTAACATCATGCGGGATGGGGTGAACCGACGTGAGTGAGGTCGGGACGACTGTGTGATGGGCTTGAACCTTATGGGGGCTTCTTACGTACCATGCCTTGACATGGATCAAAGACCACATAGTTAAAATGGTGTGTCGGCGAACCGACGCGAGTGGGGACCTTGGTCCAGATGTTGTGGGGCTTACACACTAGGCTACCCAGGTGCTGGTGACCTGACATGAAGAAGGTCGGAGTGACCAACAGGTGGTGGGCTTGCACCTCTGGGAGGCTTCCTACGTACCATGCCTTGACATGGATCAAAGACCACGTAGTTCAGGTTGGATGCCAGAAGGCCAATGTGGATGAGGAGGACAGAGGGGGGGGGGTCCCAGTGGTGTTGGTCTTGGACCTCATGGAGGCTTCCTACGTACCATGCCTTAGCACGGATCAAATACCATGTAGTTCTGGTTGGTCACAATGACTTTCCGCGAGATCGGAATGTAGTTTAACGTCATGCAGGACGAGGATGAACCCTGAAGTGAATAAACGAAGAGAGGTGGGCTTAAACCTCTTGAGTCATCCTACGTACCATGCCTTGACATGGATCAAAGACCCCATAGTTCAAAGGGGCTTTGTCGGCAAACCGAAGTGAAGGTGAACCCGGGGGTCCATTAGTGGTGGGAATGAACCTCGTGAGGCTTCCTATGTACCATGCCTTGACATTGATCAATGACCTCGTAGTTCGGGAATGGCGGTGGGTGTCAGTGAACCAACGTAAATGAGGGACCTTGGTACGATGGGAGATGGGCTTGAACTTCGTGAGGCTTCCTACGTACCATACCTTGATATAGATCAAAGTCCTCATAGTTCGGGTTGGTCACACCGACTTTCCGTCAGACTGGAATACAGTTTAACATCATGCTGGATGAGGGTCGAACATGGCATGAAGAAATGAAGGATGGGATTGATCCTCGTGGAGGCTTCCTACATACCGTGCCTTGACATGGATCAAAGACCTCGTAGTTCAAATGGTGTGTCAACGAACCGACGCGAGTGGGGACCTTGGTCCAATGAAATATGGGCTTGAACCTCATGGAGGCTTCCTACGTACCATTCCTTGACATGGATCAAAGACCTCGTAGTTCAAATGGGTGTGTAGTTTAATGTCATGCGGGACAAGGTCATACAGTTTAACGTCATTCTGGACGAGGGCATACAGTTTAATGTCATGATGGATGAGGTATTGTCATGGCCAATACCAACTCTTAGCCCACGTGAGTCATGCTCGGTGTGAGAAACAAGAGGCAGCAAGGACCTGATGATCACGCCGCAAAGGGTGCGTCCGTGAGAAGCGAAGAGGGGCTTACGTGTTAGGCGGCCCATGGTGCTGAGACTTACTCCAGGATGGAGGCCCGAAGTGCAGCAAAGCGCATCGAAAGAGGGATTTGGGACCAATGATGGGAGGTTCCTCATTCCCTATCGCACCCTCCACTGACCTTGGTAGTGGGGAAGTACGGAGATGCATGGGTGCAGCCATCCGTTGAGGGACTCGGGGGGGTGGGGGCTTACACCAAGGTGGTTTCCCTTCTCCCATGGACATACACCGCTCCGATAAGGAGGATATCATCCCTTGTGGGGGTAGTGATTCCATTCCCGTGGAGATTAGTGGCGTAAGGAATGGCCGAGCTGGGGGGGACCCTGCGTGTGAGTTATGGGGTCAGGTCATAGTTTAACGTCATGTGTTGAGGATGTGGTGCTTGGCAGTTTAACGTCCTGCAGCTCGGATGAGGTGGGTTTACTCTGCACCCCTAGGATATACATGACCGTGACCCTTTTTTCCTTGGGAGAGGGAAGGTACCAGTAAGGCCGTGATCAAGGGGGTCGTAGAGTGAACCATCGAGGGGTCCTCATTAGCGTGGATATGAGAAGAAGCAATAGCTGTTAGCATGACTATGCGAAGAAGCATTAGGCGATGCAACGCTACGAGTGGTGTTGTCCGTGGGACTTTGAAATTACACCGTGCAAACCTGGAGGGTCGCACGGGGAGAGGAAGCGCCAAGAAGAAGAGTGTGCTTCACGAAGTGAGGTGCCTTGGCCTTAGAATGGGGTAGAGGTGTGAGTGGAGAGTGCTTGGAGAAGTGGAATAGTATTCGCGGAGAACTGTCTCGCGAAGAGGAGGTGCCTCACGAAGCAAGGTACTGCGAAGCAGTGTGCTTCACAATGTGTAGCGATCCTGCCTTAGCATGGAGATCAGTAGTACATGATGGGTGTTTCGCAAAGCATAAACGATCCGCGGCTGCCCAGGTTCCCTTGGAAATCCCCCTCCATCGTGAATTCCCTTGAGCTTCATGAAGGGAATCCCTCTCGGAAGAGGGGCTCAAAATGAGACAAAGTGAAGGCATCTCACGAAGTAGAAGTACCCCACGAAGCTCATGATTCCCTGGGCAAAGGGTGCTTCACGATTCGGGAGTGGAGAAGCTGAAATGTCGGATCGTCCCTCTTTCTGGACTCAGGGGGAGCTCTGCATTTATAGGCAAGGGGCTCTGTGAAGCAGAACTTACACGCCACCTCCGGTGCTTCGCGGCGGGCTCACGGACGTCATGCCATTCGCCGAGAGGTACTGCCTCCGGTGCTTCGCGGCGGGCTCGCGAACGTCAGGCCGTTCGCGAAGAGGTACCGCATCTGGTGGTTCGCGGCGGGCTCGCGAACGTCAGGCTATTCACGGAGAGGTACCGCATCCGGTGCTTCGCGGGACCACGATGCTTGGGGGTTCTTCGCGAGGCAGTATGCAGGGCTTCTTTTTCATCCCTTCCTTTCGTGCAATATTTTGGCACCAACAATATGTTTAAGAAAAAATAGTAACATGTAATGGTAATTAATGAATCACTTCATTATATAAACCACCTATTAAATCTACCTCGATAACAAAAGATGATAAGTATCATTTTTCATTTATGATGATACCAACTATTGTTGGAAATCTATACCTAATTATCAATTTTGTTTACCAAATGTGAATCATTAGAAGAAAATTTATTCAAAAAAAATTCATTACTACTTGTATGATGAACCCATACGTAACCCCTTTCATGATATTTCTTTAATGAAACAATATAATTACCACTATAAAATTTAAAACTCCCCCAACCTACTTGGTCCTTCTGATTCAACATTTAAAAACACTCTTCACATTCATCAGATAATTTTCCCTTGTAACAAGTTTGAGCAATCACATCTCCCATTTAAATATTTATCCCCCTTTTAAATGAACCCAAAGGTAACTCCTTTTTTCAAAAAAAAATGAAAACAAAACTTGTTAACACATATAGAAATTCATAACATACCTCAGAGATGGAGGGTCCTCATTCGAACAAATTAGGTGTGGGAGGTCGACTGGTCTTTGAGAGATAAATAATGCTTTTTAAATTCTTTTTTGGGTAAATCCTTTGACTAAATGTATGAATCATATATTTACATAGGAATATAATCTAACTTTACTAACCCGTGATCCACCTTTTACCTAATTAAATGACACTTGATTTCAATATTCTTCATCCAGTGATGGAATTTTTTTAGATATTTTTAACACTTGAATTATCACAATTGATTCTGATAGGATCCTTTTCCCCAACTACCATGTCTTCATGATTTTTTATCCATAATAACTACAAGAATGATTGATTATACACAATATACTCTTCCTCAATAGTGCTCAGGGAAATGTAGTCTTATTTCTTTCTATGTCACGAAATGCACAATCAACCAAGATAAAATTCCCTATATGATGTTCACTTTCTATCATCTGCTGAACAAGAAAAATTTGTGTCTGTATATCCCAATAACTCTTATTGACATGATTTTTCATACTAAAAAGTGAAATCCATTATGTCTTTGAAATACCATTGTATTTTTGAACTATAAGTAAGTCTATTTATTTGGAATCTCATTGATACACTGAACCCAATTATGTGGACACAATATGTTGTAGTCATATAAGTATTTTGTATAATAATATTCCAATGATCTACCTATATTTTATGAAATTGACCACATTTTTTTCTATAACCTTTAACAATTTCATTCACGTAACAACCAGATTTGGTATTTATTTGTAATTCACCATTACAAATATGTTTATAACTTCCATATAATATATGAATTGGAAAATTAATTATCCAGGACTTCCTTATATCACCTACATACCAAGGAAAAATTTCTTCTCACCAATCCTCAACATTTTGAACTCACACTGCATCAACTCTATAAACTATTTTCATTGTGCTTCATCTTCTCCACTAAAAATCATTTTATCTACATCCAATTTCACCATCATCAATTTAATACTCTAATTATTGACATATATATTGAAATAAACTCCACTATACTAGAAAAGAATATTCTTCAAGTACTGATCAATTTGTTAAAATCATTATCTTGGTGCCTACGTCTACCTATTGAAATCCTTATTCAGCTGATAAAATATATTCTCATCTTCGTGATTTATAGAAACATATGTCAATTTGATGTACACCTCTTCTTCAAAAACTCAAGTAAGATATAATTACTTAAGGTCGATCTAGAAATCCTTGAACATCCTTTTCACTACAATGGATTGAAATAGGGGAATTGTATCCACCCATTTCATGGGTGAAAATATACCATCAATAATAAATTCCCTTGATTTAGGAGTACCCTTTTCACACCAGTCATTATTATTTTTTGATTCACCATGTTGTCTTTATTCATCTTATTCTGAAAAACTCATTTGGTCCTGATGATGTTCCTATCTGTCATCCTTGAAATAATCTACCACATTTGATTCATCTTGATCCGGTTAAGAACTTCATTCATTACCTAAACCCAATTATCATGAATTATATATTCTTCAAATATTTTTTAACTACCTATTATATAAAATTTTTTTTTTCTGAAAATACTTCATTTTCCTCATTTTCACTGACATGGTATGATCAAAAATGATATTTTACCTATAAATTTCAACCCATCACTTTGGATTTTATACAAAAACAATTCTAACTCCATTCTACTCATGAACAAATTCTTCATTAGAAACTTTCACTCTCACTAAACAAATCATCTATTCATCACTATCCTAATGACACTGTTTATATATATATATTTTATTTTCATCATTCTACACCAAAACAACATTATTAATCTCAACAATCATTTTTATTCACTTATTGAAGATTTAATAATCTCTACGTTTTCTTATGTATCCAAGAAATATCTATTTATCTCCATCAGATTCAAACATCCTATGTTTTACCATATTGAGACTGAAACAATTACTTCTGAGGACTTGAAAATAATTGATCATTAGCTTCTTTCCATACCCCAACTCATTTTGATTATTATCTTCCATCAATCACAATAACACTATTAAATATATATAATTATTTAAATAAAATTATTTACAAAACATCTCTAATATTATTTATCAAAAAATATTTTTCCATATGTTGTTTATTGTCTATTTTATTCTCTCAACAACCCCATTTTACTATAGAGTTCTCACTATTAAGACATGGTACCTCATCCTATGCTTCATGAGATATTCTTTCACTTTTGTTTTAGTTAAATCAAACCCATTATTAGTTAAGAACTTATAAATTTAATATCCATTCAACCTTTCAACTTCCCACTGATATTTTTTTATGAAATTGAACACCTTTACTTTTGAGTGATGACCATTATCCAATACATCCTTCTATTATTATAAATTAAATGAATGTAATATTTATTCCCATAAAATACTCTTTGTGTGAAAGGTCCAAACACATTATTATGAACTTGTTCAATCTCTCTTGTTGATCTTTTTTATTTTCCATTATATGTCTTTCATGTAATATTACCTTGTTGGAAAGCATCACATGTGTGTGTATGATCATAAGATAACTTATAGATATATTGAGATCCATTACTTTTCACTATATCTTCCAACTATGGTTGGATCAAATGACCATATATTTTATCCCACCACCTATTTTATTCTTCATTAGATAGAAAGGAAGTATATCCTTCTCCACTTACATTATAGATATCCCCTTCATGTGCTTCACCTACATCAACACATCACCATACTTTCACTTAATGATACAAAAATTCATGATAAAGATTATTTATTTCACTGAGTCACATAGTTGAATGAAACTAAGAAGAAGTGTATGAGACCTTCTATAACCCACAAATATGTGCATATTATATATTCTCCCTAAAATTATATTTCCTAGATAAAACAATCTTTTGGAATTCATCATTTTTGAATATGATGATACTTTGCTAATCATTATTGATTCCAGTGACATGATTATTATTTCCCGTCACGTGGGAAGTCCATCCACTATCAATGATCCATACACCAATATGATTTGATGATTTTATAGAAATATTTGCAACAAATTCCTTCTAAACTCGTGTTTTTGATATATGTTTTTGTATTTAATTTTTTTATTGACATGGTTGATCTTCTTTAGAGTATAATAGTCCAAACCAATCATAAAAAGATACAAATCAAATTTTTTCCAGCTCACTTGATAATTCCTTGCACTATTTCATGATACCTTTTTTGTTCTAGTTTAGTACATTCCTCTATAATTTTCATGGTTAATATTTTTCCATATACCCAAATCCTCTACCCCAGAAATAGTGACCATCAAAAGATTCTCTATAATATTGAACTCTTCTCATCTTCTTTTGTTTCTCTTATTGGACTTGGTACCTCTTGGATATGGAATATGCATTTTTTGGAATACCCTATATTTACATAATAAAAACACATTATACAAGTTTTATACCTATGAGTCACTCTAGTAACATTGATTATCCATTGCATTCTCAAATTATGAGTCATACCTAAATAAACATTTAAATTTTTATTAGGTGCCTATGGTCTACGATAAAGAACCACTACATTCTATTTATAGTTTAGGGAAATACTAGACTAATCATTCATATATGAATCTCGATTCTTCTAAAAGTCATTTCAATGCTTTTCTAGACCGCCATGGTCCATTTTCATCTTTTTTATCACCTAAGTGATATTCTCTCTCCATGATGTGTCAGGAGGTAAATGTATATGTATATTTTAAACCCTTCATCATGGTCTAAAAAAATACCCTCATGATGATTGATATGTTTGACCAAATCATTCACTATCTAGGTCAAAACATTGATAACATTGGTTTATTATTCATCTGTGAGCTTGTACTCGATGAACTTATCTAAGTTTAATAGACTTGTATATTTGATCTTTTCAGTCTCCGCCTTCAGATCAAAATTCTCCTCTTCTTTATGATATATATATAGTTTGGAATTATTAACCAATCTATTGGATTTATTTTTCTTGTACATCCAAACATCAGTCACTTTAAGAAAAAATTCTAATTCCACATGGACATCTAATCTTCCTTCAACTTCTCCTTTGTTATCATTATTCTATTCCCTTATTTGGGAATAACCCCAAACTTCCACCATATAATTTTATTTTGGATCCTTTAAATATTAAATTTATTCTACCATAGTTTCTCTATAACTGTCATTTTATTATGGAAGTAGGTTATTCTCAATGAAGTAATTGGGTTGGGTGAATCTACTTACTTTCACATTTTATGAAGAATTCTTTTTGGGAATTTCATCATCCTCATCATCTTCTTGAAACTCTTTTGATGCTTAATTAAAAGGTTCCCAACTTTTCCACATAAAAAACACACGAGTGGAAGTTTAAATTTAAAATATAATTCTTCTTATGTGTGTTGAAGTAGATAAATCAAATGGATTCATTCACATATTATTCTTTCTAATTATCTTCTATGGTGGACTTCCTCGTGGAATTGAATTACACCTCCTTGTAATTACTCTTTTCCATAGCCTCATTATCAGATTATCTTGTCTCATATGTGATAAAATTAATGTGAAAACTATCTATCTCTACCTCTTTTGGATATTTATCTTTAAAAGAAAATAATTTTTAACTGAAGTGGGGGGAATGTCTTCATAGAATGTTGTTAATGATATTCACATCATTAAGGGTTTCTACAATACTGCTCATGTCCTCCACAATCACGTTCACATAATCAAAGAATGCATTAGTAGATTAATTAGGGTTCACCCTCAGTTCCTTATTCATTATCCATTTAACATTATACTTTACTTATCAATCATTTTAATTGGATTAATAGGTATTTCTAATATTTTCTAACAAAGAATTCGAGGATTTACATGGCATCTCATTCATATTGATTATGTTAGATAAAGATTCCCCTAAAGTAATAACATCAATAGAATAAACATCCAATTCTCTTCAGTCTGTATCTGATAGATATTCATTATCCACACTTACCAATAAACCATTTATAATAACTGCATACACTTCCATTCCAAAAGATTGAAAGTAATTCATCATAAAATTCTTCCATAGATGAAAATTGTTTCCCTCTAAGATCAATATCCATTTTGATTAATAGCTATAATGTATTTAATTTAGGGAGATTCGCTCACTTTAACCTTTAGATCTAACACCAATTGTTCTCCATACTAGGTTAAATACCCTGATATGGGTGGGGTAGTGTATGATGAATTAAAATAATTCCCCATTTATATCATGTTTCATTGTCAGACAAAACAGTATCCTTTATCCTTGATATATCAGTTTATAATTATAAATAAAATCATTTATATGCGAAATCAATTTTAATGCATTCACCCTAACTAGGATAGTCCAAGGACCATAAAAATGAAATGTTTCAAAATAAAAAATACACTATAGTAGATTGATATAAAAATTTTTGGACTGGACTCACTATCATACCTTGTTCACTATAAATCACATGTTGAAAGATCACAAATATCTATGGGGAAGTTTACTCACTGTTACTTTAGTATATATCCTTTTATTTCTTGATTCATTGTTATTTGAAGCATAATAGGAATGTTATTAAGTTATTTTTTCATCCAAATTCTTAATTCAAGTTTACCATACAGTTTTTTGAATATTTTTATTGTTTCACACAACATATACATTCGTGAAGCCTTCTCAAACCATTCCTGCCACCTCCCAAATTTTCACGGTACTTTCTACCTTCACACAACTCAAGTACTTCACAAAACATAGAAAGATTTCCTAAAAACACTTGGTAAAATTGAAAAGTCATTTAATTTATATAAATTTTTTTTGTGTCACTTCTCTATGTAAGAAATATATTCTCAAAAATCGTTTTTGAATTCAATTCCTTAGATCGTCAATAAGGATTGATTCTTTAAATAAGGGGGAAACCACCTATTTATAGGAATTTATAAGCCCTCATGAAAATTAAATTCCCTTCACAAACCTTTTTTGAAACACTACATTTTGTGCTCATGCAACTCCACCTTCGAATACCATTAGGAAGCATCTTTCATTTACATAATCCCCCATAAAACATGTCACCTTTATGAGTGAATTTATGGAAAATCACACCAGTATTGCAAAATTTTACATATGTGAACAAAAAAATTATATTCCTAAAATTTTAGGAATTTCATAAAATTCATTCCCTTCCATATATTCATGAGTTGTTATTGAATCTCTATCTGCATGAAACTCTCTACACATTCACACAACTTTCACACTCATCTGAAAAATATTCCTTCACTATATTTTTCATATAATGCTTTTTTAACAACTTACATATCATCCATAACTGGATTCTACTCTTTCATGGATAGCTTCAACCCATCTCTAAATAGAGATACTTTGGTATCATGTGAGACTTCTATATCCTAGTTCATTGTCAACATAGTTTATCAACAACCACACTGTAACTTTAGAACTAACTTTTTCAACCATCTTTTTTAATTAAAAAACAACCAAAAAACCTTGATATTTTTTCACAGCATTAATACTTCATGATATTGAATTTTGTTCTTTATGAATGTTAATATAGAAAAAGAACTAAAACCACCACCAAATACCAATTTAACTTACCATAAATGTCTTGAATATCTCATCCTCAAAATATTGGACTCTAAATGTATCATAATGAAATATGATCCATCTACTTGGACTGTTCCTCTTGAATAAGTTTAACAAACCATTAATAAAAAATATCCATTCAAAAAACTATTTTTCTCATATTTACTTTTTATACATAAATAAATTATGAATATCTTGATTAATAAATTCAATTCTTGTTATTCTAAAATTTGAAAATATATAATTGATTTTTTAATTCATTTACTTGATATTGTTCAAACTCATATGTTCATTGACCCATGTACAAGGGATCCACTATTTCCTCAATCCAATTCAATCAAATTGCTGGAACTTATGGATACACTTTGTATGTAACCTTTAGAGACCTGATTTTTGTATATGGTATTCATAATCATAGACAAAGTGTAATATTTAGAAACATTTCATGAACAATAAAGAGATAAGGATAATTCATCGCTATGAAAACCTCCTATGAACATTTACTGTATAAGATAATCTCATTGTTATTAATATCTTATAAATCAGAATGCATACTATTTGTCATCATCCATTAATTATTTATTTTTATTTTGTTGGTTGTATTATGTGGACTTTCCTTCATATACCATGACCTTATATTTAGTCAAGGAACTACCATGACCAATACTCTCTCACTTAGGGTAAGGTCTTGTATAACATCCAGATCACTACCCTGTCACTCAAGGTAGGGTCCCATAAATCCACGTATCATGTTACATACCTCTATGATGTATACTAAAATGGGTATATAGTATTTTAAAATATACCCTGAGACATAGCCTATGATATGAATGTCATGAATAACATAGTGTATGATGGGCTCATATAATAAGATATGAGAGTGCATAGACACATCCACACATTTTTAAAAGTATATCTTTGGTTATGAATCCACAAGTTGATTCATTTAGAGAATGATTTTTTTTGAAATAATAAAATGATCATGAATCATCATGAATATTTTATGATAATTTAAATCAGTTGTTAAGTGTTATAATCTTATTATAGACTCCCTTCATTGAATGAAGGGTTGATACATTAAGGGATGTGATCTTCTTATAAGTTGATATTATACAATCTATACATAGAAGGAACTCTCCTAATCCCAATTAACCTTTTTTCTTCATGGAGAAGGTGATAACACACCATTGGTGTTCAGGGGTCCTCTCATAATAAACAAGAATTCTAGTTGTCAGTGTACTACCTATGTAGGTGAGATTCCTTTGGATGTATCTTAATTATAACCATCATGTTAAATGTTTTGTGTAATATAGTGATAAATATTTTAGTATTACAAGTATGAAGATTTATATTTCATTTTATTCATATTACACATTTATTTATTGATAATATATTGGGAACTTTTATGGGTTTCTTCCACTACTAAGATCGTGTAATGATCCAAAAAACAACATTAGTGGTATTAGATCCATGTTCATCAATAGATCAAAATGTTCTTTTACTATTTTCATTAATAACATGTGTATCATTTTTTTATGAGTCCATATTATAGTGTGGGATATGGTGTGGAAGAATATCAACTATAGAATCATCATATCACATTGAATGACAATATGTTATAAGATAACATAATTTTCACTGCAAGTCATAGGGAAAAATTTGTGTTTTTCATAGAGTATGATACACCCAAACTCATAGTTTTGTTCTATATCAGAATTTATGATATGAAATATCATAGGATATGAACAGAATATGGGTTTCAGGAAAATAGATCATCATGTAATAATTATAATATATCATATATCTTCAATTATGATAGGCACATACATAAGATTCTACAATCACCATATAAAATACATTTTCCTTCAGTTTATTTACTCTCTTATGTATGGGTTACTTGATATATAAGTGCACATAACTTTAGAGTCTTGAGTGCAACTCTATGATATGCTGCAGAAAGGACTTTCATGCAAAAGGAAACATAGGAAGACCAGGTTGTGTGGGCCCTCTGAAAATTCATAAAATATCTACAGTATGGTGTCACATAACATTGGACTAGTGCGTGTAACCCAAGTAATTGACATGAAAACTGTTTTTATGAAAAAAATCACTGATGAACCACAACCTTATGATACCATCCACCATACAAAAATACATGGGGAGAATTCAATGAATTTACCTGACATAGGTAGAGTTTTCAATTGAATCTCCCCATTTATACTATAAATAAAGAATAACCCCCCCCCCCATTTAGAGAATGGACCTATGGATGTTGAAGTGTCGGCTCTCACTCGTACAACCTATTATTTCATGAAATTGTGAAACTCCCGACATCCATGGATTACAAAAGGAAAGAAACTGGTGTGAATTACCTCACATGGGACATGATCTGTCTTGGTCTGTGCTCTATATTTCCCCAAGCAACTTCCCCAAAGTCTAGGTGGGTGTGTGTAAGAAGAGTTCTCATCACGCAACCCCAAGTTGTGTTTGGCTCCAGAAGTTTCACATGCCTTTTCGACCGACATCCATGGCCTTACTTTACACTAAAAGATACATTTCATGAAACCCCACATGTGTGTTAAACTATAGAGTTTCATTAAATAATCTTCATGTACCTGACCCAATGCCTCCTTCCACTAAACATAATTGTGGACAGGTTGACCGCTCAGGTTCTTCTCACCTACTCCAACAAATTTCACCGACACCCAGAGCTCTTGTGCAACTAGTATCATCAAAATATTGTTTTTTTTCTATTTACTCCAAGAATGAAATAGTTAGATGTATCAACTATTTCTCCTAAAAATAGGAACCCTGACCTTTGGACCTACACTTTTTTCCAAAGTGTGGAATCATCAAGGGAAATAACTTTATTTTCCCTATAATGAATCTTAGTGTTGGATCCTTCTCAACTATGAAATGGTATCCCTTGGTGTAGGCCCCCTTCTCATCCGATCTTGATGATTCAAAACTTCCTAGCCTCACATCCAATCCACACAATGTAAAATTATATGAAAAAAACATCAATAAATGGTGTAAAACATTTCCCATACCATTTGTGATGAACATAGGATGCCCCTTGTATGATCATAATGGGAATACACCTCCCCCAACACTAGGGATAAAACCCCAACACTAGGGATGAAACCCCAACATTAGGGAATCACATATTCATAAGCCCCACACCTCTGTAGGATACACTTGGGTGTTTTAACATGTAATTCCCACAACATCTCCCATGGTCCCTCCTTCTGTGATATAAGAATCATTACCACATGATGTTAAACTATATGGATCAATCCTTAGCACTTGACCTTAAATTACAGAATCAAAATATGTGGTATTTTATCCCTATATTCCAAAAAAGGTACATAGGATGTCTCCATGAGGTTCAATCCGGACATACTTGGGAAACCCCATCGAGGTTCAATCTCGATCCCCAAAGACCACCATTAAATCCATCTATCTCTCCAATGAGAGCCAAAAACCCCAAAGTGAGACCATATCCACACCCTTAATGAAACACTAAATCTTTTAACATGCTAATATTTCCCTAAAAGATGTTCAACATGTGGAAATACTATCCCAACAAGACACTACACCTATGATCAACCTATCTACAAAAGACACTAAACTTGTGACCTTCTTTTCCCCATATAAAAATATAACTTTGGCTAACCTATCAATAAAAGATGTTAAACATATGACCAACCATACAAAATTAATAAAATTTTCTACCTCATGAAGCATACATGGGATGTTTGATGCATTGATCCCTAGATTTATTATGTCTATGAAATAAGTTTTCCCATAGCAGATACATGATGTCTAGGGTTCTCCACCTAAGATTCCCCACATATAATATGCCTATAACTTATAAAGAGTAATACTTTTACAGATGTCTAACATTCCCAATACTCCCCATCTCATTGTCAAATCCAAACCAAATGTAAATACTTAGTTGTGATATTAAGTAGTGTAATTAACTAGAATCTACTTTGAGATGGCACCAAGAACGAGATTCACAGACATGTCTTAGATCTGTGAGGTAGACCCAAATAACGCAAAGGGATCAAATGAACAATTCATTTAATTAAGGGAAAACATCCCATAATATCATTCTAATTAAGTATATAACACCATCAACCATGGTGGTAGAGTCCACTCAACTTTGGAAAGCAGTAATGTAGGGAAGCACACCCTGGAGGGCTCGTGACTAGTCCAAGGAAACAAATGCCATTGAAGGATAAAAAAATGTATCCAAAAAAGTAATTTATATACTATATTGAAGGAATCAAAAATAAAAATGGTAAACCTAGAATGAATATCTTCTCATGAAACTATGAGAATATGGTGAATGATGGGAATCACCGATTCTAAGAAATCATGGGTTTGAACTTCTCTTTCCCCGGGAGAGTATGGAAAAAATTTTGAATGTTGGGAATCACCATCACTAAAAATTTATTGAGGGTTATTTTTATATATATTTTATTAGAATTTAGATATAAGAAATTATAAATCAATCACCACCAATATTCATCGGGGAAAATAACTGATGGTGTGAAAATCCCACATGACTATGATTTTACCACATTGGCCACCACTCCAATGGATCCTAGGTTCCCTCACCACATATATCCCTCTAATCTCATCAAGAGGATGGTCATAAATGCCCTAATGTATTGATATAAATTATAAGGGGTCATCCTGGCCTGGTATATGGTTCATCATGACCTTGAAAGTGTGGTATCGTACCCTCATCTCCCCCAAAAGCCACACGAGGGGAAATATCCTCTATCACTATGGTGAACTATTCTAGGAGCCTCTCTTTGTAACATTATAATAGCCCACTAAACAATAATTAGGATTTATGGGGTGAACTAGTCATACATATTATTACTACCACCTTTTGGATTCCTAAAAGTTAACCCACCACTCAATGCATTTTTTTCTATTGGCACACCTCTTACCCTCATGACCAGTGCATGGGGCAGTGTTATCACTATGCTTGGATAAAAACCCCAGGCACCTATTGGGGAGGTTGGTTAAAATATCCCCAATTTTGGAGCCACCATCATCAATAACAGTCCAACCCATGACGAATAATTTTATTATGGAGGTCCTCCCTACAATACCATCACCCAACACATATTTCCCCATTCTGAATACTTTATTTTCCCCAAAGATCCATCCATGTGTGGGATAAAGGACATTAATCTTAGAGGTTTCACCCACAATTCCTTCCATAACATGCATGGATGAACCTCCTATGAACCTTAAGGGATTATAATTTGGGAACTCCCATATAGTTAGATATAGGTATAGGGGAAACATCACCTCATAATCGACCTCTAAGACTCTAATATAATAGAAAAATTTGCAGAATTGCCTATGTCTCTACTATAAGAACCGGTTGAAGAAGCATATCAGTTGAGGTTAAACATCTATAAGATAGATATCCATTAGGTTTCTAGGTACCTTTATAAATACCTAAAGGAATATGAGGGGATTTCCTCTTTTTAGGAACTCTTAGAACATACATCATTTCCACCAACATAATATCTTTTATACACTTAAACATTTGATGTTGGATAGATGTATGGGTTTGGGCTTACACCCTCAAATGAAAAAGGCTATTCTTCTGAGCTAAAGGGGCATAGAAGGGGAAACCTAATCAATCATCGAGAGGCCATCAATGAACCTTAATATATGGACATGAATATAAAACTATCCATACTATAAAAAGACACCCTTTTATTCAAAGGATGATTGGGTTGTGTGGTGTCACCACTTTCCATGAATCCGTAGACAAAGAGATCATAGTTATTTCCACCACCATTTTTGTGGCCATTTCCAATTAGAGCTTGGGGTGATATATAGTAGGATGTCCCTATAAATGATGAATTGGTGGAAGAAGGATTGAGAGATATATTGTACAATGACTAGTTACCACTCTTGTTCTGGATTCCCATAGACCTACGGTTCAATAACATATAGTAACTCACCAAGTAATAAGAAACATGTATCCATTTAAATATATGTGCAATTTCTGACCATTTCTAGGATCACTAGCCAATCTATCCTAGATACAAGGATTACCTTAAGGCAGTTCACCAGTATTATTAAAGGGTTGAAATTATGACGCTTCTTGTAAATCACACAATCATTTTTATGGATACCTATATAATTTATAGATGATCTTCATCATACTCTCTTTTATTTTTTGAATCATACAAGATGTGTCACCCCACATGCAGATCAAAGGCCTGTAGAAGTATATTTCCCTTGAATTTACTCTCATTCATAGAGATAGAAGAACTATTACGATAACCCTCCCATTGATGGAGAGAATTCCTCCGAATCCCCCAATACCATGAATTTCATGAGATCAATCCTCTTGAACACCATAGAAATCAAGATGATGAAACAAGGTATTAAGGAGATCCTCCTCGGGGTGTAACACAACATCATGTGGTCCCTCTAGTGGGTGCTTACACTTATTAGTAGAGGTTGATACCAAGCCTTGTAATTATAATTTAGGGTCTATTTTCATCTACCCATAAATATATAAAAATAGAAAGGTATTTTATAATCCCATTGAACCTTTTGAGACTTTTCTAGAAATAGAGGTGGGTTCCAAAATTGTTGGTTTAATCCTGGATCTTGAGGGATGTAATAGACTTTCCATTGGAATCATCATAGTTCAAAACCTGACGAGGAAATTAATGACACCACCCCACCCACCCTCAAGGTGGAAAAGTATTTCCCCTTGAATTGGAACCTAGATTCAAGGTAGTTGGACACATTCATCTGATCAGTGTAGAGGCATGTTGAAAAAAAAATATCAGGGTATGATAAACCCGCCTTGCCTGAGTAACATGACTTCCAGCCTCCAGACCATGATCACTTCACCTCGTGAGCCAGAAGGATGGTCAAAGTAATGCTGACTATAAATACTCACTAGGACGATATGATATCTACCCTAACTTCCCACCTTGAGGAACTGGAGACAAAAAGGATTTTGATCTTGCTAGAAGGGAAGCTATATTTAGACCAGATGTACCCACCACTAGAATTTAGAAACATTTGTTTCACCTTGATTAATGTTAATGGAAATCCAATGAATCATCTAGATCACTTTTCCTCATAGTGTAGTCTAATTCTAGGAACCCTCCAATAAATCATAAACTGTAATGATTTAGTGCTTAGTATAGGCAGTTAAAGGATCTTATTTCATCAATTATAGTTATCTTCTCCTAGGAATTGTTTTCAGCTAAGAATATCTCTGTAGATATTTTATCTACTTGTTTAGCTCCACGGTGCTCAAAACCAGCTTCACTGACCTATTCGAATGAAAACAGAGGACTAAAGAGCGAGTTTTTGACTTCATTTACTGGGGGAAAGGACTCATTTACTCCCTTGTATGAATCTCTCCTAAGATTAGTTATTAATTTTCTGTGTTGATAATTTTTGAAATGATTTTTTTCCACCCTCATCTCCCCTGTATATCTTGGTGGTATCTAGGAATTCACCTAAAGTGATCAATATCTAGAATAATCATTGTAGAAGACCAAGTAGTGGTCATGCACATTACCTATTTCAACACTGGTATGGAAATATATGAAGGAAGAAGTAATTTCCTACATAAAAACTAGGGACCCAAATCCACTCTGACTTCATGTACCTTTATAAGATAGGCCTATACAAGTGTAGCATCACCATGAGAATTCATCTAAGGCCCCCCTTTTGGGGGAGGTGCCCAAGGTTCCCTTTATATAGTGAAAAAACAGGTTCTACTCCATCAATTATTCCTATGTTCTAGGGTACAACATCTATCACCTGGGGAATAAAATCCTAAATAGTCTTAAATATCAGAGAACAAAGGAGTCCAACTTGATTGATCGAGCCAACTAGTTCCCATAGAATAGGGTCCTCGAAACACTATCAATGAGTGTTCATCTGAAAATATTGTCTTCTGGACTATGTAAAGCATGACTTTGTTAAGTCACATGAACTACCAACATAGGTAGAACATGTCTCTATTGATCCCAATAGTGATGATGAGGAGACTAGAGAAAGGAAGAAGGTGTCTAGGTGAGGTATAATGATAGGATTTTCCAGATAATTATCTCTCCCACACATGAAATTATGTTTATCTATAAAAGTCATCCAGAAACTCATTCAATTTGCATGGCCACTCCAAACACATATTTGACATCACAACCCACCAAAACATGATGGAACAGATATCAACATCATGGGGTAAACAAAATCCTCCCACCAATTTTGAATCTAGTTTGCACACTCGGTGATTTCATGCCCTACAATTTTGGAGGATCTCTAAGAATATGATCGATCCTTGAAGACTCCACTAATGAAGAATATGGATATTTCTCAGTCAATAACAACATGCTTATAGATCGTTGCATGGATTTTAGTGATGAGGAATTCCAGATCAACCCCATTAGCTACCTCTGGCCATTGTCACCGAGGAATGAGTATGTGTCATGCCACCATAAAAAATTCTTGGTTTGATTCCCTAGAAATGATAGTGTATGCTTTGTAAACCATAAAATATTCCTTGTATAAGGCACATCAGGTATATCCGTCACAAGAAACAGTTGTGGTTTGGCCCCCACAACTGACCATATCAGTTGGTCGTTCATCACAATCACAATAGCCTAGAGATCAATCACATCTGACCAAAAAGATAATGTACTCATCTAGTTCCGAACAAAATATATCTAACCAATAACTAGACATGTAGATCACCATTAGGGATCCAATACCTCATCTGAATGCAACCACTTCTCTCCCAACCAATGATTAGATTCTTGTGAGTAGAAATTTATCCATATACAAGTCATATGATGTGAGGAATCATATTTCCATCATATCAGCATGAATATCTATCCTTGATGCACTTAACCTATCAAAATATGTGTGTGAGGCTATTATCAAGTCCATAAAGAGCCTGATCATGTTTGATATTGGGGTAGCCACCACTGAATCATTTTGTGCATTTGAGAAAAAATTGGAAGAGTGCATATCCCTCACCTCTTATTATAAGAAATATGATTGAGTCATCATACAAGGGCACATCCACCAGATATATCTCATGGCGCAATTCAACAGTGTGGAAATTCATCTTTTCCTAATGGACATTGGATTTGGGATCAACCTCATCCAACCCACACTATCTATAATATAACTATCATAGAAATAGATCTAACCCCTTACAACATAAAAATTAAGTGATATAACCATAGTTAATAGAATCCAGGTAGAAAACTGTGGTTATAGAAACCATTAGGTGACTTGGTAGCAAGCACGAAGATCATTTTTTTTTCTTTCCAAAAACACCTAAAATGTCCTATTAGGAAGGCCTTGGTTTCATATGTATGGAATGGTCCCCTCTTCATAGCATCAAGGCCTCAAATAATACATCAATGATTGAATAGGTTTAATCCCTATAGATTCATCTTCCATAAACTCTAGTGAATATTTATATATGTACTTTTACCATTATATGAATTGGGTATGAAGACTTCATACTGGCACGATCAAGAACATCATTTCCCCTAATGATCTGACAGCCACTTCAACAGTTCCTTTGGAGAAATTCAGAGATATATTCGTTTTGTAGATTCATCATCTGGATCCCACAACCCCAGATCGTAGGAAACATTCAATAGTCCCCATAATGATGGAATTATCATATATCACCACGTATTTCTACGTCAAACATGAATGGTTGAAGTAATAAAAATTCAATCTCATTTTTTACTAGAAGGTATTCCACTTGGCAATTGATCCACAAAAACATCATATGTTATGAACAGTAGGTTTGAATAAATGTAAGTGCACTCTTAATCATTATTTTGACTTCAAAGATGGATCTTCCCATCATAAACTGCACAGAATTTCCACATCATCCTTCATCACCATAGTCTCTACATAGTGGGAATCCCTCACTATAGACCATACTTGTGACGACCTGTCCCGTAGGGCCCATGCCGTGACTACCCCAAGCCCACCTCTCGAAGGATAAGGGTTGGCGACTAGCACTAAAAGTGTAAACCTATAAGTGGGAGGCATTTTCCTTAGTACCTGTACGCACACACACGCCGAACAAAGTCCTGACTATGTTGTCATGAAATGTAAAATTGATAGTGATTTAAATAAGATTATGTAGTCTAGGAAAGACCCTAGGTCATCTCTCATGGAGCGTTGGTGGTTTTATAGTGTGAATTTTTAATAAGAAGAACAAAATAGGTTTTTTTTAAAACACTTTTAAGAAAGTGACTTAACTTAAAGAGTTGTAAAGTTCAAAGAAAAAATGGATTTTGAAAAATATGAGATAAATATTGATCATTTCTAAGTTACTATATCACTTTAAGAGTTTCTTTTTTCTCAATATATTATTAAATTGTTTTTTAATCCTTTGGTTGAGGGATGACCAAGATCTTGGTTTCCCACTTTCCTCTTAAAATAATGCCCTAAGAACCACCACTTGACACAAAAATCATGTTGTCAAGGTTTTTACATCAAGCATAGAATGTGGTCTACAAAATAATACTGAAATATCATGTATGTTTGAGAGAAAGAGGATGCTTGTGTTGTCCAATCAGAACAACTCAAGATTCCCACTTGAATCTCAACTCAATCGGTATTGAAATGAGAAATGTTTCACTTAATTAAACCAAATAAATGAATTCAAGAAAGAAGCATGTAAAGATTAAACATAAGTGAAATAATTCACACAAAAATCAAACCAAACCAATATAATATACAGTTTCAGAACTCCTTCTTCAAGTGTGTAGCTCCCTCGCAATGATCACCCATCATTTAGCTCGACATCGGGAGGAGGATGGAGCTTGTGTGGAACGTTTTCTTCATTATTGATTCCCCAATGAGGATAGAGGCCTCCAGAACATCCAAAACGAGGGGGAGACTCCTCCAAGACTCCAAATTTGAATAGCTTCACTTCTTGTTCGAACTCCCAAATGGGGTTCCCAAGGTGCTTTTTATAGCCAAAATGGGAAGTGGTTTTGGGAACCTAGATTTTGATAATCCACTTGGTGGATGGTTTTCGGCTACTAGAATGTCGAATATCCCTTTTGAAAAAACTGGAAAGTCAAATATCACCACTGAAAATTTGGAATCATTTGGACAATCACATCTTCAGATATTAACATCGTACATAAGGCCACTTTTGACTTTGTGCATATTCGGTGGTGTGTAAAGATCTATTCGGATGCCCCCATTAGAAGCGAAATCGGGATCGGGTTCCTTGAGATGAAATGTATATTATTAAATTTTGGACCAGCCCAAAACATTTCAACCCATTTGAATGCACAGTCTAGTAGAAGTGTGTGGATTAATCCACTAGTGTGCTTGGATCCTATGCAGTCTATCCCATATTTCTTGGACTTCATCATAGGTCCTTCAAATCACCTCCACCTTCAATGATATTATCAAAACAAGTAACATTACCCTTTTTAACAGTGATACAAATAAAATAACTAAATCAAACATGAGGTTCATTTTTTTATTATATTTGGAATTTATAATACAAATTTAGTTTAATACAATGGAGTAAGGGTGAAAATAACATAGTGAATCGTGGTACGATCACACCCCCACACCTAAATATTTTCACTCCTAGGAAAAGTTACATTTTCAGAAATTATGCATGTATATATTAAAAACATCATGACGATTTGACATCTGAGGAAATTTTAATTCATTAATGTAATGTGATTAATGCACAAACCACACCAATGAGTTCTTCCTAATGAAAATGGAAAAAGATGTCTCATAAATCATATCATAGTGAAATTCAAAGAGATTCATGATACCAAATTTATCAATGAATTGAGAAGTCAACCATGCCACTAACTCTCCATGTGTGTGTGTGAAAACCATTCCATGATATTCATTCCACTTTCAATCCAATAAATATAAGTTATTTTAACATTTTTCAGCTTAAAAGATTTTTTTCCACCAAACCATCCCTACATCCTTTGAAATCATATTTCAAGACCCACTCACTTAAACATTCCCAGAATTCAAACCATAATCTCTCGACCAAGATATCCCCATATGTTGCACATTTCATCACTCCCCTCATTTATTATTATTTTTTTCTGAAGTTAAATTTGGATCAAATCTCACACTCATCACTTAACCCTTGTTTGATCTCCTCACGACACTAATTGTAATAGTTATAATAAGATCAAAGGTTGAGGAGGAGTGGTTTTTGACCTAACCAAGACACAACCCAATTTTGTTTTGATTTTGATCTTTTTTATGGAGTACAATAGTTGGATATCAGGTACACATGCATAGGTCAATCTGGTACAATAATGAGACAGATTGGATAAGGAATGAACATATGGAAATATCACTTTAAGATGAAAAATATTAACCTAACATATATTTATTTTCAATTAATAATGAAATATTTAGAATTTTTTGTTTTGTTCCAAAATGTGTGGAGAAACTAGTGACATAGTTTTCTCAAAAATTACTCACACAAGGGGCATCAATCATCTTAGAGGTTTCACAGAGATACAACTATTTATATCATTTACAGAACACCAATTCACTAAAAATCACTTTCTAATGTTAAATTCATACAAAAATTAATTCCATAACAGTGTCAGATTTTCTTCAAATATTTAATCAACATAGAATAAAAAAATTCAACATGAATTTTTAGTAAGTTTCATGATTTTATTACCAGAAGGGGGAGTAAGAATAACATAAATAATGTAAAAAATAGAAGAATGAAAAAAATATGATGAGTATCTTAATAAACTAAACATGATGGGAAAAAGTGAAAATACCATAAATAAAGAGAAAATGAGAAGAAAGAAAAAAAAGACGATGAAAAATCCTAACTAATCTAGGAATGTACCCATCCCCCACACCTAAAGCTTGCAGTGTCCTCACTGTAATAGAAGAGAATGTGGGAAGGAAGGATAAACCCTGGTGAGTGTCATTCATATATTACTTCTTGAACACGTATTTCGTCTGTGGGGGACACTAAGATGGGTTCATGGATGTGCTTTAGCCACTGCCCACCGACAGTGAATGTTTGCTTGGTGTCTTCATTTTGAACGTCAAAAACACCAAATAGAGTGATGTTTGTAACAATGTGTGGTCTAAACCAATGATAACGAAGCTTACATGGATGCAAATTTAGACTTACATTGTATAGGAGGACCTCCTTCCCAATTTGGAATTAACGATGAAGGATCAAACGGTCATGGGAAGCCTTGGTTCACTCCTTGTAAATCCTAGAGTTATTATATGTATCTCTTCTCATTTCCTATATCTCATGAATCTACAACTTCCCTTGGGCACCCGGATCAGAATGATTAAAATGAAATTGTTTGATGGCCCAATAGGCCCGGTGCTCAATCTCAATAGTGAGGTGACAACTCTTTCTAAACACTAGCTGATATGTTGACATTCCAATGGGAGTTTTAAAGGCAATACAGTATGCCCATAATGAATCATCGAGTCTAAGACTCTAATCTTTTCTGTTGGGTTGAACTTTTTTTCAAGAATTTGTTTTACCTCTCCATTTGACACCTCAGCTTGACCATTGGTATGTGGGTGATATGTAGTATAAATTCGATGACCGACCCCATACTGATGAAAAAGTGATTGCATTGTTCAGTTGCAGAAATGAGAACCCTGGTCACTGATGATGAACCTAGGTAAGCCAAACCTACAAAAGATTTGGGGTCTCAAAAACTCTACAACTACCCTATAATCATCAGTCCTTGTAGCTTGTGCTTTTACCCATTTTGACACATAAACAACTACCAGAATAATGTAAATGTTTCCAAAGGAATTGGTAAATGGCCCCATAAAATCAATACCCCAAACATAAAAAATGTCATGAAAGAGAAATGGTTGTTCTGGAATTTCATTACTTTTAGAGACATTACCCATTCTTTGACAATGAGGAAAAGATTTAAAAAAACCATGGGCATCCCAAAAAATTGTAGGCCAAAAGAGACTAGAATCAAGGATTTTGAAAGCAGTCCATTGGGGACCAATATGTCCCCCATAAGCAAGACTGTGGAAAAAACTAAGGATAGATTGAAACTCGCTATCGAGGACACAACGCCTAAGGACTTGATCACTACATGTGTTCTAGAGGTAGGGTTCATCTCATATGTACCAACAAGACTCATTTTATAGATGAAGGACTTGTTTTTTATTAAAATCTGTAAGAATGGAAGATGATACCATATAATTTACAATTTTAACATACTGAGGAATAACATCTTGCACTCAGTACAATTGATCATCAGAACACATGTAATTTATAAGAATACAGTGGGGTGAGTGAATGTCCAAGGATGGGGGAATTCTACTGATATGGTTAGCCACCACATTCTATGCTCCATTTTATCTCTAATTTTTAGATTGAATTCTTGAAGGAGTAGCATCCATCGAATGAGATGTCATTTGGCATCGAGTTTCTTAAAGAGATACCAGAGGGTTTCATGGTCTAAGAACACAATAAATTTGGACTCTAAAATATATGATATGAATTTATCCAAGGAAAACACAATGTCAAGGAATTATTTTTCAGTTGTGGTGTAGTTTTATTTGGAGGGGTCCAAAGTACGTGAGGCATAGGCAATGACATGTGGATCTTGATCAACCATTTGTGACAAGACTGCCCCAACTGCATAGTTAGAGTAATCACACATGAGATCAAATGGTAAATCCCACTAGGGTGGTTGGATTACCGAGGGTGATGTGAGACTCCATTTTACCTAATTAAAATCTTCATCACATTTTCTTATTAAAAATAAATTCTTTTTCTTTTTGGAGTAGTCAGGAGAGGGGGTGCAATTTTACTAAGGTCATGAATGAAACGATGGTCAAATCCCACATGACCCAGGAAAGGCCACACATCCCATACATTTTTTTGGTAATGGTATGGAAGAAATGACATCCACTTTTGATTTATCTACTTTGATTCCATCCTCAGAAATGATTTGTACCAAAACTATACCGTGTTGCACAATGAAATTACATTTTTCATAAATTAATATGAGATTATTTTCAATACAATGGTGTAGGAATGAAGCAAGACTACCCAAACATTCATCAAAAGAAGAGACATAAAAAGTGAAATCATCCATGAATACTTCCATGAAATTCTCCATGTAATCTGAAAAAATACTAACCATGCATCATTGGAAAGTACACGGAGCATTGCACAAACCAAATGGAATCCTCCTATATGCAAATTTTCCAAAAGGGATAAGTGAAGGTCGTATTTTCTTGGTCCTTAGGGGAAATATGGATCTGAAAGTATCCAGAATACCCATCAAGGAAATAGTAGTAGGACTTACCTGATATCCTCTCTTCTATTTGGTTAATGAATGACAAAAGGAAAATTATCCTTCCTAGTGTGTCGGTTTAGACGACAATAGTCTATACCGACGCACCAATTATTCTGCACAGGAGTTAGAACCAATTCATTGTTTTCATTTTTGATTACTATAAGGCTGGTTTTTCAGTAACTACTTGAACGAGACTAGCCCATTGGCTATCAGAGATGGGGTAAATGATTCAAGAATCCAATAATTTTGTTACTTCCTTTTCACAAATTCTTTATGCTTTGGGTTTATTCAACGTTGAGATTGACTCACTGGTTTATCATCATCATTTAATAAAATATGATCTGTGAAAATTGATGGGCTAATACCAGGAATGTCAGCAATTTTCCATCCCAATTCTTATTTATACTCCCCCAAAAGTTCAAGAAGTCTCAATTCATGCTCTGGAGGGAGTGAACTAGCAATAATGTTGGGAAACATGTTTCTATTCTCAATATATGAATATTTTAAATCTTGAGGTAGTTGTTTCAGTTCCAATTCAGGTGAATTTTGGATGATGGGAGTGTGTGTACAAGTGAGAGGTTAATAATCTCATCTAACTACTCAATGGTATCATCCTCAGATAAGGAATGAGCTTTTACAAGCTTAGCAATATCATCTATGGTCATTGAATCATTGGTGTTCAATACATTATCATGTAATGAAAATGTATGACACTTTTTTAGACCACTACAACAATCAATACATGATTCATTACCTTGAATTTCAATCAATGAAGAAAACTCATAAATGGGGATTGGGGGAAAGAAAAGTTGTTTTTTCAGGGGAAGGGAGTGAATCAATTGAATTAATAGAGGGAGAGGAACGTTCTTCTAAGGGGTACTACATGGCATCAAGGATATAAAAATGAACTATGTCACCACTTAATTCCATAGATTATATACCATTATGGATATTAATTATGGCTTTGGAAGTTTTTAAAAATGGTCTCCCCAATATAATTGGGGAATTTCCATTCATCCTATCATCTTCTATTTGAAGAACATAAAAATCAGCAGGAAAAATTAAATTATGAACCTTCATAGGAACATCCTCTATCACACCAGAAGGTTGTGTTGTACTCTGATTTTCTATATGAACAACTATCCCAATTGGATTTAATTCCCTGGCCTATAATGTAGAGTAAATGGAGTGAGGTATAACATTTATAGATGCACCTAAATCAAGCATAGCATTGGAAAATGAATACTCTCCTATGGTGCATGGAATCGAGAAAGTTTAGGGATCATTACATTTTGTAGGCAATGATGGTTCTATCAATGTTGAGAAATTTCTCCCCACGTTTACCTTCTCATCACCACAAAGCCTCCTTCGATGTGTACACATCTCCTTTAAAAACATTTCATATCTTGGAATTTTATTCACAACATAAATCAAAAGAATTTTAACCAGTTCTTTTTTGAATGTTTTTAATCTTTCTTTATCACGTTCAGTTTCCTTTTGTTTTCATGGTTGGGTGGACCTTTGGAAAAAAATGGAATAGGAATGGTTGGGATAGGAGACTCTTCGACATACACACTCTTTCCTTTGGAAGGACTTCTCTCAAGAAAATAATTTTCTTCTCTCAGACCATTTTTATCAGTGGTTGGGATGGTGGTTTCTTCAGGAGGGAATGACTCTATTAGAGGTTTCATTTGGGTTCTATGATGAGTTACACTCTTAAGGGAGATGGTAGTGACATTACCTTTTTCTCTGGGGTTAACTACTTATTGAGTGGGTATTTCACCCGACTCATGACATTGAATTTCCCCCACTGAGTTATCTAGTTGTCCTAATTGGGTTTAGAGGTCTTGTATGGAAGCATGTGGTGTTTGTTGTAATTGGATATTGTTGGCAGCCATTTGTTTCATCATATCTTCTAGGCTAGGCTTGGTTTGGGGGGGGGGTTGGAAAGGCCTTTGGAGTGGTTGAGGACTTCTGGGTGGTGGTGGTGGATTACTATGCTGACCTTGTTGGATCCATGGCTGATGAAACTGGTTTGAATACCCCCCCCCCCGTTCCTATAATATTGGTTTTCTTTCCACCCTGAGTTAGATGGATAGTATGGTTCTTGCCTAAATGGTTGGTTATAGTGGTGTCCTAGGATGATTTCCTTACAACTCTCATAATTTTCTATCAATTGGGGGTATTGTTCAGAATAATTGGTGTCAGAAGAGCAGATTCTACAATGTATGGGAGGAAGAGATGGAGATTTCCCTTGGGAGATAGCAAGTTGTTGTAGAAGGGTACTTACCTCCTCAAACTTCATGTCCACCTTCTTCTCAAATTCAGTGCTTTTCACCTCATGGACACCATGAATTGGTACATTAGACCTTGAACCAATTTGTTGAGTTTTTTACGCCATTTTTTCAATTAAGGCCCTTTCAGCAATCAGGGTATTATCTACCAGCGCACCACCTGCAGCAGCATCAATCATGTTTCCATCAATAGGGATTAAATCATCAGAAAAATATTTTATTAAAAGTTGATCACTTATTTGGTGGTGTGGAAAAATTGGACATACTATTTTAAATCTTTCCCAATATTCATGAAGTGTTTCCCCTTGAGATTGTCTTATCCCACAAATTTTTTTCCTTATAGTATTATTTCGAGAGGCTGGGAAGTATTTTTAAAGAAAAAGGCATTTCATGTCTGCCCAACCTCTTATTGGTGAATTAAAATAATAAAGCCAGTCATTTGAAGTGCCTTTTAATGAAAAAGGAAATTTCTTATGCATTAATTGTTCTTCATCCACATTTACAGGTTTTAATATAGAACACACAGTATTATATTCTTTTAAATTCTTATGTGGATCGTCTCCAGTAATTCCATGAAATCTTGTTGATAGATTAATTAAACCATATTTTAGTTCAAAATTGGGTGCCTCGCCTTGTAATTGAATGTATGTGGGTTGGATATCGACATTAGGAGAGGTTTGTTCTTTTAGAGTTCTATTGTTTTCATCCATGTCATACCAGTTTATTTTAGTTTTGATGTTGGTTCCAGAAGAAGAAGATGAAGTATCAATAAGAGTGTTGTTGCTTTGTGTGTCCTCCTTCAAAGGGTTCTTTTGTGCATCACGAGGTCAATGATTTAAGATACTCTCCATTTCGGGTTTGAAAGGTGGTAAATAGCCTAGATTGGAAAGCATCATACAAAAGACCTACACAAGAAATAAATAAGAACACAAAAATATAAGAAAAGGTACAATATAAAACAAATAAATATTAACAACATTTGAAAAAAAACTTATAAAAACACGCACTCAAAACCAAAGCGCTCCCCAAAAACGACACAAATATTTGTCTGTTTTGTCATGATATGTCAAATTGATAGTGATTCAATGAAGATTTTGTAGCCTAGGGTAGACCTTGTGTCATCTCTCAAGGAGCATTAGTGGTTTTATAGTGTGAATTTTTAATAAGAAGAACAAAAGAGGGGGTGGTTTGAAAACAATTTTAAGAAAGTAACTTGACGAAAAGAGTTGTAAAGTTGAAATACAAAGTGGATTTTGAAATATATGCAATAAATAGTGATCATTGCAAAGTTACAATAACAATTGAAGAGTTCTTTGTTCTCAATTGGTTATTAGGTTTTGTTGTAATCGTTTGGTTGAGGGATGACCAAGATCTGGGTTCCCCTCTTTCCTCTTAAAATAATGAACAAAGAACCACCCCTTGACACAATAATGGTGTTGTCAAGGTTTGGACCTCAATCATAGAGTGAGGTCTACCAATGTTTATTTAAATATCATGTATTTGTGAGAGAAAGAGGATTCTTGTCACTACTACAAAATCAGGATATATCAATGGTTTTAAATCGTAGCTATAGGCCCAAAAACCGTGGCTATAGGCCCAAAAACCGTGGCTATAGGTTATAGCCAGAGTTCCTACAACCGTGGCTGGTATTGGCATGGCTATAGGGTAAAACCTATAGCCACAGTTCCCAACCGTGGAACCAACCATAAAGCCACAATTTTTAACCTGTGGCATAGGATAAAATTACTCATCTCCTATAGCCACAGTTTCAAACGTGGCTATAGACCTAAAGCTATGGTTTAAAACCGTGGTTATAGGCTTACACATTTTGTAAAAAAAATAGCACCGTTCAGCTAGTGCTGGTCCCTTGCATCCTCCTCATAGCCCCTGCAAATCCCCCCCACTCTTCCCCTAGCACCCCACATGCACCTTAAAACCCCCTCCCCCATTCAACCATCCCCCAGTAGCCCCCTTCCCACCCTGGAAAGACCCCACTCACCACCTTGGATAGACCCCCCCTCCTGGAAAGACCCCCCTGGACGCCCCCCTGGATAGCCCCCCTAGACACCCCCTCCTTCCTGAAACCCCAACTGGATAGACCCCCCCCCCCCCATGATAACCCCACTCGGATAGCAGCCCCCCTGCTAGACACCCCTTGCACCACCCCTCCTGGACCCCCCCTCCTGCACACCCCCTCCCTTATGGATAGACCCCCCCCCGGACCCCCTAGACTGACCCCCTCCCCCTCATGGACACCACCATCCTGGAAACCCCCTAGAAACCTCACCAGGACAGTAGTCCTCCCCCCCCCCCCCCACTGCTGGACAACCCTTGCACCACCCCTGTTGGACACCCCCCCTCCTGGACACCCCCTCCCTCATGGAAACCCCCCCTGGGAAACCTCCCCGGACAGCATCCCCCCCTCCACCCCCTGGACAGACCCCCCTGGACACCCCCCTCCCTTATAGAAACCCCTTATACAACGCCACCTAGATAGCACCCCCCCCTGCTGGACAACCCTTGCACCACCCCTGCTGGACACCCCTCCCCCTTTTATACACCCCTCCCTCATGGAAACCCTCATGGACACCCCCCAGAACCCCCCCCCCCCCCGGACAGACCCCCCCCCCCCCCTCCTGGAAGCCCCCCTAGACAGACCCCCCTCCTACTGGACACCCCTTTCACCACCCCTACTAGACACCCCCACCCCGCTGCACAGCCACCCTTTCACCCCACTCTTTACGCCCCCCCCCCTCAGACAGACACCCCCCACCCCGACACCCCGTTGCACAGCCCCCCTTGCACCCCACCCTACCCCCCCCCCCCCCCCCCGCACACCTGCACAGCCCCACTACACAGTCCTACACAACACCCCCCATACCCCTTGCACCACCCCTTCTTGGTGTAATTTTGGAATGGCACTAAAACAGGAATGATTGTGTCCTGGTTAACACATAGAGACCATAGGTGTAGGGAGTCATAATGTCCTAGGTGTGGTAACATGAATCAAGCCTAGGTGTGGTATCATGAATCACCAGATAACACAAACCACAAGATTATGGCTTTTACTACATCATGTCGTATACTTTGGTGCATATTTACAATAATCTACAACTTTCATGTATGCATCATAGGTTTTATTCAAATCATTGAAAATAATTGTGAAATGATAATAAGTCTTTTATATATGATCATTATATAAACACCCTCAAACATTAAGAGAAATTATTGTACCAAAATTGTGAGAAACTGGAAGCCCTCTATGGGTGTTTTGGTGGACATATTAAAGTTGTGAAAGATGAGAATATCTGTTTAGGAGGTGGATGACTAAATAATGATGTGGCCATGGAGATGGTTGTTTTGCCTGATGATTAACTACTCGATGCTACGGTGTCAAGAAGATGGGTATTTCATTGGGAGTGAAGTCCTGGGAAGCACTCTAAATGATATGGAAATAGTGGTCATGTTGTATAGCATTGATAATCATATGGCTGATAATGTCATATGAAAATGTTGTGCATAAGTCTTTCCTAAAAGTATTCAAATATCTAAAATATGACTTTGGTTGACTATGTGATCAGAGAAGATGTGAAAATATAGTCTAATAGGTGGGATTAACACCCCCCCCCCCCCCCCGCACACCCCATGCAACCCCTTGCACCCTCCCCTTACCCCTTACAGTCCCCCCTGCTAGCCTAAAGGTGGTTCCTGATACCCCTAATCAAGATACTAGTACATGGGTATCGAGAAACCCCCTTTGGGAAGGATTTTTCCCATTAATATTAATGTGAAAATAAACAAACAACGGAAAAAATAATTAAAAATCCTTACAAACATAGTATAAGAAAATATCTATAAAAGGATATAGATTTAGCTGAAATAACCCAATTTGGAAAAGGATAAATAAATATAATAGGATAAAAACGACCGATAAAACAATCCAAAATAAAAATAGACAGAGAAACAAACCCAAAAGAGCTCTGATAACACAACATGTAAAATCTGACCACTCATCGCTTCCCACTCATCTATTCATAAATAAACCCAAACCAATGAACTAAAATATACATCCAATTTCACCCATGATTTTTAGAAACGCAAAAAAACCCATAAGGAAACGTACCTCAAGTGAAACGATGAACCCCCTGGATAGCAGCCTGCCCTACTGGACCCCCTGGATAGCCCCCCCCCCCCCCCCACAAGAAAGCATCCCCCCTACACATTCATTGCACATATCCTAAGGGATCCGTAGTTAAGCAGATTGACCAAACAGGTGCTTTTCCCTTAGATGTACCTACCAAATCATGAACTGTAGAGGATTATTTACCTAGTGTTGAGAGAGTTTTTTTCCCAGTGCCTTCATATTTTGTATCCATATTATATTTATAATATTTTAGAGAAATACTTCTTTTAGATTTCATTGGAATTTTGAGTTAGCAGGAACCTCCTATTGATGCATCTACATGTAGTTCTCCACCTCCCTCGGTATTAGTTGATGCTGATTCGATCTAGTCTATAGTCAAATAGTATCTCCATGTTGTTATAGGTGATGTGCATTCATCACATCGGGATTAACTGAGTCTGATTCTGTAGAATGGGTTTTCATAGAATAGGTTGACCAGTTGAAAGTGATAACAACCCTACTCAAGATATTCATGTAGGATAAGATTTCTGTAGTAGTATGGAGAGATGAGGAAATATTATATTCGACCTTTTCCATCTTATGAAGCCTATCCTATTTATATCCAATACTCTAGTGGTTGCCGGCTGTAATCCAAAAGTGAATCATTAAAGTGGACTCCAAAGTCCACACTGCTACAGTGGTCACTGTTGCTATAGTCCTTGTAAATTCGGAGCTCGACCTGCGACAGTTGCATGCCACAAGCATTCGGCCCAACCGGATCGAGCTACACCAATACAAAAATCTCCCTTGTTGCATCCCTTGATGAGAAGGAGGTTAAGAGTGACCTTTTTTCTCTAAATCTTGAGAGTTTGTCTTGTCCTGATGGGTTCACAAATTTATTTTTTATGTTCTATTGGGACATAGTTCGTGATGGTATCCTTAATGCTTTGAGGGAGTTATTTAACCATGCCTTAATGCCCAATGTAATCAAATCCAATTTTATTTCCATAATCCGAATGAAGGAAAATTTTGTGGATGTAAAAGATTTCAGACCTATTGCTATTGGGAATACCTTTCCAAAATTAATTAGAAAAATTATTGCTATGAGGTTAGGTCCCATTGCCCGTGGGTTTATCTCTTCAAATAAGCCCCCGGAAAGCCCTTGGACACCCCCCTGGATAGCCCTCCAAGACACCCCACCTTCACCATGCCCCCTTCCCTACAGACCACCCCTGGAAAGCCCCTCCTAGACACCCCACCTGCACCCGCCCCCTACCCTACAGACCCCTGACACCCCCCAGATAGCCCTGGGACACCCCACCTTCACCCTGCCCTGCAGACCCCCCCCCCCCGGATGGCCCTTAGGCACCGCCCTAGACCGTCCCTCCTAGACACCCCACCTGCACCCTCACCCATGCCCTGCAGATCCCCCCGGCACCCCCCCAGGGACATCCCTTGGACACCCCACCTGGACAGCCCCTCTTAGAAAATTCTATATCCACCAGTACCTTCACTTAAATATGAAAGAATTCTAAATGAACAATGCCTTGAAACTTTTTAAAGAATAGTCTTTGTCTGGGTTAGTCTGAATAATAGACTTCCACCACATATAACTCAGAACCTATAGTAGGATGGTTACAAAAATAACCATAAGAGACTCATAAATATAAAGCTGGATAAAAATATCCTCAACCTTCAGCACCAAAACCAATTCATCCTAAAAATCTTGTTACCCAAGAATTATTGTGGGGCTACCATCATGATTCTAGGGTTCCTAGGTGTGCCTTCAAGATTGATTTAATCAAGGATTTTGATTCGGTCAGTTGTGAATTCTTATGGGATGCTTTGGATCTACTCGGCTTTCCTGCTAGGTTCTCGTCTTGGGTTAAAAGATGCGTCTCTAGCCCAATGTTCTTGGGGAACATTAATGGTTGTATACATGGGTACTTTTCATGGAAAAGAGACCTCAAGCAAGGGGATCCGCTGTTGCCTTTACTTTTTGTGATTTTCATGGAGTTTTACTTGTCCGTCTTGGAATGCATGAGGATGGGGGACGGTGTGGTGGTTGGTGCGGGAGGGAGTGGCTGGTGCGAGTGGGAAGGTAGGAGGCAGGGGGATGGTAGGGGGCTGGTGCGGGCTGGAATAGGTGGCAGGGGGCTGGTGTGGGCTGGATTGCAGGTGGCTGGGGGCTGTTGGGCATGTGGGAGGGGCTGGTGTGGGATGGGATGTACGAGGCTGGGGGCGGGTGAGGGCTTTAATTGGTGGCTAGGGCTGTTTTGCAGGTAGTAGAGGGATGGAATAGGTGTTTTGCAGGAGGTTAGGGGTGGTGGTTGGTGTGGTGGATGGTGTAGTGGTCATTGTGTGCTGGATTTCAAGTGGTTTGGGGCTGGTACGGGGTCGAATGCAGGTGGAAGGGGGATGTAATGCTGGTGGAAGGGGGCTGTTGCGTGCTGGTGGTAGTGGGATGAAATGATGGCGGAGGGGGGATGGTGTGGGCTGGATGTGGCTGGATCTGGACCAAATCACGTCATTACCGTGGCGTGACCACGGCGTGTTGGCTTGGTCCGGCGACATCTGCAGGGCAGCATCTTCCGACCAGGAGCAAATGGAGCGGGAGGAGGCGGAGCAACATTCCGGTCGTCGCCCTGCTGGCAAAAAATATGATTAGTAAGTCTCAACATTGATCAAAAGACTCATGGAATACTATCACTGTGAACTGCCACCAGGTGTTATCCTAGAGCAGGACCAAATCAAGGCATTACCGCGGCGTGACCGCGGCGAGACCGCAACATGATCGCGGCGTGACCGGGATGTGTTGGCCCGGTCTAGTGACATCCCAAGGGCAGCATCTTCCAACCAAGAGTGAAGGGAGCGGGATATGGAGGGGTAAAATTCTGACCATCGCCTCACTAGAAGAAATTGTGATTAGTCAATCTCAACATTGATAACAAGACTCAGGGAATACTATCACTGCGAACTACCGCGGGGAGTCTTCCTAGGGAAAGGCCAAATCACGGCATGACCACGGTATGATCGCGGCATGACCGCGGTGTGTTGGCCCGGTCCAATGACATCCACAGGGAAGTATCTTCCATCCAGGAGCGAAGGGAGCGAGAGGAGGCGAGGCAACATTCCGGTCATTGCCCCGCCGGTAGAAATTTTGATTAGTCAATCTGAACATTGATCACAAGACTCATATAATACTATCACTGCAAACCGCCGCAGGGTGTCATCCTGGAGCAGGGCCAAATCACATCATTACCGCGGCGTGACCGCGGCGACACCGTGGCGTGACTGTGGCGTGACTGCGGTGTGACCCCGGCGTGACCGCAGCGTGACCGCAACGTGTTGTCCTGGTTCTGTGACATCCATGGGGCATCATCTTCTGGACAAGAGCGAAGGGAGCGGGAGGAGGCGAGGAAACATTCCGACCGTCACCCGCTAGCAGATTATAGAACAGATCAACTATTAATATGTTATAACAAGGGATCACCAGAGAAGGTTATAGAGAGTTGCACAATGACGCAACATCTAAAGGGAAAAAACAATGGAATAGAATCATAAAACCTATACAAACCATTTACAAATTCATTCACTTTTCCTAAAATGGAAATTTTATTTATAATATTCCATGCATAAAAAGGAATGTGTCATGGTAAAGGAATATGCCTACTCGGGCAATGTCATTTCAGTTAAATGAGTATGGTAATCCAATTTATATTATTCAAAGTAAACAAAAACTAACTAGAAACAAAACAAACACCAACAAGAGTCATATGAAAGACACAAACCAAATATAAACATGATACAAACAACTATCACTACTTGTTGGTTTAGAAGACAGCGTACCTCCGTTGGAGGGGTTTTATTATAAAATCATTGCATTTCTTTTTCACACAATTCATTTAATTGTATTTAACATTTATTCTAAAACTCATTCAGCACAAATCAAATGAAATAATTTAAGAAACTAGATCAACATAACTATCACTATGAGATTTCATAGATAGTGCACCTCTTTTGGAGGGGTTATATTATAAAAACATGGTTTAATTTATCAAATGAAACAATTATATTAAAGAACACTTATTCAAGATATGCAATTCAATATAATTAAGTAGAATTAAGAAAGAATCTAAATTAAATTTAAAGAATTATTGAATTAAAGAGTCTAGAATAGGGATCCTACTCAAGGTGGAACCAAACCATCCACTTCAGCTCTTGGATATTTCTAGCTAAAAGTTTTTTCTCCCCCACTAGGTATACACACCTTCACACACATGCAAGGACACCTAGCCCCTATGCACACACCGGCATGGCCATGAGCATGTTCAAAGGGATCCTTGCACATATGCTTATAAGCATATACCAGTCTCCACTCACCTGCGTATGCATTTATATATATATATATATATACATGGTCACACATAGCCCCATAGGTGCATAATCACTACCATGGTTGACTATACACGTAATGGGGGAACCCACATACATATACTTTCTTACCTATGCACACACAGGATAGTCACCCTTAACTTGGCTACTCGAAACCAATGAGCAGTGATCAACACACTACACAAAGGATATTAGGAACATTAAATCACATAAAGGATGCTACCTAACTAGTGAGAAACCAACCAAAAACACTAAATCCTTACCTCGATTGGGAGAAAAAAATCCACCCAAACCAACACGAAATGATCCAATGCCCTACTGAAAACATAATATGGAGTGAAAAACACTGAAATCCCTAAATACAAGAGGTGAGAGACAACTAGTAACCATATAATATTACCTCAAATCAAATCTAGCATAATGAATCAATATGAACCCCATTTTCCCCCCATCATAGAATATAATTACCCTTTGTCCACAGAAAAAAGTAAAAGACCTAAGTGGCCAATGCGATAAAGAAAATAAAATAAAAAATAAACTAAAACATATCTGTCTCATGTAACTATACACATCACCACCCAACATATAAGAACCACAATTCCCCATGGGTCAAATCATGTTCTTTCAAGCAAGGGGGAAATAGATCCATGTTTCAAAATGATACTATCAAATATTACATTCCTATTAATTAAAAATTATTCTCCCCTACCCTGTAGACCACCCCTACCCTGTAGAACTCCCCCCTCCCCCCACCAACAGCTCCCCCACCCCGCACTAGCACCCCCACCCCCTTCCCACCCCCCTGCACCCCCTCCCCCCAAACACCCCCCCATCCCAACTCCTTCATGGACAAACCCCCCCTCCCCCTGGACACCCCACCCCCTTCCTAGATAACCCTCCCTCCTAGACAGACCCCCCTCCTGGACAGACCCCCTCCTGGACAGACCCCCCACTAAGTTTTGACTTTTAGTAACATGGGTGTGGGATATGAATATTGACCTAGATAGTTTTCATTCCCTCATGCATTATACTACTTAAAGCCTTAGTATTTCTAATAAATGAAAAACTCTGGTCAATCAAACATTAGTACCTAGATCTATCATTGATGTTGTCTTACACCACAGACACATCTCCACACACACTCCCCTTCGAGATACCAAGAAGTATCATATTCACATTGAACACGTCGATTGCCAACTATATGGGTGACCCTAAACTAAATCCCCCAGTGACCTACTATCACCACCTCCTTGGAGATCATCCAAATAAATAGAAACATTCTCAATGGTCATCTCACCACCTCACTCTATCATTTCAATGGACCCCGCATGTAACCACAATGTGAATTCTCATGCACCAATTCATTCCCATAAATCCATGATTACACTACTCTTTACTATAACATAGTGATTCCCCCATGAGTCAAGGTCCTCCAGGACTAGACACACATTCCATCACATTTTCCCCATTCTTACATCCTTAAAAACACCATCAACTATCTCACATTCTTGTATCGAATATTGATCATTTTTCTATCATATTGATCTTCCTCAACATCATCATAAGAATATTTGTCTTGATCTTAATTATATTTAATCTTTAGATCTGTAATCACTTCCGGTGCCAACATAAATGCCCTTACCTCTTCCACAGATTTCTTTATTTTACCAAAAGATCTGGAAGCCAATGGAATTGATATATTTGAATAATACTTACGATGCTATTTTCTTTTCCTTTTACTGACAGGATAATTTCATGAGTCACAGATGTCATTATTCCAAGTCTTTAAGCCAAACCCAAATGGAACTATCGCATGATGAACTTACTCATAGTCTAAAGAAAATTCAGAATCTACTTATTAATCACTCGGATTTGATTCTGATTAGATATTTGAAACAACCTACTTCCTTTTCCACCTAGGAATGACTATATTTCACCCTTAAGGATATTTATCACCCTCGATATTTTCATTCAAATGTTTTAAATGGTTGTGAATATGAATTGAGTTGGGGGGGGGGGGTCTCACATCTCAGAAGACAACTACATTTCAGAATCACTTGTATCTGGACCATAAAATGTCTAAGGATTCAGTTCTACCACATTGTTTTCCAAAAAAATCTATAATAATACTAGAAAAACCAACCTATAATGTTGAAATATGAACTGGATCTAATGGAATCGGACTACAGACATTCAAAATTCTGAAAGTAGTGATCATAACAACACCGTCATCAAGCTCCTTCCCTTTGCACCCATTTATAGAAGTCACGGATTAGGAATAGGGGGATATTACAGTGGAAGAGCTTTGATATGCCTCTCCCAAGACTTGAATATCCCACATTGAGCTCTCCAAGTCTTTACTCAAACTAAAAAAGATATATGTGACCCTTAGTTCTAGTTGCAGTGACCTAACCCCCTTCCGGTGAGAATCATTTATTATACTGCCTTTGATTTATGAGTTACCTATTGAGAGGCCTACATGATGTTGAACATTCTCCCAAAGCTAGCAGTTGGATAGATCATGACCCATGTGTCTACATGATGAACAGAAGTCATCCCAATATTCATAGTAGACCTGCTACTTCCAAAAAATATCCCCTTCAATATCAATGCAGATAAAATCCATTTTTACCTTTGATACATCGACCTCAACATTTGTTTTAGGAGAAAATTGGTGGAATAAAGTTATGGTGTGATTATTAGTATAGAAGAAGTGGCCCAAAATATTACCAATCAATTTTAGAATCACAATATTCTTGTAACGCCCCAACCCCAGCTACCCAGAGTCGGTGCATTACTTCGTAACATTGGCATGATCACAAAAGATCAAGTCTCGAAAGACCGATTAGTTTAGTAGCCTTAGAAACACTAGATACATTCATAAACGTTACATTACACCATATAGTGAAAAACTACAATAACAAAGTCTCCATAGACCACTCTCATATCCTCTTCTGACAATCCCTACAGGTCATTCATAAAATACTTCTTCACATCCAGGAAAATATTAAAACATTGAAAGGGGTGAGCTCAGATGCTCAGTAAGGATAACAATATTGCGGAATCTTTCATAAATAAACATAAAAATTTAAGGCAATGTATAACTAAAACAAAAGCCTTTTAAACTTGAACATCAACATAATATGGCAAAAGTAAAATGAGATAATGCCATTCACTTCTTCACATGGATATTCTACTGGTCGAATAATCACATGAAATATCAATAACCACTTTCATAATGAGGGAATGTATAATGCTGGACATTCTGAAACATTTTGTCAAGGCCTCGGCCAAGACGTCTAAAATGATTAAGGCCTCGGCCAAAACCATAAATCAAATTGGGAAAGGGCCTCGGCCAATTCCACGTCTAGTTGTCTCATGAGACCTACCGATGCATCGAGGAGCTATAGCGGGCTCCACCCGTCACTTATTAAGTCCAATACATTCCTCATATGAACAGGTTTAAACATCTCATAAACCATAACATAATCGTATCACATAAAACATGCATAAAGGAATCATAACATTTCCACATTTCAATCAAAAGATATCAATACAACACATTGATATAATAAAAATGCTTTCAAAACCATTTTTAATACCAAAACAAAAGAAAAGTATAACATGGTATTTATTTTTCATTAAAAAAAGGGTATGGCTTGTAGAGGAAGCCGATACTCAAATAGTGGTCACGGCAGCGGAGAAGTCATTGTCGCCGCATACGTACGACAAAAACATTCCCTTTTGTCGTTTAGTAAACGCTTCGTATAAAAAAGATTCCTTTTGAATAAACGTAAAAGTCAAAGTGGTTTATACACCATATAAAAGAAATTTGTGTATAAAACCAAATATGCCTCAATGAAAGGAGATTGAGAAGAAGTCATTACAAAGACCATTTTTAAAATAAAATAGATATATTATGTGTATTCACTATAGGTACACATAAAGAAAGTAAAAATACAAAATAAGACATAATAATATCATGACATAATTTGAAAGTAGGAGATTAACCCAAAGAATGGAAGTTGGGTTAAGAAGTTCCCTTACCTTGCGTTTTGTCCTGACTCGACCGTTCTTTAACCTCCTGAATAATATACTAGAGTTAATTTCTATTTACTTAAGAACCTTTTTCATGTTAATTATACCTTTTATATCACTTATTACCATGTTATGAACATTATGTAATTATTTAAGTTAATAACGGTCGTTTTGTCGATCTTTGGTACTTGAGTCAATAATAAACTTCTTATAATTACAAGTTTTTTATGTGGTAGAATATCAATTATCTCCAGAATTATATTCATGATTTAGATGTCATATATATCATATATATCCATTATATACATTCATTTATAATATTATGTAACATTTAGAGGTAAGAAATGAAATGCACCGTTCATGGAGACGGTAAGCCGTACGTATGCATGAACGCTACTTTCATTTCAATTTCATATTTAATGGAACGAAATCATAATGATATAAATGTATAATATAATTACAGTATAATATAGTGTATAATACCATTTACTCCATCCTTTATACATCCCACATGTGGCATTAACGAATCAAATCACTTTGAGGGGGCGGTAGTCCGCACTTCCTAAAATAAAATTATCGCGTTTTACCCATAATGGAAATCATAAAGTATGCCATAAATGAGAAATACAGAAGCATAAGTAAAACATAAACATATTATATATCATATATAAAAATAGTGACATCTTAATGGCCACCTTTGAAGGTGTTATATGAGTGTTGAACAATCATCGTTTCGTGAGGCAGGAATTTTCCATCCACAGAAACCGTATGTTCTTTAACCATTGGACGAAGGTGTGTGTAAGTGTAAACCAAATACTTATCATAACAACATCCTAGTATATTTTAGATACTGGTGTTGTTGCAAAAGAAAGTAATGAAAAGAGTTTAAGGGGTTGGAGAAGCAAAATAAAACAAAACAACATTAGAGAAGACATTACCTTAAAAATCGGGTAACTCTTTTTGATTTGAGCCAAAGGCTTCCTTGGGAAGAATTCTGCCCAAAGTGAGGCTTCTAGAAATAATAGAGGGATGTTGGGAGAGTATTTGGGCAGAGGTTTTCCGAGCCAAATGTCTTGAAAGTGTAAATGAGGTGGGAGAGGTGGGGGCCTTTTATAAGTGGAGAGGAGGGGCTCTTTTGGAAATATTGAAATGTTACATTATTACACAATGATTTTCGGATTCTAAAGGTCCCACACTTATATAATTCGTGGATAAGGTGATAAGGGTTCGAAATATACCCATCCAATAGTCTTTTGACAAGTGTAAGTCTTGGATTTTACATTATCTTTTCATTTTATTAAAATCGTTAAATAATGAGGTCATCGCTGCATCATAATGATGTCATAAATAATTTAATTTATTTAATGTCTAAAAATTATAAAAAAATACTATGATGTATGAAATCTCTTTAGCTTTCTAATTAATATTTATAATCAAATTTTGGACTTGTGTAACCCCACTTAAAAACTATTTTAGTAAAACAACTCATGTTTGTGTCAATTTAATTTTAACATTAAATATATATATATTAATGTCATTTTCCAACCAAAGTGGCTCCATGGGGTCCCCAAGTTTACCCATGGGTTGTCTTGGTCGGCCATGACTCATCCAATAGGAGTAGGAAAAGTTTCAAGCTCATCTCATATTATTAAAACATTATTTTTACCTTAAACTATACTAATTACCTCTAATCGCGATTAAGAACTTAAAAGTTACTATTCACAAAAAAATTATTTTGATCTCATTGAACCAAATTTTACTTCTTAATGACAACCATGTATGTCGGATTTTTGAAAATCAAATCACAGAAGTGGTAATATTTCATTTAAACGAAAAATCAGTTATTTAACTACCACTTAGTGGTTTCACTATTCATCAAAAATTGAAGTTTTTCAGAACAATGCCAAAATTTCACCATAAGCTATAATTGATATTCCGAATTCAAAAATTATGTCCATTTTGAAATATAAAATTTCAATAAATTTAAAAAGTGGTTATTAATATTCATAATGGCTACTTTGATTAGTTGCATTGTGTTAGAACTCGATGTTGCGTACAATGCAAGCTATTACATTATTGAATGAGAAGCGTATCATGGAAGCTCGGAGTGTTACATTCTCCCCTCCTTCAATAAATTGCGTCCTCGCAATTTGAAATTTTTCTTTGTAAATAAAAAGGTTGAAAAGTGAAAATACCTTTGTGGAAAACCCACATCGGAAATAAGATTAATAAAATTTAGCCTTAATAAGAGGGAAAGGGAAATGAAAAAGTCACGACCCAATTATGATCTCGATTAGGAGAACATTGGTGGCAATTAAAGACATATAATTGGAGGAAAAACGTAAATATTTGTAGGGAGTGATTGAGGTCATCAATCACAATCATCTGTCAAATTGAGGGCCTCAAAGCCTTCAATCTATGTTGATTTAAAATATCATCAGTTCAACAAGACATAAGGTATTAGGATAACACATTTTTTTTGTTTTAATAACCCTTTACTAAAGTTTAAGAATTAATTTATTCATTGAATAACAGATAGGTATATAAATGTTTATGCTTGACAATTAGAGTTTCAACCTTCAACTCATCTTTCACTCAAAAAGATAATAGAACTCAAAAATATTATACTTATCCTAATTGTATAAGGTTCCAAATGTTAACACATACCATTTAGATTAGTAAAATTATTTTGTAATAACCAGGGACTTCTTGTAGGCTAGTGGTAGGAAATATAGGCCTGTCGCACTATGATTGTGGGTTCGATTCCTGCAGCTTTGTCCGACGCGACGGGTTATGCCCCACCCTGCAGGTTGTCCTTTTCCTAAAACTATAGTATTATAATATTCCAAAAATAATCTTCATAATTTTTTTTAACCTTAAACAATACAATCCAAAGATCAACTTAATCCACTCCAACCTTTATAGTTATCCAAAATACCTCTGTCCAACTCACATTCCAAATTTTATAAGGAAGGTAAACATAATGAAGATCCTTTTTCTCATGTAACATCATGTGAACACCTTCATCATGTATTCTTTTTAAACATACAAAATTACCATGATCCCTTATTCCTTATAGAATACTAGATATACTTCTTCTATCCAAAAATGTATACAAAACATCAATCAGTTTCAAGGAAGTTAAGTATATCCAATATAATTTATCCAAATCAATCACGTCTTATTCCAAAATCACAATCTCTGTATCAGAACCATATTATGGTTTATCTTTCTCTCAACCATATATTTTCCAAAAATTTAACCTACTGTGGAGTCACTTTTCTTGGTTCCACACAATCTCAAGTCCTTGATGAAATAGTACTGCAGTACAATCCTTATATACTCCATAATTATTATAACCAGTACATCATTGATACAACACTCAAATTACAAAATTCTTTAATAACAACATAAGAACTCTAATCATTACTCCTCATCTGTGGTAGTATCATAACTTGATTATTATCCAATAACATCATTTGGGGCATACTCTGATGATTTGGACATTGGTTTGCATAGTATCCCCAATCCTTGCAAAAGAAGCATTGTACATTTGAAACCATTTTCTTACCCTTGCAGTCACGCACTTTGTGTTCTTTTTCTCTACACTTATAACAAACTCCCATTCCCTTTAGGCAAGTTCCATGATGTTTCTTCCCACAATTACCACATATTGGAAAATTCTTCTTTCCCCTCATCCCTTTATCCATCATTCTCTCTTCCATCCCTTTCGTCTCTTGCATCGCTTCAAAGCCATAGGACTCAGAGAATTCTTTACTTATCTTATTAACACATGATACTATTTCTTCATATGTTGAGAACACATGGGAGACTATTTCCCTTTTAAATGTTGGATTAATACCGTGAAAGACACGATCCTTCTTACTCTTTGGATCATACGTACTGCTGGAGTTCACATTCCTTCTACTGGGCGCCATTTCTATACAATGGCATAAACTATATCAGTTTATGAATCAAAATACATAATCCCATACTTATAAAACACTTAACATAAATTGAACTATTTATGGATATAATCCATAATCATAAAAATGTTTTCTTTGAGGAAGTATATACTCATAAACCCTTCATAATGATTTGTAAAGAAAATGAGAGTTATCCTAAGCATATCCCCCGGGACTGTCGTAACCAAGAGTGCAGCAAGGCCCGTTGTCGTGCACCAGTTCCCGTTCGAGTCTAGCTCATAGCGATGTTTGCGGGTTTTACCCCTAGGTACATCTGTGCCAAAGCCGCCTCTACCTGCTCGTATCCAGACAGGGATGTATTGCTCGGAAAACTCATAACATCTCTATAATACCAAAATTCTAGGAAGTTCTTCTATACTAATCCTTAAAGTCTATCTTCGGGCTATGTGCTCTAATCAAAGTTTATCTAAATCTAGCTTCCATGGTTAGTACTAAACTTCCTCTGATACCAACTGTAACGCCCCGGCCCCAGCCACCCAGAGTCGGTGCATTACTTCGTAACATTGGCATGATCACAAAAGATCAAGTCTCGAAAGACAGATTAGTTTAGTAGCCTTGGAAACACTAGATACATTCATAAACGTTACATTACATCATATAGTGAAAAACTACAATAATAAAGTCTCCATAGACCAATCTCATATCCTCTTCTGAAAATCCCTGCAGGTCATTCATAAAATACTTCTTCACATCCTGGAAAATATTAAAACATTGAAAGGGGTGAGCTCAGATGCTCAGTAAGGATAACAATATTGCGGAAGCTTTCATAAATAAACATAAAAATTTAAGGCAATGTATAACTAAAACAAAAGCCTTTTAATCTTGAACATCAACATAATATGGAAAAAGTAAAATGAGATAATGCCATTCACTTCTTCACATGGATATTCTACTGGTCGAATAATCACATGAAATATCAATAACCACTTTCATAATGAGGGAATGTATAATGCCGGACATTCTGAAACATTTTGTCAAGGCCTCGGCCGAGACGTCTAAAATGATTAAGGCCTCGGCCAAAACCATAAATCAAATTGGGAAAGGGCCTCAGCCAATTCCACATCTAGTTGTCTAATGAGACCTACCGATGCATCGAGGAGCTATAGAGGGCTCCACCCGTCACTTATTAAGTCCAATACATTCCTCATATGAACAGGTTTAAACATCTCATAAACCATAACATAATCGTATCACATAAAACATGCATAAAGGAAACATAACATTTCCACATTTCAATCACAAGATATCAATACAACACATTGATATAATAAAAATGCTTTCAAAACCATTTTCAATACCAAAACAAAAGAAAAGTATAACATGGTATTTATTTTTCATTAAAAAAAGGGTATGGCTTGTAGAGGAAGCCGAAACTCAAATAGTGGTCACGGCGGCGGAGAAGTCGTTGTCTCCGCACACGTATGACAAAAACATTCCCTTTTGTCGTTTAGTAAATGCTTCGTATAAAAAAGATTCCTTTTGAATAAACGTAAAAGTCAAAGTGGTTTATACACCGTATAAAAGAAATTTGTGTATAAAACCAAATATGCCTCAACGAAAGGAGATTGAGACAAAGTCCTTACAATGATCATTTTTAAAATAAAATAGATATATTATTTGTATTCACTATAGGTACACATAAAGAAAGTAAAAATACAAAATAATACATAATAATATCATGACATAATTTGAAAGTAGGAGATTAACCCAAAGAATGGATGTTGGGTTAAGAAGTTCCCTTACCTTGCATCTTGTCCTGACTCGACCGTTCTTTAACCTCCTGAATAATATACTAGAGTTAATTTCAATTTACTTAAGAACCTTTTTCATGTTCATTATACCTTTTATATCACTTATTACCATGTTATGAACATTATGTAATTATTTAAGATAATAACGATCGTTTTGTCGATATTTGGTACTTGAGTCAACAATAAACTTCTTATAATTACAAGTTGTTTATGTGGTAGAATATCCATTATCTCTAGAATTATATTCATGATTTATATGTCCTATATATCATATATATCCAGTATATACATTCATTTATAATATTATGTAACATTTAGAGGTAAGAAATGAAATGCACCGTTCATGGAGATGGTAAGCCGTACGTACGCATGAACGCTACTTTCATTTCAATTTCATATTTAATGGAACGAAATCATAATGATATAAATGTATAATATAATTACAGTATAATATAGTGTATAATACCATTTACTCCATCCTTTATACATCCCACATATGGCATTAACGATTCAAATCACTTTGAGGGGGCGGTAGTCCGCACTTCCTAAAATGAAATTATCGCGTTTTACCCATAATGGAAATCATAAAGTATGCCATAAATGAGAAATACAGAAGCATAAGTAAAACATAAACATATTATATATCATATATAAAAATAGTGACATCTTAATGGCCACCTTTGAAGGTGTTATATGAGTGTTGAACAATCATCATTTCGTGAGGGAGGAATTCGCCATCCACAGAAACCGTATGTTCTTTAACCATTGGACGAAGGTGTGTGTAAGTGTAAACCAAATCCTTATCATAACAACATCCTAGTATATTTTAGATACTGGTGTTGTTACAAAATAATGGAATGAAAAGAGTTTAAGGGGTTGGAGAAGCAAAATAAAACAAAACAACATTAGAGAAGACATTACCTTAAAAATCGGGTAACTCCTTTTGATTTGAGCCAAAGGCTTCCTTGGGAAGAATTATTCCCAACGTGAGGCTTCTAGAAGTAAGGGAGGTAAGTTGGGAGAGTATTTGGGCAGAGTTTGGCCGAGCCAAATGGCTTGAAAGTGTAAATGAGGTGGGAGAGGTGGGGGCCTTTTATAAGTGGAGAGGAGGGGATCTTTTGGAAAGATTGAAATGTTACATTATTACACAATGATTTTCGGATTATAAAGGTCCCACACTTATATAATTCGTGGCTAAGGTGATAGGGTTTCTAAATATACCCATCCAATAGTCTTTTGACAAGTGTAAGCCTTAGATTTTACATTATCTTTTCATTTTATTAAAATCATTAAATAATGAGGTCATCGCTGCATCATAATGATGTCATAAATAATTTAATTTATTTAATGTCTAAAAATTATAAAAAAAATACTATGATGTAGGAAATATTTTTAGCTTTCTAATTAATATTTATAATCAAAATTTGGACTTGTTTATCCCCACTTAAAAACTGTTTTAGTAAAGCCACTCATGTTTGTGTCAATTTAATTTTAACATTAAATATATATATATTAATGTCATTTTCCAACCAAAGTGGCTCCATGGGGTCCCCAAGTTTACCCATGGGTTGTCTTGGTCGGCCATGACTCATCCAATAGGAGTAGGACAAGTGTCAAGCTCATCTCATATTATTAAAACATTATTTTTACCTTAAACTACACTAATTACCTCTAATCGCGATTAAGAACTTAAAAGTTACTATTCACCAAAAAATTATTTTGATATCATTGAACCAAATTTTAATTCTTAATGACAACCATGTATGTCGGATTTTTGAAAATCAAATCACAGAAGTGGTAATATTTCATTTAAACGAAAAATCAGTTATTTAACTACCACTTAGTGGTTTCACTATTCATCAAAAATTGAAGTTTTTCAGAACAATGCCAAAATTTCACCATAAGCTATAATTGATATTCCGAATTCAAAAATGATGTCTATTTTATGAAATTCCAAAAATATAATTTTAATTAATTAATTTTATAATTAATTCCCGCTGTCACAACAAATAGCGTGTTTTCAAAAATCAATTTATATCAAAAGATTGACAATTGTTTATGTCCAATTTCAAAGTGAAATTAATTCTAATGACCACCATTGGATAAAATGGTAAAAATATATTCTAATTATACTTTAAAACCACTCAATAGTATAACTTATCACTATAAATTATTTTGATTAAAAAAGTTGTTTTAAGTATTTTTCACTATTCATAAAAATTTTGAAGTTCTCAGAAAATTACAAAAAATTCAACATAGGCTAATTTCAATATTAGGAATACAAAAATGAAGTCCATTTTGAAATATAAAATTTCTATAAATTTAAAAAGTGGTTATTACTATTCATAATGGCTACTTTGATTAGTTATAGTGTGTTAGAACTCGATGTTGCGTACAATGCAAGCTATTACATTATTGAATGAGAAGCGTATCATGGAAGCTCAGGGTGTTACAATTCTGAAATGGGGGATGTAGGAAAGGGACGGAAATCCAAATCACCATGGAGGGAATATCCTATTATAGGTGGAACATGAAAAACCAATAGATAGTAGAGAGGTTTAAGATAGTGAAAGCATGTGGAGCATTCCATAAGGCATAGATAAGGGAATCATCAATTTAAAAATGAATCAAAAATTTCCACAGATCTATAGTCCCTATAATCACTCATTCAAGAAAACAACATGAATCAAAAATAAACCAATCAAAGGTTTCCATCGAGGGGAGACTCTTGTCGAAGTGAGCCACTAATGTGAGATTCAATAGTGAAGAAGTATTTAAAAATCTAAGGGGAAACTAAAATCTTAATAATTTCATCATCTCATGATATAATTTTAGGGCTAATTTCAATTTTGGGAAGTTGGGAAAAAGGCTAGGGTTGATGAAGGGGGACAATGGCCAGAACTATGAATTTGGGGTAGTCGGGATGAATCCTCACCCACCCCCTAGGAGAGGGGGGACCAGAGGGGCATCCATGATGCCTACAACATTATCAAAGGAAGCCACATGATCAGAATAATTCTAGCCTTAGATGTAGACACACATAAGAGTTCAGTCGCAATAATTTCCTCAAAAACTCATATTAGTGCTTACTCCCCAATAAGCCTAACATATCAACTGTTCCAAGTCTAATTAGACAACCAACCATAAACTAGAATCTTCTCAACCCCTAATTGTATACTTTTACTCTATCCATCCAAGATAATACCATTTAAGATCATAATCATCTTCCTCATCGGAATTCATACCCAAAAACAGTTAGGCCAAGTATCCTACCAATCCTTCCATTTGAAATCCAAACCTCAATACTGAAATTCCTAAAGTGATTTTCATCATGGAAGCCTAAATAATCCCCATGCCTATACCACATACTCAATAGTACCTATAATGCACCATTATCATAATTTAAATCATCTACCCATGATTTTGTCTCTAAAGGAACTGCCAATCCTAGGCTAACACCTCTATTAGGTTACTATCATATACCATATCTCATATCAAGCATAGTACTCGAATAACCAATATCTTGAGTCATATCTCAAGGTAATTAGGCCCTCCCACCTAGCTCAATAACCACATCCCACATAGGTCAAAGCTCGTAGGGAAAAATTTATTTTTTCCCATTTGAAATATCTTGATGCAACTAATGTTCTAACACCCACTCTAAATTTCTCAAATATATGCATATCAGGAATTACATGCAAATCACCATCCTAATATGGAACTGATCCTAAACTAAGGTTCTAATTTCATTCCCAATCCTCACCTCATCCCAATTTTCAATATAATCCAAGATATCTCAATCAATCATGAAACTATAGGCTTCTTCCCAACCTGAACCTATGATTAGTGAATTATTCTCAGGTACCCAAGTATCATGGCCACCCAAGAAGTGTTTGAGTACAAATAATTAAAGAACCACCAATGGGGTTCTATTCATAACCATAAAATATAGTTTATGGGTAGATGATATGTTCAGTTGAATAAATAAATAAACTGTGGAAGCATAAATAAACACCCATCATTGATCCTTGGGCTATAACATGACACTCAGTATTTGTTATACCTTCTTTGGTTAGTGTCAGAGTTTCTTTAGCATGTCACATAATCACTTCCACTAGTACGGAGCCCAATAGTAATGTATTATAAGGTGAAAGCATCGATTCCTTGGAAGCAATTCTAGTAAATCTAATTGTATCAAGATTATGCCTAATTACAAGGAGTGTGTTCTAGTAAATCTTATAGTGTCAAGCATATAACAGATTCATAGGGGGATATTCCTAGGAAATCCAGTAGTATCTTCAATATAATTAATTCCTTGGGGGATGACCCTAGGTAATCATATTGACCCAGATATGAAATCCCAATATCCTAGGAATTCTACATAATCCAAAATATTGAATATATGGGGATTTCTAAAGGCATTCATATTTTATCAGGATCAATAGCCAGAGCCTAGGAGCACATCCCAGATATCCTATTTTGACCAAATAGTTGAATCCTAGGTAACATCTTGGGTATTCCACTTAAATCCTTGATGGTAGTGTGTCCCTCCCATAATATCTCATATAACACGTTATATACAGGTTTTCAATATTCTCAAACTCATATAAAAAAACTAGGGTTTCCCTCTCAAGCGCATGACCTATCATCATCACTAATGCCATATCTAGCTGTCTCACAATTGATTTGGTTTCCAAAGTGACACCCACAATCATCTATAATCCTTATTGCATGCACCCTCACAAGGGTCAAAATCACTAAGGCACCCTCATGGGTTCCCTAGGTTACATTATAGTGTGAACACCCAATGTGGATTCCTTTATCAAATTCACATCTATCATGTAAACAACCATAGGGAATCACATCCCTTGAAATAGTCATAAACATCTCATGACCTCACTATACTCATAAGAAAATCCTTACTTGTATAGGTCTAAAGAGATGGAAACCTTTCCATATCACTTTCTATGTCACACTATGTCGGTCTGCTCACCAAACCTATCATCAATTTAGCTAAATTATACCTACTAAGGTATGTAAACCTCATTAGGGGAGGAACACCATCACACACTCATCTCTACTATCATGAAGGTTTTAAGGCATATTAAGGATCTTTCATGGCCTACTAAATATACTAACTATATCTCATCACATCCCTCCACTTGAAGGTCACCAAGGAACCTACAATAAGGTCCACTACACTTATATAATTCACTTTATTTTATATACACCCCATATGGGGTTCATTTTTTTCAAGGCATACAATTATACTTATACTCTTAGACATCTATGGTCAAGATATATAGCCAGTGCACAATGGTACATCATCGACCTTGGCACTTTCCACATTTAATTCAAATGAATTCCATTAAAATTAAACTAATTAATTAATTTATAAAGGTTAATCACTTGAGGTGGTGAAACTGCACACATCACATTTCACATAAGTCATGTATAATCCAAAGGGTTATGCCCAAGAAACCACTGACCTTAATTGAAGTTATTTTCATTAATGAAGATTGATGACTTTATAAGCTTGTATAAGATCTAGCATCAACTGAGGCTCCTAACTTGGTTCCAAAATTACAAATAATAAAATATAAAATTTAATAATTTATTATCTTATCCAATTAAATTAATTACATCGATTAAAAATAATTTCATATTTTAAAACAAAAATACATTAATGCTTAATCAATCACTAGGCTGCCTCAGTGCACCCAAACCATGAACAAACACACATGAAGGTTTCATGTAATACACCCAATACTGGCATGGGAAAATCCAAAAAAGTGGTACCTATTTAATAGGTTATTTTAGTAAATTTAGCTGAAAACCATAAATAAAATCATCAGGTGACTTACCTTTGATGAAACATCAAGAAATATCATACAACGGTTATCTCATGACATCTTCTATCTACACAAGGAAAAATCCCCATCACGTGGGAAAATTTCCACCATCCATTGGTGGAAAATTCCAATAAACCACAACATAAATATTCTAAAATTATATAATTTGGATGGAAACCAAAACAAAAGGAAAGGGATGGAATAACTCACTTGAAAAGAAAATTTGGCTCCATTCATGGTATGAACAGGGGTTTCATGGAACGATTTCCCTTTCACCTGAGCAACTATCATGAAGGAGTAACCATATAAATCTTTATACAAATTATAGGGGCTAGCTCGCATGGATCCCACTCTTGGAAGGTATCGGTTCGGCCAATTCACTGATTAGAGGAGGAACGTGCGATGAAGGGGGTAGAGGAGGAGAGGGACGAGCGATGAAGGGGATGGGAGGGATCACACGAGGGAGGGGTGAACCGAGTGGAGAATCTGACAAGGACTGGAAAAGGGGAAATTGACCAGTTGGTGATGAGGAAGAATGGTTTCTCGGGAGGGAGATGAGTCCTGATGAGGGAGGAGACGCGGGAGGGAGATGAGTCACAATGGAGTTAAAACCAATTGAGGAGCTGTTGCCATGAGAAACATTTAGCCATTGGTTTATCTATTCTAAAGCCATGATTTTCAAATAATCATGGATATATTTTAATCTATATCCACAGACCAATTAAACTGTGGCTTTAGGTCCATGGCTATAGATCATTTTTCTAGTAGTGTGTGTTATCCAATCAGAATAACTCAAGATTATCACTTGAATCTTTACCCAATCGGTATTGAAAGGAGAAATGACTCACTTAATTAAACCAAATAAATGAATTAAGAGAAGAATAATATAAATATTAAACAAAAGTGAAATAATTAACATAAAAATTACACAAAACTAGTATAATATAAGGAGCTGGAACTCCCTCTTCAAGTTTGTAACTCCCTCGTAATGATCACCTACCGTTTAGCTCGACATCAGGAGGAGGAGGAAGCTCAGGTGGAACCCCATCTTCATTATTGATCCCCCTATGAGTATAGGGGCCTCTAGAACTTCAAGGATGAGGGGAAGATGCCTACAGGACTCCAAAATGGTAGAGCTTCACTTCTGGTTTGAACTCTCAAATGGGGTTCCCAATGTGCCTTTTTATAGACCAAATGGGAAGTGGTTTTGGGAACCCAGATTTTGATAAACCAATTGGAGGATGGTTTTCGACTACTAGACAGTCAAATATCTATTTTCAAAAAATAGAAAAGTTGTATCCCCATATCTTTAATATCACCATTGATTGTTTGTCATCATTTGTACAATCACAACTTGGGATATTGACATATTACAAAACACCACTTTTGATATTGTGCATATTCAGTGCCTTTTACAGATCAGTTCGGATGATCCCAATAAAGGCCACATCAGGATTGGGTTCCTTGAGATGAAATGTTGGTTATTAAATTTTGGACCAGAAAACAAAATTTCATCCTTTTTGGATGCACGGTCCTGTAGAAGTGTATATATTAATCCACTGGTGTGCTTGGATCCTACGCAGTTTTGCCCATATTCATTAGACTTCATCTTGGGTCCTCCAAATCACCTCCACCTTCAATGATATTATCAAAACAAGTAACATTACCTTTTTTTAATAGTGATAAAAATAAAATAACTGAATCAAACATTAAGTTCTTTTGTTATTATTTTTGGAATTTATAATAAAAATTCAGTTTAATACAATGGTGTAATGGTGAAAATAACACAATGAATCGTGGTATGATCAAGTACCACGCATTGAAAAGAAACATGAATCACTAAAACAAAGTTGAGTAAATGTACAACTAATACAAGTAGGCTAGAATAAAAACCCAACAAAAGGACTAAAAATAGAAAAGATACTAAAGGGAAACTCTGATGGAAATCACTGGAAAACCCCACCTGATTGTGAGAGTAGTGTAGCTACTGGAAGTCGAAGTAGAAAGTCTTGTCAACCTGATCTTGATTGGCCTCTCCTAGTATAAGGCCACCAAGTCCACCATCATCGAGTATGTCGTTCCCTTCTCACTAAGTATCTTTGGGTCCTGGTCCACCAAAGTCTCTGTCGAAATACTAATCACCTACACAGGAAACGTCACGAGTGGGAGGATCCCATGTAGGGGTGAGTAACGCGATGCTCAATTGGGATCCCAAAACAAAAAGGAAAGACCACACAATAATCCTCATAGTAAAGCACGAAACACAAGACAACTCACACCAGGTATACAACTTAAATAACATGAATAAATATTATTAATCATAAGATTTATAAACTTATTCTATTAAGAATCTTGGTTTCTAATCCAAGAAGGGTTGCTTAATTGCTGATCCACAAAGGCTCACTCTGCTACTGATCCATGATAGGTCACTCTATGGCAGGTCCATGACAGTTTTTTACTACTATTGATGTACATAGGGTCTCTCTCATGCTGATCCATGGAGGGTCATGCTATTGATGGTCCACAAAGGGATTCTCTCATTTCGATCCATAGAGGGTTGAGTTATTGCCAATCCATAGAGGGTTGCGCTATTACCGATCCACATAGGGTCGTTCTCTTGCCGATCAATGGAGGGTCACGCCATTGTCGATCCATGGAGGGTCGTGCCATTGCCGATCCACAGAGGGGCACTCTTCACTTGATAGCCAGCCACTGGATTCCTCAACATGTATGTGTGTGTTCCGAAAGTTCTTTTCATCAAGAAATCAGTCATATTTAAACCACCACAAAGTCTCACATAGTTTTAATCCAATAAATCATCTTTTTCGTAAGGGTTCCAACATAACAGAAGGTGCGTCGATCGGATGCCCGACCTGTAAATTATAGGATTTTTTGTAAAAAGGGCCTTGTTGGATCCGAGACCAATCCAATACGGACATACTCCAACTTATGAAACAACTCATGTAAAGTATCTAAAAAGAGCCGCCTCATTTCAAGGGCTCTCATTCCATAAACGGTACATCAATCGGATGTCTGGTTTGCAAGTTATGATTGTTTCCATGAAACAGGGACAGTCAGGTTCGGGTCTGAGTCTGGTCAGACCCAGTCAGACCCTCCTGACTGAACCTATCTGGGGGTCAGGTGTGGGTTTGGAATGGGTCCATCCTAGTTGTGGTTTCGGCCGGGCAACATGGGTCTTACTCAGTGGCATGGGCTCGGCCCGGCAACACGGGACCAACACAGCAGTGCGGGTCCGGCCCATTGAGCCGCGGGTCCGGTCCACCAGGCCGGGGCACAGTACACAGCCGCGTTCGGCCTCCCGCTCAACCCTTGGTCAATATAGGTCTGTCTCCTCACCACATTAAAGTGACCATGGTTGCACTATGTATCCGATTAAGCTAGTCGGCCAGACTCCTGCATGCGGTCGAGAGACCGCATGCGCTAGCTTTCCAGAGCGGCCCGGGCAGGCCACTCCTCCCCGCAGCGCTGACGGGCGCCGTGCCTCTTACTGCCATGGCCTGCTTACGGGAAATCCTCCACTCTCCTCCCATGGGCACTACTGTGGGCCACTACTGACAGTACCTTCAACGGGACACCAGAGTCTCTCTGGTGGTTTGTTTCTCAAAATGCTTGCGTCTACGGAAACATTAGACCATCACCTTCACTACAACTGCCTCAAACTTGGTTTGTCGCCATCTTGAGAAATTTCCCACAAATAATGCACTATAATCAACTATGGCGGAGGTAAATAGTTATTTTAGGTTCAGCCTGCGACCTCCAAGTTAGAGTTTAATCATGGGGTTAAACATGATGATAACCACGCATCTTGAAAAACCCCAAATCAAACCCCACGGTATATCCACCTACAAGTATAAAGGATTCATGGATCAACCCATTAGTTAGTTGATCCACGTTCAATGTAAATTTTCAAGAATGAGGAAGAGATCATTAAATACGTAGAATGCATAAACCCCTACGTAGATTCGTTGGATATGCAGATGATGAAGGATGTGATTTGCGTCGTTATTGATCTGCGGTCATTGGCGTTCATGGTCGCTTTCCAACATCTATATCCGATCCTCCAACATTCATCGCTTTGTAATTCATTCTTCATTGGGTAGGGATTATTCTGATGATTCATTATAGTTTTCCCCATGTTTGTTAATTCCCAAACTCTTACATGTTGGATTATTAAAAGAAATAAAAAATGCATCACATTGAACCCATTAATGAGGCTCCTTAAATGATCCACATTTAATGAGCCATAAAGGTAACAACATCATAGTTGCAAATGATTCATTATTGACCCTCCATTAATGTTCCTCGTCGCTGCCTTGTTATATCACCACAGCTTCACCATAATCCACTAAATGGTGAGAAAAGTAATAAAATAATTCATTTAAATTATTTTATTATTTTTCTCCAAAAGTCAGAAAATTAACAATTCCGTTCAGCCCTTTCCATGAAAATTTAAGTCCTTTCTAGGAAAATCTCGGCATTCTGAGTTCAACGGTGCCCTCATATTTTCAATCCGAGAACTGATTTAAATGTTATAAAAATTTACTCACATGTTCATTTAAATGAACCTTAAAAAAGTTCAAAAATTAACTTTCACCCCTCGACTCACACTGGTCAAGGTTAGGCTTCGCCTAAGGGGAACACGCCCTCACGAACTCAAAATGCCCTCAGAATCACAAGTTGTCTCAGTGCCTGTTCTCAAAATTATTCCATATAATTTCTAAAATAATTATATGGAAATTATAAGATATTACAGTACACTTGTAAGAGTAGAAAGAAGTATCACTCTACAATCCCATTTTTTGGAGGTTTTCCTCTCTCAACTAGAATCCAAACACTAATTAAGTAAGATGACTTGGAAGACACCTCTCCAACAATTGAGGAAGGTGTATCAACAATTATCAATGACTTAACTCATGTTAATATTAACACTAAAGAATACTTGAGGCCGATACTACTTAGCACACACATATCAATAGAAGAGTGGGAGCATTAAATGGAATTATTAAGGTACCACAATGATTTATACTCTTGGGGATATAATTAAATGTTAGGCCTCATCCCCCAGGTAGTTTTTCATCACCTTAAACTCCTAGTGGGTCACCAAGAATTCAAACAGACTCCTCAGAAGATGAAACCTTCCCATGTTGTCATGGTCGATGAATTGGAGAAGATAATCAAAGATATATTCAATAGAGAATTCCTATACCCAGAGTGCATGTCCAAAAATATCCCAATCAGAAATCATAATGGGAAGATCATAAATTGTGTCAGATTATAGTACTTTAACCACAACTTTCTAAAGTATGATTTCCCCATCCCAGTAAAAGAGATGGTGATTGAAACCACTACTAATTTCCAACATCTCTTCTTCTTGGATGGTTATTTTGTGTGTAATCAGATTTGGATGGAAAAACAATATGAGGAATCCATTACCTTAAGGGTACCAAAAGGAATCTTTTTCTGCTGAGTAATTCTAATTTATTTTGAAGAATTATAAGGCTACCTACTATCACACCATTCACTATATCTCTAAGCTACTCCTTGGAAAAATGGTGGAGTGCTAGATGGATGATTTGGTGGTCAAGTCCCCCAATGATAAGATTATCTCATGTATCTTGAGAAATAGTTTTACATCCTATTTTCCCATCTCCAGAAGTTGAAACCCTTGAAGTGTGCATTTAGGGTCACATCTAGAAATTTTCTCATGTTTGTTTTCAGATACAGGGGAATCAAGATTGACCTAGAGAAGATCAGGTCCATCGTCCAGATGTCTCATTTGTGAAACCTTGGAAAATTGTGAGGTCTCCACGTTCATCTAGCATAGATCAAGTGATTCATCGCCAAACATTATTTTAAATGAAACCCATTTTCTAATTTCACGAATAATTGAACCATCAACCAGTAAGATGAATATTGTAAAACTATATTTGGATACATCAAGCAATATATGTTGCATCATATGGACTTGATTGTGCAAATCATTGGGAAGCCTCTAGTCTTATGTGTTATTTACCTGGAAAAGTATCTTGGTGCTCTATTAAATAAAGAATATAATTAGGGTAATGGAAACAACCTTTATTACCTCATTCACATACTTTTCGGAATTGAGACTAGATATTAACCAGTTGAGAATAGTTTTGTGGCCCTAGCCTTCATTGTTCATAAATTTATGACATTACCTTCAAAATAATGAGATAAAATTGGTATCTGTAATTGATCCACATAAGTACAGCCTCAATCACCACATACTGACATGGTGATTAGATCAATGGGAAGTAGTCCTACAATAGTTTGATAATAGGTTTTTCCCTCAGAAGGCTATCAAAGGACCGACATTGGCAGATTTCCTATTTGTACATCTGATACCTCAGAAACTTCCCTTATATGACAACTTCCCATATGAGTCCATATTATTTGGAAATAATTCCACTCTATGTTGTTATATTTATTTGATGGTGTCTCCCATAATTAGAGTGGGGGAGGCTCAAAAACCCCAAACTCAACATGGTAGTCTAGGGGAATATCTTCATCACTCCCACATAGGCTATCCTAAAATACTTTTTTATATTTGAATATGGCCTTAATAACAATTAATATGAGTATATGGATCTTACCACTAGCCTCATGTTGGATCTTGAGATTGAATTCCCTCAAATTCATCTAATAGGAGAGTCAAAAATAGTCATCAAGTAGATCAATTGTGACTACGTCTTCAGAAATAAAGAAATCATTCACTTTATCGAGAGGACCTATGAAATGATAGACCAGTTTCCATCCCAGTAAAAGGTGACCCATTAATCCCAGTATCAGAATGATTGAGATGATGCCCTAGAATTTATGACTAATTCTATTGCATAGACCAACCAAGTTAACTTGGTCCTTCATGTATCCCACCATGGAGTCATTTTCCCCATCACCCCTTGTGAAGAAGACCAATAGGTGAACCAACTAGACTCTAGAACATCTAGGGACCTAAAAGGCCTCAAATGTTGAATATTCACCTTGTTATAGATATCCATTCACTGATTATCTCAAACTCAAGACCCTAACATCAGATCTAGTTGAACGATAGTCAATTCGACAACATGCGGTCAAATATACCCTCAAGGATGGACCTAACCTAGAGTAGACCCAATAAAATAGTGTTTTTGATGGAATCATTATCCATTTTAGCCAAGGTGATAAGGTAACATATCCCATATAGTAAGTACATGTTGGATCTTATAGATCAATTGGGTTTGAATCACTCCCAGAAGATCCAATGGATGGGGTAATTCTGGCCCACCTTGGTCTGCAACTGCAACTTTTCACTAAGAAGTTTCATTCCTTTCATATCCATACCAAATTCATGCATCAGAAAATAGTGCTTCTTTATACAACAAAGGACGCCATACACTTAATATTATGCAAAATCAATTTGGTGGGGCCCTACCCTCTAGAAACTTCTTTTACAGTATTGGTTTATTATGACTTGCAAAGATATATTCTCAAATTGGGAATAATTCATACTCCTCAATGATGTCAATATCCAATACATGATTGATTTCATGAAGTCACACTTCATTCATTTATATAGGTTCCCTCAACCTATTCTCCTGGAAAACTGCACTAACATTCAATATGTTGAGTTGAATATGTTTTTCACTAATTACATCATATGGTCTAACCACACATCCCAATATCACACGCATGTGAATAGGAATATCAAGGCATTCAACAAAACCCTCTCTAGAATCCTACTAATAATAGTGGGTTAGAAAAAGAAGATCTATCCTAATAGGCTCTCAAATACACTCTAGCATTACTTAATAATAACCCATAATTCCAGCCATGTGACCCCATACTCATTGGTGTAAGGAACAAAGGTTGTTTTACTAATAAAGGTTCATTTACCATCAAACTAGATGGACATTTACAATTACCAGATATCATCCAAGAAATCCAAAGTTTGTTTGGATGAGTTGGACCCCCTTGTAGAAAACACGATCTAAAATTTCCATAACCTAGAAAGGAATAAAATATGGATGCCATGGGACTTCAATAAGAATGTTTTCCTTCTATACAATCTTTAGGGTGACATGGTGTTGTCCCTTAGGACACTGATGGTACTCGGGATGAATCCTCAAAAACATGAACCCAAATGGTAAGTAACTTACATTATTCATAAGGTATACTACAATGGTGTGTACTCGATGATCACCATGGACATGGATTTCATCACGCCTCCCACCAATGTAAGGATCCTAAAGTGGTCCATAATGTGAATTTATTAGTTTGGTTGGTATGAATTCAAACTAGAATGATTTTTGTCCAAGTTGAACGACATTAAACTACAAGGAAATAACATAATAATATGATGTTAAATTATATGAAATCTTTGAAAAAGTTAAATGACCTTAAACCAATGCAACCCCATCCTTACCATATGATGTTAAACTGTGTGTCTAATGTTCTTTCCACATGTTACATCCCAAACTCGGTTCACTCAATAGTAACTAATCCTGGTTGGCCACATGGTCTCATTCACACCTCCCCGTGTGTGATAGGCTGTTGACTAGTAGTGAGGGTGCATAGTAGAATATTTGTGAGACTATACCCTCATAATAATAGTGTAGTGCAATAGTATAATAATATAAATCAATAGAAGAATCATATAAAATAACTGTGAAGCTAAAGAATAAACACCCATCATATAAATAACCATGTAATCTCAACAAAAAATGTCACATAAAAATTATGATCAAGGAATGCTATAAAAAATATAGGTAACACATGGAAACATGTATCTGGTACAATACATATATCATAATTTAAAAGAAATACCAACAATAACTATACCCATATAGAATCACAAACCCTAGTTGGGTCATGTTCTACCCTACTCCTATGGAAACATCAATCAATAATCTTCAAACTGATAATTCAGAAATATCCTTACCTGCATCCATGAAGTATTTATGGGTACCCAATGGAGACTCAAACGGGTTGTGATATAACACTCAGTAGGACCCCACCAACGTTGTCTATAAAAAGTCATGTCTGTGCATATAAGCTAAAGAAGTGTCTAGATTTAATAGGAGTACAAGTAATAAATAAAGTGATAATGTACATCTTATCAAGTCTCACTACATTTTAGAAACTAAATCGTAAGTGATATCTATAATGAATAGAAAGCCTCATCACGAGCATATGCCATGTAATCATGTTTCATTCCTACATGGGCCTGGGTCGAAGGAGTATAAATTTTCAGGAAAATTTAGTAAGATTTGTAAAACAAGTAAATGGGTTCTCAGGACTGGAAATGTCCCAGGCATCATGATATTCTAATTAAATCAAGTAATTGAATCCAAGGAGTAGAAATTTCCAATAAATCCTAATATGGTATGATAATCGAGAAAATAGGATCTCAGGAGTAGAAATGTCCAATGCATCCTAATGGATCTAATCTAATAAGTATAATTGACCAACGATTCCTAGTAAGCTGATAAACAAGATCTAAGGAGTATAAAGATCCATGGTATCCTAATAAGTCCTTGGATCTATGGAGTAGAAATGTCTAAGGTATCACAAAATGTAATTATATCTAAGTAGTAAAAATTTCCACGACATCATAGATTATCAAGTAAATCATGTAATCGGATCCAATTAGTAAAAAATGTCAATGGAATCCAAGTAAGGTAATTAAACAGCATAAAAAGAGTGGAAATCTCTAAGGCATCATATCATGTCATGTAAATTAGATCCAATTAATATAAATGTAAAGGAAAACAAATGGTTCATTAGTTCCATATCATGAATCCTTCATTAGTAATATAGACAATTCATACCTTTTACAAATAAATGAAAATTTGATATAGGGTTCTTATTTCCATTGAAAATTATCTTAATAAACATATTCAACTCCCATTATTACAAATCAAGATCAAAAAATACCAAAGGGTGTCATTATCATGGTCAAAGGGAAGAAACCACCGTATGGGTGGTTCATGATGAGGTTAACTAGCTACAAAAATAAATAATAGTGTCTTGAAATTTTCTAGACATGATTTTTTCAATTGAATCATGGTTCAATTAATTTAGGGAGAATTACCAAGAAATTACTGCATGTGGAACAATGAAAACATGGTATAAAACCACCAAAAAAGAGGAAAATGGTATAGACCATCTACCTTAAACTTATAGAAAAAAACTCATCCATTCTTGACCCTCTATTTTGACATGGTTGAAATGAAATGGAAGAATAAAATAACACCCTAAAAATATGGCATAAGATCCTGCACAAAAATAACATCACCAAAATAAAGACAAATGAAAAGGAGAGCCCAAAGAGAGGAGAGCTTACCGGTGGTTGTCTAATGAGATTACTGGCTCTCTAATTAGAGGTTAGACGATGAAACAACACCTAATACTAGCTTAGGATTTAGCGAGAGAACCTTTAGTAGACCTTTTATGCATGAGAGAAATAAGGTGAGGGATTTTTTCAAAAAGAAGAGGGCATGTATCCTTAAAAAACATATCCATGGAAATTACATAGAATGCAATATTTAAACATCATTTAATGTATGAGTTTTACCCCTATAAAGAAAAACCATTACATGCCATGAAAATATTATTCCAAACCAATAAAAATCTTGTATTGAATATGCTCTATGTATTCAAAATACGCAATGTGTACTTGGCCTGCAGCCAACGTTCACCCCCTCCTTCTTTCAAAAAACATATCGACCTTCATAAAGTCTTGACATCCGATTCTATTCCAAAAAAAGTTTTTCAACAGGGGTTTAACAAAAAATTAAATGGTTCCATACCACATATATAATCCTATATCTTACAATATTTTCCCCTTAAATAAATTCATACATGAATTTTCCTTCCAAGGGTGGTAAATAACCATATGAGAATAACTACAGACACTGGTCACTTACATCAGCCTCTCGCTCCCAAGTCTCATTATGTACGTAGTTGTGCTAACATAACACCGGTACCATAGAAATGGGTTTTCCTTGTAGAACCATTGTTCCTATATAAAAAATATGGATAGGATTCTCCTCAAAGGATTCATCTACCTCCAACTCAACCTAATTAGAATGAAGAACAGGTGATATATCAAAATGATATCTGTGAATGTGAGATATGTGGAAGATGGAATGCATGATCCGATACCTCTGAAGTCACTCTAATTGATAATATAATGACCTAACTCTCAATAGAATCTCAAAGGGACCAATGTAATGAGGATATAGATGAACATGTTTCAGAATCTGTCCATGCCCCATTCTAGGCGATACTTGTAAGAAAACCCGACTCTCCACCTCAAACTCTGGTTTTCGATGATAAATATAGATGTATGACTTATATCTAGATTAATTTTTAGAAATATGATTCCTAATAATATGAACCTACTTTGAAGTCTCTTAAATGAATTGAGGTCCTAGTAGCACTTCCTCTCTACCCTCTAACATGTATGAGGTTGAACAACACATCCTTCCATATAGGGCCTCAAAAAGAGTCATTTGTATGTTCACATGAAAACTATTATTATAATAAAACTCAGTGAAAGGTAAGTGTTTCTAAAAATATCCTCCAAAATTTAGGAATATTCTTGGATAATATCCTCTAAAACATATATCATATGCTTGGACTAACTATCGGTCAATGGGTGATAGGTTGTTCCCAATAGTACCTGTGAACCCAGTGCCCTCTACAACCCGTACCAGAACTATGATGTAAAATTAGTGTATTTTTATAACATGATAGAATGAGGAACCCCATGTAGGCATATAATCTCATGAATATAGATCCCTCCAATAACATTCACTAAAAGATTCTCTCGAATAGGCAGAAAATGGGTGACCTTTTTCAACCTTTTTATGATCACCCATTCAGAGTCACTACCTTGAGGTGATCTAGGAAGTCCGCTCACAAAATCCAGGGTGAAATCATCCCATTTTCACTCAAGAATATGAAATTCCTATAAAACCCTAATTATTTGCTGGTTTTCTTCCTTCACTTGATGATATGTGGAACACCAAGTATCAAAACCCAGCTATATGGATTTTCATCCACATAATCAATATCATCATTATTATATATTTATTCAAAGGAGAAATTACAAGATACTAGGGGGTGGAACAAAAGCAATCCTAGGAAATAGGTGGTCTAAAGTATTGGAGATAGAGGGAACCCCCAAATGCTAGTGTTGATGGATTAAGAGATCATACATCTTGGAAAGACCAGGATGTAAATCCAATATAGAGGAATGGGAATCATACATGAACAACTCTTGGACATATTTAAGAACCAATATGTGTCTGTTAATGTTTAATATCTCATTATCCTCAATGTTCCAACCATCTAATGGGTCATCACATGCCACACTATTCTGTAGAATAATGCCCTCAAAATATGATAGTTACCTCATCATCACTCTTTCTAGAAGTGAAGAGGCCACTAATAATGATGATAGTAAAAAATATCCATGACGATCATGAACCTCTAAATGCATCTCAAAAAATTGGTCTATATGCTTCCACTCACTATTGGCCTCCTGAACTACCTATTTATGAGTCCTCATACTCAGAGCATCAACAACTACATTTACATTTGTGGGTATATAAGAAATCTTGAAATTGAAGTACTAATGGTATTCAACCCACCTACATTTACTAATATTCGAATTATGTCAATTAAATATGTACTTGAGGGTTTTGTGGTCCTTTTACAACATAAAACACTCTCCCAGTAAATACTACCTTCAGCATCATATGGTGTGAACCACAATGGCTAACTTGAGATCATGTGTCAAGTAGTTTCTCTCATGTGGCCTCAAATGACAAGACATAGTCAACATGAATCGCTCCCCCCACATCAAAACTACTCTTATACTAATACCTAATGCATCATAATACACTAGATAGATTTTCCCCAACTCAGACAGAATCATGATCAGCGTTGAATTCAGTCTCCCTTTCTACTCTTGAAAGGATGTATCATATGTATTTTACTATATAAACTTCAAACCCTTATTGTTCAATCCTATAATAGGCATTATTATGTGTGAGAATTCATGTATGAAGCGTATAATATAACTAAATAGCAACAAGAAACTCCATGTATCGAATTCATTCATTGGATTCTCTTAGAAAACTTTAGCTCTTACCTTATCTTGGTCAACTTATACTCTTGTATCTAAGATAACATGACCTAATAATTGAATCTTATCCATAAAAAAGTTTAACTTTTTTATCCTATAATATAACTAATTCTATCATAGTATATCCAACATAATCTCAAGTGGTTTGGAATGGTCATGTCGAGTGTGAGAATACACTGATATGTTTTCCATAAATACCACCACTAACAGATCCATTTATGGATGGAAAACATGGTACATTGATTCCATGAAAACTGTTGGCATGTTTATGAGACCAAACGATAAGAAAAAATACTCATATATATGATACCTACTATGAAAAGATACGTGAGGAATGTATAAAGCTTGAACACACACTTATTGATAACCCGATCTCATATCAATATTTGAGAACATTATATCTCCTTTGATATGGTCAAAGAGATCAATTATATGAGGTAAAGGATACATGTTTTTTTACTATAAACAGGTTCAAATTCTGGTAATACACACAAAAAAAGGTTTCCACCCACCTTCTTGGTGAAAATGACCAGATAACCCATGATGAAGTATTATTTCATATAAACATTTTTTTACAAGTCCTCTTGCTAGATATTGAGCTCTTGAAACTTAGTAGTAGCCATACTATAATAAGAAATGGATATTGATGCATCTTCATACACTATCTTGATAGAAAACTCTACCTCTCTCATAATAGGTAGTCCTAAAAATTCATATTGTAAAATGTACATGAAATGATCAACCACTATATGTAAATCTGGCTGATGTGTTCTCTAATCATCCTAATATAAACGAGCAATTTGGGACTTCATCCTTACTATCCCATGATGCTTAGGACTATCTCAAATCACCGGGCATCCCATTCACCTTTGGGAATAAAAACCCCACCCTATGGTGATGTAAAGTTCAGCCTCTGGTGATATCAGTCAATGTAATCATTATAAGGAACCAACATGTGATTCTAGAGAATTATTTCAAACCCTATCATCTCAAGGAAAAAAGAACTCCCACACAAAGAAACACTGACCTACATCAATGGGGAACTCCCTACACCGTCTTACACTCTTCAATCATACACCAAATAGAGTACCACGTGTCATCACGCCATAGGAAAACTAAACATCAAGACCAAGGATCTCCAAAACTAGAAAAAATATAAAGGAACAAGATGTACCTATATAAAAATGATCAGATACTAATATAGAGGTTACTAGAATACTACCACTCAGTATAGAAGGTTTATAACTCTGCACTTGAGGTCTTGGTTGTACTTTATACAGCTAGCTAAAACTGCAGTCCTGAGATACATCATGACTACCCTGAGTAGGTATACTCTGTTGTTGTAGAGAGTTTAGAGTATAGATACCCCATCCATGACCACCACCATGGCCTGATCGTTTTACCAAACTCATGATCCATGCATGAAAAGAATCTACCATCCTTTCTACATAAAATGGAGTAAAAAAGGACCCTCTCTCACTGGACGAAGGAGGAAATATCCTAAAAAACGAATGTAGAGGCCCTATAATTCCATAAGCTCGACACTTGACTGGGTCTCTATCACACTATCTCCTCATGTTTCAATATCTCCCTCACTATTGATAGAAAATAGAGCTACTATAAATCATTCTCTAGATGATACTCCCCTCACAAGAGACCTCAAAACTTTTTTTCCTATTACCTGACACAAATCCACTGGTTAGAGAAATTGATCTACTCTATTCTCCACCTTTATCTTCCCTCAAGTTACATTCAGTAATTAATTCCTCATTTACTATTTCAGATATGGTAGTAAGGTAGAAAACATTTTCTTGTGATTGAATGTTATACATGAGTCCATCCTCAAATAACCTAGATTTCAATAACCTGTCATCTAGAATATTAGGTGTGAAACATTGGACTCATATAAAAAGGGAAGAATAGTCATGATTGATAATACACCCTACTCTAGATTCATAAACTCTCTATCTATATTTTCCATCACCGCCATTGGATAAAAAACCATAGAATGATGTTTAGAAATTCAACCAAACCATATCCCGATGATGACTTATCCAATTAATAACAACCCACCATATCTTGGAAAAATCCCATAGAATATATGTAGAGGGATTCAATCCCCCAATGGGTGGTGTATTGAGTTGCTCAAAAATTGATAGCAAGGACTATATCCATGACTCTATAGCTTATGTAATGACATCTCTTGAAAACATGGGCGAATGCTACTTCTAAAACACACACATCAACTATTCTATAGTCAGTGCAGGTCGTGGTGCTCCATGAAGTATCTGTATGGAGTGTAAGAAACACTCTTTGAACTAGACCACATCACCCATATCATTTATAACATGTAGTGTCTCAATATTTAGTATTCAAAGAACATCTAGTGGGCCAGGGCCCACCACCTATGGTGCATGGTCATCACCACCAACCCGATGCACAGTTGGAGGCCTTCGTGGTGGCATATCTCTATAAATTAATATAACACACCCCAATCAAGATCTAGTAACATCAAGATCACATATATACAAACATAACATGAAAATACCTTTCTAAACATGAGTCACACCCCTCTTCTTACTCATAATTCTAGGTCTATGTGATGTACATATCATAAGATAAGTAAGAGACGCAGACTACTTCCAAATACTATCCTTAGTTATGATTCCGTTTCTCTGTTATATGTCCCAGGTCTCGGCATACAGAGTGTCAATTACAATGTATAGAGGAAAACAAACATTAAATTTTGATTGGCATACCTATATAATGGTGACCATTTTATTTCATAATTCAATTTCTTCTATATTAATTTTGATTTTATAATATTTATCTTAAAATGGGTGAACTATATGGATCACCACTTATAATTTATAAGCACCCAAACACCTTATATATAGATTTTTGGTGTCTATTTAATCAAAAAGACTCATTTATCAAGTCCCTACATGAAACATTATCACAATTTCATGGAAATATCAATAAAGGAACCAAAACATGTTGCAAGAAATGAACACAGTAATGTAAATGTGGCATCGAATAATTCCTGACATATAAATATGAAAGTTACTATAGTGATTCTTGGTGTAATAATTCCTTTACATACCTAGACAAGGGTAAAAATTTGTAATCATAAGGAACATTAAACATTAGGTGCATCATCAAACAGTTAAATCAAGGAAACTATATTAAGAATAATCCATAACATCATATCACATCCATAGAAATTTAAATTTTCCTTGTATGTGGGATAGATACTCCCAAAAACATCTCATTACCAAATTCTGACACATTCCAAATATCTTATCTAATATTCCTAAATGATAATACAAAATAAATGAAACTCTTATAATTCCACTTTCTGACATCCCATCCCTAGCTCAATCAACAGTAACTAAACTCAATTGGCCACATTGCCTCAGACGAACCTCCTCATATGCATGACGCTGTCGACTAGCAGTGAGGGCCCATGCTTTAATAGTGGTGAGACTATAACCACATAATCAAAGTGAATCACAATGAGTAGTTGGGGTTTGGCTTAGTGGTAAGAACCTCGTAATCCTACATGCAAAATGGGGGTTCAAAACCCATTGGGTGCATGTTATTGTAGCAGTACTGTAGCAGTGGCGGTACTGTAGATCGGTGGGTACTGTAGTGGCCATAGGGCACTATAGCGGCAGCAGGACACTGTAGCAGTGACAGTAGTGTACGGGTACTGTAGCAACATGTTTACTATTCATAGTATGGCAATTGGGCCAAATATTTGGGCCTACGGGCTATGTAATGGGCTACAAGACCACTGGGCCTTCGGGCTATGTAATGGGTCTCCCTCCACCTAGTTAAAAGAGGTCTTTGATTTTATTTAAAAATAAAATGAGGCTTCAGCCCCAACCTTTAAAAATAAATGAGTTAGAAAAGTGAATCACAATGATATAATCATATCCATCAATATCTGAAAAAAAAATAAATGAGCAGCTGAAGAATAAACATCCATTGTATAAATAAACAAGTAATATCATCCAACATATCCATATACAAATTTTGATAATGGAATTTTATACAAAAGACAGTTAACACATTGAAATTGGCATCTAGTATATTACATGTTTCAAAGGTATGAAAAATACCAAAAATAACTATCCCCGAATACATTCACAAGCCATAACATGGGCATATACTCCAATACTTCAACACAACAATAAATCAAGCATTATAAAGTTAGTGTTTTACCCTTCCCTTACCTACATCCTAAAGTATGTACAAGAACCCAACAGCTGCCTGAACAGGATATGAGATAACACTCACCATCAATTGTGTCTATAACAAGTCTATTCTTTACATATGAACTGAAGTAGTGTGATGATATAACAATAGTACAAGTAATAAATAAATTAATATTTTTTATCCAATAAAGTGTCACTTTGATCAAGAAACTAAATATTAATGGCCATCGATAAAGAATAATAAGCATCATCACCAGCCCACTTCATGTAATCATGTGTCGGGCCAACATGGCCTAGTGTCCAAGGAGTATATATTTCAAAGGAAGTTGAGTAACGTATGTAAAATAAGTAAATATGATCAAAGGATTAGAAATGTCGAAGGAATCCTAATATGATAAGTAAATCGAGTAATTAGATGAAAGGATTAGAAATGTCGAAGGCATCTTAATATGCTAAGTAAATCAAGTAAATAGGATCCAAGAAGCAGAAATTTACAAAGCATTCTAATGGGTTGAATCCAAGGAGTAGAAATGTCCAAGTAATCATAGTAAGAAAAAAAATGGATCCATTGAGTGTAAATGTCCACATAATCCTACTATGTAATAAAATCCAAGGAGTATAAATATACAAGTAATCCTAATAAGTCATCATATCCAAGGTTAGAAATTTAGGCATCTTAGCATTTCAATTAAATCATGTAATTGGATCTGTGGAGTAGATTTTTCCAGAGCATCCTAGTATGTCACATAAATCATATCCAGGGAGTAGAAATGTCCATGTCATCCAAATGGGTTCATTGGTTCCATAACATAAACACTTCATTATCAACATACCAATTCATACCATTAATATAAAATTGACAATGTGGTATAAGGTGCTTTAAACCTTCAAAAATTACCTTAATAACCATATTGAATTCCTATTATTACAAAGCCATCTCAACACACCATAAAGGGTGGTATAATCATGGTCAAAGAGAATAACCCACCCATGGGAATTTTAGGTTGATTTCATCCACCTCTAACATTATATAATAGTGTCACGACATGTCCTGAACATAAAATTTTCACTAAATTCATGTTTAAATTAATTTAAGAAGCATTGACCAGAAAGTAAAATGTGTGGCACAATGAAAATAGGGTATAGAACTACTAAATAAGAGGTATAATTTATAGACCACCTACCTTATGTATGTATTAGAACACTCATCTATTATAGACCCTCAGTTTTTCATGGATCAAAAAAATTAATGACATATGAATGTTCTAAAAATAGTGCGTAAGATCCTGGACCAAAATTGCATTTCCAAATGAAATACAAATATTGAAATGAGCCTAAGGAGTGGAGATCTTATCACAAGCTAACTAATGGGATTATAGGATCTTGAATTGGATTTTAGATGATTAAACAAGACCATATCATAGCTTAGGGTTGAGGGAGAGCTCCTTTGATGGAACTCCTATGTGTGATAGAAAAGAGGGGAGGGATTCTATTAAGAAAAGAAGCCCCACCTCCTTTAAAAAACTTACTTTGGGAAATGACATGGAGTGTAATTTTTACATGACATGTAATTCTTAGTTTTCCGCCATCCAAAAAACCCATTAAACATCTAGAAAAGAGTACACCAAACCAATAAACATCATGTATTGAAAACATGGCACACATTTTTAACACATGTTGTGTACTTATACTGAAGTCAACCTTCAACCCCATTCACCCTCTTTCAAAAAGTATATCAAATGTATTATAGGTTCAAATTCTGGGTCTTAGACAAAAAGATAGTTTCAACAATTGTTTAACTAAAATTTAAAAGCATCCATACATCATAGAAAAACCTAGATCTTCACCACCTAATGTTAAAATGCATCGGTGAAATCCCCATTTCATGATGTAAAATTGTATAATACCTTTTTCCCTCATCCAAGAAAGCATTACCCTTTAAGCATTAGTCAATTCCCATCAAACATTTAATATATTTGTATGGATTGATTCCCATTACATTTCATAGGATATATAAGAACTAAATGATTAAATATCATATTTTGAGCATAGTAACTGAACAATATAAAGTGTTTCATCCCGAATAATCGATTTTACTCCTAATCACTGATCCGACCAACTCTGTATGCTCAAATGTATGGTATCATAAGACCATGATTATTGAACTTATACAAAAAAATTCACCAAATCATCTTAAAACATTGTGTCTTCTTTTATTTTGATCCCTGATATCTTCTATGTCTGAATTAACCCCATAATGAAAAATGGTGTCTGGAAACACAAGCTCACCTACCATCAGAGGAACGCTCCTCAAAGGACTCTCAGAAACAATTTGAAGGGTACTGTGTTTCAAAAACGTTCAACATTCTACCCTCATTTATATTTAACCACTCTTATAAGTATGATATTGGAAGCTATGTTTCAAACACGTTAGACAATTATCCTCAATTTTCATTTCACCCCTTTTTATTCAAAATCTTGGATGTCTCGATTCACATCCATATCCTCTACATTATTTTTGAAGAATCCAATGCCCCACCATTACCCCCCTTATACACCTAAAAATGGTGGGAATGAAAGTAGAGTGTAAAAATACTCACTCTTTAACCAAGGCTTTCTTATTCAGGTTACTCTAGTGATCAATGGATCATTTTGACACCAAATATTCATTCCCCCAATTGAAATCTTTTATAATTGTGCAGTCTTCTATATTCACCTTTTTGTTACACTGATCTTGACTCACATGGGCTTAAGGGATCATATTATATTTTTTAATATGATTGTGATAAATAAAAACACAAGAAATGGAACTTTTATTTCCTAAAAATGGGTGATAGAAAGGATGGTCATCCATTGATTGGATCATCTCCTTTGTTTTGGTATAAGAAAGGGAAGTGCTCCCTATGGATAAACCTCAATAATAAAGCGCTCTAGATTGAGAATCCTATACCAAGAATCCTCTACAGTCTACTTCCGCATGTAAATCTCCATTGATTCTTACTCAGGCACAGGGAAAACCTCATCAGCCTAGATCCACACCTAATCCTAATTAGCCCAACATACAACTACTAGAGATATTTCCCCTGTTTCCTTATCCTCATCCACCAATATCTACACACTTAGTTGACTGATGACGGCTTCTTGAGAATTTATGATGGATTTTTTCTGTTGTTCGTTCTCCTCTAGTCGATAAAGTTCTTACTCAACTACCTCGATAAACTTTATTCCTTTAGTCATCTCCTTGTATCAAGTACCATCAAGCGATTCATGATACTTATGAACCTAGTTGGAATGATAGTCATGATCTAATGCATGTATTTTACAAGTATCCAACCCTCTAGTTCCCAAGTCCATCAACCAATGGTGGAGGTACCCCATCTGACTGACTAGGTCTTCCTTTGAGTTGTGGGTGATGAATTTCTACATGCTTATCCATGCGCTAATCCATAAAACAAGACTCTATTTGGTGAAATTAGACATAGAGTCTTATAGATCTTTGTCTGGATTTACTATTGGAGAATGAATCATAGCTCCCTTAGCCAATCCCAATTATTGTGGATGAATTGACTCAAGTTATATTTCCTACAAATATAGTGTAGTTAGTTCAACATTTAGCAAAAAATAATGTTGAAATAACTTGTTCAAAAAAGAAATTTACCTATGGTGGGGAATTGAGTGATATATGTTTCTGACGCATTGAAAGGTAAATCCACCACTAGAATCCCCTCTAATCAAGTGGGAACTTCTATGTCTTCCCAAGGATCCCTCGATGATGCATTATTAGAAGTTCTATAATGAAATAAAAATGTTCAGTATGGTGAATTGAAGAAATTATCAAATCCCTGGTAGAATCAGTGTAGATATGATTCAAATGTTTACATTAAACAAGTTCATAGATCTTGAAGACTAGTTACCTAGGGGGGGGGGATGTCCCACAAATAAGGGAATATATTGATATCATTTTGGGTTGAGGCACCAAATAGATGATTGGGATGGATAGAGAGCCTAAATCCCCCCCTTAAGTATCCTCTATAGACACACCTCCCATTAAAGTTTTGGGAGTGGATTCTGAGGTGGGATCCCTAGTATCCATCAAGGCACCCTCATCTCCCACAATGTAGTCCCATTGTACCTCATCTTCTAATTCCTAAAGGAGTAAAAATCATGGGTTAGGGGTGTAAAAGGACATAAAAATTGAAGTGTGTGAAAGAGATAATGAGTCAGAAACTCACCGCACCTAAAATGAGATCATTCAAGTCATCTTTCCTGTGAGTGAAATCCTACTTCTCTTGAGATCTTTTCTAGTAAGCATCAGAGCCCCATGAATCCTCATAACTGGGTCCCTATGATTGATATATAGGTGTTAATGCCTCCCAAATTGGTTTTTTAGTGTATTTTGTTTCTTTAGGATTTTCACTGAACATCATCCGCACCCATGGGGTGAAAGGAACACCCATTTTTTTACCAATGTATGAAGGAATCCATGTCTACTAGGTAGTTGAACTTATACATGAATACCACTTGTTCTATGATAATTGAAATCCAAATATTTTGAATATAAATACCCAATTTTGAAATCTTCTACCCTAGCTACTACACCGGATGAGACAACTATAATTTCTCCCATCTCTTACGAATATCGGGAAAGGAGGAATCATTAGATGAAAGCACCAGATAGAATATATTCTTCCCCAAATCCTCTCTATACTAAATAATTCCACCGTATAAGTGATTTGATCTCACCTTTAGTTTCTTCTATGGCAGTCCCACCCTGCCAAAGGATAGAGGCATGGCAGGCCCCTAAGCTGCCATCATCACTACATTATCTTGAGCCTTCAACGTCCAATATGTTCGTTTAAGGGTATCCCATCTGCTACCATGTTACACAAATAGCTCGTTTTAGGAAACCACATTACTCACTTACTAGTGAAGGATTCTTCTCGAGCATGTCGTTATCTAGTTGACCTTGTCAATAGTTTGGATACCTCTCTTCATAATGTTCTCCATAGTTCCCTCAGCTAAAAACATCCACCATGTCTAGAGAAAGATATTGGGATACCTCTCTTAATATACCCCCTATGTACACTATATTCCTTCTCATAGACATCTACCTAAGCATCATGTGCAACCATAGGATAGTCCCAATGGCATATCCACACCCTCTCATTCTTTCCCAATCCTTTGGTTCTGCTATGGTGAATGTGCCTGCTCTGAACTCTCTTCTGGGGTTGCTCCATTTTTGAATAGTATATCTGGTGCAATTGCATGTGTCCCGAAGTCCTTGAGGTGGCACGAAAGCCTTGAAGGTGGCCTGAAATCCCCACTGACCCAAAGGCCTGGGTGGACTAAAGGGCTTAAGGACTCCAAGACCAAACTGGTTGCCTAAGTTGAATAGTTCCTGGCTGCTACAGTATTGAACATCAGCTGCTACAGTACTGCTATAGTACCCCCCAGAAATATGCCTCTACCTGGTTTCGAACCTGGGTCTCATGGATGCACTTACATATAACTCACTAACTATTCTATGGACCATGTGCCACTAACTTCACATTCTACCAGATTCATCTAAATTGACAGGTGAACTGGGATGTGGTATATGTCTCACAGTAGGAGTTTTCATCAAACGTCATGAATAGATTTCCACCTCAAAAAGTCTAAAGGTATTCCCTATTCTCGTAAAAACCCCTATAAGTTTTTACCATGTCGATAGTTTAGATCTCAAAACGCCAAAAAATTACATTCTGGTCATTTCTGAGGCTCACATACACCATGGCTTCATTAATCATCTATGGTCATTCCACAATGATGTTGAGAAGTGAAGGCTGCATACCGGCATTCGAGGGAGTGATGGAATTTGGGAACTCATACTTCCTGATATGTTTTGTGATCAATCCATGAATAAATTAGAATGGAGGTTTGATATTCCTAGGAATGTCTCCCTCACAACATGCCACATTTGATTTTAGATCCTAGCTAACATAAAGACACCTAAGATGACTTGATTTCCTACCACCGTGATGGGCTCTATCACCAGTGTTCCCGATCACTTAGACATACTAGTGTCCCTGACTAGTAATAGCCTCTCACTTAGGAAAGTGGAAAAGAACAATATATATTGAAAATATGATATCCAGTCTTTCACATAATACACTCACTCTCGACAATAGCCCTCCTCAAGTATCATCCAATAAGACTGTAACAGCCCGAGATTTTATGAAAAATATTCTTTTTAATTTTTTTAATTTCTTGTGTTGTACGCTACACCAAAATGAGCTTGCACAACACACATACTTGACTTGCCTTGCATTACACGCAATCACGACCTTCCTCGATAGCGTGTGTAATACGCAATACCGAGTTTCACTAAACAACGATATGCTATTAAAATATTATTAAAACTAGCTGTTATGAATAGTAATAACCACTTTTTGAAATTATGTAAATCTTATTTTTCAAAATGGACTTCATTTTTGGATTCGGAGTATCGAATTTAGCCTAAGGTGAAATTTTGGTACTTTTCGGATAACTTTTATTTTCTGATGAATAGTGAAAATTACTAAATTTTAATTAAAAACAACTTTTTTAATAGTGATAAATTATTAATTTGAGTGGTTTTAAAGTATATTTAGAATATATTTTTACAATTAAATAAAATTTTGTTCATTGGATATAATTTCACATTTACACCAGACATAAACAAGTGTTAATCTTTTGATAGTTATTATCCCTTAAAAACACACTATTTGTTGTGATAGCGGAAATTAATTATAAAATTAATTAATGCAACTTATATGTTGGGAATTTTGTAAAATAGAAATCATTTTTGAATTCGGGATATCAATTATAGCTTAGGGTGAAATTTTTCCATTTTTCTGAAAAACTTAAATTTTTGATGAATAGTGAAACTACTAAGTGGTATTTAAAAAAAATTAATTTTTTCATAAATCTTAATTTTACCGCTTCTGTGAATGGAATTTCAAAAATCCGAGAGACACGGTTGATGTCAGTAAGTAAAATGTGGTTCAATGAGATGAAAATAATTTTTGGTGAATAGTAACTTTTTACTTTTATTTACCACGGTTAAAAGTAAAGAGGGTAATTAAGAGTAAAAATGATATTAATATTACCCTAACACATGTCATAATCCTATTGGACAAGTGTATCTCGACCAAAAAAAACCTTAAGTGTAAAATATTATCATTTAGGCCCACATGGATTAGATTAGGACATTTATTATTAATTTATTTAAAGAAGGGTTAAAATAGTTAAAATCAATGTTTAATAAGTAAATCATTTTTAATATGGGGTTATACATAAGATAAATTCGACTATAAATATTCATTAGAAATTTAAAAAGATTTCCTACATAATGGTATTTTATTTATAATTTTTAGAAATTAAATAATTTAATTTATTTATGACACCATGATGATGCAGTAATTATCTTATTAATGAAATATTGACATAATTGATGTTATAAACACCAAAATAAATGTAATTTGAGACTTTTTATGAATCCCACTAATTTTATAGGTTACTATGATATATTAGAGTTGATTTAATCAACTTGGTTCGAACATATAATTCTGTTATGACTTTCACAAAAATCATATATCAAATAGTGTCAAAATTGACACAAAATAGTTTTTAAATCAAATATTATATTATTAATTGTTATTTTATTCCTAAAATTCTAATGTTCGGACAAATGACTTAGATAAGGATATATATATTAATAATAAACAATTTGGGGTTCGTTTGGCATGTTATAGTAAGTGTATTAACCATATAGTGTAAGAAAACAAAAAGACACGGTAAAAGTTAAATTATTTAACTTAGAGTTAAATCTAATTGATAAGGTTAAAATAATAACCTAAACTTGTCTAAATCCTATTGGTTGATAGGATTTCGACCCATCCCCACTTTAGCTTCGAAATAAGACCCTTTGGAACCATTATAAACCGATTTTAACTTTAATATAAAATAATATTTTGAGATATTCCTAAGGTGCCCCTCTCCTCCCTTATAAAAGGGCACCTCCTCCCCCTCCTCCTCACACCAAATTGAGAACTCAAGCTCGGCCAAACCCTGAAAAAATCCTTTCTCCACTTCCCTAGAATAATCCTAGAGGTACTGGTCTTCTTCAAAGTCAAATCTTAGTTCCCTAAGTGGAGGATTCAAAGAGGCGTTTCAAAGAAGAGGTAATATCCATTACCGATCTTTTTCAATTTCTTTCTTCTTCAACTTCTTCTTCTTTAGTTGTTTCATGATAAAGTAATAACATAAGTATTTCTTATATACTTATATGTTATTATAAATATGAAACAACTATAATTAACCTTCTATCCATCCTACGGAAAAAGTAAATCACCGCGCGTGCGTACGTACGGAATACCGTCTCCACGCTGTGGTGTAATCTATTTTCCGCCACCACCTTAATTGGATGGGTATAATTGTGTAAGGAGTAACTATATATGATTATTATAGAGTGATATTGATACTGAAATAGTATACATACACCTCAACACAATTCCACGACCATGGGAACGATATCATCGCTCGTGCGTACGTACGGACTACCGTCTCCATGACGCGATGAGATTCATTCTCCATGTTAACCATTTAAGAATGATTATAAAGCATATATAAGCAATAATAATGAAATAAATGAAATTATAAAGCTACTGAATTTATGTATATATGTATGTCATCTACTTACTTCTATTCAAGATAATAAGGAAAGCAAAACAGCGTTCATGCGTACGTACGGACTACCGTCTCCATGAACGGTGTGTTTCATTTCATTCATTTATTATATATATATATACTGAATATATATGATATATAAATCATGTTTTATATTCTTGAAGTAATTAAATCATGTTATAAGTAATAATAATGTCAATAACAACAAATCCAAACACCTACGATAAATGAAACAATTTTTCCCAAAACGCTTCTTTAACATTGAATTTACAAAAGAACGGCTAATATAAAGTCATAAGTGAACCATATATGATATCATAACAATTAATATGATTCTGTAATAAGTTAATGACATTATTTAAATCATTATACAGGAGGTTCAGACACTTACGAAGCAAATCAGACTTAAGGTAAGGGGAAATATCACAATCTCATTTTTATGCGAGATTGTTTATACTTTGGTATTTGCTGGGGTTTATTTTATCATCCACATCCATGTTACCTCAATATGTAATATTGTTTCCATCCACTTAAAATAGTTTAAATCCAATTTGACCCTTCGGTGAGTTTTTAGTAAATAATATGAAAGGAATCTTTTGTCATTTTTTTCGTACGAGGTACTTTTTGACTTTTCCGACAAAAGTATGAAAGAATGTTTTTTTAACTTATACGACATGAATGGATTTTTAAAACATTATTTCCAAGAAGTTTCCTTTACAAGTTTTCAATTTTATTTTTAATCAACTTCTTTTATTTTAAAGTTGTATGACATGTTATGAAAGGAAAAATGTTTTTGAAGAAGAAAGGATATTTTCCTCAAGAATGGAGTTCAAGTGTTTTATCAAAATTATTTTCCATATAAGATAATAAAGGGTTCTGTTTTTATCCCTATTATTACATTGATTTGATCATGTTGTGATGTAATTATTTTTATGAATTCCTTTATCTTATATGAATTGATTTATGATGTCATGATGTTTCAAAAATCCCATTTTTGTTACATGTGTTATGCGATGATGTATGTTTTATGATTATGTGGCACACATAAGAAAGGATTCATTATAAGATGGGTGGGTCCTATATCTCCCTACAATGCATTGGGTAAAGATTTTATATCTCATGAGATAGACATGGCTGGAACAGTAGGTTATACCGGTTCAGTGAAACAGGACTGGAACGAGGGTGACTCGGTTCAGAAAGGGACTTTGTCCACTAATATAGTCTTGGCAATGAGTCTTGACTAACAAGAAATGATTTTCTATGATTATGTGTGTATGCCACAAAGTTTAATGTTTTAAGTTATGATTATTGTGATTATATTTCACTGCCATGATTTATCCCATGTTATGAGATTATGCTCTCTTTTGCAGGTTAAGATTTCCAAAAGTTATGTTCTTATGAATATGATGTGATTGATTTACCCTTACTGAGCATTTGAGCTCACCCTTTTATGTTTTCTTTTCCCCAAGATATAAAGAAAGGTTTTAGGTAAAAAAAAGGGAAGATCTTTATGGGAGATATTGAAGATCTTTCACCACTATTAGAAGATTACGTTCCGAGTTTCCAAAGACACTAAACTATTACGGTCCTTGTGTGTGTGTTTTTGTTATGTACTAAGTATTCCGCAAAAGTAATGTAATGTCAATGTACGTCAGGCTTCGGGTCTCTACAGTTGGTATTAGAGGAAAGGTTTAGTCAACCTTTGGAAACTAGGATGTGAAAATGTTAGTGAGATCCCTAGAGATATTTCTAAGGTATGTCTAGGGATGTCCCTAAGGATAAGTATACGTATAAGATACAGTCCTAGAACTATGGTAACGATCATAGAATTTGACCTAAGAAGTTAGATATTGAGGATACTACCCCTTTATAATGTTGTTTTCCCTAGCATGATTTTTGCCTCTCACACTATTCTTTTTGGGTTTTAGACGATGGCTGGAACCCAAAGGAACTGTGTTGATCAATGCAATGGACAATGCAATGATTGTCCTCCTGAACAAACAAATGTTATGGGAGATGGAGTGAAAAATCTTATTTCTATACTTACACAAGCTATGAATCATTCTGGACTTCCAAATGAGCAGAGAAGGGAACAATATTCTATTGAGTCCTTCATGAGGCAACGTCCACCTTCTTTTAATGGGTCTTCCGATCCACTTGTTGCTGAACAATGGATCAGTACCACTGAAAAGATATTTTCAGTTCTTCAATGTTCTGAACATGATAAAGTCATCTTAGAAGTATATTGTTTGGAAGGTGAAGCTGATCAATGGTGGAATCTTATCAAGAATACGAGGCAAAGAGATGAAATTGATTCCATGGAATGGGACGAGTTCAAGAACTTGTTTTTCAGTAAGTACTTCCCTCGTATTCTTCGAACGAAGATGGAAAAGGAGTTTCTTGATCTGAAACAGAAGGATGATGAATCTGTTGGTATATACGAAGCGAATTTTACAAGACTTGCAAGGTATGCATCTGGCATTATCATCCAACCTGAAAGTAAAGTTGATCAATTTTTTAGTGGCTTAAAACAAAGTCTTAGAAGGGCATTATCTATACGAGACTTCAGTAGCTATGAAGAAATTGTGCATTGTGCTATGAAGGTAGAAATGGAAGTTGGTGTTACATATCCATCTCATGGTTTTGAAAAGAAACGAAAGATGGAGTTCAAGGAGAAATCCTAGAATAACGGTGAAAAGAAAATGAATGTTTCCTTATGCTCAAAGTGTGGAAAAAAGCATGGAGGAGATTGTCTTAAAGGGACTAGAAAATGTTTTAAGTGTGGAAAAGAAGGTCATCGAGTAGATGAGTGTAGAAGTAATGGAAAAAGGGTTTCTAATAATGTGAACAAAGCAAACACTGCAGATAACGCACCACCAACACTTCAATGTTTCAAGTGCAAGGAGATGGGACATTATGCCAATAAATGCCCTAATCCAAGGGTTAGTGATGATCAACATGAGCAACCACTTAAGGCAAAGGACAAAGGGAAGTCACATGCGATCACTACTGGAAATGTTGAATATGACAATGATGTGGTGGAATGATTAAGTGTTTATGTAATGGGATTCCAAAATAGTGTAGTATATAGTATCGTGGAATATTGGAATATTTATGTATTGGTCTATTGTGGTTTTCAATAATTTTATGGTACCAGTAACCATGGAAAGTGATTGAGATATTTTTGGAAAAAGAATGATATGCGCATAATAAAGGGAAAACGAGAAAATTAAATATTTGACAGTATTCATGAGCTCATGATTGATATAAGGACTAAGTGATATCATGGTTTGAGTATATAGAATTCTGAGGATTTTGGTATGTGGAAAGTATTAACTTTTAACTGCATTCATGTTTTCACTAAGGTTCGATGGGTATTCAAGAGAATACATGATTAAGGCCTTTGAATGTTTGGAATGTGACCAAAAAAACATATCTTATGATATATGGGGATCAAATATGGTATTAAATCTCTTGTAATCGTCTTCACTATGTTATGAGAGTGGACTATCGTATTATGGATAAGCCTAAAGATTGAAATGGATTATGTTGGACATAAGTGAGTATTGTTTAAGGATAGAAGTTTTTTTTCGATATTATTGATGGGATGATATAGTAATGTAGTTTTAGAAAAAGGACAACCTGCAGGATGGGCGACAGCCCATCGCTTCGGACAAGGCTGTGGGAATCGATCCCACAACTGAAGTGCGACTGGCCTTTATCGCCTACCACTGGCCTACAGGAAGTCCCTGTTTAGTAGAAACTAGATTTATTTTATTAAGCAGTATGATATATGAAGTATAAGTCCATTTTAGGAACCATATATGATTAATCTCACTATAGATCAACTTTTGTATATAATTTTTGCTAACCATTTGTTTGAGACAGATGGAATGACCCGTCATTCTATCACATGATCTGCTAACACTTCATGAATAACAAATTCAACTTCATTTATTTATGAGATGAAGTGGAAATTGTTCAAGGCACGAACAACAGTGAGATTGTACCAAAATAAAGTAAGTATTTATTCTAATTCAAAATTTCAACTTTAGGGAAATGATTTTGAAAACCAAAAATGTTGTCCTAGTGATCTTATACCTGATGAATCAGATGGTACCTTATATCATAAAAAATCTATGGATTTGTGATTACTGGCTTTTCCATAGCCATGTTCTCTACCACTCTCCATCAGAACATGATGTTTAGATTTCTCTTCCATATCCATATTTTCACCTATGTAGAAACCCAGTGATTAGTTTATTTGGGTAATCGTTACATTTCATACTTTAGTTTATAAATCCATGTTTTGGTATTCTTTTTTTACAATGTGGGTTTCTATTAAAGAAACTTTCGAATAGTAAACCATTTATAACCGCGACGAATTTCGAGGGCGAAATTCATTTTAAGGGGGGTAGAATGTAACAGCCCGAGATTTTATGAAAAATATTCTTTTTAATTTTTTTAATTTCTTGTGTTGTACGCTACACCAAACGGATCTTGCACAACACACATACTTGACTTGCCTTGCATTACACGCAATCGCGACCTTCCTCGATAGCGTGTGTAATACGCAATACCGAGTTTCACTAAACAACAATATGCTATTAAAATATTATTAAAACTAGCTGTTATGAATAGTAATAACCACTTTTTGAAATTCTGTAAATCTTATTTTTCAAAATGGACTTCATTTTTGGATTTGGAGTATCGAATTTAGCCTAAGATGAAATTTTGGTACTTTTCGGATAACTTTTATTTTCTGATGAATAGTGAAAATTACTAAATTTTAATTAAAAACAACTTTTTTAATAGTGATAAATTATGAATTGGAGTGGTTTTAAAGTATATTTAGAATATATTTTCACAATTCAATATAATGTTGGTCATTGGATGTAATTTCACATTTACACCAGACATAAACAAGTGTTAATCTTTTGATAGTTATTATCTCTTAAAAACACGCTATTTGTTGTGATAACGGAAATTAATTATAAAATTAATTAATGCAACTTATATGTTTGGAATTTTGTAAAATAGAAATCATTTTTGAATTTGGAATATCAGTTATAGCTTAGGGTGAAATTTTGGCATTTTTCTGAAAAATTTCAATTTTTGATGAATAGTGAAACTACTAAGTGGTAGTTAAAAAAAATTAATTTTTTAATAAATCTTAATTTTACCACTTCTGTGAATGGAATTTCAAAAATCCAAAAGACACGGTTGATGTTAATAAGTAAAATGTGGTTCAATGAGATGAAAATAATTTTTGGTGAATAGTAACTTTTTACTTTTATTTACCACGGTTAAAAGTAAATAGGGTAATTAAGAGTAAAAATGATATTAATATTACCCTAAAACATGTCATAATCCTATTGGAAAAGTGTATCTCGACCAAAAACAACCTTAAGTGTAAACTATTATCATTTAGGCCCACTTGGATTAGATTAGGACATTTATTATTAATTTATTTAATGAAGGGTTAAAATAGTTAAAATCAAAGTTTAATAAGTAAATCATTTTTAATATGGGGTTATACATAAGATAAATTAGACTATAAATATTCATTAGAAATTTAAACATATTTCCTACATAATGGTATTTTATTTATAATTTTTAGACATTAAATAATTTAATTTATTTATGACACCATGATGATGCAGTAATTATCTTATTAATGAAATATTGAAATAATTGATGTTATAAACACCAAAATAAATGTAATTTGAGACTTTTTATGAATCCCACTAATTTTATAGGTTACTATGATATATTAGTGTTTCTTTAATCAACTAGGTTTGAACATATAATTCTGTTATGACTTTCACAAAAATCATATATCAAATAGTATCAAAATTGACACAAAATAGTTTTTAAATCAAATATTATATTATTAATTGTTATTTTATTCCTAAAAATCTAAGTTTCGGCCACATGACTTGGATAAGGATATATATATTAATAATAAACAATTTGGGGTTCTTTTGGCATGTTATAGTAAGTGTATTAACCATATAGTGTAAGAAAACAAAAAGACACGGTAAAAGTTAAATTATTTAACATAGAGTTAAATCTATTTGATAAGGTTAAAATAATAACCTAAACTTGTCTAAATCCTGTTGGTTGATAGGATTTCGACCCATCCCCACATTAGCTTCGAAATAAGACCCTTTGGAACCATTATAAACCGATTTTAACTTTAATATAAAATAATATTTTGAGATATTCCTAAGGTGCCCCTCTCCTCCCTTATAAAAGGGCACCTACTCCCCCTCCTCCTCACACCAAATTGAGCACTCAAGCTCGTCCAAACCCTGAAAAAATCCCTTCTCCACTTCCCTAGAATAATCCTAGAGGTCCTGGTCTTCTTCAAAGACAAATCTTAGTTCCCTAAGTGGAGGATTCAAAGAGGCGTTTCAAAGAAGAGGTAATATCCATTACCGATCTTTTTCAATTTCTTTCTTCTTCAACTTCTTCTTCTTTAGTTGTTTCATGATAAAGTAATAACATAAGTATTTCTTATATACTGATATGTTATTATAAATATGAAACAACTATAATTAACCTTCTATCCATCCTACGGAAAAAGGAAATCACCGCGCGTGCGTACGTACGGAATACCGTCTCCACGCCGTGGTGTAATCTATTTTCCGCCACCAACTTAATTGGATGGGTATAATGGTGTAAGGAGTAACTAGATATGATTATTATAGAGTGATATTGATACTTAAATAGTATACATACACTTCAACACAATTCCACGACCATGGGAACGATATCATCGCTCGTGCGTACGTACGGACTACCGTCTCCACGAGGTGATGAGATTCATTCTCCATGTTAACCATTTAAGAATGATTATAAAGTATATATAAGCAATAATAATGAAATACATGACATTATAAAGCTACTGGATTTATGTATATATGTATGTCATCTACTTACTTCTATTCAAGACAATAAGGAAAGGAAAACAGCGTTCATACGTACGTACGGACTACCGTCTCCATGAACGGTGTGTTTCATTTCATTCATTTATTATATATATATATATACTGAATATATATGATATATAAATAATGTTTTATATTCTTGAAGTAATTAAATCATGTTATAAGTAATAATAATGTCAAGAACAACAAGTCCAAACACCTACGATAAATGAAACGATTTTTCCCAAAACGCTTCTTTAACATGGAATTTACAAAAGAACGTGTAATATAAAGTCATAAGTGAACCATATATGATATCATAACAATTAATATTATTCTGTAATAACTTAATGACATTATTTAAATCATTATACAGGAGGTTCAGACACTTACGAAGCAAATAGGACTTAAGGTAAGGGGAAATATCACAATCTCATTTTTATCTGAGATTGTTTATACTTTGGTATTTACTGGGGTTTATTTTATCATCCACATCCATGTTCCCTCAATATGTAATATTGTTTCCATCCACTTAAAATATTTTAAATCCAATTTGACCCTTCGGTGAGTTTTTAGTAAAGAATATGAAAGGAATCTTTTGTCATTTTTTTCGTACGAGGTACTTTTTGACTTTTCCGACAAAAGTACGAAAGAATGTTTTTTTAACTTATACGGCATGAATGGATTTTTAAAACATTATTTCCAAGAAGCTTCCTTTACAAGTTTTTATGTTTATTTTTAATCAACTTCTTTTATTTTAAAGTTTTATGACATGTTATGAAAGGAAAAATGTTTTTGAAGAAGACAGGATATTTTCCTCAAGAATGGAGTTCAAGTGTTTTATCAAAATTATTTTCCATCTAAGATAATAAAGGGTTCTATTTTTATCCCTATTATTACATTGATTTGATCATGTTGTGATGGAATTATTTTTATGAATTCCTTTATCTTATATAAATTGATTTATGATGTCATGATGTTTCAAGAATCCCATTTTTGTTACATGTGTTATGCGATGATGTATGTTTTATGATTGTGTGGCACACATAAGAAATGATTCATTATAAGATGGGTGGGACCTATATATCCCTCCAATGCATTGGGTAATGATTTTTTATCTCATGAGATAGACATGGCTGGAACGGTAGGTTATACCGGTTCAGTGAAACAGGACTGGAACGAGGGTGACTCGGTTCAGAAAGGGACTTTGTCCACTAAGATAGTCTTGGCAATGAGTCTTGACTAACAAGAAATGATTTTATATGATTATGTGTGTATTCCACAAAGTTTAATGTTTTAAGTTATGATTATTGTGATTATATTTCACTGCCATGATTTATCCCATGTTATAAGATTATGCTCTCTTTTGCAGGTTAAGATTTCCAAAAGTTATGTTCTTATGAATATGATGTGATTGATTTACCCTTACTGAGCATTTGAGCTCATTATTTTATGTTTTCTTTTCCCTAGGATATAAAGAAAGGTTTTAGGTAAAAAAAGGGAAGATCTTTATGGGAGATATTGAAGATATTTCACCACGATTAGAAGATTACGTTCCGAGTTTCCAAAGACACTAAACTATTACGGTCCTTGTGTGTGTGTTTTTGTTATGTACTAAGTATTCCACAAAAGTAATGTAATGTAAATGTACGTCAGGCTTCGGGTCTCTACAAAGACCCTAGGCTCCTCTTATGTAATGCTCACAGATACTACTCCAGCCACCCCGATAGCTTCTCAAATGACACATTTAATAACATTCCTAGCCACAAATTGAAATTAATGTAATTTTAGAAAGGGGTTCGATGATTCAATACTTGGGTCAGTTATTCCAAATTAATCCTTACAATTGACTATTTTTTCTCTCTATTCCCCCAACCATTGGGAATTTGGAGTAAATCAACATACTGATAGCCCGTCATGGGATCTGAAAAATATGATTAAGATCTTACAATATGATTCCCACCTCCCCATTATGGGGGTGGAATGTTTTCATATCCAATGACCATCTACTGATAATCTCTATAAAAAGCTATTATAAGTGGTAAAAATGGAATTGGGACATCCATAATACTTTATACAGACCAATATGATGTATCTCAACCCCATATTATTCATAAGTGATGTGATAATAGTACACCCAATCCCACTCATCAAAAATTTTCTCCCCATCCCATAGGTCCCATAATTTATACCATCCCATATAGTTATTTAAAATTTTGTTATGAATAATACTTGTATAGTAGGTGGGGAATTCCACATTTACCAGTTATTTCCCTGTCACTATCCCCATTCTTACCCTCAATATATAGACAATAGATACTTCATGTTATCTAACTAGGTGTCTAGAAGAATTAATATTCTAATGGTTAATCTCGTGAATATGATAAAACAATAATCATGTTTTGTTAACTTCTAGGGTTGGGATAGTCATGTTTTCTAATAGCATGAAATTATAAATTGGTTGTCTTTTTCTCTACAAATATTCCTTATTTTCTTCTGTCAGTTGAACCAACATCTCCCCATTTTTAGATATGACCCTCACAGACTAAGCCATTAAAATATTCCTAGCCATTTCTTCCCTACAGGTAGTAGTAGTGGAAGTCACCGCAACCTGGTCAGCTAAGTTGTTCATTTCAAAGTTGGTTTGAAAAGTTGAAAAGGTTGGATTGTGAGAATTGGTTCTTGTTCACATAAATGGAGTGGTATCATTCAAATCACATCAGATTCATCAAAACTACCAGATTCTATACCCAAAACAAGTCACTTAAGAAGGACTTGAATAATTTACAGGGCTTGGAGATCATGAGTTTTCACAATGGTTGATATTTCTACACATAAGATGCACCTTATTGCATGTGAACGTCTTGTCACTATACAAGGTCCCCCCTCACCCTATTTATAGGAATGGGTCCACCCAGGTTTTGAGCATGTAAAAATATATTACACATGCATGTATCCATTTTGTGTGACCCAAATTAAAAGTTATTTGATAAGATAGAAACTTTCCCCACACCTAGTCATCTTCCTCCGAAATCGACATGCCAGTTCCCCATAAACTCTAATTCTGGGGGGGGGGGATTTGTAGGCATTAAAAACATGTCTCCAACAAACTAAAATGGGGTTTTTCATAAATAATGGACATAAACTATCCCATGGTACCATTTTGGAGATGAGTGGTTAAGTCTAAAAAACATTAGTGCCTTGAGCGCAACTCTCTGATTGGAATGTAAAGGACTTACGTGCAAAAGGATATACAGAAAGACCGGGTTGTATGGGCCCTCTAAAAAATCCCCTAAATATCCACAATATGTTGGTACACAAATTTTTTATGGTATTAAGAACCCTATTAATTATCATTCAATACCTTTGTGTGAAAGTGTCATCGATGGACCACAACCTTACGCGGCCTTCCACCGATGGCAAAGGTATAGGGGGCTCAAAATTAATTTTCATGACATAGGTATAGTTTCAATCCCAAAGCCATCCATTTTAGATATAAATAAATCATAATCCCAACACAATATTTGGTATGGACTTCTTGAACTTGAATCATTGTCTCTATTTCATGAAATATAATCTTTCGCAACATTGTGCAACTTCATAGATACCTTGATTCCCCAAGGTAGAGAACTTTAAATACTAACCTCACGGTGTCCCTAACATGTGTTGGCTCATGTTTGAGACATCCTCATGATACTTTCATAAAGGTTTGGTGGGTATGCATAATAATATTTAATTCTATACAACCTTAAGCTATGATTGACTCCATAAGTTGCGCACACATTCCCCCCCAATATACAGTCTACCTTTCTTTTAAAACCTACGATTCACACAATACCACATATGTATAAAACTATATAGTTGCACATACAAACATCTATTTCTCTAACCAAATACCTCCACACACCAAACATATTATCATTCAAGTAGAGTGAGAAGGTACCCCTAACCTCCTCCAACATAGTTCACCCACACCTCGATGACATGCATGACTAGTATATTCAACCCTACTATCTCGCCTCTTTACTCTAAGGAAGACCTTGGTAGTTGAATCACCTATTTCTACAAATTATAGGAATTCTACCCTCAAGACCACCATCAGCCTCTCCAAGGGTGGAATAATTAAGGGAAACAACAAGCTTTTACCTTTGATGAGACTTAGTTTCAAATCCTTCTCTCCTACCTAGATTTGGTCTCCTTGTGTGTAGGCTTCCTGATGTCTAGTATGCGTGAAGTAAAACTACCAAGATTCACATCCATGTCACGTGATGTAAAACTACACAACAACATCATCAATACATGACATTAAACTATACCACTACCTTTAGTGATGAACACAGGGTTCCCCATGTATGATCGTTATAGGAAGACGCATCCCCCAATACTAAGGATGAAACCCCAAGCTTTGAAAACCCAACACTAGGGTAGACCATATGATTAAGCCCCACACATCAAAGGGATTAAACCCCCAAACACCATGTTACTTCAAAATGAAATACCCACACTATCCCTTATAAATGATCTTTATTTAATGTGAGCATTCTTACCAAATGATTTTAAACTGCATGGACTAGTCCTTATCACACAACCTTAAACTTTGGAATAAAACTACAGGGGTTTATATCCCAATATCCCAATAGGGTATATAGGATGCCTCTCTAAGGTTCAATCCTAAAAACATGGGACAACTCCCTGTGGTTCAATCTCAATCCCTAAACATTAGTATTAAATATTCATATCACCCCTTGGAGAGAAAACGCCCCCAAAGTGTGGCCATTTTTCCCAGGGGACACACTAAAAATTTTACCATTCTTTCCCCACAATACATTAAACACACGGCCAATATATCACCCCATGAAACTAACCTATGGCCAACCAATCCCCACAAGGAACTCAATATATGACAAACTAATCTCCAAAAGACACTAAATCTATGACCTACCTATCCCCATAATACACTAAAACTATTTTTGTCCTTCCACTAAAAGATATTAAACCTATAACCAACCTCCCCAAATAAATAATAATCCCTACATCATGTAGAATACATGGTATTCTCAAGGTATAAATACATATATTCCTTATGACTATGAAATATTTTTTTCCATAGGGGATATGGGATGGTTTGGGTTCTCCACCCAATATCCCTCACATATGAGATACCCTCAATTGTGAATGAGGACTAATTTTACAGATGTCCAACATCCTCAAGAATCCCAACATCATCATCTTTTCAAAAAATAAGTTAGTTTGTAAATTTTTAATGAAATCATCATAATTTACTAAAACCCATCGGAAGATGGAACTAAAAATAAGAATCATGAACATGTATTAGATCTGTGAGGGAGACATAGACTAGGTGAAAAGAACCTAGGAGGAATAAATGGAAGGAATATTTCACATAATATCATCTAGTACTGATAAAAGATCAAATGCCATCAACCATATTTGTATGTGCTTACCACCTTTGGAAAGAGGGAACTTGGGGAAACACATCCTAAAGGGTGTGTGACTAGTCCATGTATGTGGATCTTTAACACCTCAAAATTCTAAAGTAAGAATGTTGTATTTAAAATCATGTATGAAACACAACACCAAGCGTAGAAAAAAATATAATGTCTCAAGAATTTTGGATATATTTTAAATTTTAAATAAATATTTTCAATAGATTATATTGCACACAACACCAATTTATCTTGTGTTACATGCAATAATGACTTTGTTCAGTAGTTTTCCTTACATGCAAGACCAAATTTTACCGAATATATATATATATAATATAATAAAAAAATAAACATTTAATTGATTATTATAAATATTATTAAATAAGTTATAAAAATATATGGTTGAATTTATTGAATACAAATTATTTAAAAATTTATATAAGAACCAATTTAATATAAAGGGAATGTTTTTATAAAAAAATTATTTTTATACTCACAAAGCCATTTTATCCTAATAAATAAAATTTTTAAAATTATTTAGTTATATTAATTTCATATATATATATATATATATATTATAAAATATAATATTTTTAATATTAATCCAAAATATATGATAATCATAAGATAAAAACAAATAAAATATTACCCATGAAAACTTATATTATTATAAAGGCAATTTTACCACCTCATAATAGCGCACCAACATTAAATTTGAATTTTGACACTATTATGAATTTAATCGGAAAAAATATACTTCATCATTTAATGAGAATCATTAAAATTATGTTAGGGTTGAATATTTGGTATTTTTATGTGATGTTTCATTTATTGATGAATAATGAAAATACTGAATTTTAATTCACAATTGTTCTTTCATATAATTTATTTTTAAGGTTTTATTATGTTTTTTATTGGTTTTAAATTTTAATTATTTAAATTTTACATATATATGTATAAAATTTAGTTCATTACAATCAATTTAGTTTAAAAATGTATATAAAAGCATTGCAAATGTTTTTATGTTTTTACTGTAAAACATGCACTGTTGTCCTCCCTATGAGATTAATTTTAAATTAATTTCTATCACTATATGAATGGAATTTGAAAAAATTTATTCTATATTTGGAATCATAAACATCTATAATTTATAATACGATCATCTTATTCTTTGACCAAAAAATTTAATGAAATTGATTAAAATTAATTGCAGTGATTAAGAGGAAAATTAGCTTAACAAGATACTAAGCGTTATACTTAAGGCCCAAAATGATCTATTAACCTATAAAAAATTTTTAAGACACATATTAAGTCCCTATAATACCTATTATATAATGTTTTCAATTATTGGAGACAATTTCCATAGAAAAAACAAGGATGGAATTCCATTTTCCAAAATTTAAAAGAATGCCAGTCCACCTGTATAATAAAAAGGCACTCACCCCTCCCAGTTATTCACCCCTATCAAGAATTTTTTTATGACCCAAAATATTATCAAATAATATCCCAAGATAACACACCATAATCCTATAATCATACATTTGGGTATAAATCCATCTCCAGAAGCTCTTTGGTGCAAACCAAAAGGAGTTACCCAAATAAGATGTAACATCCATCTTCGAGCTCTTTAGTCTTATTTTCATTATCCATCACCTAGAATCATATTATTCCAAGATTATATAATAAAATCATTATCCTAAATATATGGATATTTTTTTATATTAATTTTTATACCTAATATTATACACACATCCATCAAAATGGTAAAAAACATTTCATTGTTTTACGACGAACTACCGCCTCGTGAAACGGTGATTGTTCATTTTTTCTTTACCACCTATCAGGGTGGGAATTATGATGGAAACAATGTTAATATATGATATATATGATATATATGATATTTATTATGTTTGTTTACTACTTTAATTATTTTATTATACATACATTTATGCTTTCCATTTTTTTGGGAATATGATAACATCGTTTGTGGATGAGTGGACTACCACCTCCTCAAAGAGATGTGATTTGTTCACACCATACGGGGAATGTATATGGGATGGTTATAATAAGACTATGTGACTAATATGAAATAAATATGATAATAATACTATAATATACATATATATAATTTAATTTTCATTCTTTTAAAAAAGGAAAATAAATGAAAGTAGTGTTCAAGCAAACATAATACCTATTGTCTCCATGAATGGTGAATTTCATTTCCTATCTCTAAATATTATGGATTAATATAATATATATATATATATAATGAATATATATTATAATTACACAATGGTTTAAATTATATATATTATGAAATCATGATCTATTTAATATGAACGACAAATAACATGTCAAAACTTACTAGAGAAACCAGGCAATTAACACCAAAAATAGTGAAAACAATGATATATTACTAACAAAAGGGTAATAATATATTATAATAATATCATATATAATATCATAAATATGATTATTATTATGGTATAAGTCATAAAATTGTTTTGAACTACTATAATAGAGTTGAAGGACCACAGAATAAAAATGAAGGATGAGGTAAGGGATTCTTGTCTCACATTTCCTTCCATGAGGCATACACAATTTTCCCCACTCACTTATTTTGTGTGGTTTATCTACTACCCCATTTGATATGTTATGTTGAAAGTGTGTAACCTAGACCCAACTTGTTTTTTACTTTTATTACCACTACATGTATGCAGTTTGTTATATATACATGTGTTTATCTTGCCATAATAGTGTATATGCTTATGTATCCACATTGTTTATGTAAATGTACTTAGATTACATGCCGTATTAAAGGGTTATAGTAGATCCCAAGATATAATGAGAACACATAAATTCCATGAAATTAATCTTAATTTAATTTTCTAGGGTCCAGTTACATTATTATGAAAGGACACATATGATGTGTGACCATCTGGTGTAGGGGACTCATAAGCATTGAGACTTCTTCTCATAAAGTTTGCACTTGATGATATCAAGTAGTTGAGATCATGAGGATATACCCACATAATAGAAACACCAAATGTTTCAGGTGTCATTGTTCATTCGTATCTATAGACATGTGCAATGGTCTCCAGACTTGAGATCATTATCAATGTATGCCATTTCATTGTGTACATTGATGCAAAGAGAAAACCATGAAAATTACATCATGGAGAGGTAGTTTGTGTTGGGTACGTTGTTGGTGACATGACATTGATTGAATTACCTATATAGGATTTATTACTTCTGAGTTAAGGAAGAGATATATCAGGACTGGTTGATTAGGATGGTTGAACCTTCATTAAATCCATGGCCATTGTAGTGGTAGCTAAGACCGTCCGGAAAAATCAAAAAATAAAATAATTCATGATAAAGTATGATGATACTAGTGTGCATTCAACTGTATTGTGATATCGATGATGGATAAATTGTATTACATAGACCATGTTCGTTGGAAGGTAGTTGTTTCTTTGACTTTACCTTATCTCTATATGGGCCATGATGGGTTACTAGACCCTACTCTTGGTTGGTGGATATAATTTGTTTCTATTGAGATTAGGTCCTAGAAAGACACACTATATATAGATTTTAGAATCTTCCCTATTCTGGGAATATGAATACAGAACTTGGTGGGGGCCACCAAGAGGTACAAGTATTATCCAAATTATATGGATCACTAAGTAATAAATAAATTCTTTAATTATTCAAGTTTGGAATATTTTTTAGAATTTATTTATAACATGTATTTACCAGTGATTAAGTAAATACAAAGATAAAATATTATTTGAACGGATTTAAATATCGAGGGTTCGTTTAATATTTGAAGAAGTGAATGGAGTTATAGACTCAAGTTTATCACACAATATAAATTATAGTTAGTGATAAAATTATAAATATTATTTATGGAATAATTTTTTTTGACATAAATAAATATTTATAAAACTTGTAATTAGAATATCTATTACACGAGGGTCAGGAACCCATAAAGGGTATTCTAGATATTCTCTATATAAGTAATAGAGTGGCGCTCTCCATGTAACTATTCATGTGTCAAATTTGAGAGCCTCTCTCTCCTCTTGAATTCTAGAGAGGGATTATCTCAAAAAAAGAAGAACTTCAAGATTATCCTTCTTGGATCAAAGTCTCTTGCCTCGTGTTGATCACTGATGTGTCGAAGAGATCATTGGTGTACCATGCTAGCACCCAGATTCCTAATAATGACCTATGTGCAGATTCAAAAGGCGTGTGTAGATGATCTAGAGGAATTTGATGTTAGATTATTCACGAAACGGTCGCTGGCATCCAGCGACGCACTTGCACACGTCAGATCCGAACAAGGTACTTGTTCATTTTATTTTAGTACTCTGTCAAATCTATGTAGGGTCCTCAGATTGTACTGGTATATTTTGTCAAAGTCGACGTTGTAACGTTGCTCCGGAGATGCAAAAAAATTTAAATTCTCAGCCCATAGGCTTCCGCTGCCCATCTCGGTACCTAACAGTGGTATCAGAGGGACGTGTGGTTTCTCGAAGTCCAAAGAAAAATTATATTTCATTAAATTTAAGTATGAGGCATTAAATCGGTTCCAATGGATCGGACCGCACATCAATCACTTACCAAATGGACGAGTTATGACCACTTGAATATTTTAATGGGATTGACGTTGTCAGTTTTAAATTTTTGTATTATGTTTATTAAGAATGTATTTTAATTTTATCTATGCATTCTTCAAACTACTGAAATCCAGCCACGCTTTGGCCAGAATCTGATCGCTGGATCTTTCTAGGTAGGTTTATTTTTATGAGATAAATAAAATATATTTTACCATAATATTATTTTATTTTTATCAAATAAAATAAAAATAAAATATCAATTAAAAGTAGGTCTTTATAGACTTGGGGTCAAGTCAATTTTTTTTATTTAAAGTATTTAGAAATTTAAATTAATAAAATAAATTAGGATACCAAGACCCCAAGATGGGTCTACTCCGTTTAGAAAAAAATAAGAGAAAAGTGGTCTTGTTTTTTCAAAAGACAAAATAAAAAAAATAAAAAAAATGAAGAGACCCAAGGGGGTATTCATCCACAAGGGTAGTACTCCACCCCATGTTCAAAATCCCTAGCTGTATGGGGGTCGTCAGCCACCTCCCTTCTTCGCCCCTGCCAAAGAGCTTGCGCGCCGCCCCTGACCCTCACTGCTACCTGGCCGACTTGCCCCGGGTCCCCTCTGCCTCGTGTGTCCCGACCTTACTAAGCCTGGTCTCCCCTATACTTTGTCGCAGCCTCACCGAGCCTCATCACCCCTCTTCCTGGTCGCGCCGCCCAACACCCCTCTCGCTGTACCGGAGAAGGATGGCTCACCCCAGGTTCTCACTCTGCCTTGTGCCATGTGGAATGTCCTAACCTGGAACGCCTCTGACTCACCACTACCAGATCAAGTTGCACTGGACTGGGCAGCCGCCTTTGTGGTTGGACGAAGCAGCGGGCTGCCAAACACATGGCTAGCTGGAGTGGTTCCCCACTGCCTTTGCACCTCTCCAGATGTTATTGTCACACCGCGGTAACGCCGCTGTCACAACGCGGTTATGCCGTGATTGGGCTATGCTCTAGTAACACACCCTCTTAGTGGTTTGCGGTCAAACTGGAGTCCTTTCCCAGCTATAGGTAACCTCATTATTTATTTTTAATTAATTATTTTTCATTTAAATTAATTAGAATTATAGTGGGGGTCTAGTTTAATTTAGTTCAAAATATTAATTTAATTAGAATGAAAATTAATTTTCTAATTTAATATAATTTTGGAGTTAAAATTAAATTAATGGTTGGATATAATGTTTGGAATTAAAATTAAATTAAACAAATGGAACTGATAAAAATAAATTAATTGAATTTATTTAAATTCGTTTAATTTATTAGAGTTCCCTCGTAATGTTTAAATTTTATTTGAAGTTTAATTTTTAATTGCACTTTATTTACACCGACTGGTCTAGAGAAAGAGAGAAAACTATGTTGGTCTAGTTTATTTGTTTATTTAATCATTTATTCAATGCATGTGATGATTGTAATAATTAATTAGATAAATGATGGTTTGTGAATCATTTTTTAATTCGAATATCTATAAGGGAATGTGTGTCCAATGCACAAGTTTTATTTTTTACCCCTAGAACTCCTCACCTATGTGCAAGTATATTTTTAATTAAATGGAAATGATCCGAGATGCAGACCCTGGAAAGTCGAGGTGGTAATCCATACGGGAGCCGAGCAAATTTCACTAGGGATGGTAGTGATGTGAGTCAGGTGTCGACTCAGGTATGGATGCCCCTAGGTCACGATTGATCCCTTATTGATCGATCATAATAGAAAGCTCAAGACCAGTCAGATTTCATGATTTACATTTATGCCTTATTTATTATCTTTTGGGAGTGCATGATTATTACTTGATCACATAGAATAATAAAAAAGATAAAAAATGCATAAAGAAGTGATGAATATATATATATTTACATGTTCGATTGTGAGCGTGACAATCTAGTTTGAACATATAAATAGAAAAGGATTATATTCATCAATAAATATAAAGTCCCTCAAAGACATATTAAGTCCAAATGCCTTCCATTTCTCACATCCAAACAAAAATGGGTGTTTGGGGCGCTCGTCATCCATAGGTGAGAGTTCTTCTTACTACCGGGGTGCTTTTATAAGAGAACTGGGTCAACCTAACTAAAGTGAGTAGTCAAGGATTAGCCATAGCTAACTTGATATCACTTTAAAGGCAATATGTTGAGGGAATCAAGTTCAGATTCCAAATGATGGGACTTTACTCAACAAAACAAGGAACCATAGTTTAAGTAGTCAACCATCCTAGATCCTACCTTGAAACCCTCTGAGTAGTGGCATAGCCAAAGCATGTAGACTATGAGGGAGGTTTTGAGGATCCTTGTCACTAGAATACTCAAGAGACAAAGTATTCCAAATCTAAAAGTGAGGTCTATTAGGTTTGCTAAAATAGTGGGAGACATTAAAATGATAATAATAATTTAGTAATCATAAATTTTCAAAGGTAATCAAGACAAAGTACTAACTACTAAATGTTTATCTGATGTATATTTAAGATAGAAATCACCAACACCACAAGTACTTTATCACTACGATTGATTCTGGATAAAGAAAATATCCTGATCGAAAATAACTTCTCGGAGTGGTACAGGCGCCTGTGCATAGTACTACGCCAAAAAAGAATGTTATATGTGCTGGACTACCCAATTCCTACTGAGCCACCTCAGGGATCAAGCAAGATGGAAAAATATAAACAAAAAAGGCATGTAGATGATGCACTTGATGTTCAATGAGTCATGTTTTCATCCATGTCCAGCCAATTGAAAAAAATTCATGAGGTTGAGGATGCCTACAAGTTGATTTCACATCTCTTGGAATTATATTAGGAGAGGTCCATATAAGAAAGGTATGAGATCTCAAGTTCCCTTTATAATTACAGGATAGAGGAAGGGCACCAAGTTGGTACTCACATACTCAAGTTGATTGGGTATATTGAGAGGCTTGAATCCGTTGGGTTCAAATTGAACCAATAACTAGCAGTGGATCTCATTCTTGCCTTTTTATCGTCAATATTATTGACTTTTATTATCAATTATAACATGAATGATATGAAAAAGTCACTCCCAGGACTTTTGGATTTAGTTCCCCAAGATGAAAAGTATATAAAAAATAGCAATTCATCTATCCTTATGGTGAAAAATAAAAACAAGGGAAAGGAAAAGTGGTCTAAGTCCAATTCAAGACCAAATACACCAATGAATCATCCTATAAAGAAGCCAAATATTCAAAGGCCGAGTTATGAGTAGGAAGCTGTCTACTTTGGATGTGGCGAGAAAGACCTCTAGAAGATGAATTTCAGAGCTGGAAAGAAGAAGCAAACTGATTCTTCTACTTTAGGTATTTCTTTCATTGAATGCAATCTATATTTATCTACAAGTTTGGTATTGGATATGTCATGTGGTCACACATTTTTATTAATATATAGGAACCACATAGGTTCAAGAAGATTTACAAAGGTGATGTGTATATCCGAGATGTAAATGGATCAATTATGGTAGCCTTGGCAGTGGGAGACTATCACTTGACCTTGCCTATTGGTTTGATTATAGTTTTAAAAGAAATTTATTATGCACCATTCATAACCATGAACATTGTCTCTATGTCAAGTTTAGAAACTATGGATTATTATTTTATGTTTTGGAAATAAATTTTGCCTCTTTTATAGGGATAACATATGTTATGGTATGACACATCTTTGAAATGGTTTATACATGCTAGAACTCGAAAACCCTATAATGGAAATCAATGACAAAAACAACCAACATGACTCATATATCACCCACCTATGGAACTTCAGGCTTGGTTATGTAAATGAGAAGCGATTAAAAATATTACATCAAGAAGGGTATTTAGACTCAGTACAATTAGAACCCTTGGATGCATATTAAGCTTGTTTATAAGGAAAGATGACCAAAGCACATTTCTCAGGAAAGAGAGAAACAACTAATGTAGTACTATAATTAATACACATTGACGTATGTGGTCCATTTCTAGTAGAGGTAAGAGGTTGTTTTTCATAATTCATTACTTTTAACGATGGCTATACTAGGTATGGATATATCTACTTAATGAAGGAATACCAAAATGAATTAGAAAAACAACTTGGTAAAAAGATAGAAGCACTCCTCTTAGATCGAAGTGGATAATATCTTAACCATGATTTCATTGATCACTTGAAGGAGTGTGGGATAGTATCCCAACATACTCCTCCTTATACAAAACAATTAATGGTTTCAGTGAATGGAGGAATAAGACCTTTCTTGACACGGTTATATTAATTAAGAGTCATGCAACTCTTTCATTATCCTTTTGGGGATACGCTTTGCAGACAGAAGTATATACCCTTAACCGAGTACCAACTAAAGTTGTAAATGGGATTCTATATGAGTTATGGTATGAAAAGAAACCCAGTCTAATACACATACTTGTATGGGGCTGAGATGCATTTTTCCAGACTTTACCATGTGAAAAATTAGCATCCATAAGCACAAAGTGCATCTTTATCGGTTATCCTAAAGATACTAGATGATATTACTTATATAAACCTTTAGATGGAAATGTTATTATGGTAAGATACACCATATTTCTATAAATTAAACTCATTTCTATTAGAAATAGTGGGATAGATATTGACTTCGATGAAGTTAATGCTCCAGATACACAAGATTCGGTAGAGGAACAATATCCACAAGATCAAGTGGAAGAAGAAGTTGTTCCTAAGACACAAATACTACGTAGGTCTACGCGAGATGTCAGAGAAACATAGAGTTATGGTTTTCTTGTCACCGTGTCAGGTGACTCATTAGCCCTTGAAGATGATGAACCTCTAACCTACAAGGAAGCAGTACAAGGAAAAGAAGATGCTAAATGGAAAGAAGCCATTAATTTTGAGATAGAGTTCATGTACCCAAATCAAGTTTGGATTTTGGTTGACCCTCCAACTGATGTAAAACCCATTGGTTGAAAATGGGTATTCAAGAATATTCTGGACTTGGATGGTATGGTTAATAACTTTCAAGCAAGAATAGTTCCAAAGGGTTTTAGGAAACGTCAAGGCATTAACCATGAAAAAACCTTCTCACTAGTAGAAATGCTTAAATCCAACAGAATATTTCTTGCAATAGCAGCCTTTCATGATTATGAAATTTGGAAAATGGATGTGAAAACTGCTTTTATAAATGGGATGTTGGTTGAAGACATCAATATGAATCAACCCAGAGGGTTTTTCAAGTCAAAGATTCCAATAAAGTATGCAAGATGCAGTGTTCCATTTATGGATTGAAGAAAGATTCCCAGTCATGCAATGTTCATTTTGATGAGGCCATAAGAGAATTTGGTTTTGTCTAAAATGAAAGCGAGCCTTGTGTCTATAAAAATGGTGAATATAATGCCATGATTTTCATAGTGTTATATTTTGATGACATATTAATTATAAGAATCAAGGTACATTTCTTATAGTCAGTTAATACTTGGTTAAATGAATTCTTCACCATGAAAGACTTAGGTGTAGAAGCCTACATTCTAGGGATCAAGATCTATCAAGATAGATCTCAAAAGTTTCTCTGTCTAAGTCAAAGTACATATATGGAAAAGGTGCTAAAAAGGTACAATATGGAAGAATCCAATAGAGGATCATTGCCTATGCCACATGGTATAAATCAATCCAAGAAAATGTGTCCACAAACAAAGGAGGAGATTGATAGAATGAGTAGAATCCATTATTCATCAGTAGTGGGTTCTATCATTTATGCCATGCAATGTACTATGTTTGATGTTTCCTTTTCATTAAGAGTGGTGGGTAGATATCAATCCAATCCAAGATAGATTTATTGGGTAGCTATTAAAACTATCATAAAGTACTTGAGATATACAAAGGATATGTTCCTAGTGTATGGAGGAGATGAGGAACTAGTAGTGAGGGGATACACTGATGCTAGTTTCCAGACAGATCACAATGATATGAAATCATAGTCAGGCTAGATCTTTTCCCTGAGTGGTGGTGCAATTAGTTGGAGAAGCTCGAAGAAAGCTGTGGTTGTAGATTCTACAGCAGATTCCGAATATATTACAGATTCCATTGTAGAAAAAGGAAGTAGTCTAGATACATAAATTTATCTCAGACATTGGTGTTGTTCCTAGAAGTGCAGACCTTGTTCCACTATATTATGATGATACTGCTATAGTGGTGCTTTCCAAGGAGACCAGGTCTCACCAGAGGAAAAAACATATTCTCTCGACGTTTCATCTCTTGAGGGATTTTACTCAAAGAGGTGAATTCACAGTTAGAATAGTAGCCATAGAGGACAATGTGGAAGACCCCCTGACTAAATCTATTTCTCAGTAAAATCATGATTCTCATGTGAGAGCTAGCGGATTGAAACCGGTTAAAAGATGGATCTAGTGAATGTGGGAGTGTTGAAAGTGGGTGCCCTAGACCCTACTTGTTTTGTACTTTGATTACCACTACATGTATACAGTTTTTTATATATTACTATGTTTATCTTTCCATAATAGTGTATATACATTTTCATCCACTTTGTTTATATAAATTTTTTGACATTACATATCGTATCAAAGGGTTATAGTAGCTCCCAGGATATAATGAGAACCACGAGATGCCATGACAATAATATTAAAGTAATGTATTATGGTCCAGTTACATCATTATGAAAGGAAACAGATGATGTGTGACCATTAGCTGCTGGGGGCTCATAATAATTGAGGCTTCTTCTCATGAAGACCACACTTGATGATCTCTAGTAGTTTAGGTCATGAGGATAGACCCACATAATAGGAACATCACATATTTCAGGTGTCATTGGTCATTTCTATCTATGGACATATGTAATGGTCTCCAAAATTGATATCATTATCAATGTATGTCATTTAATTGTGTACTTTGATGGAAGGATAAAATAATGAAAATTAAGTCATGGCTAGGTAGTTTATGTTGGGTACACCATTGATGACATGACATTGATTGAATGATCAAGATAAGATTGTTTTCTTCAGAGATGAGGAAGATATATCTCGGGCCTGGTTGATTTGGATGGTTTCACCTTCATTAAATCCATGGCCATGGTAGTGGAAGGTAAGACCATCTAGACAAATCAAAAAATAAAATAAATCATGATAAAGGATGATAACACTAGTGTGCATTCTGATTTATTGAGATATCGATGACGAAGAGATTATATTACCCAGACCATGTTCATAGGAAGGTAGTCGTTGCATTGACTTTACCTTTTCCATATAGGCTCCATGATGGGTTTCTAGACCCCGCTCTTAGTTGGTGTATATTATTCGTTTCTATTGAGATAAGGGCTCAGAGGGTCACACACTATAGCGCTTTAGGAATCTTCCCAATTCTAAGAATAGGAATATAGAACTTGGTGGGACCCACCAAGTAATAAATAAATTCTTTAATTATCTATGTTTGGAATACTTTATTGAAATTATTTACAACACGTATTTACAAGTGATTAAGAAAATACAAAGATACAATTTTATTCGAATAGATTTAGATATCCAGGGTTCGTTTAATATTTGAAGGAGAAGTGAGTCGAGTTATAGAGTCACGTTTATCATGCTATATATATTATGGTTGGTAATCAAATTATAAATATTATTTATGGAATAATTTAATTTGACATAATTAAATATTTATAAAACTTATAATGTGAATATCTGTTACACAGGGGTCGAGTGCCCATACCGAGTATTCTAGATATTCTATATATAAGTAAGAGAGATGCTCTATCCATGTAGCTATTCAAGTTTAAAATTTGAGAGCCTCTCTCTCATCCTATATTATAGAGATATATTCTCTAAATCAAGGAAGAACTTCAAGGTTATCCTTATAGGATCCATGTCTCTTGCCTAGTGGTGATCACTACTGTGTCGAAGAGATCGTTGGTGTACCGTGCTAGCACCCAGATTCCAATGAACAACACATGTGCAGATTCGAAAGGCATGTGTGGATGACCTAGAGGAATTATACATTGGATTTTTCATGAAATGGTAGCCATAATCCCACGATGCACTTTTTCACGTTAGATTCAAACAAGGTCCTTGTTCATTTTATTTTTGTGCTCTGTCAAATCCACACATGGTCCTCAGACCGTACCAGGATAGTTCATCAGAGTCGATGTCGTAATGTTGCTCTGGTGAAGTGAATATTTTTAATTTCCCAGCCCAACAACTACCGATGCCTGTCCTGATACCTAACATATTATATCATGAATCATTTTATCTTCATGTTCTTTAAGTTTTTAATTTTAACTATCTCATTGAAAGGGTTATGAATTGTAAATTAACAAGTTGTAAAAGTTATCTTTCCCATATCACTCTCTTATGTTATTGTTAACATTATCTTAAAACAATAACTTCTTTATGACCATTTTTTAAATTAAATATCAATATTAGCATTCATTGGATACAATTTTTTCCTAAAACATATACCATCTTTACATATGGTGTTCACTTTGATAGTTATATAATTATCTGGGGAACCATTGATAAATATGAATCTTTTATTCAATATCAATATTTGATAAGGAACATTTTTAATGAAATAAATAAATTTCGCGATATATGAGGATTTCTTTAGATAAGTAAAAAATGTGTGGGGACCAGTTATAGATAGCACCTTGATGCATCGATAGTCACATAAGAAGAATCAATTGACCAAATTAGATGGTTTTTCACAATATATACTAAATTGTCTTATGAAAGGTCTTGATGGAAAAGGTATCATATACCTAAGAAACATGGAGTCTAATAATTAATCATTTCCATCATTCAAAATCAGTTATTATTAATCAATGATATTATTTCTTTGACATTTTCTATAGATTTAGTTTATCTACATTTTATTGAATATATAAAATGTCTTTTTGTTACATACCATTCCATATTTATTACTCCTTATCTCGTGATTTGAAAGGAATTTTTTCTCAGTTATTTACCCTTCAATGTTTATTATTCTCATCGATTCATAATTTCTTCTTCTTTACTTACCCTTATTAAGAATTTGATCTCACCCTTATTATGTTTCCTTTCTCCATATCATGAAGAATAAATATTTGAATAAGCATTCTTGTATGTAGTTTATTTCATTTTATCATATATCATTTTCTATTTTCTATTTACCAATGTAACATGGGTATCATGTATAGAATATGGTCTTCCAAAACTATTAAATGTTCTGTACTTTTGTATTTTTCCCTTGAAATCATTCCAATGTAATAAAGTAATTTTTTGGATTTGGGCTTCTGGGGTTGGGGTGTTACAGTTATTATCAATAGATGTTTATAAGCGACCTTGAAAACTAAATTTTGAAAACATGGATTAGGGAACATAGTCCTAAGATAGACTTTGAGGATATTTATTGAATAATATCCCAAAAAACTGTGTTTATGATAATGAGATTAGATACATATAAAAATTTCAATTTATGTTATGTATTTTTCTAGTTTTGGGATTATACATTATGTTTTATAATGATATGATCTAACCTTGTGTATGTTTTCATTTATAAATTCAACCTAGAAGAAGGACTCTGAATCTCACTGATGCACAAGATCGAATGAGTAAGAATGGTCATACCTTTTATAGACTTGATCCAATATTTTGAAGGGAAATATTATCGCATTCATTCTCATCGTATGAAGAAATAGTAACATGTGTTTAAGAGATAGGGAATAAATTCTCTAAGTATTATTGATTTGGAGAGAATCACGAGAAAAAGAGAAAAATTGGGAAAAAGATGGATAAATAGAATAAGAGAAATATGTATTTTCTAACATGTAATAATTGTGGAAATAATCACCCTAGTATGTGCTTAAAATGAGTGGGAGTTTTCTACAAGTCTTCATTGAAAGGACACTATTCGTGTGATTACAAGGATAGAAAAAAGTTTTCTAATGTAAAATGCTTGAACTGAAAGGAAATCAGAAAGTACAAAAAACAATATCTAATGTGTCAAAAGAATATACCCCAAAAGAGGCTAATATATTATGGTCAGGATTTTTATACTACTATAGATGAAGAGTAATGATTAATGTTCCTATGTTTGGATTCATGAATTATGTCATTTGAGTATTTTATTAGTTAGTTATTGGTCATGAGATTTATTAAATGTATACATATTGTATTGCAATACTTTTTCATCAATGATTTAAAAACATGTGTTCAGCTGTACTGATAACCAAGAAAAGTGACTCAGTTGAAATTTTAATTTTACTAAAGTAATAAAGAGGTATTCATGTTTTTAATAAGGTTTTATGATAATTAATTTTTTAGCATATTTCAAGAGAACACATGGTGAAGGTGTTGAAATATTCATTATTTCATGACAAAAGAGCTACTTTATGTTGATCAAAGGATAATGATAAGTTTATTTTTTAAATTCAATGACCTTATTTCTAAAAGTATTGGATCATAACCGTTTGGAAAAGTAGACCATTTCTGAAATGGCTTAAGTTGATATTTGAATGTGGTTTTATAGGTTAATGTACTAATTAACTATATGAAACATCTTGTGGATAAATATGATGTAGAAATAGTACAAGGCGTAATCAATGAAAAATATTTTGTTTATTGAAAATATATTTTCTTATATTCTCAGGGTGTGAAATAATTTATCAGTTCTATGAAAAATGGAATTAAAATAAAACTTCTGTCTTATTCGCATACTCTTTTATGATATCAATGACCTTTATTCAAACCTATGGTTTATAGATTTGTGGTCTATAACTTTCATATGAACATGTTCTCTATCACTCTCCATTGGAACATGATAGTTATATTTTTCTTCCATGTCCATATTTTCATTAAATTTCTCATTTTTGAAAGACTAATTTTGTGGTGATCTTCTCATCTTCCTTTCATTATTATTAAGAAGATGTGTTATGAAGCCTAATTATAATGTGGTTTTTTCAACAATAGTATTTTAAAATATCAAACCATTGATTACTGATATCAAGTTTAAATTACAACACAGAAATTTGATTAATGTGGGGTGAATGTAACACCCCTAAATTTTAAAGTAAGAATGTTGTATTTAATAGTGTGTATGACACACAACACCAAGTGTAGAAATGAATATAACACCAAAAGACTATATTATATTTTAAATATTAAAAATATATATTTTTTATATCTTCTAATGCACACAACACTGAGTTGGACTATTTTAATTGCAAGAACAACTTTTTCCAATAGTTTTTCATTGCACGTAAGACCATTTTTACAAAATAGTAATTTATTACTAAGATATTATTATTTAATATAATAAGACACAAGCTAGGTATTAAGTTGATGGTTATGAATTATAACAACCAAATCTTGACATACATGGACATTACATTACTTTTGCAGAATACATAATACATGACATAAACAAACGCCCAAACACCATATTAGTTTAGTGTCTTTGGAAACATCGGACATAATCTTCTAATGTAGTGAGAGATATCTAAAATATTCTATAAAGATCATCCTATTTTTTTCCAACCCAAAACATTTCTTTATTTCCTAGGGAAAAGAAAACATAAAAAGGGTGAGCTCAAATTCTCATTAAGGGTAAACATTGAGAACATAAAAATAACCATAAACATAAGAATGTAAAAATAAGAACATAAGACAACGAGCCCGTACCCGAGTGGTAAGGGTTCCTACTTGGCATCCAAGAGACCCGAGTTCGAAACCGGGTGGAGGCGAATTTCCAGGTTACTGTAGCAGTCACTGTAGCAGTCATTGTAGCAGTTACTATTTGGTATTGTAGCACCCAGAACTATTCACCCGATTCGGGCCTTCGGGCCACTAGTTTGGGCCTACGGGTCTCAAGGGCCTTCGGGTCATCAAAGGCCTTCAGGAAACAGGGCCTTTAGGTCACATAGACCATAGAGTAGCTCAGGTCACATAGAACAAGCCCCAGAAGAGGATCAAGAGAAACATGAGTAGCAGCCACCAGATGCAGAGCTAACCAGATTGGATGAATGAGAGGGTATGGAAGCCGCCATTGGGACCAAGCACCGTGCATCTTTGTACGCGGAAATGCTAGTCGATCAGTAATGTAATTTGGAGAGCTAGGTGATCAATGACGCAGAAAGCTGGGGAGGGGCAGTTCAAGTGGTCTGGGCCTACGGGTCATGTATTGGGCATGGTATACCTCTGGGCCTTCGGGTCATGTATTATGGGTTTGTCAGGCCTTGTGCCTTGGGCCTACGTGTCATGTACGGGTTCCCCTTAAACCCTTAAAAAGTGGGATTATCCATAATAAAATAAAAAAGAAGACCTTTGGTCCATTCAGGTAAAAACAAGAACATAAAGTATAGATATCACAATAATGAGTCATAAAATAAATCTTGGTAGTTTGTAAGGAATAGATCATAAAAAAAATTAACCATGATAAATTAGCATTGGCCGAAAACATGGAATTTTTAAAAACAAATAGGAACATAAAATGAATTTAATAATATCCATTGAATTTCTTCCCAGATTATTATAGAGAAAAAAGTCCATTACTAAATCGGGTTTACTTGCTGTTCTAGTCATGTATTACTTAACCAGATTTACTTGTTGTTCTAGCCCAGTATTACTAAACTAGATTTACTTGTCATTCCAATCATGTCTATCTCATGAGATATAAATCTTTACCCAATTCATTGGGGGGAGATATATGTCCCACCCATATCATAATGAAATCATTATTACATGTTCCAAAAAATATAAACCATTCATTATAACATAACACAAGAAATAAAATGGGTTTCTATAACATCATTTCATCATAACATAAAACATATAAAATATCAGTCCATAATTAACACAATCAAATCCCTGTAACAATAGGGATAGAAACATAACCCTATTTAAGTATCATCATCTTAGTTGGAAAATAATTTTGATAAAACACTTGAACTTAATTCTTGAGGAAAATATCATTTTTTTCTTCAAAAAAGTTTTATTTTCTCAAAAATGTCGCGCAATTTTAAAAGAAATGAATTTAGTTTAAAATAAACATGAAATAAGGTAGAGTAATCTTCATGGAAATATGGCATCATGAAGCTATAAAAATCCATTCATGCTATATAAGTGAAAAAGAACAATCTTTACGTACTTCTGTTAGAAAAGTCAAAAGTAACTCATATGGTAAAAAAAGAAATATTCCTTCCATAAGATGTAGTAAAAGTAAATAATTGGTAAAAAAATTTAACATACATAGAAAAATTTTAAAAATTTTAAGAAAATATTTTTAGAAAACATGAATGATAAATATACCCCGAGTAACAATATCGAATAAAAATGAGATTGAAAAGTTATCCCTCACCTTGTACTTTTTGTTAGTTGAGAGTGTGGTCACCTCCTATATAATGGTTAAATCATGTTATTAAATTATACCAGACCCATATCCATATTTACGATACCATATATGATCCTATTATATTATTTTGTTAATAGTTGTTGAACTCTCTATGAAATGATAATTTTAATAATAAAAAATCTTAGTTTTATTTATTTCTTTTTTGTATTTTGTTAAAATTGTTATAAATGTGTTTAAATAATATATACAAATGTTTATCTATGATAAATGTATGTTTATGGTTGACCTAGATGTATTCTGGATTGAACAGACACTTTGTGAGAAATCCATGTCTTGACTCACCGTTAGTTATTTTCCTAAGGCACCGATAATGAATGGTCGCACCGATAATGAACGGTCACACCGATGATGAATGGTCGGACCGATGATGAACGGTCATAGCAATGATGAATGGACACACTAATGATGAATGGTCACACCGATGATTAATGGTCACACCGATGATGAACAGTTGCACCGATGATGAACAGTCGCACCGATGATGAATGGGCGCACCAATGCTGAGACACCGATGATGAGACACCGATGCTGAGACACCGATGTTGAGACAACGATGCTGAGACACTGATGATGAGACACTGATACTGAGACCCCGATGTTGATGCTACCGAAGCCGATGCAGATTCAAAATGTCTCACTGATCCCATGACTCACCGATAGTCATGAAAACTGTTTAAATTTCTATAAATTCTTATTTAATTCTAATGGTCATATTTGATGAGTTTAATGAAATTAATGATATTTAATGTTAGTTGTTGGCATGTCAAGAGACCGTACCTCATACCATTGAAAAGGTAATCATTCCTATTGACGGAGCATGTTGAAAAAAAGAAAGATCGAGCTGTAGTAAACAAATGTGTGTGCGTAAGTGCGTGAAAAGGAATAGAGAGAGAATTCTTCCATGAATATGCATACGAAAATGAATAACACATGAAGAAGTTGAAGGGGGAGTTTGCAAGATCTAAAATGAACTCTCGTATATGCAATCCAACACTACTAAAGAACACACGAAGAACACTAGAAATCAGAGAACACACTCACTTGTGAAAGACATCAAACCAAACCACGATACTCTGTTTTCAACAGAAAAACCATAGAAGGACTCAGAAGCATCTTTTCTCAATCCAACGAGTCCAGAGTTGCACTGCCAATCACTAGAGCTTTCTAAACAATGATATATTCTCTCTTAGTGATTATTTTACTTAAATTTTTGAGAAGTGTGTGTATTCTGTACATCATACACACACTGACTCCTATGATTAACTGGAGGATATCAAAATCCTCAAACCAAATTTGCTTACTCTTGTTTACCCACGACAACTATGGAAGAGGTCCTTGTGTGTCCTGGTCATTGTTTTTGTTTCCCACAAACAACTATGGTAGAAGTCCCTGTGTGACCTGGACAGTATTGTATGATTGTCAACCCCGATCCTGGGTATGGATCAAATTTATATAAATTGTTTGAGAGGACTAAGTCTCAGCTTGAGATTGAACCTCTTGGTTTAATCCACTGTGCATATTAGACTAAGTCTAAAGTACACTATATATTTTCCTCTGTTTATTACTTTGAAATACAAAACTATTTTAATGATACTTTGATAGTTAAATTAGCAAGTGTTTATACTTATTATAAACCAGTAAGTTAGTTTCAAAAGTTAATCTAATCTTATGATTAAGTTAACTGAGACCTAATAAATCTTAGAGAAATTAATTGAGCATTTATAATCTGTATAAATTCACTACAGTTTAACTTTGTTTTTAAATTGGGGGATATAGGAGAAATATTTTTAAACGAAATTTTAATTGGAACTCAATTCACCCCCCCTCTTGAGTGTCCACTCTGACCAATATTTGGTATCAGAGGTTGTTTTTATTGATACAAGTTTTCAAAAATTTCTATTTTTCAGCTGTGATTTTAATTTCATCTTTTAAGATCTAAAATTTCTGTTAGTTCTAAATTTTATCTCTTTAAAACTATTTTCTAAAATATTGTTATGGACAATAGTCTAGAGGGTGCTGCTACCAACAGACCACCTTTCTTTAATGGTACAAACTATGCTCAGTGGAAATTGAAAATCAAAATTCATTTGGAAAGTATGGGTTTTGATATTTACACTGCTATAAAGTCTTAATATAAAATTCCAGAAACTGTAAGAACAACTTGGGATGAACCTACAAAGACTACTTACAATAATAATTATAAAGCTATGAATGCCCTGTACTGTGCTTTAGGAGATGAGGAATTTAATAGAATATCTACTTGTAAAACTGCTTATGAAATATGAGATACTTTGGGTATTTCTCATGAAGGAACAACTAATGTTAATGAAATGCGATTTAATACTTATAGTATTAAATATGACAATTTTAAAATGTAAACTGATGAACCTATTTTTGATATGTATCTCAGGTTTAATGAGATAGTCAATACAATGAATTCACTTGGTAAGGTTGTTCCAGCAAAGGAACAAATCATGAGAATCTTGAGATGTCTACCAGAACGATGGAGAGGCACATCTGTTTCAATCAGAGAATCATGTGACATTGTAGCTCTTCCTGTCAAAGAACTTATTGGAAAATTAACGATGTATGAGGAATAACTCAAGGGGAATAAAGAAGAAGATGATGAACCTAAATGGAAGTCTATAGCTTTTAAATCTACTACAACAAGTATCAAAGACAAAGACAAAGTTCAAATACAAACTGAAAGATCAAGAAGTGAAGATTCAGACTCTAACATTAATGCTGAGAAGGTTCAACTAGCTAGGAGATTCAAAAAGTTTTATAAGAAGAATAAATTCTTCAGAAAATCTAATTACAAAGGAAAGTATGACAACAAGGGTCATTGGAAGAAGGATTAGAATAAATATGATAAGGAGGATGATATAGTTTGTTATGAATTAAAGAGGAAAGTACACATCAAGGCTGACTGTCCAAAACTAAAATTCAAAAAGAAATATGATTACAAGGACAAGAAGTATAAGAAAGATATGAAATCTACTTGGAGTTCTTCGGAAGAAAGCACAAGTGAATATGAAATTTATGATTCTGATAAGAATCGTGCCCAAATGTGCTTCATGAACAATACCTCTGAGGTACCTATTTACCCTATGGTGTATGATTATTATTCTGGAAATAACAGTGATTTAGACAATGATGAAAATATATCTAAGGCTGAATTGTTTGAATATTGTAATATGTTGGAAGAAAATTTTAATGAATATAAGGACAAGTATAAGTCATTAAAGAAACATCATGCTCTCACTGTCAATGTTAAATCTGCTCTTGATATAGAAAAAGAAAAGAATACTCAACTAATAAAAGAAAATACTGAACCAAAAATGTCTAATGAGAAACTTAGAAAGGACATAGAAAAGTACACAAAGGGAAAAGATACACTTACTCAAATGTTAGGCAAACAAGCTACACCTAAATACACTAATGGTTTGGGATACCAACCTGAACAGAGACAGTTCACTAAAAATCGATTTATTCCTAAGTTTAGACAAAACTATGCTTATTCCAGTTATGGAAATTCCTATACATCAACTAGTTATTCATATGATTATAGATCAAATAAAGTTTATCTTTCAATATATATTGATTCTGTAAATTATATGAGACCCATAAGAAAAATTTTGGTACCAAAATCTTTGATTGATAACCTTTCTAGACCCAATAAGATATGCGTACCAAATTCATTTCTCATATAAATCTGTTTTGTAGGAAACCTATTTGAAGAGTTCTCAAAAGATGACATGGTATTTGGAAAGTAGATGTTCAAGAAATATGTCTGGGGATTACTCATGCTTTAAAAACCTAATCAAGATTGATGGAGGCCATGTCACCGTTGGTGATAATTATAAAGGAAAAATCATCAGCCTAGGCCAAATTGGAAACACTGATTCAGTATTAATTTCTAAAGATTTATTTGTTCATGGACTTAAATACAATATGTTAAGTATTTCTCAATTATGTGACGATGGAATTAATGTCAAATTTGAAAATGATTCTTGTAATGTTTTTAATTCTAATTTTTTTTAGTATTTTCTGCTTTAAAAAATGAAAATGTTTATGCTGTTGATCTGAATTCTTTAGCTAAACAAAATGTTACTTGCCTAAATGCTTTTCATAAAGAGTATTGGTTATGGAATAGAAGATTAGGAAACTGCAATATACATTCACATAGAAAACTAACTAGGAAGAACTTGGTTAGAGACCTACCTAAACTTGAATTCCCAAATGGCAAAGTTTGTAATCCCTATCAAAAGGGAATGCAATATAAAATTTCTTTTAAATCAAAGAAAGAAGTTTCAACTTCTCAACCACTTGAGTTGGTTCAAATGGATTTTTTTGGACCTTCTAGAGTTTGTAGTTTGAATGTGTAGCACTATGTCTATGTTCTAGTAGATGATTTTTATAGATATACTTGGGTATACTTTCTAGCTCACAAAAGTGAAGCCTGTTCTTACTTTACTACATAGTCCAAGTTTGTGGAAAACCTTAGTAGAATTATGATTAAAACTCTGAAAAGTGATCATGGTTGTGAGTTTGAAAATCATGAGTTTGTATCTTATTGCTCACACAATGGCTATAGTCACAACTTTTCTTCTCCTAGGACACCTCAACCGAATGGTGTAGTATAGAGAAGGAATATAACCCTTCAAGAAATAGCTAGAACCATGCTTAATGAGTATGATCTACCTATTTACTTTTGGGCTGAAGCTATGAATACATCTTGCTATATTATTAATATATTCATAATTATACCGGTTCTCAAGAAGACCCCATATGAACTGTGGAATAATAGAAAACCCAAAGTGAGTTACTTTAGATTATTTGGATGAAAATTATTTATTCTCAATACAAAGGATAATCTGGACAAGTTTTATTCTAAGAGTGATGAAGGAATTTTTCTTGGTTATTCTTTAACTAGAAAAGCCTATAGAGTCTTTAACAAGAGAACCAAATATGTGGAAGAATCTGCTCACATAAAGTTTGATGAAACTGATCCACATGAGCCTAAAACCTATCTTGAAAATCTTGAAGAATTTTTGACTGTTCTGGACCTTAATGATAAATCTAAAGAACCTGCCATAAAAATATCTAATTCTGGACATATTTCAGAATCTGTTTCTATTGAACCCGAACCTATAAATGAACCTGAATTTTCTAGTCCTACCATTATTAGATCAACTAGGATTCTAAAGAATCATCTTTTAGATGTTTTTGTTGGTAATCTTGATAGAGGTACACATACTAGAGCTTTTCTAAGAAACCAGGTTGAATATCAAGCCTTTATTTCACAGCTAGAACTTAAAAATGTCAACTATGCTATCAATAATGAATTTTGGGTAATCGCTATAGAAGAAGAGTTAAATCAATTTGAAAGAAACAATGTCTGGGAATTAGTTGACAGACCTAAGGACACTTTAACAATAGGAAATAAATGTGTTTTTAGAATCAAGGTTGATGAATCAGGAAACATAGTTAGAAACAAATCTAGATTAGTTGCACAAGGATATATTCAAGAAGAAGGTATAGACTATGAGGAAACCTTTGCACCTGTAGCTAGATTAGAAGCTATTAGAATTCTACTTTCTTATGCTGCTCATCTGAATTTCATGTTATATCAAATGGATGTTAAAAGTGCCTTTCTAAATGGTTTTGTTGTCGAAGATGTTTTTGTTGAACAACCACCTGGATTTATTAATCCTCATTTTCCAAATCTAGTTTTTAAACTTTATAAAGCTTTATATGGATTTAAAAAAGCTCCCAAATCTTGGTATGATAGAATTAGCAATTTTCTTATTTCAAAAAATTTTACCAAAGGGATTTCTGATCCAACTCTTTTTATTAAATGAATTTCTAAAGATGTTTTAATAGTTCAAATCTATATTGATGATATTATTTTTGGATCTTCTAAACATTCTTTATGTACTGAATTTTCTAAGAGTATGCAAAATGAATTTGAAATGGGGTTAATGGGAGAACTTAAATATTTTCTTGGATTTCATGTTTTTCAAAATGAAAATGGTATTATTTTGAATCAAAGTATATATACAAAGGATCTTTTAAAATGTTTTGGTTTGGATAATATTAAGGAAAGTGATACTCTTATGAGTACAGTTTTTAAATTGGATGTAGATGAAACTGGGAAACCAATGGATCAAACAAATTACAGAGGTATAATTGGAAGCTTACTTTGCCTTACTGCTAGTCTACCAGATATTATTTTTAGTGTATTCATGTGTGAAAGATTTCAAGATAACCTAAAAGAATCTCATTTACTTGCTGTTAAAATAATTTTTAAGTATCGTGAACACACTGTAAACTTAGTCTTGTTTTATCCAAAAAGACAATCTTTTGAGCTAATCAGTTATTCAGATGGTGACTTTGCTGGTTGCAAGTTAGATAGGAAGAGCACATCTGGAACATGTCTTTTATTGGGGAAATCCTTAGTATCTTGGTGTAGTAAGAAACAGAACTCTATTGCATTATCTACTGCTGAACTCTAGTATATTGATGCTAGTAGTTGTTGTGCACATATTATGTGGATGAAACACATTCTTTTGGAATATGGATATGATTTTAAGCATGTTTCAATTAACAGTGATAACACTAGTGTAATTAACATTTCAAAGAACCCTTTTTCTCACTCTAGAACCAAACACATTGATGTCAGACATCACTTTTTGAGAGATCACTACCAAAAGGTGATATTTCTCTTGAGTTTATCGGTACTGAACATCAATTAGATTACATTTTCATCAAGACCTTAAATTTTGAAAGGTTAAACTCGATTAAAAAAGAGTTAGGAATGATAGATCTATGAAAGCGATCTGTGAAAGAGATCTATCAAACCGATTTGTCAAACCAATCTGTCAATCTGATCTGTCAGACCGATCTGTGAAACTGATATGTCAAACCGATCGGTAAAACCGATCTGTAAAACCGATCTGTTAAACTAATCTGTTAAACCGATCTGTCAAACCAATCTGTCAAATTGATCTGTCAAACCGATCTATGAAACCAATATGTCAAACCGATCTGTCAAACTGGTCTTTCAATCTGATCTATCAAACCGATCTATGAAACTGATCTGTCAAACCGATTTTTCAAGTTGATTAGTGCAACCGATTGTGTTGTACTATTTTCAAAATCATTGTTGTTTGTTTAAAACTATGCCATTTTTCTTAATTTATATTTTATTATTTGTAACCCTAAATGATACAAATAATGACATGCAGCTATTCCATTCTCTAAAGACTGTTGACCTTCCATTTCCCGCCGAACTCTCTCTTCTCTTCTCTGTAACCCTAGCCTTTTGAATCTTTCAAAGCCTCTCGATTGTCTCAAACCTCAGAATGGCCAAGAAAAAGAGATAGAGAAAAGAATTTGAAGGAACTTAACCTGTCAAACATTCTCGAGGTGAGTCGAGTAGTACGACGTAGAGGCCTGTGAACCCGGATCTAGAAGAACGACAAGTTCTAGCTGAAAAAGAAATTTGTTCGGAATGGGTTTTATCTAGAAATTCCTTTCTCTTGAATGTGTTGGAAACACAAGGCTAGAAGGAGTGGTTATATAATAATGATAGAGGAATTTACCCGATTCTAGTGCATGAGTTCTATTTGAACATGGATATTGATTTGGATGTAGTAGAGGCTACAAGATTGTATTCTATAGTAAAAAGAAAAAAGATTACTTTTTCATCAAAACAATGGTTTGAATGTCTAGGGGTAACTCACAATGGAAGATACGAGGACTATTCTAGTAATATTCATCCCACAACTGATTATTTTTCTTATGATCTAGACCTGGAGTTTTTGACCGGGAAGTCTGAATCACGAAGGATAATTGCTGTTGAGTTGGATGGTGAGAATCAAATCCTACTTAAATTTATTCAACGTCAAATATGTCCTAGAAAAGGTGATTTTTCTTCAGTTAAGTATCAAATTGTGTTTCTACTATTCCTTTTTCTGAATGGTGTAATGATCAATCTATGTAGATATTTTTCTGAGCATATTTGTTAGATGATAAAAACATCAAAGAAAGCTACTACTCTATTTTACTCTAAACAAATTTCTGCCATGCTTAAATTCCTGGATTGTGTGGATGATGGAGATGAGTGTATCTCATCAATTAGATTATGTTTCAACAAAGATATTTTTAAAAGGAAGAAAATCAATTAGAACCCATGGAAGAAATCTTGGGTTGCTGATGAAGAAATTTTATACGAGTCTTTCAGTCATACTGATCATCCAAGGAGATCAAAGGAAATAAGTGATTCTAGCCTAAAACCTGTAGAGGAAGTGATCTATTTGGATGAAGAAGAGGAAGTAGTTGTTCCTAAAGAAACTGGTGAATCTATTAAGAAAGGAATAGAAGAAGAAGAAGAAGTTGATGAGAATCTGAATGCTGAAGAAGAGGCTGAATCGTCTCCTGATGAGAGGAGTGATCCTGATACTGTTAGCCTGAAGAGAAGAAGGATGGAATTTGGTTCAGAAAGTCCTCCTCTCAACTTACCTGAAATTGAACCGCTTTTAGATGATGAAGAAGAAGGTGAGACTGATGAATTAACTTCTGAGGAGTATGAATCCGGAAGTATAAACAGTTCAAGTGAGAGATCAATTAATGATGATGATGATGATGATGAAGGAAGTGATGGTGATAAGGGTGGTTCTGATGGTGATGGTGGTAGTGGTGGCAGTGATAGTAATGGTGATGATGCTGATGATGTTGATGGCGATGCTTGACCTTTTGAAGGTCAGAATGTGATCCAAGATGATCCTCAACCCCAACCAATTGATTAAGAAAATGTCCCTGAGGCTGAGAGGATCGATATAAAAGTTGGAGATTGATGTGGATGCAGAAGTACCTCCTTAGAATTCTGGACGAGCTCAGTTTGTGAAACCTATGTACCCTTAATGCAAAGCCGCATGGGAAGAACATCCAGGTATTGCTGTTCTGGGATTAGATTACCCAAAGGAAGAGGAAGGTCTAGAAGTGAATCTTACAGGCATAAGTGATTCTGTTAAGGCTTAATTTGTTGCCGAGTTTTTGCAAAGAACAGATGTCAGACCTGATCCTTTAGTGTCTCAAGGTAGACCTGATCCTACAGTTGCTCAGTTATATTTTGATAGATTCAAGGTTGAATTGACTCAAGATGTTAGGGAGGCTATGAAAGATGAGTTATCTCATATTCCTGCTTCTACCCCTTTGACTTTTTCTAATGCTTCTATGGTTGATTTGGCTCAAAGAGTGGAAAGCCTTATCAAATCAGACCTGTGCAATTATGGTGAGTCGATTGGCAGGCATATTACATCTTTGAATCAAACACTTATGGAGTTAGGCAACAAACTTGTTTCTCTGTCAGGAGAGTTCAGAACAACCATCTCTGGTATGATGGAAGTTTTAAGAAATCTGATAGAACATTTGAAGAAAGCAGATTTGAGGAAGTTAAAAGCGGAGATCACTCAAGTAATTGCTCAGGCCGACAATGCCTAGCTGACCAAGATCCCTAGTCATGAATTAGATACTTTAGGAGATGTTGTTAGAGAAGAGATGACAGCTCTTGGGAAGATTTTAGATTTGGATTCTTTGAAAAAGATGAAATAACACAGTGATCATGTGCATAAAATGGTACAGTTGTACTCGGCTGATGCTACAAAGGCTCAAAATGATATTAAGGAGAAAGTAGATCATTATTTATCTAAGATCTACACCAAGCATGAATTGAATCATCATTTTAATGTACTGGATAATAATTTGAGACTCCCTCCAGTGACTCATGCTTTTGAAGATCAAGTTCAGCAGTTAAAAGATTTTACACCCACTTTAGAAAATTTCACGCAAAATAAGGATGATTTTGAAAAATCCATGAAGTACGGTGGAGAAGTCATTCCGGACTTCATCAATTTTATAAAACCCTATCTTCATGTGCAAGAAAAGGCCATTGTTTTTCCTACAGCTGAGTCTCTTTAATCATCAGATGTTGCCCCCAGCCAGATGTCTGTTTCTCAAGCTCTTTCCAGTATTAGACCAGTCTTTCAACAACAACCTTTAGAACGACCTTCTCCGCAGAAAGTGACCTTAGAACCCACATTTCATCCAGCTCGGGTCATCCTACCTCCTTTTTCCATCAGGCCAGTTTCACCTTCCACCCAACAACTGTATGGACCATCAATTCCTCCTACTGCTAAAGGAAAATCTCCCCTCTACCCCGAGGAATAACTATTATTGTCTATTTTTGATAGGGTGTTTATTTTACTAAACTATTACCTTTTGTCTGTAATATGTGTACTCATTGTTGTAATGTAATCTTCTTTCTTATATTCTTTATCTCTTCTTTTTTATAATCCTAAATGGGGAGAGGAATCAGGAGAGAAAACAAGGGAATCATGCATGCATATGAGAACTCAGGGAGATCATGTATCTGGATGGGTTAACTGAATGTGCATATGAGCCCATGTTGGCTATTTACCACATGCATGCATACACAGGGGGAGAAATGATGTCTCTGTATCTCTGTGAGAGTAATAATGAAAGGGGAAGATGAATTGTATTATCTAATTTATATTATATGGGTTGAATGACCTAGTTATATAAGTTCTATTGGCTTTTCTAACCCTTCTTTATCTTTTGGAATATATTATTTTTTATAGGGGAAGAATACTGAATGACATACTATATTCTCTCTTCATTTTTGCAATTTATTTGTGATTATCAAAAACGGGGAGATTGTTGAACTCTCTGTGAAATGGTTATTTTAATAATCACAAATCTTATTTTTATTTATGTCTTTTTAATATTTTGTTCAAATTGATCTAAATGTGTTTAAATCATATCTACAAATGTTAATCTATGATCAATATATGTTTATGGTTGACCTATAAGTATTATGTATTGAAGAGACACTTTATGAGAAATCCGAGTCTTGACTCACCGTTAGTTATTTTCCTAAGGCACCGATAATGAACGGTCGCACCGATAATGAATGGTCGCACCGATAATGAACGGTCGCACCGATGATGAACGGTCGCACCGATGATGAAAGGTCGCACCGATGATGAACGGTCACACTGATGCTGAGACATCACTGCTGAGACACCGATGCCGAGACACCGATGCTGAGACACCGATGTTGAGACACCGATGTTGAGACACCAATGCTGAGACACCGATGCTGAGACACTGATGCTGAGACCCTAATGCTGATGCTACCAAAACCGATGCAGATTCAAAATGTCTCACTGATCCCATGGCTCACCGATAGTCATGAAAACTGTTTGAATTTCTATAAATTCTTTTTTAATTCTAACAGTCATATTTGATGAGTTTAATGCAGTTAATGATATTTAATGTTAGTTATTGGCATGTTAGGAGACCATACCTGATACCTTTGAAAAGGTAATCATTCATATTGCTGGAGCTTTTTGAATAAAAGGAAGATCGAGCTGCAGTAAAAAAAGGTGTGTGCGTAAGTGCGTGAAAAGGCATAGAGAGAGAATTCTTCAATGAATATGCATACAAAAAGGAAGAACACAAGAAGAAGTTGAATGGGGAATTTTCAAGATATAAAAAGAACTCTCCTCTATGCAATCCAGCACTACTGAAGAACACACTAAGAACACTAGAAATCAGAGAACACACTCACTTGTGAAAGACATCATGCTGAACCACGATACTCTGTTTTCAAGAGCAAAACCACAGAAGGACTCAGAAGCATCTCTTCAAAATCCAACGAGGCCAGAGCTACACTTCCAATCCCTCAAGCTTTCTATACTCTGATACATTCTCTCTTAGTGATTATTTTACTTAAATTTTTGAGCAGTGTGTTTACTATGTACATCATACACACACACTGACTCTTGTGCTGAACTGGAGGATATCAAAATCCTCAAACTAAATTTTCTTACACTTGTTTACCCATGACAACTATGGAAGAGGTCCTTGTGTGGCCTAGTCATTGTTTTTGTTTCCGATGAAGAACTGTGGTAGAGGTCCTTGTGTGACCTGGAAAGTCTTGTATTGTTGTCAACCCCAATTCATGTTGTTGATCAAATTTATATAAATTTTTTGAGAGGACTAAGTCTCAGCTTGAGACTGAACCTATTGGTTTAATCCACTGTTCATATTAGACTAATTATAAAGTATACTATATATTTTCCACTGCTTATTACTTTGAAATACAAAACTATTTTAAATCTACTTTGATAGTTAAATTAGCATGTGTTTATACTTATTGTAAACCAATATGTTAATTTCAAAACTTAATGTAATCTTCAGATTAAGTTAACTGAGACCTAATCAATCTTAGAGAAATTAATTGAACATTTATAATCTGTATAAATTCACTACTATTTATCTTTTTTTTTTTTAATTTGGGGGATTTTAAGAGAAATATTTTTAACAGAAATTTTAATTGGAACTCAATCCACCCTCCCCCCCCCCACTTGAGTGTCCACTCCGACCAACAATAGAATTTCAATATTACCATTATTTTGGGTGTTAACTGCTTTGTTTTCCCATTCTCGGTTTCCATGTAATTCATGTTTTTTATGTATAGGATGTATTTTATTCATGAAATTATGTTAATAATTATTAATTTCACTCATAATATAAATTTTATAATAATTCTTGAATTTTTAACTTGGAGAACGAATCTCACCACATCGTGGAGATGGTAGGCCGTACGTACACATGAATGATAATATCATTCTTTTGATGGTTAAATGGTATGTAATTGGATGGTATATTAATTATAAAAAGTAACTATCATGTTATATTCATTGTTTAAATCCATTATATGCATCATTATACCCATCATAATAAAATATTTTTGAATAACAAATTACACCATGGTGTGGAGACGGTAAACCGTTCGTACGCACACATGGCGGTATTGTTATTTATAAGATGGATAAAAGAGGTATAAGGTTTTTTAAAAATTATAATAACATCTCAGCTTGTATAATATACTGAATTTATTACTTTGTTAGGGAATCAACATAGAAATAGGATGTAGAAGAAGAATATAAATTGAATTTAATTGGTAAATCAATAAACTCTTCTTCATTGGACTTCCTTTGGATCACTTTTTAAGGACACTAGGATGGACTTTTTGGAAAAACAAGGCCTCCAAAAGTTAACTAAGAATGTTGGTAGGAGAATTGTGTAGGGTTTGGTCAAGCTATAAGTCTCAACGAGGTGTGAGGAAATGTGGGAGGAGATGCTTTTTTATATAAGAGAGGAAAGGTCACTTTAGGAAACTCCCAAAAAAATAAAATATTATAAGCCTATTTTGGATATTAATAATTAAAAATAGCACATAAATGAAATTTATAATACATTTTCTTCCATATATTATCCCCTTGTGATTATTTAACAATTTTTTATTTTTAAATAATTTAATAATAAATTAATTCAATATGATATTATTATTTCCAAATTTAATACTATTCATTTAATTTTAATTAAAATACAATAATAAAAAGTATGAATTAGAATATAATGATTTCACATATCAATAATATATCTTATATATCTTGTAAATTTTTTAGACACATTAACTAATCCAAAATATAACAAAATTGAAATTATTAAAACCATTTATTCTATTTTTATGTTAATGGAATAAATATTGTTTTAGAATTGAAGATATTTTAAGGTAATTATATCACCTCTAAAAATTAAAAATAAATTTATATAATTAAAAAGGTTTAATTTATATCAAAATAGACATTTATATTCATTCATATATTGATTTTGGCCATATGTGGAAACATAAAAGATATTAAAATACAGGATAGGGGTATTTAGTAACCATCATTGATTTAAATAATATATAATTTATTTTCATGTACAAGTCTCCACTAAACAACATAGAATTGATCCTATTGTGATAGGTATTGACTATTACTCATCCGATATATTTTTGGACATATTTTGTTTCTATTTTCAACCTTATAATTTTGTTTTACCCTTAATTAATTCCTTTAACTCTTACCATGGAAAAATGTATTTTTATTTACTAAGGGTTAATATAGACACTCTAAAATGCCAAAGGAGCCATAAATTGACAACTTTTGACATATTTAACTTCATAAAAATTATTTAGATTAATATTATATTTTTATGAATTTTATAAAATTTAATAAAATATTATTTATCTAAAATATCAATAGTGTAAATTTTGACACTATTCATTAGTTGAATTTTTAGAAAAATCATAACATAGAGATATGTTCAAAAAAATTATTTAAACCATAAATAACATTTAAAATTCATCCAAAAAATTAGGGGATGACATTAATTCACTCAAATTTGGTTAATTTTAATATTTTTAATATAATTTATTTGATATTTCTATTAATAAAATAATTTCTGCAACACTATTAAGTCATGAATAATAATAATTATTTAATATATAAAAATTATAATTAAATTTATATGATGTAGGTATTTATATTATATTTTTAGATACTACCTATAGTCGATTTTATTCCCTGTTAATCCCTAAATTAAAATTAATATACTTATATAAAATGAGAGTGTGACATTTTCTCACATTCATTAATTATTTTTATATTCAAGTCATATTCATGGAAAAGTGGCCATTAATTGATTAAATATAGAAATATATATTACAAGGTTAGAATTTATTCATCCAATAGGATTTTGAGAGTTGTTAAAGTAATTTTATAATATTATTTTTTTCCTTTAATTACTTGATTTACCTTTAACCATGGTAATAAAAATAATTACTAATGTTACTATTCATAATTCCCAAAAATAAAAGTAACATGTTAACATAATTTAGACCCAATTATTAAAAATATGGAATCAATTTTTCATAATTCAATACACATAATTGAATGAAATTAATTTAAAATTAATTATCGTTTTCAAAAACCAAAAGCAAGTTTTTAAGAAGGAAAAACTTATCAAAAGATTGACATGTGTTTATGTTCAATTTAAAAGTGAAATTACTGAAAATGAAAAAAATTGGATTAAATGATAAAAAATATATTCCATTTATACTTGAAAACCATTAAATAATTTGATTTAACCATATAAATTATTTCTATGGAAAAAATTGTTTGCAATTAAAATTTCTCATAATTTTACTATTCATCAAAACATGATAATCGTAGGAATAATATCAAAATTCCATCCAAAGTAATTTTTGATGTCCCGCTTCTATAAAAAAAATTATTCAGTCAAATATAACATATCAAGGTGTCAAAAACAAAATTTTAAATGGGTGCTCCCTTAAAAGGCAACAAAAACTTCATTTTTTGAAAAATAATTCTCTTATCCAAAAAATTAATTTGTTCTTATATCATATCTAGAAAATACATAAGACTAATTTTAATGTTATATAAAATTCAAAATGTGGTTAATAATATTTATAAAGACTAGTTTATATCCCATTAAATATAAATATTTTAATTGTATATCGTTGTTTAGTGAAAGTCGGTATTACGTACAATGGAAGCTATCAAGGAAGGTCATTATTTCATGTAACACAAGCCAAGTCAATGTTGCGTGTAGTGAAAGATTCTTTTTCTATTGCATATAACATAATACAAACATAGTTCAATTATACATTGAAAGAAATCTATACTCAATGTTTTGTGAAATTAATTCTATCAGAAAAGAACTTGAAATTGTGTGTAATACAAGCTAACAATAGTGTTGCGTATACTGCAAGCTAATAACATGTTTTTTATAGGACAAGATAATACTCGTACAACACAAGACATCAAATAACATAAAAATAATCTATCTTATAAAGTCTCAGGGTGTCACATTCTACCGCCATTAAAATGAATTTCTCCCTCAAAATTCATCAGGGTTATAAATGATTTACTACTTGAAAGTTTCATTCATGGAAATCCACATCGTAAAATAGAATACTGAAACATCATTTTAAAAAGGAAATTTAGAAACATAACAGATACCCAAATTAACTCATCACTGGGTTTCCACATAGAATAACATTGTCGAGAAGTGAAAAGATGGATACAAAAGATAAATATAACCATCATGTTCTGATGGATAGTGATAGAGAACAAGGTTTAGATAAATTTAACTACTTGAAGCCATAAATCTGTGATGAATTAAGGGAAAATATGATTCATCATATATGAAGGTACTAAGATAACTTTTTTTTTTCAAGATCATTTTTCTAAATTTGAATAATGTTTCATGAAAATAAATACTTACTAGATTTTTGTACAGTCTCATCGTTGTTCTTGCCTTGAACAATTTTCACTTCATATTTTATTTAAGGAAATGAAGTTGAATTTTTCATTCATGAAGTGTTATTGGATAATGAGATAGAATGATAGTTCATTCCAAATATCTCTATCACAAAAATGTTAGCACAAGTTATCAAATATACATAAGTTATCAATGGTGAGATTAATCGTATATGGTTACAAAAACGGAATTATACATCATCTATCATACCTAATAAATAAAATAAAACTAATTTATACAATGGACTTCCTATAGTCCAGTGGTAGGCAATAAATGCATGTCACACTTCGATTGTGGGTTCGATTCCCAAAACCTTTCCCTATGCGACAGGTTGTCACCCATCCTGCAAGTTTTCCTTTTTCTAAAACTATAGTATTATAACATTCTAGAAAAAATGTTTTAGCCTTAAACAATAATATCTAATGTCCAACTTAATCCATTCAAACCTTTAGTGTTATCCAAAATAGTTTTATCCAAACTCACAGTACAAAAAAATAATTAGAATAAATGTCCTATAACAAGCTTGTGAATACCATCAATTATCCCACATGTATCATAAGATATATCTTGTTGGTCACATTCCAAACATTTGAATGGATTCATCATGTATTCTCTTGAGTCATGGTAATAACCAAAATTTCCATATATCCTTACTGAAAACATGCATGTTTCCTTATTCCAAAACTTATTGGATATATTCCTTAAGTCCGAAAAAGTTGTATACTTCATCTGTGACAACATAGCCCACATCTCAACAAATCCTTAACCAATTCCAAGGTAACTAATATCGTTCAACATATCTTTATCAAAATATCATTATCTCAACATCATGCTCATATTAAGGTTTATCCTTCCGTTAATCACGTTTTTCTTACGAATATCAGCTTTTCATTAAATCATTTTTCTTATCCATTATAATTATTCAACATTTTCTTTAAATTCCTTAGAGAAAAACATAAACTGATAATTCTTATATAATTAACCATACATCATTATTGGATTCAAATACATAAATAATTCAATCCTTGAACATTAATGGTAGGCATGGAGTAGGTCCTTGGTTATCTTAGAAGTGGATTCTTATGTCTGGAATTGAGTTGGGTAATGCCCATGTTTTACATAGATGATACATTGAACTACATAAAATTTTTTCACTCTGTGATCCTTTTTTTCCATAGAGGAAACATCTTCCCCTCCATTTGAGGCATTACTCAAGTTTCTTCTTCCCTTCCTCTTGACATGTTGGAAGGTGAATCTTCCTTCCATTTTCTTCAAAAAGTTCATCTTCCTCTTATTCGATGTATTAAGAATTTCACCAAAGATCACATTGTTAATCATATATCATGATAGCTAAGTTGGAATAATCACAATATCTCTATCTATTACCATTATCCAATTTCATATCTCATAATCACTAGATTTTCCATCATACTCAATGTTAATCCAATTCCTTCATGTGTCCTCCATTAACTAAAACCAAAACGCATAGGGTGAGAAACACATCTCATAGAAGAAAACAACATAATTAAGGGGGAGTACATTCAATCACTAACATCATAGGTTTAATCATAGGTTATTCATGACTGTAACCATAATACTATGATAGTAACCTATAGTTAGACTTATCCATAGGTATATCCCTATATGTATCCTTAGTAATATCCCTCGGGATCTCACTAATGTTTTTTTCTTCTAGTTCTGAAAGGTTAACTAAACCTTCACTCTGGTACTAACTATAATGAACCAAGCTTGAAATACATGGAAATTACATTACATTTTTGGAATACTTAATACATGACACAAGCAGACACCTAAAGACCATATTAGTTTAGTGTATTTGGAAACATGGAACATAATATTCTAACTTAGTGAATGTTCTTCAACATATCCTATAATGATCCTCCACTTTGGCTTTCCAACCAAAAGCCTTTATTTATATATTAGGGAAAAGAAAACATAAAAAGGGTGAGAACAAATTCTCGGTAAGTGTAAACATTGAGAACATATAACAAACCATAAACACAGGAATGTAAAAAACAAGAACATATAGTTTAAATATCAAAATCATGAGTCATAAATAAAATCTTGATAGTTTGTAAGTAATAGATCATAAAAGAACATTAACTATGATAAAATAATATTGGAATAAAACATGTAACTATGACAAACAAATAAGCACATAATATGATTCTATAGAAGCCAAAGCATTGCTACCAAGAACATCATAGTGGACAAAGTCCATTACTGAACCGGGTTTACTTGTCATTCCAGCCATGTATTACTGAATAAGATTTACATGTTTTGTCCATCCATTTATTACTGAACCGCATTTACTTGGTATTCTAGTAGTTTATATCCCATGAGATATAAATCTTTACCCAATGCATTAGAGGGAGATATAGGTCCCACCCATATTATTATGAAATCATTCTTACATGTGCTTCAAAACATAAAGCATTCATCATATCATAACCCATGAAATAAACTAATTTTCTTCAACATCATTTCATCATAACATAATCAATATAAAATATCATTCCATCATTAACATAATCAAATCATAGTAACAATAGGGACAAAAACATAAACCTATTTAATTAGTGTCATCTTATATGGAAAATAATTTTGATAAAATATTTGAACATAAATCTTGATAAAAATATCCTTTGTTCTTGAAAACAGATTTCTTTTCTCAAAATTTCACACACTTTTAAAAGAAAATAATTTAGTTGAAAATAATCTTGAAATAGTTTAGAGGAAGCATCATGGAAATAAGGAATCACGAAACTACACAAATCCATTTATGCTGTATAAGTTAAAAAACATTCTCCTTGTACTTTTTCCATAAAAGTTAAAAGTACCTCATATGGTAAAAAATGAAATATTCCTTCCATACAATGTATTAAAAGTGAAAAATGGGTAAGAATGAATTTAAACATACATAAAAGAGTAGTAATATTTTTAAGAAAAAAGTTTTAGAAACATGGATGATAAATATAACCCCAGTAAATCAATCTCAGATAAAAATGAGATTGAAAATTTATCCCTTACCTTGTACTTTTTGTTAGATGAGGGTGTGGTCACATCATGTATAATGTATTAATCATGTCATTAAATTATACCAAGACAATATCCATATTTTATATATCTTATATGATCCTACTATATCATTTTGTTAATTGTATTTCAATATTACCATTATTCCGGGTGTCACTGATTCATTTTCCCATTCATGTTTTGTTGTGTAAGTCATGTTTGTTATGAATATGATGTATTTTATTCTTTAAATTAAGTTCATAATTATTATTTTCACTCATAATATAAATTTTATAATCATTCTTAAATTTTTAATGTGGAGGAAGAATCTCAACGCGTAGTGGAGACGGTAGGTCGTACGTAGGTATGAGCGACGATATGATTCTCCTGATGGTTAAATGGTATGTAATCGGATGGTATATTAATTATACCGAATAGTTATCATGTTATTTTAATTATTTAAATCCATTATAATTTTCATTATACCCTTCCTAATAAAGTATTTTTGAATTACAAATTACACCAAGATGTGGAGACGGTATGTCATACGTACGTACATATGGTGATATTATTTTTCATAGGATGGATAAAAATAGGTATATGGTTGTCCCATAATTATAATAACATATAATCTTGTATAATATGTTATACCTATTACTTTAGTCTGAAAGCATCATAGAAATAGAAAGTAGAAGAATAAAAGAAATTGAATTGAATTGGTAAAGCAATTACCTCTTCTTCATTAGACTTCTATTGGATCTCTTCTTAGGGACACTAGGGATGGACTTATTAGAAAAACACGACCTCCATAAGATGACTAAAAATGTTGATAGAAAAATTGGTTAGGGTTAGGTCGAGCTATGAGGATCAATGAGGTGTGAGGAAGTGTGGGAGGAGATGTTTTTTTTATATGAGAGGAGAGGGCACTTTAGGAAACTCTGAAATATTAAAATATAATAAGACTATTCTTGATCTAAATTTTTTAAAAATATACCATAAATTAATCTTATAATACATGTTACATCATATATAATCCCCTTGTGATTACTTAATTTTTTTTGATTTTAAATAATTTAATAATAAATTAATGCAATAAAATATTATTATTTCCAAATTTAATACTATTAATTTAATTTTACTTAAAATTCAACAAGAAAAAGTGGGAATTCAAATAAAATGCTTTAAAATATCTATAATATATATTATTGATCTTTTAAAATTGTTATACGCATTAACTAATCCAAAATATAACAAAATTAATATTATAAAAATCATTTATTCTATTTTTATGTTAAATGGATAAATATTGTTTTAGAATTGAAGAGACTATTAATGTAATTTTATAACTTATTAAAATTAAAAATAAATTTATATAATTAAAATGGTTTAATTTATATCAAAATAAACATTTATATTAATTCATATATTGATTTTGACCCTATGTGGACACATAAAAGATATTAAAATACAAGATAAGGGTATTTTGTAACCATCATTGATTTAATAATACATAATTTATTTTCATGTTCATGTTCCCATTAAATAACTAAAAATTGATCATCTTGCGATAATTATTGAATCTCATTCATCCAATATGTTTTTTTGACATGTTTCAGGTTTTATTTGAGACCTTATAATTTAGATTTACCCTTAATTAATTTCTTTAACTCTTACCATGACAACATGTCTTTTTGTTTACTAAGGGTTAATATAGTCACTGTAAATTTCCAAAGGAGACATAAATGAAGCATTGGTTACATATTTAACTTCATCCCAATTAGTTGGCCAATGTTTTTATTTTTATGAATTTTATATAATTTAATAAAATATTATTTATTTAAAATATCAATAGTGTCAATTTTGACACTATTCATTTGTTGACTTTTTAAAAATATTATATCCTAGATATATGTTCGAAAAAAAACCTTTAAACCATAAATTTCATGTCAAATTCATCCATTAAATGTATATATGACATTAATTCACTAAAATTATATTTATTTTAATATTTTTAATATCATTTATTTGATATTTCTATTAATAAAATTATTTTTTCATCACTATTAAGTCATAATTAATAATACTTATTTAACATCTAAAAATGATAAATAAATTTATATGATTTAGGTAATTATATTATCTTTTTAGACTTTACCTATAGTTAATTTTATTCCCAGGTTATCCCTAAATTAAAATTATTATACTTATATAAAATGAGAGCGTGACATTTTATCACATTCATTAATTATTTTTATATTCATATCATATTAACGGGAATGTGGCCATTAAGTGAATAAATTTCAAACCATATATGATAATGGTCAAATTTTTTCATCCAATAGAATTTTGACAGCTGTTAAGGTAATTTTATGATATTAATTGTACCTTTAATTACCTGATTTACCTTTAGCCATGGTAATAAATATAGTTACTAAAGTAACTATTCAGAGTGCCCAAAAATAAAAAGTAACATATTAACATAATTTAGACCCACTGATTTCAAATATGGAATCCATTTTTCATAATTCAAGCCACATAATTGGTAGAAATTAATTTAAAATTAATTCTCGTTGTCAAAAACCAAAAGCGGGTTTTTAAGAAGAAAAAACATATCATAAGATTGACATGTGTTTATGTCCCATTTAATAGTAAAATCACTTCCAATGACCAAAACTGGATTAAATTATAAAAATAATTTTCATTTTGATGGAAAAATTTGTTTTCAATTAAAATTTACAATATTTTTACTATTCATTAAAATATGATAATTATTAGAAAAATATAAAAAATTCATCCAAAGTAAATTTCGATTCCCCTCATCTAAAAGAGAAGTTTATTTTTTCAAATATAACATATAATGTTGTCAAAAAACTAAATTTTAAATTCGTGCACCATCAAAAGGAGAAAAAATTGATTTTTTTTTGAAAAATAATTCTTTTATCTTAAAAAATGGATTTGTTCTTATATCATGTATAAAAAATAAAAAATATGAATTTTTATGTTATATAAAATTCAAAATGTGGTTAATACTATTTATAACGTCTAGTTTATATCCCATTAAAAAATAATATTGTAATAGAATATTATTGTTTTATGAAACTCAGTATTGCGTATAACACAAACTATCGATGAAGGTCGCTCTTGTATAACACAATCCAAGTCAGTGTTGCGTGTAGTACAAGATTCCTTTAGTGTTGTGTATAACATAATCAAAAATTATTTCATTTATACATTAAAAAAAATCTATACTCAGTGTTGCGTGAAATGAATTCTATCAAAAGAACTGGAAATTGGGTGTAACACACGCCAAGAATAATGTTTTGTATACTGAAATCTAATAACGTGTTGCGTATAGCACAAAATAATGTTTGTACAACACAAATAATAAATTTAACTAAAAAGAATATATCTCATAAAATCTCAGGGTGTCACATTCAACCTCCTTAAAATGGATTTCTCCCTCGAAATTCATTGGGGTTATAAATGGTTTACTACTTGAAAGTTTCTTTCATGGAAATACACATAATAAAAAAGAATATTGAAAATTTATTTTACGAAGGAATTTTAGAACCATAAAGAATACCCAAATTAACTCATCACTGGGTTTCCAAATAGGAGAACAATAGTGAGAAGTGAAAACATGGATATGAAAGAGAAATCTAACCAACATGTTCTGATGGATAGTGATAGAGAACAAGGTTTGGAGAAATTTAACTACCATAAGCCATAAATCAGCGATGATTTAATGGACCATATACTTCAAAAGATAAAAAGTTACCAAGATAAAAATTTTGGTTTTCAAGATCCTTTACCTAAAGTTGAAGAAATTTGCATGAGAATAAATACTTACTTGATTTTGGTACATCTTCACCATTGTCTGTGCCTTGAAAAATTTCCTCTTCATCTATTATTTAAATAAATGAAGCCGAATTTTTCATTCATGAAGTTTTATAAGATCATGCGATATAATTATAGGTCATTCCACCTATCTCTGTCACAAAAAGGTTAGTACAAGTTATCAAATATACAAAATTCCATCTATGATGAGATTAGTCATATATGGTTTCAAAAATGGACTTATACTTCATCTATCATAATGCTTAAATAAAATTAAAACTAATTTATAGTAACCAAGGACTTCTCGTAGGGAAATGGTATGTGATAAAGGTATCTCACACTTAGTTTGTGGGTTCTATTCCCACGGCCTTGTCCGACACGATAGGTTGTCGCCCATCCTGCGAGTTGGACTTTTTCTAAAACTACAATGTTATAATATTCTAGAAAACAATTCTCCTAAAATAATACTATCCATTTTCAAACTGTAATTCATTCAAACCTTTAGTATTACCGAAAACAAATTTATCCTAAATCATAGTATAGTTTTGTTTACAAAAAAGTTCACATAACACGCATGTGAATAACATCATTTATCCCCCATATATCATAAGATATATCTTTTTGGTAACATTACAAGCATTTGAATGTCATCATCATGTATTGTCTTGAGTCATTTTAATAACCAAAATGACCATATATCATTATTGAAAACATGCATGTTTCTTTATTCCAAAATGTATGGTATATATTCCTTATGTCCTGAAATGTTTTATACTTCATTTGTGACAACACATCCACATCTCAACAAATCCTTAACAAATTACAAGGTAACTAAATTCTTCCTACATATTTTCATCCAAATATCATTATCTAAATATCATGATCATATTAACGGTTATCCTAAAATTAATCATGTGTTTCATAGGAATATCACCATTTCATTAAATCACTTTTCTTATCCATTATAACTATTCAACAAATTCTTGAAAATCCTTAGAAAAAATATAAACTGATAATTACAATATAATTCACCATTCATCTTTTGTGGATTCAAATACATAAATAATTCAATCCTTTCACTTTAATGGTAGGCATGTAATAGGTCCTCCTTGTCTTAAAAGTAGATTCTTATGTCTGGGCATTGAGTTGGGTAGTGGCCATGTTTTCCACATATGATACACTGAACTCCATAATAATTCATCACTCTATGACTCATATTTCCACAGAGATAACATCTTCCCCTCCATTTGAGGTATCAATCAAGGTTATTCTTCCCTTCTTCATGACATGTAGGAAGGTGAATCTTCCTTCCTCTGTGCTTCAAAAAGTCCATCTTCCTCTTATTTGATGTATTATGAATTTCACCAAAGTTTACATTATTAATCATATATCATGATAGTTGAGTCGGAATAATCTCAATATCTTTCTCCCAAGTCTTTATACAATTTATTTTCTCATAATAAATATATTTTCCATCATTCTCAATGTTAATCCAATTCCTTCTCATGTCCTCAATTAACTAAAAACAAACAGCACAGGGTGAGAAACACATCTCATAGATGAAAACAACATAATCAATGGGGAGTACTTTAAATATCTAACATCCTAGTTTTAATCCTAGGTTATTCATGATCGTTAATATAATTATATGATAGTAACTTATAGTTAGACTTATCTATAGGGACATCCCTATATGTATCCTTAGAAATATATCTGGGGATCTTACTAAAGTTTCAGCATCCTAGTTTCCAAAGGTTAACTAATCATTTGCTCTGATACCAACTACAAAGACCCAATCCTAAAATACATGGTTATTAAATTACTTTTGAGGAATACATAATACATGACTCAAAAAGACTCCCAAAGACCATATTAGTTTAGTGTCTTCGGAAACATGAAACATAATCTTCTAACTTGGTGAAAGATATTCAACATCTCCCATAAAGATCTTCCCCTTTTATTTTTCGCCTAAAATCAATCTTTATATCCTAGGGAAAATAAACAAAAAAAGGGAGATCTCAAATGATCATTAAGGGTAAACAATGATAATTTAGAACAAACCATAAACATAAGAGTGTAAAAATAAGAACACGAAGTTTAAATATCAGAATCATGAGTCCTGAAATAAATCTTGGATGTTCTTGAGGCACAAATCCAAAAATAAAACTAACCATGATAAAATAACATTGGAATAAAACATATACTTGTGGAAAAAAAATAATCACATAATATTATTTCTATAGTATCCAAGGCATTACTTCCAATACCATCATAGTGGAAAATTTCCATTACTAAATAGGGTTTACTTGTTGTTCTATCCATGTTTTACTGAACTTGATTTACTTGTCGTTCAACCCCTATATTACTGAACCATATTTACTTGTCATTACATTCATGTATATATCAAGAGATATAAATTATTAACCAATGAATAGGAGGGAGATATAGGTCTCGCCCATCTCATAATGAAATCATTCTTACATGTTCCACAAAACATAAAGCAGCCATTATAGCATAACACAAGAAATAAAATGGGTTTCTTCAATTTTATTACATCATAACATAATATATATAAAATATCATTCCATCATTAACACAATAAAATAACAGTAAAAATAGTTATAGAAACATAACCCTATTTAAATAGCGTTATATTAGATGGAAAATAATTTTGATAAAACAGTTGAACCTAATTCTTGGGGAAAATATCCTTTCTTCTTCAAAAATGTTTTGTTTTCTCAAAATTCCATGTAATTTTATAAGAATATAATTTAGTTGAAAATAAACTTGAAATAGTTTATAGGAAGCTTCATGGATATAAGGAATCCTGAAAGTGTAAAAAGACATTCCTGTTGTATAATTTAAAAAAACATTCTCCTCATACTTTTGCCAGAAAAGTCAGAAGCACCTCGTATGTTAAACAAAATAAATATTCCTTCCATAACAAGTACTAAAATTAGAAAATGGGTAAAAATACTTTAAACATACATTGAATAATAGTAAACATTTTTAGAAAACATGGAAGATAAATATACCCCCAGTAAAAAAATCTCGGATAAAAATAAGATTTGAAAAATTGTCCCTTACCATGTAAATTTCGTTAGTCAAGGGTGTGGTAACCTTCATTATAATGGTTAAATAATGTAATTAAATTATACTAGGACCATATCCATATTTATTATTTTATATATGATCCTATTATATCATTTTGTTAATAGTATTTCAATATTACCATTATTTCGGGTGTTAACTACTTCGTTTTCCCATTCTGGTTTTGTCATGTAAGTCATGTTTGTTATGAATAAGATGTATTTTATTGATGAAATTAAGTTAATAAGTATTATTTTAACTCATAATATAAATTTTATAATAAGTATTTAATTTTTAACATAGAGAAAAAATCTCACAGCGTCGTGGAGACAGTAGGCCGCACGTACGCACGAGCGATGATATCATTCTCTTGATGGTTAAATAGAATGTAATTGGACTGTATATTTTTAATACATAATAATTATAATGTTATATTAATTATTTAAATCCATTATACTCATCAATATACCCATACTTGTAAAGTATTTTGGAATAACAAATTACAACATGATGTGGAGATGATAAGTCATACGTACGCACACATGGGGATATTGTTTTTCGTAGATTGGATAGAAGGAGGTATAAGGTTGTACCATAATTTTAATAACATCTCAGCATGAATAATATACTGTATTTATTACTTTATTATGGAATTAACATAGAAATATAAAGTAGAAGAAGAAATGAAATTGAATTGAATTGGTAAAGCAATTACATATTCTTCATTGGACTCCCTTTAGATCTCTTCTTAGGGAAACTAGGGATGTAATTTTTGGAAATCTTGTTGCTCCAAAATTTAACTAATAATTTAGATATTAGAATTGGTTAGGGTGTGTTCGATCTATAATTCTCAAGGAGGCATGAGGAAATGTGGGAATAGATTCTTTTTTTATAAGAGAAGAGAGGGCACTTTAGGAAGCTCTCAAAATATTAAAATATAATAAGACTATTCTAGATCTAAATAATCACAAATGAAACATAAATGAAATATATAATACATGTTAGATCATATCATTTCACCTTGTGATTATTTAAAAAAAATTCCTTTTTAAATAATTTAGTAATAAATAAATTCAATAAGATATTATTGTTGCCAAATTTAATACTATTCATTTAACTTGACTTAAAATACAATAATACTAAGTGAGAGTTCATATATAAAGCTTTAAAATATCAATAATATATCTTTTTATTTTGGTAATTTGTTAGACACATTAACTAATCTAAAATATTAGAAAATTAATATTATTTAAATCATGTATTCTATCTTTATGTTAATTGAATAAATTGTTTTTTAGAATTAAAGAGATTTTTAAGGTAATTATATTGCTTCTAAAAATTCAAAATAAATTTATATAATGAAAATGGTTTCATTTATATCAATATATACATTTTCTATTCATTCATATATTGACTTTGGCCCTATTTGGACACCTAAAAGATATTAAAATAAAAGATTGGGGTATTTTGTAACCATCTTTGATTTAAATAATATATAATTTATTTTAATGTACAAGCATCCATTAAACAACTCAAAATCGATCATATTGTGATAATTATTGAATCTTCTTAATCTAATATTTTTTTAGACAAGTTTTGTTTTTATTTTAAACCTTATTATTTTGATTTACCCTTAATTAATTATTTTAACTCTTACCATGACTACATGTCTTTTTATTTACTAAGGGTTGATTTAGTCACTTTGAAATACTGAAGGAGCAATAAATGGAAAATTGGTGATATATTTAACTTCATACCAATTAGTTGGCTGAAGTTTATATTTTTTTATAAATTTTATATAATTTAATAAAATATAATTTTTTTAAAATACAAATAGTGTCAATTTTGACACTATTCATTAGTTGACTTTTTAGAAATATTATATCATAGATACTTGTTAGAAAAAAATTCTTTAAACCATAAATAACTTGTAAAATTCGTCCATAAATTTAGTGAATGACATTAATACCCTCAAATTATATTTATTTTAATATTCTTAATATCATTTATTTGATATTTCTATTAATAAAATAATTTCAGCCTCACTATTGAGTCATCCTTAATAATAATTATATAATATCTAAAAATTATAAATACATTTCTATGATGTAGGTAATTCTAAAATATTTCCAAATACTACCAATAGTTTATTTTATTACCTCGTAATCTTTAAGTTAAAATAAATATATTTATATAAAATGATAGGGTGATATATTCTCACATTCATTATTTTTTTATATTCAGATCATATTCATGGGAAAGTTACCATTAAGTGATTACATTTAAAAATATTGATGATTAGGTCATAATTTGTTCATCTAATCTGATTTTTATAGGTGTTAAAGTAATTTTATAATAGTATTTTTAACTTTAATTACAAGATTTACCATTAACCATGGTAATAAAAATAATTTCTAAACTTACTATTCATAATCCTTATAAATAAAAGTAACATATTAACATGATTTGGACTCATTGATTCCAAATATGTAATAAATTTTTACTAATTCAAGACATGTAATTGGATTAAATTAATTTAAAATTAATTCTCGTTGTCAAAAACCAAAAGCAGGTTTTTAAGAAAAAAAACTTATCAAAAGATTGACTTGTGTTTATAAAATATTTAAAACTGAAATTACATCCAATGACCAACATTTGATTAAATTCTAAAAATATATTTCATTTATACTTTAAAACAAATAAATAATATGATTTAACCATATAAATTATTTTGTTGGAAAAAGTTATTTTCAATTAAAATTTTGCACATTTTTACTGTTCATCTAAAGAAGATAACTATTAGAAAAATATCAAAATTTAATCCAAAATAAAATTTGAAGTACCGCTTAAAAAAAGAAGTTTATTTTTTTAAATAGAATATATAAAGGTGTCAAAAAGTAAATATTAAATGGGTGCACCATCAAAAGGTGGAAAAACTGCATTTTTTGAAAATTACATCTTTTATCCAAAAAATTGAATTTGTTTTTATATCATGTCTATAAAATATAGAAGATGAATTTTAATTTTATATAAAATAAAAAATGTGGTTAATACTATTTATAATGGATAGTTTATATCCCATTAAATAATAACATTTTAATAGTATATCTTTGTTTTGGGAAACATGATATTGTGAATAACGTAAGCTATTGAAGAAGGTCGCTCTTGTTTGTAATGCAAGACAAGTTAGTATTTCCTGTAGTGGAAGCTTACATGGGAGTTGCGTATAACATAATCTGAACTAATTTCATTTATACATTGAACAAAATCTATACTCAGTGTTTTTTGAAATGAATCTATTAAAAGAACTTGAAATTATGTGTAACACAAGCCAAGAATAGTGTTGTGTATACCGCAAGCTAAAAAATGTTGCGTATAGAGCAAACTAATATTTGTACAAAACATGACATCAAAGAAATTAAAAAAACTCTATCTCATAAAATCCCAGGGTTTCAAATGAATATTATTAACTAAATTATTAAAATATATGGTGGAATTCATTGGTTACTAATTAATTAGAAATGAATATAAGAACCAATTGATTATAAAGAGAAACTTTTTATAAAAAACGATTTTTATGCTCACTAAGTCATTTCATGTTAATAAATTAAATTTATGACAATTTTTTAGTGATATTAATGTAATATATATGTTATATATTCAATAAAATATTTTTTTACAATCGTCCAATATATTAGATAATCATAAGATAAGAAGAAACCCAATATTACGCATAAAAACCAATATTTTTATAAAGGTAATTTTACCGCATTTTAATGTCGCACCTACTTCTAATATGAATTTTGGAACACTTAGGAATTTAATAAGAAAAAAACTTCATTTATTTTATTTAAATGATAAAATTAGGTTAGGTTAATTTTTTTTATTTTCTTATGAGGTTTCATTTTTTGATAAATAGTAAAAAATACTTAATTTTAATTCAAACCATTTATTCATATAACTTATTTATAATGTTAATTTTTTTTTATTTTTAAATATTAAATAGATAAATTAAAAATATATTTATCCAATTTATGTAATTATAATCAATTTCACTTTGAAATTGGATATAAAAACATTGAGATTTTTTTTAATGTCTTTACATTAAAAACCTGCATTGTTGTCCCATCTACGAGATTAATTTCAAATTAATTTCTACCACTTATGAGATTAGAATTTGGAAAAATAAAATAAATATTTGGAATAATCATATTTTCTAATTTATAATAAGTTCAAATTAGTTTTTAAACAAAAAATATTAATGAATGTGATTAAAATTAATTACAATGATTATAAGAAAAATTAAATTAACAAGAGACTAAACCATAAACATAATAGAAAAAATGACCTCAAAACTTGTCAAAATTACATTTTATGAAAATATTTATACCCTATACTACATTTTATCTATGTTTTTATATTATTTTATCCACTTTACATTGGAAAACCATTGGTGTAATTCCCTTTTCAAAAATTTACAAGAATGACACTCCTCCTCCACTATAAAAAGGCACTCACCCCTCTTAACTATTCACACCACTCAAGAACATTGGATCACCAAATTTATGATAAAATAAGCTCCCAAAATCCGTAAATTCATCCTATAATCCTTCATTTGGGTATAAATCCTTCCAAGGAAGCCCTTTGGTGCCATCCAAAAAGAGTTACCCAAAGAAGAGGTAACATCATTCTTCAAGCTCTTTTATATTATTTTCATTTTTACCACCACAAATATTATTATTACATGATTAATTAATGAAATAATTATCCTAATTATATTTATATGTTTTTATATTAATGGTTTTACCTACAATCACACACACATCCATCAAATAGGTAATGATCTTACCGTTCCTGTATGATGAACTACCGCCTCACAAAATGATGAATGTTTGTTTTTACTTTACCACCTATCACGGTGGAAATTAGGATAGAAAATATATTAATATTTGATATAAATGATATTTATTATGTATTTATTCTTAATATATTATTTTATGACATACACCTTTATGAATTCCATTTTGTGGGAATATGATAACATCGTTTGTGGAAATGTGGACTACTGCCACCTCAAAGCGATGTGATTCATTTACCCAATACATGGAATGCATAAAGGATGATTTTAATAATCCTATGAGACATATATGACATAAATATGATACCAAAATTATAATATATATATATATATATATCATTTAATTAGCATTCATCTAATTACAGGAAAAAATGAAAGTTGTGTTCATGCATACAAATGACATACCATCTCAATGAACGGTGTATTCCATTTACTATCTCAAAATATAAGGGATTATTATAAATAAATTAATAATAACTATATATGACTATTAAATATTGTTTTAAATTATTTATATATTGAAATCATGATATATGTAATAGGAACAAAAAACAACAAGTCAAAACTTACTCGAGAAACTAGGCAATTAACTCCAGAAATATTGAAAATAATGAAAGATTACTATAAAAGGGTAGTAAAATATTATAATAATATCATATATAATATCATAAATATGGTAATGATTCTATTATAAATTAGAAACATGTTTTAAAAAACTAAAAATGGGGTTGAGGACAACACAACAAACAATTAAGGATATGATAAGGGGTTCTTATCTCACTTTTATTTTCGTGAGGCATACACCATTTTCACCACTCAATTATTTTTTGTGGTGTATCTACAACCCCTTTTGATATATTATATCTCGAATTATTTTATCTTCATTTTTATTAATGATTTACTCTGAACTATCTCATCCAAAGGTTTGTGACTTGAAAATTACCAAGTGGTTAAAGTTATCTTATCCATATCACTTTATTTTGTCATTGTTAACTTTGTATTTAAATAATAACTTCTTTATGATCATTTTTCTAAATTAAATATCCATATTATCATGAAATTGATATCATTATTGCCTAAAAAATATACCATTTTTACATATGGTGTTCACATTTATAGTTATTTGATTAACTGGGGAATCATTGATAAATTCGTACCATTTATTCAATATAGATATTTGTTAATGAATATTATTCATGAATTAAATTTAATATTATATATATGATGAATGATTTACACTAGTACCAAATGGTTGGGGATGATTATAGATATCCCCTATATTCATCTATACTCTCATGAGATGAATCAATTGGCCAAATTAGATGGGTTTTTACCTGATATGCTAAACCATCTTGTGAAAGGTATTGATAGTGAAGGTATCTTCTGCGTAGTAAATATGGTGTCAAATAGATAAGAATTTACCTCATTCAGAATCATTTAGTATTTATCAAAGAGATTATTTCTTTTAAATTTTCTATGGATGAATTTTATTCTCATATGATTGACTTAAAGTCACGTGTTTCAGTTACTTACCTTTCCATATTGATTATGCCTTATCCAGTTATTTGAATGTCCTGTCTTCTCAGTTTTTAAACCTTTATATTTTATTATTATCATCAATTCATCATTAAAACTACTTTAATTACCCTTACTAATCATTTGAGATCACCCTTATTATATTTCCTTTCCCCTAGTTTATAAAGAATAAATCAATAAATAAGCGTTCAAGGAGGCAGTTTATTTCATTTTATTACGTATTATGATTTATTATATATTTCATAATATAATATAGGTATCATGTATATAATCTATTTTTCCAAAACTACAAAACTTTTTGGTCCTTAGGATTTTATTTCTTGTAATCATGCCAATGTAATAAAGTAATGCACCTGCTCTGTACTTTTCTTGGTGGGGTATTATAGGATCACTCCGAAGGAGAGAAAAATATGCATATGAAACGTTGACACATAGCCCTGGCAGAAGGTGTCAGAAAACAACTAATTAATCCAAAAATGAATAAATTTAATATTCTGTCTAAAATTGATTATATTTATTATTATTTTTAAATGATAAGTTTTAGGAATTTTAAAACGGATATTTTCATGCCGAAATAAAATATGGAATGTTAAAATTTATATATCATGTTTGAAAAATAAATAAATGGTATTTATTCCTTTTAAATATTCACATATGATTTTTTTAAATAATTTCAATATTATGTATGGATTAAAATAATTGTTAATTTATTACTTATATATTATTAAGAATTCATAGAGTAATAAAACCCGAAAAAATAAAGATTGTATGAGACACAATAGTTACAGATTTAGTATGTGTATGATATATATTAAATTAGGGAAACATATATGGAACGACTTATAAGTTTAGAAATAATGTGCTTCTATTAAAACTATAATTATGATTTATAAAAAGATTATAAATTACAAAATAAGGCCACATATATAATTTTTTATATTAAAAATTATGATTTATTCATAATTATGAATTTCAATTATTCATATTAATGGTATTATTTGGGGAAATTATTAAAAACACATAAAATATATTTTTGATGATTTATTTAATAACGGTTTAAATAATAATTGATATATAATATTTGTAATATGTAAATAGTTTAAATAAAATAAATTGAAATTGAAATTTTTATATTTCAGGTAATATCATATATTTAATATAGATTTCACATAATGAATAATATGAAAGACTTTATGTTAGGAAATGAATATAAATTGTTTATATTCAAATATATTGATTAATCATAATGTCTACTCAATTATAAAGTGTTCATTTTTATCTTTATTAGGGATTTTTTTCGTAATGCTTTACCTTATGTTTAAACATGTGAAGCCCCTAGTGAATAGCCTAGTGGAAAAAGGATTTTTTGTGTGTCAGGGAGGTCTGGAGTTCAATTCTCCCCAACTACCTTCATGTGTGTTTTTTCATGCTTTCTTTGTAGCTTTGTATTTCCCCTTCGACAATTGTTTGTAAAAGTATGTTTAAACATGTGAATTGTTCATTTTTTTTAAATTTATTTCCTACTTGATTAGTAGATATGAATAATTTATATTATAAACATGTGTTTTAGTTAGTTTAAAGTTATTAAATTTCTTTTAGATGTTATAATACATGCATATAAAGTGTTACGTGCTATGTATGATAATATATTTAGTTTTCTTGTACATTGGATTCAACATGTATAGAGTTATGATCTTTAATTAAATTGTCAATTATGATTCATTCATATTAGATGATTGAATTATGATTGAATTTAAATCTATCTTTTGTAATGTTTCCTTGTATATAGGGAATTTTGGTCAAACATCCCACTAACTTAGAAGATAATGCCTTATTGTACAAAGGTGGAACTTCAAATCTATGGCTATATATTTACTCATTTTGCGATTATTTATTTAATATAATTAAAATACTTTATATGAGAGGGATTCATGTACATTATAAATGAGACTTATTTGGATATTTATGAGTATATATGTATTTTAATATGGGTTTTTAACACTACATATGTGTTTTGAAAAGAGATACACATTAATATGGTTTGAATATATTGGTCTGGTGAAAGTAATATGATTCCAAACTAAATTATTATAAGCATGATAACATTTAAAGGGGATAATATTCGATTGGGTGGTGTGAATAAAAAACCACCTTAACTTATTAGTTATCCAAGAGTCATATATTATATGATTGAAAACAACTATTTTCTACATATATTCAAAGTTATTTATATGATACCTACTATAAGTCATGATGACATTTGGATCTTGTCCCACTAGTGGATATGACAGATTTTTAAATTGGGTCATAATTTTAGTGATATTAATTTCATTAAATGTCCATTGTGGAATGATATAAAACTTGATACACATATAATAAAAGACTATATATTAGATAAATATCATCATAATCATCAAACATAACTTTGACATCAATTATTTAAAAGGATAAGATTAGTGTATCAAATTCTTGAGACCAATAACTTAAAAAAAGATCTTTAGTAATAGAAATTATATATGTTAGGGAAACACCTTCTCATGTAACCAAACTGTTGATGTTATTCAACACTTGGTATTTAGATTCTTATGAGAATCATATATGGATTAATATATGTTTCTAAAATCATTAAATACAAAATGAATTAAGAAAATTTAGTTTCGATTCATATAATAAATATGATTGAGCATGACACTAACTAAATGAGACTGAATATATAGTGTAAAGATTATTTTAGTTGTGTAGTTAATTTATTCGGAAAAAAATTACAATATGAATTATTTCACAAAATATCAAACCTATTATTCCAAATGTGTTGTGGATAAGTGAAATAGAAATATTTTGTCTATAATCTATTATTATATTAATAGTTTATGTGAGTAAAATTTCTAATCGAGAAAAGAAAACATAGCTGGAGAGTTCACTAATGATTATTCCAGAAGCTAGTCAAGGTAATTGAAATCGAAAGGTGAAGTAAGTAAAATATAGATATAATTCAATTGGATGGATCTTTTAGGATACATAAAGGGTTTTGTGTAATTCCATGGAATTTAAATGTTAAATCTTATTGTTGTAGAAAATAATTCTTTAGTTTTTAAGGATATGTGATACCAAATGTTACTTTAAGAATATTATTCGTATAATAAAGAGTTAAATCATTTGAATAATTAATAGATCATGTAGTTTACATTTGAGTTGTTTTAGATAGTTTTACATAATTATAAATTTTAATGTAAAGGAATATATCTTGCATAGATGGATCTTAGTGAATGATGTAGATTTTTTTATCATTTCTCTTACATGATAAGAGAATTTATTTACTAATAAGAAGTTTTTATGAACAATTTGAGAAACTTGATACAATAAATAATGTTTATGTTTCATGGGATTCCATAATATGTTTTTAAAATAATGATAAAAATATTTTATCCTGGATAAAACTGTTCATTCAGGTATTTTTTAAGATATAAGTGAAGGTATGAACACCACCCATTAGTGGCATATTTTAAAGAATACTCTTCTTTTTAAAAAGCTTCTCTAATCCTATAAACTACTCAATATGATTTGGAAAAAATATATTGTTTGTTAAATATTATTACTAAAAGTAAATAAGAGTTATTTCTTAAACCAAAAAAGAGTTATATATATTAGAATTATTTTATGATGAGAATATAATGTTTAAGAGTCCATTGAGAGTATTTTTGGATTAAGATAACATCAAAGTTAACAGATAAAATATTATTACAGTCAACATAAAAACTGAATGTTACTTTATATCCTAATAATGTTTACTATTTATTGATAATGAAATTATTTAATGTGCTATATTAACTACTGAATGATTTAAAGGGACAATATTGATGGAAATGGTTCAAAGAACGATGATTATAAACTAAGTAGTACATTGTATACAACAAAATTTATTTATGTCGTAATATTTGATGATGTGAAGTTAAGAAGTTTGAATATGTTTAAGGAGTTAAACGTTAGGAATATGATTCCTAAATATCACCATTTTTTAATCTAGATTTATTCATATATTTCAGTCTTTAAATTATTAAATGGAAGAGTCTTAAGTGGTGTTCACATAGAGATTTAGGGGGAATTCAATAGAAATGTAATGTATTTAAAAAACCCCCTCAAATTACAAACATAAGGATGATTCAATTGTCTATCATATATGATATGTTACAATGGTTCTTATGTATGATTTTTTTCAAATATTATCTAATGAGTCTAAGGGTATGAAGTGTACCATTTTCTAAAAAATTAAATCTACTCTTCATCATTCTTTCATATTGGATTCATATTTTGTATGAAGTGAAATGATAATTACCCCCTTAAAGCAAGACATTGGATTATCCCTCATCAATGATCATCATTGGGTATTATGGTTTATCATGATATATGATAATTAATGTGAGAATAAAATTTTAATCAATATAAATACTTGTATACGAAATATAAATAATATACTCATGAGGTTACAAGTGGAGACATATTATTTAGCCTGATCCACCAAAGTATATTGTATATAGTAGAATAAAATCATTGATATATTAAGGGGTGTACCTTGGGTTAGTGAGATAAATTGAATTAGAACATACATTATTTGATAAATTTCATACACCAGCCTCAATTCATGGATAATTAGAAGTGATTGAGTATGCTTTTGATCATGTCCTCGATTAGAGCACAACCAAGATGAAATTTTTTCACTTTTACAAGGAGTAAAGATATATGAACCCCTGATTGAATTGGAATGGGTAAATCAATGTTATTTCTTATTTGGTTCACATACTCATTGCTCAGCTACATGGATTAGGGTCATGTGATGTGATTATCTACTAGATGAATGAAATATGGTGTATTTATAGTCATAGTTTTTCTATTTTGGGGAATGAATAACGTATGAGTTAACTTATAATAGATTTAAATGTTCAATTTATAGTGACCACTTTATTCCATGAACAAATAAATTTATAGTTATACATATGATGTATATGATACATCTTGTCGTGGACATGTTCATATGTAGATATGAGTATGTTTGATCGAGATCACACGATACCCCTTTGTAGCTAGAGTACCATTGATTTTTTTTCAAAGGCCTCTCTTTTATAACATCTATGAAATTATTATTTCATATATTTTTTAACACTACAATGTCCCACAGGGTTACAAAATTTGGTCTTGGAATAAGGATTAAATTTTGGAAATTTTTTTTATTTCTATATAAGGAGAGTTTGATAAACTATATCCAAAATATCCTGGATAGATTTAAAAATATTTTTTTGGAGTTTTTTATAATGTTTTTATGTTATTTCAATGCAAGCAGGATATTATTTGAAATGAACAAAAATGGATATATCATAAAGTAAGACATACTTAGAGTCACAAGTTGTAATGTTCATGTCATTCATATCAAACATTACTCAATATCTATTTCTTAAGAGGCATTGGGATGCCACTATTGGCCATTATTGTTGTGTACTATGGTATTATGATATGGTATGTGAGTGAATGACCACTTCCAAAAAATCCATGTAGTGTATATTTGGATCTTAATCAATCAGTTAATTAATTTTTAAATAAGAATTAATTTGAAATGTTTAAACCATCTAAAATATAATTACATACATTATTGAAATATATGTAGGATGTAATGATTTGGAATATGATGCTCGACTCCCTTCATTGAATGATGGGATCCTATATAACGGTATGTGCTCCCTCTATTGGTTAATAGTACATGATATTGAAATACTCATAATTCCATTCAACCCAGTTCACCATTTATCCTCATTAAGAAGGTTTTAAAACAACTTTATTGTTTAGGGGTCCTCTTGTTATAAATGTGGATTATAGTGGACAATGCCCTGCTTGTAGTGGAAAGAGTCATTTGGATGTCTCTTGGTGGCTTCCTTGACAGATACTCCTGAATTTACTTCAGAGATAGATCTTTCAATATTACAGGTACATCAAGTAAATATTAAATTTTATTCATACATAATGATTATTTATTAATGATATATTTGTAAATTTTATGGGCTTATTTTGATACTAATATCCTGTGATGACCCTAAAACACCCATCAATACCTTCACCATATCACTCATGGTTGGGGATGATCATCATTACATGACATGGTCTGATCATAAATAATTAGAAAAAAAGAACATGGTAGAAAATATCATAGCCTAACCCTTCGTTAGTCACTCACCTATTCCAACCTATGTATCAACTAGAGGGTGTCTCATATAGATCAACATTTCCTTCCCTAACTATCCTCACTAAAAAACCCTACCCTCCTATTATTATCATCTACACCAACTTTCTATGATCATCAATGACCATACACTAACCCATAGGGTCTTAGGAAATAAAAAATAAAACTCTTTTACAACCATTTCAGGCCACTAGTACTTGACCACACCCATATGTGTCTCACAAGATTATTTCCCCCTTACCTAACACTTCCTTACTCCAGGATCAAACGTAGCCAAAAAAACCCACTCTATCTATGCATTGGATTAATTAATTTAACACTTAGAAGGCCTTACACAATTTCCCACTTATTAAATATACCCATCTCACATTTTCATCCTACTCTCTCAGGATCCACTAACTAGAGAGATCCCATAACCCCTCTTTAAAATTAGCATGTGCTATTAGGCGCACCAAAAGTGAGTGATTATGCACTTACACAACCCAACGACACATAAATCCTAGGAAAAATGAATTAACCATTGTAATACCTTCAACCACCCCCCTAAGTCCCATCCATCTCTAAGAACTCATATCATGATCTGTGGCCCCCGTTAGGGTCCTATAAGAAATTCTTACTGTTGTTCCCCCTTGTAGTTTTAAACACGATGCATCTCTCTAAACCCCAACTCACATGTGTCACACTTGGGTAATTAATCATAGTCTTGTCCTAAACCTATTCCACAATTCTAGACTCACCTTACCCACATGGAAGATTTTATGAATCCAAAATGAGGCACATGTGGATACATATGTGGTTAAGTATTAGAAAGACCAAATACCACCAAAATAGAGTTACCATCCATATACCACACTCATTGACATCATCCCAGACCGTACAAAGCACCACTATTACTCTAAACTCCAATATAAAAAAATAATACCCCACTAATTAAATATATGCATTTATAATTAATTATAAAATGGTAAATAGTGAGGCATATCATAAAAATATCAGATAGTATCTTCCAATTACTAGAACCTCAATAAATGAAATGTCCTCTGAGATATATTTATATTAGAATTATCATCATATTTTCTATTAAAATAAACTCTATAACTTCCATCTAGCTTCATGTCATTAAATTGATTCACTAATTATTTTTTAAATAAGGTCAAAACATAAAGTTAATCAGAACTTTGTTGTTCAAAAATTAAAATTTAAAAAAATAAAATATAAGTTATACAGTTGAAAATTTTATTATCATCAAATGATCGAGGGAAAGATATAAAAATAATGAGGATGGCATGGATCTTAATCCTTGAGTTATTATGGTCAAAAAATAGTTTCCCCCAAAGTTTAGTACTAACTAATCTTGTATGCAGTCCTTGAGTGGGTGATTGAATGATGAATTTAAAATGTTAAAACACAAACCCCTCTTCAAAATAAAGTATTAACTCTATAGTATTGACATCATCTTCTTTATGTTTTGATTGGTTGAATTAGAAAAACCTTTACTATAATAGAACATCAAAATGAAATGTTAGGAATAAAAATTCATAATTAATATATAATAAAATACCTATAACTTCACCTTCTAGGACTTGAAAATAAAATTTGTTGATTATGTAATACCATTAAAAAAATTCCTATAGTTGGATTCTATATAATGATATTAAAATATTTGTTCAAATATTATAATCCTATAAAATACTATTGGATTCTTGGTGTTACGAAATTGAAATATGAAACTATCAATAAAAATATGTTACTAACATTATGTGTACTTAAATTATTGTATAGATAATATAAATAAAAATGGTCAAAAAATGAATTACAAAGGATAAATATAGTAAGTACCAGATAAGTACCTAATGTTATTGATAAACTCAGAAAACTCTCAAAATCAGAGACACTCATACAAGAATTCACGTACTAGAAACATTAACAATAACAAGAACATACTAAATCAATGAAATAAATGGTTCATTAACAAGAGAATGCAACGTAGCCTTATACATTATGCCTATTCCTTCAAGAAACCCCTATACTACCCTCAAATATTTTTTCTTCTACCAGATCCATCCAAAAACAATTCATACCTCAGCCCCTATTGATGGATTATTTATCATATTTTCAACAAATCTTTTATCAGATCACAATGTATCAATAAGTTTTTTTCTTCAATATATTCCTTTCCATTTCTAACCATCCCATCATACCCATTTCTATGTTTGAGGAAACCACTGAGTTTAATATCTAGGTTTCCACTTCAATCATGACAATATCGATCCACACTCCAAAACCTAGTTCTAAAAACACATTCTTTGCATAATGGATTTTATACAAACTATTGAAACCCAAAATTAACATTCCATAATTAAAACATCAATAAAAAAATTTAAAATCTCACATATCGTAGACCTTTTAGTTTTATATTTTTACAGAGTTTGGAAAAACCTTTAATTAACAAAACTAATATCTTTCCCATACAATGGGAATTTTTCTACTAAACTGAGGATTTCTTATTTTATAATAATTCTATAAAATCATTATCAAAATTATACACTCATGATACCGTTATAAATATATCATAAATAATAATATTATTCATAACCTAGAAATTGGAATACATAATATGTTTGATCTAAAATGCTCATTAAGGGGTATCATATGGAAGAACCTATCATTCTATTAACTTGGAATAAATAATAAGATAAGAATAGATAATAATCAAATAACTTCATATAAATGATAACATTAGAATTTAATATAAAAAATGATAATATAGTTATGTAAATAATTAAATTGATGAAAATAACTAATTTCAAATTGATTGAATGTATATTCTTAGACATCGTAAACATACCATTGGTGCCTTATGCCAAAATATTACACATATAAAAAGGTTTAAACCAAATATCCAACTTAGTTTTCCACATTAGACCAACCAATTCATCAATGGGTTATAAAATTCTTTGCCCCACCCATAACTAATTAATTTCAATGAATTAATCATAAAAATAAATGAATAATGAATACAATTGATTTCTAACATGCATTAGTAATTAGTAAACATCCATATTGTCAATATTTTCATAGTCGGTAAATGGAAAAAAATTATTAGAAATAACCCTTAAAACATACATTGTACCTAGTAATGGGTTTATGGTAATGTTAATATTATAAAACACTATAAATAGATAATAAAAGTGATATATAATATATCCATGCTATTAAATTATATGGGCATGAAGAATAAAATAAAGTCAAGAGATAGATGAAGGGTGATAATAAAAGTAACCCTCAAAAATGATATGAGGTAAGAACTAGAAATTACCTATATAATTTAGAGTATAATACTTGAAACAAAACACCATATAAGATAGATATTTTATAGTTTGAGACAAAAATGGAATAATAATTATAAAAATAATATCCATAATGCTTTTGTAAAATGGTTAGAAAAAACCTCTAAGTCACTTTAAAAAGTACATTTCAAAGGGGAAGTGGAAATTAAATACATTATATTCAGATGAATTTAAAATATTTAAAGTATGAAAAGAAATTAGTTTAAAAAGAAGAAATTTTGAGTGGAGGATACAAATATTCAAATTGTAATTAAATCCCTTTATTTAATTTTAAAAAACTTTAAACTTTATTTTTCAAATGAAAAATTCATAGAACAATGGGAATATAATTCTCTATGAAAGAACATGTAAATTTGAATATCAAGCTTTATTAATAAAAAAATTATAAAATCAATAGTGGTAAACGTTAAAAGTGACATTATTTTTACAGTTTTGTAAAGAAAGTCAAGAATTACACATATGAAAATTTTAAAACACATTCTTTTAAAACATTTCTAATTAAATTCAATTATATTATAAAATGATCTTAAAAAATATTTTAAGTATAGCGAATAACACTCTAGAATCAATATAATGTATATTGACATGAAAGAGAATTATTTATAACCTTAAAGAATATATAAGGATGAGTCCATATACAAATAATTGTTTGGTTGAAAGGGAGGTGAAATATTAAGAATACATTTAAACATCAAAAAATAAATTTGGAATAAAAAATAATATAATCATATGGTGTATGATTTAAAATTTATAATGATTAATTTCAAGAATAAAGGTTATAACATAATGAAAATAAATTAGGTTCTTAACACAAATCCTTAAAACTTAGGTAATGTACGAATCAAAGGATGTGGAAAATAAAGATTTTAAATGAAAGTGAAACACTGAATAATAATAATAATTTAATACATAAAAATTAAATAAAGAAATATTGACACCATATAAAATAAAATTGGTTCATAATACTAATCATGACTCAAGGAATACAAATTGAGACAAAGAACCCTTATATAATGTCTAGACTCACTTGGTGCATACAACTATACTATTGAATAATATATTTAAGTCTATTAAATATTTGATTTTGAACCATTTTCAGGTATATTTTTTGATATGGTATATTTATTATCATATGGAATTCAATTATTATATAGTTTTCTCTCATCGACCAATGGGGGTTGTTTGGTCAGTTCCTCTAAAACTGCTTCGGCATGTTGACCATGGTCAAGGGAGTTATATAATAGTTTCAACATATTAATAATTTCATAGATATATGTTATTTTTAGTTTCATTATACAACAATTATACAATTAATTGTGTTTTAAATAATAGATTCAAATTATGAAATGTGTTTCGGTATGCTTGTTTTAGGCAATTAAATCTATAATTACCATTTACTATTAATATTATTAAAAGAGAGAATATTGTATCCTTTAAAAATATTAATCATGTCCTAAATATAATTTTAATTTATATAATATACTATTATAATTTGATAAGTATGGTGTTGATGGAAAATGAAATAATTTATTCGAGGAGGTGGTACTTTGACCATAACATGGGTTGCATTTTTATTTTCTAATGAGTTTTAGGAAGGTAGAAAATGGGTATTATGTCAACATAATAACATTTAAGCATACTAGTGATACTTATTTAAATATATTTCAATGGGTATAAAGTATTTATATTATAAGGAATAATAAATTAACATGAAATGGATTGTTTAAAATAAATACCTCTTCCTTTGACATCCTCCTTTATAACACACCTTAATCCTTCTTAAATTAATATTTTGGTGCTATCAAAACCTATAGAGTATGAAAAAAAATTAGAGAAGAGTTTTATTAGATCTTGTTTAATCTAGGAAGCTTTATGTGTGCGGAGATGTGGTCTGGTGAAGGGGTCCTTTATAGGAGAGATAGTGGGGGAATTTTTTGTAAATATTATTTTTTCATATAAAAGAGATTGATTATTTAAGAAAAGTGGATCAAAAAATTATAATTAGAAAGTAAAAGATAATTTTTATCCAATAATACCTCATAAATCCATTTATATATGAGGTTTTAATATATTTTGATACATTACCTCATGATTTAACATTTTACCTCAATTCAACCATTACCATGGTATCTAATTTTTACCTTGATAACTTATTTTTATGAAAAAATTAAATTGAAAAAATTAAATAATTTTGACATTTTTATTTAAAAATTTAAAAACATTTTACTTTATTAATGTTATAAAATTGAAAAAAAAAATTTTAATATAATCAATCATAACATGTGAATTTTGTTTATAAAAACATATTTTTAAGCATAATGTGGATTTATTATTATTCCTTTCCAAGTAAAAATCATTAAATGAGTGATAATTTGTTTTTTATATATATTATCAATAATTTTAATTAAATTAGTCATTCAAAATTCATTAATTTATTTTATTAAGATAAAAATACATAATATATATAAATATAATTCTTTTAAAAACATGCCATTTAACACTAAATTACTTCACTCACATCCCATTAATTATTCATCTATTAACATTAAATTTCTTTAATTATATGGTATTATATAACATTAATTTATTATTTAAAATAATAAGAATAATGTGTAAAATAAATCAATTTGATAATTTTTTTATTTCAATGAGGTTTTAGTTTCGTGTAATTTTATTAACAGTATTTCACATTTTATTCTCTTAATGTATTGATATTTATCATTAATTATAAAATATATCACTATTAAATTACATTTTTTATATTGCATATGATACAATCCTTTCAACATAGTATCTTTTTAATGGAAAACATATACTAGAATCTTAAGGTGTTACATTCTACCTCCCTTAAATAAATAGAATCCTTATAATTTTAGATTCTCCAACTAATGAAAACTGGAGAGGGTTTTCTTAGTTTAGCCATGAATCATGATATACCAATGCATCAAAATCATTCATAATGTATTTTAAAAGTTTTTTGAATCATAAAAAGAAAATCTAACAGGGGTGTGAATCCAGATGTGCGGTTAAAAGATTTTTATTGGGAACAAATTGAAGATTGAGTTAATACCCAACCACCCTTTTTCAGGGTTATTACCCATATGTGAATATAATATAGAGTCTGTATCAATGTTTTATTTTTTCTAGGATGGATTTTTATTCAAATTAAACCACACAGTCTTTACTTTACAAAAAAAAATGATATTTTCCTGTATTTAGTTTTGTCCCATGGGTTTCCACTAATGTATTATAGTCCCAATTACCAATAATAAGTAAATCAAGTAATTTTTTAATATATCCTATATCTATAATTCATAAAAATAGATGCACCAAGAATTCAACTGAACCTTTATCCCCAAGCGGCATTAGTCACATAAAAATCAATATATACCCTAATCATATATATTCAAAAAATGACATTATTATTTCACCAAAATAATTGGAATTTCCTTAACATGAAATTACATACCAACCCTAATGGCTAGCCATACGTTGGACATATATTCTTTTTAAAACCCAATAAATGTCTCCCAAAATATTATTCATCACATTAATGTCCAGTCACATTAGACCTAAATAGATAATCTATACCTTCAAACTTATGACAAACCATAAGTATATTAACCCATTATGGCTTTTGAAAATATTAAATTATTCTCAAATGATTACATCCTAACCTCAAAACTTATTTAAACTTATCTTGGATACCAACTCTGACACCCTATACCCCCCCTCCCAGATCCAATGTTAAACACATATTCTTTATATACTAGTTTTGAATCCAACAGAAGTGACCTAAACATAACCTTAAATAATTACCATATCAACCAAAAATATAAATTCACTTGCACACTAAATAAATTTTAGGTTTAGATATTTAGATATTTAGGGAAAAAAATAAACAAAAAACCCCTTTTATTTCCAATATAATTGTAATTTTTACACAATACTAAGGATTATTTATTTTACAATATGTCTTTAAGATCTCCCAAAACAATATCTACACATGATATACATCTAACATATACTACTTAATACTCATCATAATATCCCATTAAAATAAAAAACATAAGAAAGTCAAACTAAAATTCTCTATAATGGGTATCATACAAAAAAATTGATCATAAAATGTGTAAGGAATAAATAATATTTTCAGAATAAACAATAATAAAACACTTCAATAGAATCAATTACTTGATAAGGTAATGTATCCATCAATAACATTACTATGAATGCAATCACATGCATAAAAATAACTAATTTCATAGTGATATAAGGCATAATTTCATCCATTATAAACATATCATCAAGGATTCGTTTCAATACATTATACATAAATAGGTAGGGTTTACAAAAAATAACCAAGATTGTTTGTCTCATGAGACCTATAGATGCATATAGGGGCAATTAATTTTTAGTCCACAACCATTACTAATTATGTCCAATGAATTTATAATATAATTGAATAAATAATCACTAAAGTACATACCAAATATTCCTTAGTAATCAATAAACATATGTATTGAAATAAAAAATTTACATATTGTTAATAATTATCCAGTAAATAAATGGAATCTAATTATTAATAAAAACCCTTCTAAATGAAATTCTATAGAGTACTGGGTAAATGGTTAAGTCAATACTATAAAATATAGTACATTAATATTAGAAATGATAGAGAATATGCCCATGAAATAAATGAATATAGACATGAATGAGAACATAAAGTCAAGAAAGAGAAGAATAGCAATAGAAAACATAACCCCCATGAACAAGTTGAGCTGTCAAATATACATTTCAAAGATAATTTAGAGGTAAATACATGAAATATAACCCCAATCAACATCTTTTTACTTCAGCTAATCCGTATAATAGATTTGTTATAAAATGTATCATATTAGTTATCCATGTTCATATACGATATGATTGAAAACAAATATTTTCTAAATATATTCATAGTTATTTATGTGATACCTGGTGTAAGTCATGATTATATTTGGATATTGTCCCATAGGTGGATATGATGGATTTCAAAATTTGGTCATCATATTTATGAGAGTAATTTCATTAAATGTCCTTGGTGGAAATATCTAAAACATGATACTCATCTAATAAAACATTATGTATTAAATAAATAGAATCATCATCATCAAACATAACTTTGACATCAATTATTGAAAAGGAGAATATTAGTGTATGAAAATATTGAGGCCAATAACTTAAAAACGTTCTTAACTAATAAAAATTGCATATGTTAGAGAAACACCTTCTCAAGTAACCAATTTGTTGAAGTTATTTAACACTTGGTATTTATATTCTTAGGGGAATCATATATATATTCATATAAGGTTTTAAAAGAAATAGATACCAAATGACATAAGAAACATTAGTTTCTATTTATATACTCAATATTATTGATCATTACAATGACTAACTGACATAGAATATACTCACTAATGATTAGTTTAGTTGTGTACTTCATTAATTTGGAAAATTTTTGACAATGTTAATGATTTCAGAAAAAAATACCCAATTATTCCCAATGTGTTGTGGATAAGTGAACTATAAATATGGTTTCAAAGTTCTATTACTATATTAATAGTATAAGTGGGTAAAATTTGTAATCATAAAAAAATTATCTAGAGATTTCATTAATGTTTATTCTAGTAGCTAGTCAAGGAAATTGAAACATAAAGGTGAAGTTAGGAAAAGATGGATATGATTCAATTGGATGGAACTGTTAGGATACATTATGGGGTTTTTTAAATTCCATGGAATTTCTATGTTAGATATTAGTGTTATGGAAATTAATTCCATAGGTTCGAATGCTATGTGATACCAAATGTTTTTTTACAAATATTTTTAGTATACTAACGTTTTAAATCAAGTGAAGAATCTACAGATCATCTAGTTTTCATTTGATTGGTGTTACAGAGTTTTAATACATTAAATACTTTAATGTAATGGAATATATAAATCTCAGATGGATATTAGTGAAGGAAGTTGAATTTATTTCATTCTCTTATATGATAAGTGAAGTAGTTTACTATAAAAGAGTTTTTATGCACTATTTGAGATAATTGATGAAATACATGTTGTTTATGGTTCATGGGATTCAATAATATGTTTTGATAACAATGATAAAAAAAATTTATCTTGGATAAAAGTGTTTATTGAAATGTTTTTTAAAATATAAGGGAAGGTGTGCACACCAGGAATTAGTGGCATATTTTAAAGAATACTCCTTTTTAAGAAGTTTATCTGAACCCATAAACTACCCAATATGATTTCGGAACAATTTTCTATATGTTAAATATTCTTAATAAAAGTAAATATAATTTATTTCCAAAACACAAAGGATCTTTTATATATTATAATTATTTTATGGAGAGAATATAATGTCTAAGAGTCTAGTGGAATGATTTTTTTGTTAATACAAGTTCAAAGTTAACAAATTAAAGATCATTATAGTTAATATAGAAATTGAATGGATTATTATATCCTAATAGAGTTTATTAATTATTGATAGATAAATGATGTAAAGAGTTATATTAACTACAGGATCATTTAAAGTGAAAACATTGATGGAAAGGGTTCAAATAATGATAATTATAAACATAGGAGTTCTATGAAGACAAAAAAATTTATTAATGTCATAATATTTGATGATGTGAAGTTAAGAAGTTTGAATATGTTCCAAAAGTTGAGCATTAGGAATATAATTCAAAAATATCACAATTTTTCAATCTAGTTTTCTTCCAAGATTTTATAATTTAAAGAATTTAATGGAAAAGTCTATTTAAGTGGTCACATATAGATTTAGTGGGAATTAAATAAATATGTAATGAGTTCAAAAGCAATCCCTAAAATTTCACCAAACATAAGGCCGATTGGATGCTCTATCATATATGATATATTAGACAGGTGATTATGTATGATTACATTAAATACTATTTAATGAGTTTAAAGGTATGAAGTGTATCATTTTCTACTAAATGAAATATACACTTTATCATTCATTCAGATTTTCTGTGAGTTAAAATGATAATTACCCCTTTAAAGTAAGACTTTAAATTATCTATACTTGATGATTATCACTAGGAATTATATTTTTTCAGGATATATTTTGGTAAATGTGAGTAAAATCTTATAATCAATATAAATATTTGTTTATGAGATACAAATAATATACTCACGGGGTAACAAGGGGAGACATATTATTCATACTAACCCACCAAAGTATATCGCATATAATAGAATACAATAATTCACATAATAAGGGGTGTACCTAGGGTAGTGGTATAAATATGATGAGAAACTTAATTATTTGACACATTTTATACAAAATACTAAATTCATGGCAAATTTTGGGAGATTAGTTACATTTTTTATCATTTCCTCAATTAGAGCTCAACTAAGATGATGTTTGTACTCTTTTATAAGGAGTAATGAAATATGAACCCTTGATTGAATTTGAATGCGTAAATTCATGCCAATTCATAGTGGAGTCAAATGTTCAGTGCTCATCTACTTGTATGTGGGACATGTGATGATATTATCTATTAGATTAATGGAAATATATGTATTTATACACAAAGTTGGTTTATTTTTGGGAATAAATAATGTATTATTTAACTTATACTAGATTGAAATGTTCTATGTATAGTGATCACTTAATTCCATGAACAAATAAATGTATAGTTATAGATATGATGTATATGATACATCTTGTAGTGGACATGTTCATATGGAGAAATTGGTATGTTTGATCGAGATCACACCATACCCTTTTTTTTCTTGAGTAGCATTGATGTTTTTCTATAAGCCTATAGTTTCTAACATCTATGAAATTTTTATTTCATATTTTTTTCAACATTATAAAGGCCCATAAGGTTACATAATTTTGTCTTGGAATATGGATTAAATTTTGGACAAATTGTTTTGTTTCAAAATAAAGAGAGTTTGATAAACTATATCCAAAAGATTCTGGATATATTTAAAAATATTTTTTTAGATTTTCATAATTCTCTTATGAGATTTTAGTTCAAGTGTTATAATATTTTAAATGCACTAATATGGATACATCGTAAAGTAAGACATACCGAGAGTTGTAAGTCTTAATGTTCATGTCATGCATATCAATGCTTACTCAGTATCCATGTCCTAAGAGGCATGGGGATGCCACTATTGGCCTCTATCATAGTGTACAATGGTATTATGATATGGGATGTGGGTTAATGAAAATTTCCACCACATTCTAGTGGTATATCTTCAGTTATTTATCAATCAGTTGATTTATTTTTAAATAATAATTCATTATAAATGTTCAAAAAAACTAAACTATAAAGATATAAATTATTATAATCTATGTTATAGGATAGGTTTTGGAATATGATGCTCAAATCCCTTTATTTAATTAAGGGAAACTACATAATGTGATGTGATCCCACTATTGGGTGACACGACATGATCAAGACATAGTTTGAACTCTCTTCAACCCAATGCACCCTTTATATTCATGGAGAAGGTATTAGAACACATATATTGTTCAAGGGTCCTCTTTTTATAAATATGGATTCTAGTATCCAATGAACTACCTGTAGAGGAAATAATCTTTTGGAAATCTCTTAGTGATCTCCTTGTAAGGTACTTTTAAATGCACTATAGAGATAGATTAGTCAGCATTATAGGTTCATCAAGTAAATATTAAATTTTTTCTGTATAGAATTATTATTTATTGATGATTTATTATGAAATTCAATGGGGTTATTATGATATTAAGATCTTGTGATGATCCAAAAAACCCCATAAATACCTTCACCATATCACTATGGTGTGGGATGATCACTATTTCATAACATGGTATGGACATAAGTAATAATAAAACAAGAAAATGTCAAACAATATCATAGCCTAGGCCTTAATTATCCACACATGTATCCCAACCTAGGTATCAACTAGATAGTATCTGATATAGATCAATATTTCTTTCCCTAACTAGCCTCACTACAAAACCCTTCCCTCAGATTATTCTCATCTTCACCAACTCAGTATATTCCTCCCTGACCATGAACTAACCCATATGGTCTTAGGGAATAAAAAATAAACCTCTTTTCCAACCATTTCATGCCACTTGTACTTAAGCACACACATAGGTGTCTTACAATATGCTTATTTCCATTACCCAACACACTCTAACTCTAGGACAACATGTGGCCAAACCAAATCCACTCAATCCACACATTGTCTTACATCATTTAACACTTGTAAGGACTAACAGTATTTCCCATTTTTATCTATACTCATCTCACATTCTCATCCTACCCCCTCAGGATATACTAACTAGACAAATCCCATAATCCCTATTTAAAATTATACTGTGCTATTAGGCAGTCCTAAATAGAGTGATTATTCTCTTACATAACCCTACGACACATAAATTCCAAGAATAATAGCATAACATCTTGTAATACATTTAACCAACCCACTAAGGCCCATCCCACTCTATGACTGACAAATATCATGATCCAAATCCCCCTTTAGGGTCCTATAAGACAGTCGAGGTGTTGTTACCCCATGTCATTATAACTACCTTGCATCTCTCTAAACCCCAACTCACATGTTTCATACTTGGGTAATTACTCATAGGCTTGTCCTAAACCTAACCCATAATTTCAGACTCACCTTCCTCCTTGGAATATTTTATGAATACAAATTGATGCACAAGTAGAAACATATATCGATATGTATTAGAAGGACCAAATACCTCTGAAAAGTAGTTAACATCCATATACTATAGTCTTCATCAACATCCAATCTCGTACGAAGATCCAATATTCCCTTGAACTCCTATCTAAAGTAATAACGCCTCACCAATTAAATGTATGAATTTATAATTAATTATAAAATGGTAAACAGTGAGGCATAATCATAAAAATAACATAGAGTGGCCTCCAATAACTAGAACCCCAATCAATGACATTTCCTCTTTTGATGCAATGATCTTCGTACACCTAGAACCAAAATACCTATCTTTTTGTATCTGATTGATTAAAAATTAAAGTATAATTTGATAAAATCCCTAAACAAATCATTCAATTATGTAACTAAAATAATAATAATAAATATGTGATATTCCACCTCTCTACATCCCATAGAAAATATAACATAATTCCCCATAATATTGAGATGCTTCCACCATGATTTTATAGAATCATCAATAAAATCTTTAACAGAATACCCTGAAATAAGAGAGGGGAACAAGATAAAGAATAACTAAAAGAAGAAAAGGATGATTTTTTGAAGATCTATCATGTATAAATGATCCTTTATTGACCATAAACTCATGGGGATCTAGGGGAATCCTATATGGGAGAAACAAGGGTGGAAGGGGTGGCCCAAATACCCTCTTCAGAGTAAAACTCGAGTAGAAGAAAGGGGTGATAACCCTAAAATGGTTGGTCTTCCATCCAAAAAAATAGACCTTGTAGTCCATTTGTAGGGTGGTGATGAAATAAATCCCTCTGAGGTTGAATTTTTAAATGACCCTAAGGGTCTGGGTGAATCAAACCTCTTTAAATACACACTAAATCCCACATCCACCCCATTGTAGAGTGACCCAGTTCCTCACGACGCACCCCCAAGAATGTTGTCATGCCAATTTTCCTCATGTTACATCACAATTCTATCATATAGTGAATGAATTATAGTGTAAAAAATTATTAATGTTGCAATACCCTCCTATAGGTAGTCATATTAATTCTCAACCACACATTACCACATGACCTAGGGTTTCATGTAACAATTGCTCCATTTACATAACCTCCAAGACAAAACCTCCACTGATTTCTGTGTGATAGGCTATATGCAATTGCTTTTACCATCACACACTAGGTCTAAATCATCGAACCTCCACCTGACATCCCCAAGTATCTTAGAAATGCTGGAGAATGTAAAACTACATGTTTTAAGGATGTCCCAAATCTCTGATTTCTAACAAAAATCCTAATTATCATACAACCCCTACATCAGAGCTCAAAAAATCAAATTTACTCTCAGTTTCACGAAAAACATAATTTCACAGATTATTACCATAAGTAAGAAATTTTTTTATAACTAGTGTCTTTCATAAAATATATTTATGATATTATATTCAATAAACATGGAACAACTCTTATAAACAAAATATATATAATCAATTACAAAGGTTTTTTTGGTTCGCATAAGTAATATAATGAAAGAACAATGGATGACACTAAATATTAGTAGGGGAGAGCTATGAAAAAAATTATACACCCTACAAAATCTATTGATTACTTACCAATCATGACTCTTATTGCACCAAATCTTGTTTCATTCTTGTTTCAAAATTTATCTCGGTTAAAATGAATTTTTTCCAAGGGAAGATAAATAAACATTATATATAATAAATCAAAGAACTCATATTAATGAATACATAAAGAAATTAGTCAAAATTAATACAGATAAACCTCAAATTATTAGACATTCATGATAAAAATATGGTTCTTCCTCCTTTGAGCCTAATCTTTTTACCCAAGCCAGAATACAATTTGGGGAGGTGGATAACCCTATACCTATATATCCTAAACACCATGATTCTATGTAACTAGATTTTAAATATAATTTATTAATTTCTTGTTAATTTTGGGTTGTTTATTTATATATTACATTTCACTCTATTTTTTTTTTGTTATTTCCAAACATAAGTCACTATCATATATATCGTTTACTCAATGATATATTTTAATTGTTTTCATTTCAATGTGAAATATTTACCATGTCATACCCTCTTATGAAAAATTATTTTTCATATTACAAAAATTTTGAGAATAATAAATTAAGGGGAAAAAAGAATTTTTATTTTACTAAATATTTTTTTTCTTATTGATATTTTCTTAATCTGTAAAAGTTTTTTTTTTAATTTTGTATTTTTTTTAACATAAAAAATACAGATATTCTTTCGAAGATGAATTTCACCAACATAATAACATATATTCTCTGTTTTGATGATAAAAAATACAATATTTTTTACTAATTATTTTACATGATGTGAATTTTATGTTATTTATTGATGTTTATAAACTTTCTTAATTTGGAGTTATTATTTTGAGTTTATCATATTTTAAGTTAAATAAAATATATAAGTACTAAATATTACATATATAATATTATTCATTACATATCTCTTAAATATTATAAATTGATATTAAATTCATCATTATTTTAATGTACTAGATCTTATATATTCTATGAAGTTTAGAAAAAATCATACATATTGGTTATTTTGAAAAACAATTATTATTGAAAATCTAATTATAATAAGGATCCATTCTCATTTAAACAAAATTTATAGGTGGTTCATAACCTAGACCGAGATATACCACTTCTTCTTCATATATTCCTCATATTGAAACATTTTTGAAGGTATCAAAAACCTCTAACTCAAACCCCACCTCAATCAGACATCCAACAATAAGTCCGTACAATTACTTCTTCAAACAACCCATTCAGAAAAAACAAAGATTCATAGCCTTGGAATGTTAATGATAAATATGAGTCAAAAAATCATAGATTCAAAATCTCATAATCTCATAAATATTATATGATTTAAAAAAAATTAAAGTAAATCTAAAAACTATAAGAGAAAGAGATAAATAAGAAATAAAATGATACACAACAACTTTGTAGTAGAGTAATCATTTCTCATAATCTTTTATCTTGTATCATCAACTCCATGGATCCCCAAGATCTATTTATATCATAATTACCATCACATTTTTGGTTTAAATAAATTATACATCTTCCATCCAACTTCTTGTTAAATTTATTCACTACATTTTGGAGAAACAAAGTCACAACACTTAGATCATTGAAATATGGTTGTTTAGAAATTAAAATTGAAAAAATAAAACAGAAGTTATACAGTAGAAAAAATCATTACCATAAAATGATCAAGGAATATATATATTTATATTTAATAAGGATTTAGTGGATATTAATACTTTAGTTGTTACAATCAATAAAAAATAAATAGTTTTTCATTTATACCATTTTTCTGTTCCCAAGAGGTATGTAATGACTATTCTTGTATGCAATCCTTGAGTGAGTGATTGAATCAAGAATTTAAAATTTTTAAAAAAAACCACTACAGAATAATTTATGAACACCATATTATTGAGGATATCTCCTTGAAGTTTGGATTGTTTGAATTCCAAACAAAACCTTATTGAAATAAGAGTATCTAATAAAATGTTAGGAATAAAAATACTTAATTGATAGAAAATATAATCCCTAGGAATTCACCTGACATAACATAAAAATACAAATTGTTTATTATATAATACCATTACAAAAATTTATATAGTGGTTTTATATATAAAGATATGAAAATATTCTTTAAAATACTATAATCTTATAAACTAATATGGTATTTTTGGTGCTACAGAACTGAAATATAAAACTATCAATAAATATTATCAGTAACATTAGGTGTAGTTAAATTATTATATGAAAAATATAAATAAAATTTTTAAATAATTAATTACAATGAATAAATATAGTAAGTACCATATATAAACCTAATGTAATTGAAAAACTAAAAAAAATCATGAAATTACAGACACTTATACAAGAACCCAAGTAGTAGAAACATTAACAACAAAAACCACTTACTCAATGTAATAAATGATTCACTAACATGAGACTCCAAAAAAGCCTTATAAATTATGTCTATTCCTTTTTTAAATTAATTCACCACTATAACAACTAGATATTTCTATGAAATAGTTTTTTTATTTCTTTGATGTCTTGTGTTGTATGCTACACCAAGATAAGTGTGCACAATATGCTACATCGGCTTAGATTGTGGTATATGCAATTCTATGCATGGATTGTGTTACACAAAATTTTAAGTTATATTTATAGAATTCATTTCATGAAATACTAAGTATAATTGAACAACTAAATATTGTTATGTTATCTTAAAACCTAGTCAATATAATAGTAGTTGTGTACAGTATTCATTTTCTTCAGAAAAACTTTTAAAATGCAAATAAGTGAGCTTATAAAATAATAAATTCAATCTTTATGGATTTAATTAATTAAATTTGTTTTTAATATATTTAATATAATGTTTAAAATTCATATATATTTTTTCAAGACATGATATAATAACAAATTCAATTTTTCGGATAAAAGTAGTAATTTTCAAAAAATGCAGTCTTATAGAATTTTGATGTAGCACCAATTTTAAATATAATTTTTGAAACTTTTATATATTCTAATTAACAAAATAAAAACTTTATTTTTAAGCCGGATTTAAAAATTTAATTTGGATGAATTTTTTATATTTTTCTGAAAACATTCCAGTTTTGATAAATAGTAAAAATACACAAAATATTAATTGAAAATAACTTTTTTCATCGAAATAATTTATATGGTTAAATTAAATTATTTTATGGTTTTAAACTATAAATATTATATATTTTTATCAGTTAATATAATTTAGGCCATCGTTATTAATTTTACATTAAATTCATATGTAAAAACATTTCAATCTGTTGTGATGTTTTAACTTTTAAAACTCGTTCTCTCTGTCCGACAACGAGATTAATTTTAAATAAATTACCAAAAAATATGTGTTTTGAATATTCAAAAATTAATTCCTTATTTGGATTTAGTATCTAAAAATTATGTAAGTATCATTATTTTATTTTTTGGTCATTATGATTAGCAACTTCAGAAATGCTTATTAACATGGTAAAAGGGTAAATTAGGTAATTAAGGGTATGAATAATATTATAAAATTACCCTAAAAATTGTATTAATATCATTTTATGAGTAATTTTTGACCTAAATAATCGTTGGGTAAAAATGGTATCCATTGGAATCCACTTGGATGAGATTACGACATTAAATTTATTTTATTTAAAGAAAAGTTAATTATGTCTCACTCATATTTTAATAACTAAATAATTTTTATATAATGTTATATATAAGATAAATTATATTATAAATACTCATTTGAAATATGAAATATTTTTATTTATCATGGTAATTTTTTTAATTTTTTTAAAATAAATAATTAGCATAAAGGTCTATACATTGATGATGCATAAATAATTTAATTGATGAAAAATCAATAAACTAATTTTTATTAAAATGATGAAAACCATTAAAAGACACAAAAACATGACCAAATATTACTTTCTGTAGTATATATCAACCATAATCTTCGAAGCATTGATTTATTGATCACATGGATCCTTATAAAAGATATTATGACAATTATATTGTTTTATTTAAAGTGATGTTAATGTTGTCACATTCATGTTTTAATAAGTATAAAATTTTTTATGTTGGATTTTATAGAAGATATATTTGACTAAAAGTATTATTATAAAATCTAGTAGGTTTATATTAATCATATTATTTTATTTATAATTTCTATTCAACAAATAAGTGTGTTAAATAACTATAAAAAATTAATATTGTCATTATTTTATTAATAGAGATTACAAATAAATGTTATTAAAATATTAAGATAAATATAATTTTAGATTATTAATATGTCCAATTAATTTTATATATTACCTTTACCCTATATAGATATAATAAAATATTTGGTTCGTGGATAAAATCTTATCTTGATATTTTTAAAAATCCAAGAATTGAATATTGTTAAAATTGACACTATTGTAGTTTTTCCATAATAATTTATATTAAAATATTTAAAAATAATAACATTTTTTTTAAAAAATATATAATAAATATTATATGGTTTAAAATGTTTAAAATTATTTATTTATTATTTAATTTACATTAAATAAGTAAATATTTTAATCTTTTAATATTGAAATATTTGTAACCCTAGTTAAAATGGAATAGAATAACTATGTGATAAATTATAATGATAAAGTTTAAATGGATTGAAAAACTTGTCTAAAATTTACTGGTTGATGATATTACTAACTTATCTAATCTCTTCCTATAAAATAGTACATTTTGGTGGTTTTGGATGTGGTTTTATTTTATTATAAATTAATACTTTTAAAGAAACCAAAAGTGCCCCTCACCTCAATTATAATAGGGTACCTCCTCCCTCATTTATTCAAATCAATTTCAGCCTCAAATATATACCATAACAAGACCATTTAACTTTTCAAATTCCCTAGTTACATTATATATTTTTTGGTATTCTCAAAATACCAATTGTAGTGCATTTAAAAGTATATCTAGGGGAGATCGTCGAAGAAGAGGAAATCTCCTCTACCGAATCTTTCAAATTATTTCTTATTCTATTTTATATTCATGAGTTGTTTCCATACTAAAGTAATAAATAAAATATATGTTTTATTCCAAGATGTTATTATATTTATGTAACAATCATATTCCACCGTCTAACCATCCTACTAAATATAAAATCACCACATGTGTATGCGTACGAATTACTGTCTCCATGCTGTAGTGTAATCCATTTTTCACCACAAACTTAATTGGATTAGTTTAAAGATGGAAATAATAACTATATATTATTATTATAAGATTATATAAATTCTTAAATATTATACACCATTCAATTCAATACCATTCAACAATTATGGGAATGATATCATCACTCATGCATACGTACGGCCTATCGTGTCCACAATGTGATGAGATTCATTCACCATTATCTTAATTAAATCAAGATTATATAAATGAATTTATTGAATAAATATTATATATATTAATGTAATATGATTTTTTAAATTATATAACTATAACCTAAAAATAGTATCTTTTTTGAAAAAACATGCTTAGGAAAATAAAGAAGTTAATACCTATGGATGAGTAATAATGTAACTAACAAACAGATGATAATATGATCATATATGATGACTATGATTATGGAATAAGTCAATGAAATCATTTAAAATAATTATAAAGGAGGTTCAGATACATACAAAGGATATAGGAGATGAGGTAATGGATTGTTTTTTCTCACTTTTATTTATGTGGGACATATGAATTATACGCAAATTGTTTCTTTTGTGAGTTATTTATACTGCAAATAAATGTTATTATTATTATTATTATGAATGTTATGGTATTTATATATTCATACAATCATATTTAATTTATAAGTAATTTTGTTTTATGGACTATAATGTGGTAAGAGATAATTTCACAATCACAATATTATCTAATATTGATTATACGTAAGTATATTTTGTGCATTATTTATCATCCATATACATGTTTTATAAAAAATTATTTCATAAAATGTTTTAATATTATCATATGGATGTTTAAAGTCATTTTTACCCATTATTTACTTTTAATAAGTTTTTTAAAATGAATATTTCTTTCATTTTCTATACGAGGTACATTTTTGAATTTTCTGGAAAAAGTATGAGAAGAATGTTTTTTAACTTTTAAATAATGTGTCATGACCCATCCTTTAGGGGCCATTCTGTGACATACCCCAAGATCGCCTCCTAAAGGCCAGGAGTTGGAGACTAGAACCGAAGGTGTCAACCTAAAAGTGGGAGGAATTTTCTTGAGTACCTGTGCGCACCCACACACAACCACATCCCAATGTAGGAAAAGTAAAACAAGAACGACACTATAAATAACCACTTAGTAAAAGTACAACTAAAAGTCAAATGGGCCAGAATACAAACCCAAAAAAAGACTAAATAGAAAATAAGGAAGTAAAAAATAACAAATGGGTAGCAATTCACTAAAAACCAAACCTGGTGGGTAAGTACAGAGTAGCAACTGGAAGTCGTAAAAGTACGCCCCACCCACCTGATCTCACTGGGCACCACCGAGTTTTGGGCCACCAAGTCCTTCGTCAAGGAGACAGTCATCTGCACTTGATTGAACATGTGTATGCAAAGCCCATGCAGTGGTGAGTAAAAAATTCACAGTAGTTACCCTAAAAAATAAAGGAAAGACCACAAATAAATCCACAAACAAACCACAAAGCATGATCACAAATCATGAAAGATCACACAGGCTATTTTCTAGAGTAGGAATGTAAAACCATTAGTCATAATGTCGAAAACCAAGGGTTGTTGTCGAAATCCTCATCAATGAGTAATGTGGGCATGTTGGGTCACACAGAATACAATTCCCACTAATCTTAGACTATTATGGTACTCATCCCTGATGTGTAACGTGGGTATGTTAGGTCACACAGAACCTACTCCCCTCCATGGGCATGTCGGGTCACATAAAATCCACTTCCCACTTGCCATACTAAGGTACTTCTCCTGTTGAGTATCATGGGTCTACTGGGTCACACAGAATCCGCTCCCACCCATGGGCCTTTTAGGTCACACAGAAGCTGCTTCTCATGGGGCCATAGTAACTGATCCACATGGGGTCGCTCGTCATCAGTCTTTAGGTCTCAGCCAACCACAGGGTTTCCGCACATAGCGCACTTGATCTTGGAAGAACTACTCTCCAATGCATTCATATAATTTAAAATTCCATAAAATCCTCCATATAGTATTCCAAAATATTGCCTCATCTCGATGGTTCCAACACTGCAAACGGCTCGTCAATCAGACACTCGGTTTGAAAGATATTGGCATTTTTCCAACAAGGGAATGGCTGGGTCTAGGATAGGTTTGACCTTGTCATATCGGCCAAACCGAACTCGCCCAGATAACACTGACTTTTTCCAGGTCCTCCAACCCGACCCGCCCTGGGGTCCGCCGACCCGACCGGGGTTAGTCGACCTAACACAGGTCCACCGACCCGACCCACACCCGGTTCGGCCTGGGTCCGACCCGTTGGGTCGTGGGTCTGACCCAACATGATGGGGAGGTTCCGGAATAATAGTGTGGGTGCAACCAAATGGGGAGGCCTGCGCCCTACCCGGTCCACTATAGGACAATCAGTTCCGCTTGATCAGGACACGGCTGGAAGCCCCATACGGCTCCCCTCGCCCCGCGGGTCATCTGAGTGGCTGCTTCCTCCGCATTAGTCAAATGACTGTGGCATGATACTACGTGTCCAGCCTATATGGATAGTCAAACTTTCCACATGGGGTCAATTGACCGCATGCTCCTAATATTCATAGCCCGCTGTTGCAGGACGCTCAACCAACGTGGTCGAGGGGCCACGCCTCTACCGGTCCAGCCAACGACTCTTCCTACTACGCCGCGGACTGAGTCGGCCTCCATAGCCGATTCTGGATTGCTATCGTGGTACCCTGCCACTTTCCCATGGTGAACATCACTAGACACCATTGGCGTGTCTTCATGTCCTTCCATAGGCCACCAGGTCTGCACCGACGGTCTGTTCTTCGTAATAACTATGTCTCTGACCACCATGGGTTGTCGTCTTCCCAACAAAGGCCCAAAATTTACATTGACACCCCTTTTGAATGCTCTGCCAAAAACAACACAAAGGCAGAGGGGATCAGGCCTTGTTTGTATCGAACCATGCACTCTATGTTATATTTTTAAAACAGGGGAGGTTTGGGGATGTTGTTTTATCAATAATAATTATTCCCGCCGTAGAAAACTCAAGAAGAACACCCTCCCGCACGAATGAAAAATCAATGGATCAACCTATTCAGGGGTTGATCCTCATTCATAATTTTTGGAATAATAAGTGGGGAAACATAAAACAAATAAACCCACATCTCAATCAACATTCATCGTAGACGTGCTCTACCCTCAAGGATTCAATCTTTGTTGGCGTTCGTCATTTCCCAATCCCATTCTTAATAATGAATCTATGTTGTTAGTGATCATGTCGGCATTCATTATTCATCTTTGGAGGGAATCCTTGCCATAAATTCATCAAATAATTTCTAAAGTTTAATTCCCAACTCTCCAACACATTATCTTATTAAAATAAAACACATCGCAACATCTCTGTTACGCTGTGACGTTGTGTCGTTACGTTATTTCATTAATGAAACAATGTATCTATTATGCTCCATTTTCAAGACACTAAAGAGATTACCTTAATGCACCTCGTCTCCGCACTGTAGCACCACCATTTATTTCTCAACAGTCACAGAAGAAAAATGAAATAACTTTTATGTTATTTTATTATTTTTAGAAAAGTCCAAAAACTATCTTTTCGGTTCAACCCTAGTCTATCGAAGTTAAGTCTTTTCAAGAGAATACCATTGTTATGAGTTCAATGGTTCCCTCATATTCTTGATCTAAGCACCAATTTAAAAGTTATAAGAACTGATTTTCATGTTTACTTAAATGAACTTAAAAATGTTCTAAATCCCATTTTGGGCTCACCGGGGCTTGGAATCACGTGTTATCAAAATGTGTGGTCTCAAAATAATTCAATACAACTTAATGAAATTATATAGAAATTAGGGGAAATTATATTCTTCCCACATTAGGTATTTACATTCCAAAAAGCCAAAACAATGGCTAATCAAACAAATGGGGGTACTGATCATGAATCTGAGCCTCCCGCTCCAATGTTCTCTCTAGCATATTCTCGTGATGCCACCAAATGAACACAAGAGGAATCGACTTTCCATGAAGGACCTAATTTTGTCGGTCCTCTATCTCCAATTGGAACTCCACAAACATTTCCCCATAATCAATTTCTAGCTCTACCTAGTCGATGACGTGTGATGGATCATGCACTTATCTCCTCAGTTGCGACATATGAAAAACATTGTGAACCAGGTGCATCTGTGGTGGAAGAGCTAAGTGATATGGCACCTCAAAAACTCTACTAAGGATCTATAAAGGTAATATAAACCATAGAGATAACATTTTGCCCCCAAATTGTGATACTATGAATTTAATCGATAATATAAAACTGTATGGGATCAATTTCTAGTGTTACAATATAATCCCTAAACTGAATTAATTATAACTTCCAGAGATTAAATGTGCCTTAATTTACCACTAACCATAATTTAACCTTAGAACATCAATCATCATAGGGTGCTGCGATTGCATATTTCAAAGTTATCCTAGAGTTAAATTCACTTCATCTTTGTGGTAAAGTAAATTCTCGTAGGGTTTGGGATTTAACAAATTAAGGGATCATGATTAGGTGAATGTTAATTTAAATGATAATGATAAATAATTTAGTAAAGAGGTAGAGTTATATCAATTATTCCTTTTAATATATTTTCTAAAAAAACATCTTCATGTTGCGCCTTTTTAATAAAACTTCATTTCAAAATTCAAAACAAAAAATCAATCTTCTTCCATCAAACTTCTTCTAGTTTTATAAATGATAAAAAAAACCACAAACCATTCACGTAGTGTTTTTATTTTCTTTTATTTTACTTTTATAATACTTTTACGAAGTTGTTTTAATTTACTTCCTCCTTCGAGAGATGACCTTGTTCAACCACTCTGCTGCACCCAAGTACAAAAAAAAATCACACTTCATTTGAGAGCGCCCATGATAGGACCTTTCAATGGTCCCTTAGATCATCACGTATTTATGGATTTGTGATTTTTTAATTTTCCCTAACCATGTTCTCTATAATTCTCCATCAGAACATGATAGTCATATTTATCTTCCATGTCCATGTTTTCACTTCCAGCCTATGTTATCATATGTTGAAACCTAGTGATGATTTACTTTAATAAACCTTTATGTTTCTAAATTTCCTTTTTAAAACAATGTTTTGGTATTACTTTTTATGATGTAGGTTTCTATGAAAGAAACTTTTATGTATTAAACCTTTTATAACCCCCAACGAATTCTAATGGAGAAATTCATTTTAAGGGGGGTATAATGTAACACCCTAAGATTTTTATGAAATATGTTTTTTGAATTTCTTTGATGTCTTTTTTTGTACTCTACACCAAGATAAGCTTGTGTAATATGCAACACCGTCTTAGCTGGCGGTATACGCAATGCTATGCTTGGTTTGTGTACACAAAATTTCAAATTATTTTGATAGAATCTATTTCACGCAAGATGGAGTATAGGTGAACAACTAAATATTATTATGTTACCATAAAACCTAGTCATTATAGTGGAGGGTATTAACAATATTAAAATTCTTCTAAAAAACTATTTTTAAGAAAATAAATTAGTTTGAAAAATATTAAAATCACTATTGATGGATTTTATTAAAGAAATATATGTTTAATATATTAAATATAATGTAATAAAATAATATTATATATTTTCTAGACATTGTATAAGAACAAATTAATTTTTTTCAGATAAATGAAGTGATCTTGAGGAGGTTTGGAGTGACTCAGTGTTCGAAGATTTAGCTAGCAATGAAGCTTGTTGGGCGGAGTTGATTATTAAATAGAAGAGGTCTTTGGTGAAATGGCTGTGTGAGTGTGACAAAAACACAAATTTTTTCCATGCTTGCATTAAAGAAAGGTGATGAAAGATCAAACCCAACATTCCTCTTAAGGATGGGACATACATTGAGGATGAAGAGATTTTAGGAGGCATTGTGCATAGATTCTTTAGGGACCTTCTAGCTGGTCCAAACCCAAGGATGTTGAATGGTTATCCCAATGGCCATGAATACATCTGGGATGAGATTCCCATGTTGGTGTCTCACCAGGATACCATTATCAGAGAGGTGATCACAGACAAGGATGAAATACATAAGGCGATGATGAATCTGAACCTCAAGTGTGCACCTAGACTAGATAGTTTTCCAGGCTCTTTCTACAGAGGAGTATGGGGTGTGGATAAGGGGGAAATCTTGGCAATGATTCATGACTTTTTTCACAGAGGTAACCTACCTCAGGTTGCATGTGCTGCCGCCTTGTGCCTCATTCTGACAATTAAGAACCCTTCATCCTTGTCTCACTATAGGCCAGTGATTTTATGCAACATCCCATATAATATTATAGCAAGTGTGACTAACTATAGACTTTATACTCTCCTACCTCGGTGTATCACCATTGAGCAACATGGTTTTGTCAGGGGCCTCTCCTTCTTGGGTTCTATTGCTCTAGTGTAGGAGGTGATGAGAGACATAAATGTCAAGACCCACAGATCAAACTTAGTGAATAAATTGGACATGAACAAAGCACATGATTGGATAGAATGGAGTTTTATTAATAGAGATTTAATGGCTATTGGGTTCTTGGAAAAGGTTGTGGAACTCTTTTTTAGGATCTTAAGCTCATCGTGGTTGTTGGTTTCCTTATCAGGGAAGTATCATGGATTTTTTAAAGTAGTAAGGGGACTTAGGTCAGGATACCCAATCTCTCCCAGTATCTTTATCTTGGAATGGGACATTATCAGTCATCTTATCAACTAAGGCCTCTCCTATGGAGACTTACAGCCTTATAAAATGAAGATGAGTCTCCCATCGATAACCAACCTAATTTTTGTGGATGACACGGTCATATTCATGAATGGAGGCATGGACTCTATTTGAGGCATCAAAAACATCTTGGAGGCCTTCTGCAACTGGAGTAGGTAAGTTATCAGCAACACAAAAAGTAACATTTTCATCTCTCATAGGTTTTCTCCCAGACGTATTTCATCCTTGTGCAATTGTATCAATGTTCCATGTGGATCCTTTCCCGTGGAGTACCTAGGCACACCCATATCCTCAAAAAGGCATCAGTTTCGCAACTTCCATCAAATTTTTATCAAGAAAACAAGTTGTGTTCTCAATAATAAGTACCATTTATCCTCGTTTGGGGGCCGCATTGCTCTGGTTAACATTGTGTTTGTCTGCCATTCCCATTCATGAACTGGATTCCATTTATGTGCCATGAGGAGTTATAACCACAATTGAAAATGTTCTTTTCAGTTTCATATGTGATTCCTGTCAGAGGGAAAGAGGCATTGGGCTTCATGGGATAGGCTAGCAAGACCCTTCTACGACAGAGGGATCAATGTATGGAGTCTACAAGGCATGCTCCACTGCATGCATGTAAATCTCACGTGGGATATTCATGAGGGTCAAACTCTTTAAGGCATGTGCATTTCCTTCATTTTCAGGAACAATGTGGAGGTGGTGCATGGTCATGTCTGGCCCTTCTGGTCGCTTATCTATCCCCTGGATTAGTCTTCTCAACAAAACTCTCTTTGGCTAGTTGGCGTAGGGGACATCCCCTTTTGGAGCTTCAATTGGGAAGGCTCTATTCTTGGTTTCCTAGGAAACCCTATTCCTTTCATCTCGGTAAGGGAAGCAAGCCTCTATACTAGTTTTATGAATGTTGTTCTAGATGGGGAGAAACATGACCTCCCTAAGGCCATCATGGTCAATTATGAGCCAGATAAACACATGTTTACTACCTCTACCTTGGGTATTTTCACTACCAGGTACTTCTGTAGGATTTTTTCTACTCAGGTTACCCATGGGAGCTGGAATGAGGTGCTATGGTGTAAAACGATTCTAGAAAAGTATAATTTTTGTCCTAGGGAATTAGGAACCAGGCTACTGCCACTAATGATAATATCAAGAATCTTGGAATCTGTATGGTGTCTTGATGCCATTTTTGTAGAAACCAGTAGGAGGAGAGTTCTTATCATCTCTTCCATGAAAGAGAATGGAAATAGGCAGTTTAGTCTATCTTTGGTGGCCTAACAGCCCTCTCTTCTCAGGATCTATGGGATGCTGCATTTCAGGATAGATGGTTCCACGGATCGTGGGATTTGGGTATGGAACGGATGGCTCAGGCAGCATTCTATAATGCCAGGTGCTGGAGACTGTGGGAGGTGAGGAACTGGGCCAAATTCGATTTCCAAGTCCCTTCATAGAGGTCCATCATTGCGAGGAATAATTTCTTTTTAGCAGATATGGTCCCGCTCATCTCTGATTGGAAGGGTTCTCCCTCATTGTGGCTTCTTCAGGTTAGTTCCCAAGCTGTACTTCCAAACTATGACAAAAAATAGAGGAATTGGGTTTTCTGACTCCCTCCTTATGTAGGTTTAAAATTGAATTCAGATGGTTCCTGTGTTATGGGTACTATGAGAGGTAGGGTTTTAGTTCGTGATTCTGGGGGAATTTTGGTTATGGCATATTTTTTGTTCTATGGAACTAACACCTCACTTTAGGCTAAGGACAATGTGATTCTCATCGGGCCCACCATTTTCATGCAAGAGAACATGGAAATCTCCCATGTGCAAACTAATTATAAGGTCTTTTATGAATACCTATGTAGGAAAGGTTCATCTCCTTGGTCCATTTCATATACCATTCTTAAATGTAGAGACCTTCTTGGAAACAACATCTGTGTCTCCCATACTTGTAGTGAGGGTAACAAGGTTGCGGATCATTTGGCCTCTTTGGTGGACCAAAGTTCCTTTAGCACTTGTATCATCTCCTTTAATGGTCTGAAACCTGAGGGTGTGAATTTTGTTAGAGGGGATGACCTCAGCCTACACTATTTTGATCCCCCTTAGTTTGGGGTTTCTTGTACTCTCTTTTGAAATAAAAACTGATTTTGGACGGATGGATAAAAGAAGTGATTTTCCAAAAATACAACTTTTCATCCTTTTGATGGTGCACCAATTTCATATCAAGATTTTACCTTTTTTATATATTCTATTTAACAAAATAAACATTATCTTTTGATGTGGTATATAAAAATTTACTTTGGATGAATTGTTTATGTTTTTTTGATAACTATCATGTTTTGATGAATAGAAAAAATAAACCAAATTTTAATTGAAAAAAAAATTTCATCAAAATAATTTATATGGTTAAATTATTTTATGGTATGGTTTTAAAGTATAAAAATAATATATTTTTAGCAGGTAATATTTTTTCGACCTGATTCACATCGCGCCATGATGGCGAGCTGTATGGCTTGACGGGTAGTAACTCGTTTTCTGTTACTATAAAGAGATTCACATAGTGTAGGATATCCTCAGATAGTCTCCAGTAGGATTATTTGTGGAGCCATAAACACCCAACATCCCTGATATCCATGATTCATGGACATGATTTCCAAAGACATATTATCTTTAGATGTAGATTTGTCTAATGACACTAAAGGAATACATTGGTCGAGAGGATGGGAGGTCGGGCTCATCACATCCTTTTTGGGGTGGGGGAATATTTCCTAATACTAGACTCTATTATCGATTTAAGAGACATTCATATGTTTTTAAATCCTTGGAATTTACTAAGAAGGTGTCTACGGGTTACCCCTGGGTTGCAAGATTAACCATATATGCACATGGTTCTGGAATTGCTAAGACAACACAGGTTTAAGCCATTTGATGAGTTACTCTCGAGTTCATTTTCATCCAAGGGGGAATATATTGTTCTACTGTTGGGATCAAACCCATAATATAGGATTCATATATATCCCTATGAGAGGAATCATAACCCATGTAGTTTGGTGTCACATAATTGGAGACATCACCTTTTAAGGTGGTGTGATGGGGACCCATCCATGTAGTTTAACATCATGTGGTAAGGGAACCTAGGCAGAGGGTACCTAGTCAAGATTTCTTATAGGACTTATGATGAGATGTCCAAGGACACTCTGGAGAGGTATGGCCTCCTAGGTAGATATGACCCAACCAGGGATATGGCCTGGTGAACACTAGGGCGATTTGGGTGTTGGGTTTATACCTCAGGGAGGCTTCCTACGTATCCCAGTTGGTTGGGAATAAAATCCCTCAAATTTTGGTTTATGTTGGTTTTATACTATAGGGTAGGCCCAGTTTGTTGGATAAATTTTTAATGAGACTATATTTTAAGGAGGATATCCCTTGACCTCAGGCCTTAGGTAGGTGTCCTACATATCCTCGTTAGAGATGATATCAGAGTTCTGGAAGTTAAATTGTGGTGGGGATAAATCATGGAAGCTTCCCACATGAAGGGGAATGATCCATTATTTCATGGATGAGGTGATACAGAGCTCGGGCCTAGATAACGACTTCCTACGTATCCCAGTTGTGTTGGGAATCAGAGTTCTCATAGTTCATGAGTTGGGTGTTGTGGATGGTATGGTCATCATTAACCTTTAATACCATGTGAGTCATGCTCATTGTGAGAAACAATAAGAAGTAGTAGATCTAGAAAACCACACACCTACCCTTATCCACTGATGGAAAAGGAGTAGCCTATTTCTGAATATGTTGGGGTGATGGTGGACAAGGATGCTGAGCAATTAACCCTTCAATGCGAAATTAATGTCAAGGTCATTAGGTCCATCCCCAGAAGGCTAGGGGCTTACTTCAGGAGGGATTCTCCTATATGGGTTCTAGGAAAGGGGAGGACCATTGATTCTAAGCAAAAGGAAAATCAATCATAATTCCAATGACTTATCACTTACCCTTATTGAATGGAAAAATCAAGTGATTTCCCTTGATCCCTCAAAAAAGGATGTCCACCTTAGTATCCCAAGGTTGTACTTTAGGTTACCATGGGAATGTAGACTTTAGAAAATTCCTGGGGTCCATACTGATGCGGGGAATAACTCTGTTACTCTTCTTACCATGGGTATGTAGACTCAAAAGGGAACCATGATTCTCCCTATGGTCTATTCATACATGTCCTATGGATTAGGAAGATGCTTTTTCCTAATGATGATGGACTGGTTTGCAGTGAGAATTCATGGGATGAGATGGAAATAGAAGGGCATGATCGTTACTAGATGGTGGAAAGCCTAGAGGTACCCTACTCCGCATTCCATTAGTTCATGTGGGTTGGGGAACCTTTCGCATAACATTTTTCTATGCGAGTAGAAGGGTGGTCCATGTACCATAGGGGTACACATTTCTGGGTGTGGTTCACGTACCATGGTGGTATGCATCCTTTGGCTCCATTCGCATACCGTGGTGGTATAAGGTGCTATAGTCCCTCTATATGGAGGAATGATACGCCGAGAAGGGTTTCTTCCACATAGAGATGTGCTATGTGGTACGTCGGATTGAAAAAGGGGCACTAATCTCTCAGTTCATTGGAAGTTCATCTGCTAAGGGAGTATGGTTCACAGTTTCCCTTTTAGGTTTTTGGTTTACCCATATTATTATGATTTCTCCTTTTTATGGTTCACGGCATGTTTATACCTGCTGGAAACCATTCCAGGTTCTATACTTCACCGAATTTATTCCTTCAAAGTCTTCCATCTGTAGATGACCAATTCTCCCAAAATCTGATCTACTTCTCAGCTCCCCTTGGGGTCCTTTTATAGAGTACCAAGGAGGATATATATATGGGAACGCGACACCTTTTTTTGAAGACCATGGGGAAATTTCTCATCCCTAATATGTCATAATCAATCAAGATTTATGGTGTTTTGGTTCATGACAATGAACATCTCCGCATCAATTCTGCGAACGATGTTGTTCGCAGGGTTCTGTCTGCCTTGCCTCGTTTGTGAACTACTCAGTCTAAAAGGATAGTATGCGAGGGTGTACCTCATCTCTATGTTTTCTCCTATGACGTGGTTCGCGGTTGACTAATGACTTTCCTCATTCATTATTTTATCTTCCTAGTTCACAGGACAATGCTTCACAGTCTGACATTTCACAGGCATCCGCATACTGCTTGGTTTATGGTCTGTGCCTTTTGGGGACCTTTCCCGCTAACCAGTACATAGACCAGTTTGGGTCCTTTGACATATTGGATTGCTTCAATATTTTCCACCAATTTTCATCCCCACATGAATCTCTTTCCTTTATTAATTTTATTGGATTATTTTCTTTCCCTTTGCGGATTCTTTTGGGACCCTAAAAATCCCCCCATCGAAATGGGGTCTGGTCGGAACGAATATAAGGCTATTCCAATGTAGAAAATGGTCCAAAATTGAACTATTTTGTGGTTGAAAGGTGGAACCATTATTGGAAAACACCTTAATATAGGGGGCCCAAGTCCTTTTTCATTTACCTGGTTTCCCGGTGAAAAGTATTCTACAAAGCACTCCCATCTTTCGTTGCTTCTAAGTAACAGATCCATCTTGAAATTCATCGTATGCGAACTGAAACATGCATTCTATGAATTGTTTTCCCCTCATAGTTGTATCATCCATGAAAAAAACATTGAATCCAAAAATTGTACTGTGTAATCTCAAAATGTGAGTTTGAATTACCATGTAGTAAGACATGACATGGCTCATTATCCTGTAGAATTAACTTCAATTCGTAGAACTAAACATTAAATTTATAAATTGGAATTTAAATATTTAAACTATGAACATTTAATATCCGTATAGTGAGGATTGGTATTCGAATTTTTCCTTTCATGCACTGGTCGACTTGTTGACCGGTGCTCCATGGGACTGTGTCTCATGGGTCATTCCACATAATGCTGGTTCCTAGGGAATGCACTCTGCATAGTGTCGGTTTGTTGGGAATGCACTCTGCAAACCATTCTCGAGTTTCTATGTGTGGTGCCTTTCATTCGACAAAATTCCTTGGTCCTATGACATTTTTTTCATTTTTTATGAATCATTTTAATTGGACTTACCCTTTATGTGGGTCTCATTGTTACATGAAGGAATTGATCTTTCTCATATCATAAGAGGAGCAATCAAGAGGAGTGTATCCATGGTCTAGAATGTCAAAGAGAAACTTCGTGATATCATTGTTCCTTAAAGGGGTATTCTCCAAGATCTCCTTTCACCGAAATTAATAGCCTAACCACTATCCAATCTATACTACTTTATAATTTTAGGCTCCATGATGATAGTCCTTTTCTTGGGATCAATCATGGAGATCTTGTCACACAATCTAGAACATCTCATGGGCATAATAGAAAAAATATCTATGCTTCTGAAGAAATCATCACTACTTTGAGTCGGGAGAGTGGGTTCATCCTAAGTGGATCTCTATGGACTCAGAGTATGAAATTGACTCACAGTATGTCCTTGAATTCCAATATCCAGGATCATCCATCCATCATTAACCTTTCGTGAGGTAACCCTGTCGAAGGATGGAGCTCTAAATGGGACCTAAGAACAGGAGGGTTCTTTTATGACGACTGGGCTTAGGAATTTTGGGTTCATCATCACTTCTTGGAAGCCTTTTTGTTTCTAAAAACTTTCAATTTGTGTCAAGTAGTGCGGGTCACCCATTTCTTCATCTTTCCACCAGGAGAGATACTGTCTGAGCTATTTAGCTATTGGTGTTCGGGCACCAACACCTTTCACTTATCCCATGGTTAAGTGGGGATCAGTATATGGGGAATCCACTAGATAGGGGGAATACATATTCTTGGTGACATGTATGACGAATATTTACATCTAGATAACACCTGATATATGTTTTGAAATTATCCCCATTGGCATCAGAATTATTTTTTATGGTGGATATGCTAATTCGTCATCCCCTTTATGCAATCTCACTTATCTCATTTGAGGATTGGATTGGGCTATTTTTGTAGGTGAATGGTATGAGGCCAAGGGATTACCATAGCCATTCCCATATAACCCAAAAATCACGGATCATTCCTATTTCTTACTGTAATACTCTTGAGGAAGGTCAATACACCAAATGGGGTTATCAAATCTGCCAGGACGTGTTCCCTGAGCTCAGGTAGGTAGGTTTCTTTTCCATGTTTCTAAGTGGATGGCTCTATCCCTCTCGTGATGTTTATACTAGTGTTAGGGGTAGCACATTGATGGTGGAAGCCACATTAGAAGAGGGGTAACCCATTAACTTTTATGTTCCTACCCTTGCCCCAATCTATGAACTATTAGGAGGGATATATGAAGGAAAACCCACGCATTATCCTAGCGGGCCGTTTCAATTTTTATATGGTTAGATGGAAGAAAATTTCCCCTACTACGAGTACAGAAAAACCTCCATAGTTCCCTATTCTGACATTCACCCAACCCTTCTTAGCATTGCCTCCATCCAAGAAAAATCATTGATCATAGAAGGAATAATTGAATTGTTGTGTGATGTCTCCCACTTCTCTTTTTCACCTTATATGATGCCCCATTGGAAAATGATAGAGACTAGGAAAGGCTCTTATAAAGAACATTCTTATGTTATCATTCTTCGAGATGGAGTCCTGATTTCACACAAATATAGGGTGACCATTTTCAAGCCTTATGGTCCTTATAGGTCTTCAAGGAAGTATTTATGCCTTCAGAAGATCCCTTCTCTCCCTGCCACCCTAGTGATGTGGGGATCGAACCCTATAAATCGCCGCCAATTGGGTTTTCAATGATGCGAGAGAATGCTAATATGAATTTCCTTATCCCTACCAAAGTAGCCTCAACTTACTTATCATTAATGTATGTCCAGATGTGGGTGGCTTGCTATCCTGATGGGTTATTGGTAAGACTAGTTTGGTAGGTTCCGAGACAATTTGTTGTTTCAAATCATATCCCAACCATGTATATTATTCAACCATCTCTCTTTCTTATGGTGAGAAGGCACTCTACCCATCATCACATATGTTTGGAAGGGGATTGAACTGAACAATCCATTTATACAGAGAGTGATCTTGATCACATATCTTTGGCTGATGTGGTATGTGGTCCAACAGAAGCTGGTCCGAGTGGGACATCACCTGATGTTCATGAAGTTGCTTCCAACCCCACTCATTTATTCTCAAAGTCTGAACAATCAATTGTGAGGGAAAGTCTCCCTACTTGGGTGACACAGCTCATGACACATCTACCTACCCCAATGATGATTCCTCGTTGTGTACCTATGATGGTGGAGGAGGACCAATATCCTGAAGCTATTAAGAGGCATCGAGCTGTGCGGAAGTAGGCATGGAATCAAATTTGTATTCTTTCTACAAAAACTCCCCAAACATATTTTCCCAATTAAGAGGATAACTTTTGAAGACAATTTGTTGATCTAGGATTGTGAATCATTGATTAGAAACATCTACGTCTCCTTGTGCACCAAATTCTAATATATCGAGAGGATCTCGCTACCTGCGAAGGAGACCTTGCTTGGTTCAGCACTTCTCATAACCATGATCAGAATTTCTAGGATACTACAGAAGAGTTGCATCATATGGAAGATGAAGAAGCTAGTGCTCATGATTAGGTGATCACCTATATGGAGGAGCTGCATGAGTGCTAGGCTTGGATGGCCAGACTAAAAAAAAAACTGGAATTGTCAAATGCTAATTATGAATCCATCCAACAGAAAGGGAGAGACATTCATACAGTTATGAAGTGATTTCACTCAACGGTTGATGTCGAATCTGAGCATAGGGATGCTTTAAAATGGACCCTTTAGGGCCCTCGTCAGGTAGTTGCCAATCTGATTGAAAGGGTGAGTCATGCCATGTTGTAATCCGTCAGGCTACCATGCACTACCTTTTGTCGATATCAGGGGAGAGGCTCTAGATTATAGATATTCTTTCTCCTCTAAATTTATTTTTAATAAAATAGAAACATTTTTCTTTATAGTGTTCCTATTTTACTCTTTCTTTCAATATTAATCATTTATGATCAACTACATTTTAAACAGTAATCTCAACCAGATATCAATTTGAGTTATAATCTTGGATAAGGGAATAATCAAGTTGTTCAATAATTTTTTCTTGAACTGAGGGGTTCAGAGAGAATAGTTTGAGTCTTTCTAGGATTTCATTGATAACCCTACAAAATCTATTCCTTTTTTTGGTTATGAAACTAATTTTTTTCTATGGTCGTTATTATATGGGCCTAGTGGGGATATCTTGATTTTTTCTTAGGCTGCCGTTTGCAGGTTTTCATCCTAACATGATTTGTGTATATTGAGTTTTTTTCCTCAACACATATTTTTTTCCTAAACCATATATAGAATAGGTTTAGCGAGCTGACACTCGACTTTTGTCGAATGTGACCTTTGTGGTTTTTTGCCTTAGTGAGTGTAGTGTTTATTTTACATGGGAAGTTTAATGTCTTGTGAGCTAGACTATCATTACTGATGACTTAGGTAAAAAAACATTGACCATGACTGGTGGGGTATGGACCCCGATATAGGAATCTTCAAATGAAAATATCCCAAAAACATTCAGACATTGATGAGAGATTTTTCTTGTCCCTGACTTCTAATTTCTAGATATGGGACATGATATGGTTCATGAAATCCATGATAAATATGGATATAGGAGAATAAACTCTTGAGGATTGATTTTCATTTGGTTAACATGCCATTTTTGTGGCCAATATATGCAGAGCCTCCAGACCATGATGCGCACAGTCAAACGATGGTGTCTAAAAGACACCGACCATCCATTTCTAATGGCCAGGAAGTGTTTATAGAACATCTGATTTATTTTGTTGTTGAGTACCATAGTTGGTAGAAATTTAAAGGAACGAAATATGAATTTAATAGGGGAATTATTATCAGCCTTGGATGAAACACCAATCCCACATGAATTTGGCTTGCGTAAAGGAGGGTTGATGTATGGTGCAGTTTAACGTCATACAACCAAGACATTTGGGAAATATTTTATGAAATCATATTACTCTGACCAAAGGAGGGTAAGTGATTCCCTTCCTCAACAATGGTTTGTACATGAACTTACCTTACCTTTAGGTATTAAATAGAGGGAAATATGTAAACCGTAATCTGAGGGGTCTCTGAATTGAGGGGATGAGGTGGGACATAAATGATGTAAGAGTATATAGAGGTAGGAAGATCCACTACATAGGATGGGTTTTCCTCTGATCGATAAGCCATTTTTGTGGGAAATTTATGCAGAGCCTCCTGTAAATAATGTGTATAATACAAAAAATGGTCTTTGTAAGATACTAGCCTTCCATTTTCAATGGACATAGAGGATTATGAAGATTAAAACCTTTTTGGACACATAGTATGGATTTTGAAAATGGGTATTCTTAAACATGAAAAAGGGTCATTTAGGTTGAACTTTATTGGGAATTACATAAATTGGTGAAGGAATTTATGTCCCAACCATGAGAGTTGTTTCCTTACATAGATATTACCCTTATGCGGGCAGCTATGAGATGTTTTTGTTTCAAAAATTGATCTGATTATGATATTGGGATATCACTATGTATCCTATGATGAAAAGAATCAATCTATACATAGTTCTTGTAAGGATAATTCCTATACATATCTGATTCATGCATATGGATAATGATTTTTTTGGGATACAGATTCACAAATGAGGTGGAGGAATTTTTCAATCCTTCCTATGTGGATTGATATCCAGCATGGGGTCATGAGGAGAAATACCCTTGGACATGACCTATCTTAAGGGTGAATACTTTATGTCAAATAACACGTGGTTTAAATGTAATTTGATTAGGACATCTATATAGAATTTATGAGTAACTAGAGGTTTTTTGATACAGGTTGTTCTGACTTGTCTAGGATGTGAGTATGAAAGAAAGTGTAAACCATGGTTTTGAGGGTTCTTGGATTAGGAGGAATGAAATGGGGATTATAATCCATTAGGCATATGAAAATAGGAAAATCATCTCCTAGGTTTAATTTTACATTTGGGTGATAGGCCATTTTTGTGGGAAACAGATGCAGATCCACTGGGGCATAATTATTATAGTCAAACAAAGGTGTTTGCAGGACACTAAACTTCCATTATCAATGGCCATGAAGGGTTTCGATGATCTGAGATTACTAAAATAATGGAGTCTATAAATGGGAGAGGGTTGGATTGGACATGTAAGAAACCCTCAGTCCATGATTATTCACAGAATTCTGTGATCATTCGCAGAATTGGGAGTCTCTATAAAGATTTGACCTGAATGTGAGGTGGGATATTTTGACCCCCTTGTTAGATCAGGGCCCAGTTTTGATGATCCAGGTATCCCGAGATCTGGTTCCCTACACAAATTTTGGTCTGTGGATAAGGAGTGGGGTCCTTTTTTCTAAACTTGGGGTACCTTGTAGTTTTTAATGTCATGTAGTTAGAACCTTGGTCCATGCAATTTAAATTCATGCGGTGAGTATTTCTTATATATAGTTCAGTATCGTGTGGAAATGACATTGACAATATAGTTTAATCCTCATGTTTCAGGGAAAAATCATCAAATAAATCATGCATAAGTATGGGATACTCATGCATGAATATTCTTTGTACACCCTAGACATGGGCGGGGGGAGAAGGTGTAAACCATGACTATGGGAGCCCTCGAGTCATGGGGGATGACTTGGGACATAGAAGCCATTAGGAATACTAGAATAGGAAATGATTCTCATAGGGAATAATATTCCTTTGTGTGGCAAACGTATGGAGAGCCACCAGGGAATAATGTTCATAGTCAAACAATGTTGTCCAAAAGACATTGACCATCCATTTCTAATGGCCATGGAGGATTATGAAGATTCAAAAATTTTCAAAGCATGGAGTTTGATGGATGGAAAGAATATTTCCTGGGTTTGTGAGGAATGTTTAGACCATGATTAATTATAAGGTATGAGAACCTTTACATAGAACTGATTTGTATGCGAAGAGAAGAATCATATTTTGACCCATTCTAGATGTAAGATTCTAGGATTGAAATCCCATAAATATATTTTTTTTCACATGTGGGGGATTGGGGGCTACCCTTTTTTTATTTTTGGATGGACTTGGGGAAACTCAGGTGTCACAACTTATCTCATCATGTTGATAATCAAGCCATATGTAGTTCTGGAGATACCGTATAGTTTAATGACATATGGTTAGGACTTAAATAGTTTCATGTTTTAACATTATCTGGTTATGAAAATTGTTAACCAACATGAAATAGACCATGTGAATGAAGTGTTGGGGTTGAACCTCATGGAGGTTTCCTATGTATCCCATTTAGTTGAGAATCAAAGTCCACATAGTTCTGGGGACTCTCTATGCTAGTATGACATGTGAAATAAGAGAGGGTAATTTTATATCATGCTTTCAAGATGATGGGATTATTATAATTTTACATTATTTGTTCATTTGGTGGAAGTCTTTACCATCATTCATAAGCTCACATGAGTGATACTCGATGTGTGAAACAAGGAGTGATGAGGAGTTCCCTCGTAGTATAAGGGAAAAAGAGTATATAATAGAGGTATCCCACATCTTGTGATGGCTAGAATAAGACTTAAGGTCAACGTGTCTCCATGTATCCAATGATGAATGAGAATCAATCCATACATAGTTCTACAAAAGGCCCTTTCCTGAATAGTTTCTGGCCATATGCAAGGAAAGAAGGCATTTTGTTTGGGTGGAGGATAGACCAGGATGAAGAATTTTTCATTACTACATATCCAACAATGGTACGAATCAAGTGAAATGTAGTCCTAGGGTTCCCTACATCTGTCGGTCTAACCCTTGTTTAGAAGGGGGTATTTTTATCCTTCCTTTTCACAGATCTCACTCATGTGCAATGAATCAGTTTTTAGGACACAATAATCACCATACTGATTAATGTATCATGATTATGATGAATATTAAGAGTATTTTAACATAATGAAAAATGGATTAATCCCATAAATTTTAATGTATTGTTGAAAGAAACTTTTTCCATACTGTTTAATATCATGTGAAAAGGACATTGACTGGTGCTATGTAGTTTAACATCAGGCAGCTAAGACAAATTTGATCATGATTTCTCAAAGTACATTTATTGGAACCTTGGATTAGTGGGGGCTGTGGTGAGATACCCTTCCATTAAAATCAGGGAATACACTCCATTAGATTAATCTTTTTACAGAACATATGGTCCAATCCATTTTGGATCAAACTTTATAGGTTTTTTCCTAAGTATCATCAGGGTTCTGAGGACCAAAACAATTTCTCCTTTGACAAAAGTTTGGAGGTAAAATACCTTATTGATGGCTCATGAAATCTTACATTCGTAGACTTATAGATGGTATAGAGAGTGAAATATTTTCTCATCCATTCACTTCATCTCATAAAACTATTTTTGGTATTTCTCATCTACATATAGTTTATCACAGACAGTGACACAGAGCGATGAAAGGTGAATTTCAAAGGGTAGAACTGCCTTTGTCCAATATACTAATGAGTACGGTGTTTATTGAGTGGTATTATAGGTTGTGGTTTGGGGAGGATCTTTTTCGGACACTATTTCTTATCCCTATCTACCATTTTTTTTGAGTATATTGGATAGGTTCTTATTGAAAGCCTTTATCTATATGTTGGATGTTGTGTGGTAGCAGGATGGATAGTTGACTTTGATACCATACTCTGGGTAGAGTTTATCCAATTAAACAGAGCATAAATTGGTTTCTCTTTCTATAAGTATTGTGTGATGGGCACCAAAAATGGTTATGATATTTGATTTCACATTGCTGATAATACATTTCACCCCGAACACTTTGATAGGTACACCTTATTCCCATTTAGAAAAGAAGTTGGTGGCTATTAGAATATATTTGAATTGTATGGCCATGGAGGGAGGGTATAGTCATGTGATGTATATTCCATATATGAAAATTGATAAGCAGTACTTACCTGTGTAAAGAAACTCTGGGGGATGATTGATGAAATTGGCACGGACTAGGAAGGAATGACACATTTTGGTGAAATCGGCATAATCTTGCATCACAGTGGGCCAATAGTATCCAAGCCTTCAAATTTTATGAAAGAGTTTCTATGTTTATTGTTGTCCCCACATGTTTTGGAATGTACATATTTCATGATGGAGACGGTCTCTTCTCCATCAATGCACCTGAGAAGGAATCCATCAAGGCCTCTCTTATAAAGGACCGTTTTCCAATTTGTGTCATCGTACAACATAAAATTGACTACTCTTCTTCATAATTGTTCCATTCTATCTCTTTTTGGTGGGAGTTATCCCTTTTGAAGATAGTTCAAAATGGCAGTAATCCAGCCTATGGTTGGACTATACAGCTCAGAGATGGGACTAATCATTTTAATTTCTTCCGTGTTGGCCTATATAAATGGAAAGATCATCCATCGGTGGGAAATACTAATGACTATTTCATTCCAATTCGGGTTGGCTGGAGCCGTGGATGAATTTTATAATGCCTCGTCTTCAGCATTCTATGACCGGGAAATATAAGTCAATATCAGTTCTGATGTGAATTCTACCACCAGTTCTCGGACATGGTTTATCAACGGGATCAAATCCTCTTTCTTAATAGCATAGTCACCATTGAATTTCATGATGACCAGTTTTGAATCATCTTTACTCATCATATGTTCGTCTTTCACTAAGAGTTCTAGTTCTAGGCCTACATTGAGGGCATGGTACTCTGCTTCATTGTTCTTACATCTATCCGATAGTAGTAAGGAATAGGGAATAACTGCCTTTTCTTGGGATATGAGTATCACTCCCATTCCAACTTTTTTGAATTTGGGTTCTTCTATTCTTCTTCCTATCAGGTTTTTGGAGGGACCAACGTAGTGCATTTCCCACATCTAGGAGTTCTCTTGAATAAAGAACACATCCTCATCAATGAGCATAGCATCTAATGGGGACAGTCCTACTGAGAGAGGATCATCCAAGAAATATACTAATGGATGGACATTGATTTCTTTATATTGTATGAAATGTATATCGAACTGTTTTAGGATGACCATCAATAGTGACAGGCATCTAGTTAACATTGGACAACTGAGAATATACATGAGACAGTTTCTACATGGGAACAAATGGATATTGTGGTGCTGTAAATAATGTCTCATCTTCAAAACTGCAAATATTAATACAAGGTAGCTCTTCTCGATATTTTAATAATGAGTATTAGTATCAATCATGGTTCGGCGAAGATTATAGAAACTATTCTCACTTCCAAAATCATTTTTTTGTATGAGAAAGGAACCAAGGGATCATTCCAAAGTGGTTACGTTTAGAATGATTGGTCTTCCTTCAATGTGGGTCATTAGAACTGGTGGACTCAAGGGAATTTTCTTTATATTGTTGAATCCTTCCTCACAATCATCAATATATTGATACTATATGTCTTTTTTGATCAACCTGGTGAATGGAAAAAAATTTATTTCATGGTTGGATATGATGAATGGAATGCAAGCTAGGTTTCGTTGGAGTCCTCTCAACTCAGTGAGGTTGTGAGGTGGTGACAAGCTATGAAAGTCCTATTTCTTTTCCGGGTCGACTTCAATTCTACAGTGGCGTATGGCAAAGATGAGGAATTTCCTTGTTGTGACACCAAAATCACATTTCATAGGGTTTATGTTCAGACTGTTTTATCATAGTTTACTAAAGAAAATTTCTAGGTTGGCCAGGTGGTTTGAGATTTGTCGTGTTTTAACAAACATATCATCAACATAACATCCAAAAAAACATTCCAAATAAGGGTTTGAAAATGTTGTGCATGGACAGCGGATATATGGCACCAACATTTTTCAAACCAAAAGGCATCACCTTAAAGAAAAACAGTCCCTAGGGATCCCTGAAGGAGGCGGATTCTTCATATTCTTAGTCCATTCAGATCAGATTATATCCTGAATATCCATCCATAAAAGGGAGATCCTTATATCTAGTAGTTGCATTGATCAACACTTCTAGGATTGGGACCGGGAAATCATCTTTCAGGTAGTGCCGGTTGAGGTCCCTGAAATCGATTAAGACCCTAATCAACCTATTTTTCTAATTGATGGGGACAAGTTTTGCTATCTATATGGTGTATCGGACCTCCCAAATGAATTTATATCCAATGATCTTGTCAAATTCAGCCTATATTTTGGCATTATGTTCTAGGTGCGTCCGTCTGGCGGCTTTCTTGTAACCATAGTGATCTTCCAGAAAATCCTGGTGGAGAGTGGCCACCATAGGATCAATAACTAGAATTTTTTATATTTCCAAGTGAAAAAATCTCTATTCTACTTCAGAAAAGAGGTGTATATCTATTTCTCTTCAGAAGGCTTGGACGCACTAACTAGAGTGGGTCTTGGGTCCTCTTCCGTAACCAAGTTGATTTCATTGTGTTCATCAATAGTGGTGGAGACACATTCCTCAAATACTAGATGGTAATCCTTTAAGTCTTATTATTCCTCCTTCCCTGTATCCTCATCATCTTCCTCTTCATCTTCTGATGGGAAAACAATTCTTGAAATGAATGCTTCAAAGTTGAGGGAGGAGTTTAAATTTTTCTGTCTGGGAAGTGAAGTTATCTTCATTGGAAGGGGCTTATTTGGAGATGATATCACGAGGGGTGAAAGAGATTCATTAACTTATTTGAGTGATGAGACACTTCCTCCTTCCTTAGAGAGTAAGGTAGGAGTTTCATAGGGTTTTAATGATAGTTTGGGGGGTATTTTCGTCCAAACCTTACCCATTATTTGATGTGTCAATGAGCCTTTCTACATTATCAGGGTCAATAGTCATAATTGAAATCACGAGGACTACAAAATATGCGTTCGAATTTGGAAATGAACTTTCAATATGATTAATTGGAAGCATGTATTATTCCCCAAGACGTTCTAGGGTCTAGGTCGGAACCATCTCCAAACTGTTTGGGTGGTGAACTAATCGATTCTGTCAGCTCAGGGTTGTTTCCCATTCGGCACATAGAGCCCTGCATCAATGTAGTGAGACTCAACGGACACGAATAGGGCCTTATTGGAATGAAATTTCCCACTCTATCCATTGATGATATATTTTAGGAACTGATGGTATGTGGAGGGGATTGCTGCAATTTAATGCAACCTGGGCCTCCCTAATAAATCATTGAAAGTCATATTAATTTGGACAACTAGAAATTCTGGGAGAGCTACAAGGTTACAAAACAAGGTTTTGAGTTTTATTTATCCTAAAAAATTCTTCTCGATTTTTTCATAGCCAAATAGGGTCATGGTGAAAAGTGCCAGATTATCTTCATTACAGCCTATATGAAAAAGTTTCAACAGTGGGAGGAGATTAACCCCAGATCCATTTTTGATAAAGTCTTTTTTTATATTGACACCATTTATCGTATCAGACACATATAAGGTTTTGATGTATCCTTTCATGATAGTTTCTTCATCTTGATCCCTGAAGGAGATAATTGCATGGAATTCTGTAGAATTGGTCTCTATTGGATAAACTTCATTGGAAACTACTTCGGCATCAAAATTCTAGGAAATTAACAAATTTTTAATGAGGGATTCCTTGAGATCCGATGACATATTTATTGCATCGATGATTGATAGTTTGAATGGAACTGAATCTAACTATTTCAGAATGTCATATTTTTTATCTAAAGGAAAAAAATTTCTATCTTGGGGATACACTTTCAAAGGAACATTATGGGATTGAGAATTTGATGAGGATGGGTTATCCCTTAGTGTTGGAGCTGTATGAGATTTGTTTCTTCGTGGATTGGGTTGGGCAGTTCTGCTCACATGCCGAGGGCAATTAGTCATTTGTTCTTCCTCTAATAAATATTTTAAAAGAATTGAACCGGGGTAGATTCCCATAAGGGAAATAGAATTTTCCTTCCCCTATAGAATCCACTAGAGGGTCCTTCCATGGGTTTCCACAACATTGATATTTTGAGAGGGGCTATGGTCGTATGCTTGATTTCAGCCATGGATGTGTCTCCCTTGATATCCTTATCTTCTATGGCTTCTTCCTCTGACCCCCCCTTTTAGGTGTGGGGAATTCTATTTGATAATCATACTCATCATCAAAAGAAGGGATCCATCAAATGGATTACATTGACAGAGACAAAAACTCACTCCTCTTATGAGGATTATTTTTCCTTATCATCTACTTCCGGTGGTACCGTTTGGTGGGGTAGTGCACGTTGTTCCGTTTTGTTGGGAAATACCCATTGTTCTATTTAGTGGGGTGGTGCATGTTGTGCCGTTTGGTGGGGTGGTTCCTGTTTCATCAGATTTTTTGGCATGAAATTTGATAGTGTCAAATCCAACTATAGCTTTGGTTCATGTTAATCTTCCTACACTTGATTTCCACCCTTCTGATTGGACTACTTTTTAGGAGGCTGTCCTCTGGAGGATTGTGGAGTTGATGATGATTGTTGTGTTTCATTAAGGACCATTGATGGAATATTTGGTTTCTTCAAATATGCCTTAAATATTCCATGATCTCAGTTGACTATTTTCTGAGTCATCCAACTACAAAGCATTTTCACCTTTTTGTTAACTACTTCTTACCAATCCCCTTCTTCATCTGGATCAGTTTTGGAAACATATGCCACCTGAGCTGGCAGTGATCCTAGATTGACCATTCTGGTATATATCATCTTTTTGAAGATGTAATTAAATACATAGTACTCCTAAATGTTGTGTCCCAATATCCGTTGGAAGGGAAATTAATCTGGCCGGTCATCAAGACCTACTTTATCATCCCTCTTTGGCTTCAGAATCGGAAGCATGTTTCATTTCATGGTAGCTATGGAGAAACTGTAGACTTGGTCATCTCAAAATGAGTAGAAATTATTATTTCATTCATTGAATTGTTTCTTTTTCCCCCCTCCACTCTTCTTGTCGGGGTGGGGTGGCTGCTAACATCCAAAGGGCCCTGCATGTTTTGGTGGGGGCCTTGGAGCTGGAGCAAATGCAAGGGGCGGCTTAATCTAGACTAAAGCTGCTTCAACTATAACTACTCTTTTTACTAGGGATTATTGGGTGGATCAGGATTTGATATTAATATGTTGTAAATAATAACCTCTCCTTTGAAAGATGGAGGAGAATTCCTGGAACCCACTCGTGTACTTCAAATGATGGAGTGGAATTCACAGCTCATCTCAGAGATTATCGATGTGCATGGAGATAATGTCATCTTATGGGAGTGTTTGGTTCAAGGAGTAAGTCAGAAATTTATATATAGTGATGAATTCTGAAAATCTCTCCTTCTCCAACTTTTTTCAGTTCATGATATAATTGACCGTTGTTTTGGGCAACGTCGAGCTAAACTAGAACTAGTGACGAAGATCCTCTCATCCTATTATTGAGTTATCTGGTAAACTAGTGTACCCCAATAAGGCTGAAATGTGCAGGGTTGGAACAAAGAATATGAGATTTAAAACCACTTATTGCTACGGAATTACCATCACAGGGTCAAAGTAAGAATAGTAGTGCATTAGATGCTTCTCTAGGTCCCCTTATCCATTGAACACTAGAAATACCGGATTCCCGAAATTTGATAAAGGAAACATGTTTCTCACCCAGTTGGGGTAGGGAATCTGTTCCAGTTTTAATGATGCACACCATCCTTCCATTTCATCCATTCGAGTTGTTTATAACTCAATGGTATTCAAAAGCACTTGATGCATGTCCTGTTGAATCTGTGAATGAGTGGGTGCAACGGGGGGCAAGATTAGATGTTCCATCAGTGCTTTACCTTAAGTCGAATACCCCACTAGGTTAATCCTTTGCGGATTCACCTAAATCTGTTTTGGTTTCTTTCTTAATGTTGGGAAATATTAATATCCTCTCGATATTGGTTTTAGGTAGACTAATGGTCCCAGAACTAACCTAAATGAGCTTTCCAGCGTTGCGTCATTCATCGGGATGATATCATGAGGCAGAGGACTACCTGATGGAAGTGTGTGTTAACGCTTTACCTGAGGAACATATCCAGTAGAACAACTTTCACTTAATAGCTCAGCATTGATTCACCTTATCTCTTTCATTTATTCCTCCTATCGAGATAACCTATCATCAAGCATAGGGGAATCATCTTCATGGGGAGGAGGTGGTGGGTCATAGACCTTGCTCTTATTCTTCTCCTTATTGAGAGTTCACATGGGAGGTAATAGAGTATTGACTGAAGGGGTGCCTAGATTTAAGGAAACTCTTTGGTTTCTGATGTGCACCACTCCGAGCTCGGTGTGGACCATCTTTGGGAGGGAAGCCTCTTCTTTTAATTCAATGTTATTTGTGTCATTTTCAGTGAGGTCTATGAATCTTACTTCCATGACATTCACCAATGGATACTGCATTGGGGGTGGTGAACTATGTGATGAATAGTAAAAGAGATCTTTACATACTTTGTTGAATTTTTTTTTGGCCATTCTGTGGTACTCTTCGGGTTTCTTGGAGAAGAGTGACTTGAAGAGATCCCTCATATCACCATAAAATACAACTCTCTTCTGGGGAATATGGGTCATGGGATAGGATGGAATAGGTGACCCCTCTATCCATTTTCTCCCATGACAGGAGAAGAAAGATGTCCGCTGAGTGGGAATTTGTGGTAAAAATTCCCCAAGCCCTGTGGGTTGGGATTTCTACCATTATTCTATTATTGTGCCTCACCCTAGATTTGTTTTTCTTATGACGGGACATCGAGTTAAAAATACCTCCAACCCTACGGGCTAGGGATGGGCCTATATTGTGGCATATGATACTGTTATTTCTACCTTCTTGATCTCACGTATTCCCATGTGGGTGCGAGCCAGATATGGTGTTGGGTCTACAGGTGAAATACTTGACTAATGATCATTGATTGAATTCTCATAAATGGTAGGCCTACTATATTTTGTCAGTGTTTTGGTTCAGGAGCTTCTCGATGGATTTCTCTTTTTAGGCCAAAATCTTTTGAGACATACTCAATGCCGTTTCTTTTCGATTGTTTCACCTTTCATGAGAAGGGAATTAATTTTAATTTCATCTGGGGATGAAGACATTGCAATATTTCACCTCTAGTAGGTTCCACTTGATGGGATGTTGTGTGAAGTGTAGTTCCCCACGTTCTCCCCACCCCCAAACATGAACAACAGACGGGGCATTGCTGATAAGGCAATGCAACTTGTGCAATTCATGGAGGCAGGCCAGCCCAAGGTCTTTCATTCACCTTTCTGATTGTGTTCGTCGTGTAGACAGAAGGGATTCTTGGATGATTTGATATTGACTCTCTCCCAAGTTGTTAATATGATATGCATACCCATCATAGGGAAAAACATTGACATTAACTGGAAGAGAGTTTTCTAGATATTGAGGAGAACGTTATGCATACATTCATCTGATAAATCTTTTTGTATGTTGATCTGATAAGTATTTGTGGGAAAATAAATCACTGATATATCACCCCTAGCTATTTTTCTTATCAAAATAAACACATCTTTTTGTTGTTCTATGAAGGACTCTTCTTCTTGATCCAATCGGTTTGACTGATCCTTACTAATTTTGTTCCAAGAAGCGTGGCTGTCAAGAGTATTTTTGACATTTGACTGGTACTGGGGTGGCTTGGGTGATCTGAATGGCCCTAGAGCATCCTCTGTTTGAGAAAAGATATCACTAGTCATGGAGATAGTATCCCATATTATGCAATCCATTTTTTCAAGTGCTTTAGAATATGAAAGTTTTCTCATATTTGACCCAATGAGGGGATGCCCTTCTCATCGAGGTAAATTTGGACTATGGGGAGGACCTTCACTGTCGGTGCCATGTTGGTAAGGACTGCCATCACAATTTAGTGACCATCCATAGAGAGGGCTTCTTCGGCGTATACCCTAGGGAGGACTTTCAGGGCAGACGATAGCAAGGGGAGGACCTTCTTATGGCTTAGCTTCATTGAGGGAGGGCCTTAAAAATGACTGCTATCATTGTGAGGAATACCATCATGGATCTAGATATAGGGAAAGTATCTACATTTTAAACTATGTGGAGGTCCTTTGGGATGTACTGCAATGAGTGGACGTCCTTCTTGATTCTTGATGTCACTATGGAGAGGGCCTTTGTAGAAACTGATCTCATGGAGAGGAATACCATAACAGCTTGACATCTAACTATAGATAGAAACATATCTATAGTGTATACCCTAGGGAGGACCATCAGGGTGGATTATAGTAAGGGGAGGGAGTTTTTATTTTATGATATTATGGTCATAGGGAGGGATACCCTAACGTGCATCAGGAGATTGGCTCTCCTGACCGATCATTTCTAGCCCACAGAGTATAACCCAGGGTGCTCTAGAGTGGACCTTCAGGGATTCTAGTAGAGAAATTATGGGGAGGACCTTCGCAAATGATACATTCACATCCATATTTTGGTAATGGACTAACAGGATTATGAGCCTCTATTGATATATTTTTATGGTTTCAAGAACACTATCTTTAAAACATAGCAGAATCATGAGTATGCTTTTCATTTTTTGATTACATTTGGTGCCTTTCATGTTTGGACACTCCCTTGAAGGAATCATGTTTGGATACTCCCTTGTAATAAACTAGGGATACATATTGTTGGTAATGAATATTATGTATGGGACCCTATTTTATTGGTTCCTGTGATGTTTTCGTTATACGTCGATGCTCATCTTGAGTTTTGGGAGGGATATATGCATGCCTTGGAGCGACCACCACATTGGACTGGTGTCCTGCAGTTGGAATAGGTATTTGTTCCCGATCTGGTTATCCTTATAACATAAAATATGGTCATCAACCCTCCTAAACTGAATCATGGGTGATGGTCTGCTCTGGAGTGATTATCTACTTTTGTGGATAAATTATCCCTCCCTAGGAGATCAGGTCGCGGTCCCAACTCCTTGCTTTTTCTACTGACACAATGACGTCTTGACATATCTGGAGGATATAGTCAATGATCATCACTTGATCCTCCATCATGCCCAAGATATGTTAAAATATTTCTTTGTCTAGAATAGGTATAAATTCCCATTCCAATGTCGGAGCAAGAGTTTGTGCCTACTCCGGTCCTCTATGAGTTTCTAGTCTACACTAGTGGTTCTCCTATGTTAGGGTAGTGAAACGAGTCTTCCACCATCCATTTTCTCTTATTTACACTATATTTTGCTGTTGGGATTTGTACTTGTGAGCATAAATTTTCATCCACACATTTGTAGTTGTATTTGTCTCATGGGATTTATTTTCATCTATAGGAATTTGACTCTGCTCATATTTGATTTCCACTGTATTTTATTGGTGGGATTCATATTCACTAGCAGTGTTTTATGACACCCCATAATTTTATAACCGATTCAGATAACGGAATTGTTTTTCATCATTAGGTATTTGTGTCAAATTAAAGCTGGGTTCCGTCCTATTTGGATGACGGGCTTCTTGTGAATTGGAAGAGATTTTCCTCTACCTATAATTTGTGCTCTGTCTGTGCGGTGGGACCGATGAGAACAAGAAGGGATTTCAGTTTTCTCATATTAGTCTCCCTATTTCCATGGTGGGATTTATAGGAGTGAGTGAGGATATGCATCCAATCATATATTTCCTTCATATTTCTATGGAGGGATTTATTAGGAGGGGAAAGATAGTATGTCTACCCATTATATATGGCCACGTTTGTGTGGCAGACTGCCTCATTAGGAACCAGGGTGATAACCTATTCTTTATTATGTATTTTCCTTACTCGGTAGAAAGCCTGATGGGACCATGTATAATGGACTTCAATAGGTGCCCTCAATATGTGATCCTCTTCAGAGTGAGGATATCATGTTTTACACAGCTGGTGGCACCATCCTTCGACATGATCCCTTGATAAGGGTTCATGTGAATCAAGGATTAATTCATTGGAATAGACTTCATCTACCTTACTAAGATAAGGGAGTTACTCGTTATCACACTTCAGGGACAGACTCCCAAAGTGGTTGGAGAAAACCAACAAGTCCATCCTGTGTTGGATCCTTGGCCACGTGTGAAGAGGTGGCTGGAGAGCTTTCACCGATTAGAGGGTTTTTCTTATGGCCTCTATTGTAGGGAGAGTACTAGACTTATGGTACTTTTTGATTAGCACATTTTAAACCCAATGTTGAAGATGCTGGGTATGTAAGGGGGTCCTGTTAGTTAGGGATCTGGTCACCTATGCGGATACTGACGTAAATGTCTGAGAAATGTTTTGAGATTCCATTTGGATCGAAGAGAACTATGTGGAATACCCATAATTTATATATATATATATACACACAAATAACAATACATTGTCAAAGTTTCATCTCACGATCACTTGAATAATTGATGAGCTTTCTTTTCTTATCATCGGGAAAAAACTGCCACATTGGTTAGGGATTCATGTCGGGTTCACCATTTTTGTTTCAACCCAATTCTCATCGCACTGCGATGGAGGGAAGGATGGCCTAACAGGTAGTAATCAGTTGTCTATTACTCTGAAGGGATTCACTTAGGGAAAGGCATCATTGGATGGTCTCCAACAAGATTATTCTTAGAGCCAAAACACCCAATGTCCCTGATATCCATGATTCTTGGACCTACATTCCAAAGACAGGTGCTCGTTGGATGAATATTTGACCAATGAAATGTAAGGACTCCTTTGGTTGAGAGGATGGGAGGTCATCCTCATCACACCCTTTTGGGGGGAAATATTTCCTACTCCAAAACTCTCACATATATTTATGTAATGTTCATATGTTCTTGAATCGTATGTTTTTTCTAAGCATGTGTCTATGGGTTACCCTTGGGTTTCAAGATTAACCATATATGAACATGGTTTGGGAATTTCTGAGACAATGTGAGTGTAGACCATATGATGAGGTGCTTTGGATTTCATTGTCATCTAAGGAGACATACATTGTTCTGATGTTGGGATATAACCCATAAGATAGACTACCTACATATCCCTATGAGAGGAATCGAAACCCACCTAGTTTAGTGTTGCTTAACATGGAACGTCAACTTTTAAAGTCATGAAAAAAGGACCCATCCATGTAGTTTAACGTCATGTCGAAAGGACACCTAGGCAGAGGGTGTTTATTCAAGCTTTCAAGTGGGACTTATGTTTTGGCATCCCAGGAACCTCTATAGAGGTATAGTCTCTTGGGTAGATATGGGCTTACAAGGGATATGACATGGTGAACTCTAGGGTGCTTTAGGTGTTGGTTTTGGATCTTGGGAGGCTTTCTATGTATCCCAAATAGTTTGGGATAAAATTCCTCGTATTATAGTTTAAGTTAGGGCTTATACTGTAGGGGAGACCCAGTTTGTCACGGAAAATTCTTATTGGGGCCGAATATTAAAGAGGATGTCCCTTGAGCTCAAGCCTTCGGTAGGTGTCCTACGTATCATGGTTAGAGTAGGAATTAGATTTCTTGTAGTTCAATTGGGGTGGACATTACATTTAGAAGCTTCCCATTTGAAGGGGGCATGATCTCTCACTTCATGAGAGATCATGTGTGGATGTGCCCTAGTTTTGTATGGAATCAAAGTTCTTGTAGTTCATGATTTGGGTGGTGTGGATGTTATGGCCATAGTTAACCTCTATTCCCACGTGATTCATGATCATTTTGAGAAAAATAGGAAGCGTTAGATCTAGAAAATCACACATCTTCCCTTATCCACTGATGGAAAAGGAGGATCCTATGGTGGAAGATATTGGGGCGATAGTGGATGATGGAGTTAAGGAATGAACCGTTCAATGTGAAATGAATGTGAAGGTCATTAGGTTTGTATTGAAAGGCTCAGGGATTACTTTAGGAGGTATTCCCTTATATGGTTTTCGAGAAAGGGGATGGATGTTTCTTCTCATCAAAAGGAAAAGAAGGTGTAATTCCTTTGACTTGTCACTACCCCTCATTGAATGGAAAAGAATGTTACTACCCATGATCCCTAGAATGGGGTGGTACACATCAATATCCCAAGGTTGGACTATGGGTTACCATTGGTATGTATACTTAAGAACATTCTTGGGGTCCATACTGTTGTGGGGAATAACTATGTGACTCCACTTACCATGGGTAGGTCGACTCAGAAGGGAACACTAATGCACCCGATGGTCTGTTCATATGGGTCTGGTGGCTTAGAAAGAGGATTTACCCTAAAGCCAATGGACTGGGTTTCAGAGAGGATTCAGATAATGGGATGGGAACAAATGGACATGATTAATACTAGAATGTGGTAAGACCGAAGTTACCCTACTCCGAGTACCATTTGTGCGTGTGGGGTGGGGTACCTTCTGTATAGCATTTTTCTATGCAGGTAGAAGGGAAGTCCACATACCGTGGTGGTACGCATATCTAGGTGTGGTCTTCATACCAGGTGGTACATGGACTCGGGATCCGTTTGAATACTATGGTGATATGCAGCACTGGAGTCCCTCCATGCGCAGGAATGCTACACCGACCAGGGTTTCTTCCGCATAGGGATGTGCTGGGTGGTACGCCGGATTGAAAAACTGTAATTAATCTCATGTTTTTCCGGATGTTCTTAAATAAGGGAGTATGGTTCGTTATTTACCTTTTAGGTTTGTGTTTTACCCATATTATTATTCTTTATTCTTTTTATGGTTCACATCGTGTTTATAACTGCTAGAAACCGTTCACGGTTCCATACATCATTGAATTTTTCCCTTAGAAGTCATCCATCCATAGACTCCTAGTTCCCCCAAAATTTGATCTTCTTATCAGCTCCCCATGAGATAATTTTATAGGGTTCTAAGGAGGATGTATCTATGGGAACAAGACACCTTTTTTGAAAGCCCAAGGGGAAATTTCTTGGCATGTGGATGACTAAGTCAACTGATATTTATGGTACTGTGGTTCCTAGTGGTGAAAAACACCACCTCAGTACTATGAATGATGCAGTTCCTGGGGCACTATTATCCTTGCCTCATCCACAAACTACTCATTATGCGGTGATGGTATGCAGGGTGTACCTCTCCATCATGTTTTCTCTAATGGTGTGGTTCGTGGATGATCGATGCCTTTCTAAATTAATTCCACGAACTACCTAGTTCACTAGACAATGCTTCAGAGGAAAAAATTTCGTAGGCATCCACGCACCACATTGTTTGCAGTATATGGCTTCCATGGACCTTTCTTGGTCACTGGTTTGCGGATCATTTTGGTTCCTTCTCCAAATTTGATTTATTTAATATTTTTCCTCCAATTTTCATCCCCATGTGTATCTATTTATTTTATTAATTATATGGGAGTATTTGATTTCCCATTGCAGATTTTCTTTTGGGACCCTAAAAATATGATTTAAGTCATTAACATTAATTTTACGTTGAATTCTGATGTAAAAACATTTCAATATTTTTTAATGTTTTAACTTTTAAAACTCATACCCTCTTTCTGACAATGAGGTTAATTTTAAATTACTAACTAAAATATCTATGTATTTAATTTTAAAAAAATGGATTCCATATTTGGAATCAGTAATTACAAAATATGTAAATAGCTTTCTTTTATTATTGTGAATTATGAATTGTAACTTCAGTAATTTTTATTAATACGGTAAAAGGGTAGATAAGGTATTTAAGGATAAGATTAATATTATAAAATTACTATCACAGTTTTCTTAATGTCATTGTATGAGTATGTTCCAATATAAATCATCCTTGGGTCAAAATGGTATCCATTGGAATCCACTTTTATGAGATTAGTACATTTAATTAATTTTATTTAAATAATATTTAAACATGTCTTACTCAAATTTTAATAACTAAATTATTTTTAATATAAGGTTATACAGAATATAAATTATATTATAAATACTCATTTAAAAGATAATTTTTTTTATTTATCATGGTAATTTGTTTTTAATTTTTAGAAAATAAATAATTCCCTTAAAGGTGTATACATTTATGATTCCAAGATTATTTAATTAGTGAAAAAGAAATAAACTAATTATTATTAAAATGAAAATAACCATTAAAAGAAGCAAAAACATAAACAATATTACTTTTTGAGTATATATCAATGATAATCATATAAGGGTCAAGTTATTGACCATTTGGATCGTTATATTAGAGATTATGACACTTATATTATTTTATTTAATGTGATTTTAAGGTTTTCAAATACATGTTTTAATAATTATAACATTTTTAATGATAGATTTTACAGAAGATAAATTAAAATTAAAGTATTATACTGAAATATATTAGATTTATATTCATAATAGTATTTTATTTTTAATTTCAATTCAAAAATTAAGTGCATTAAATAATTACAAAAAACTGAATTTGTAATTATTTTATTAATGGAGATAACAAATAAATGTTTTTAAAATATTAAATTTAATTTAATTTGAGATTCTTAATATTCATAATGAATTTTTAACATTACCTTAACCCCATTTTGATATAATAAAATATTTGGTTTAAGGATAACATCTTATCTTGATAATTTTAAAAATTCATGAATTGAATATTGTAAAAATTGACACAATTGGTATTTTTCCAAAATAATGTTTTATTAAATTGTTTTAAAATTATAGAACATTTTTAAAAATATATAATAAAAATATATGTCATATAATTTTGTAAATTATTTATTTATTATTTAATTGAAATCAAATAGGTAAATATTTCACCCATTTAGTACTGAAATATTTGTATACCTACTTAAAATGAAATAGATTTACTAAGTGATAAATTAAAATAATTAGAGTTAAATGGATAGAAAAAATTGTATAAAATTAATGGGTTGATGATATTACGACCTTATATCATCTCAACTTTTAAATTATGTATTTTTAAAGTTTTTTAAGTGGTTTTACTTTGTTATAAATTAATACTCTTGCAGATTCCATTAGTGATCATCACCTAAATTATAAAAGGGAACCTCCTCCCTCATTTATTCACTTCACTTTATCATTAAAGATCTTAAATCCCTTGAAAATATCTCTTCTAGACATCTATATTCAAATTCTAGAGGTTCTAGTCTTATCAAAAGACTAATTCTAGTGCCTTTAATAGGATATATAGAGGGAGCTGGTCAAAGAAGATGTAATCTCCTCTACTAATTATATCAAATTATTTATTCTTCTACATCCTCTTCATGAGTTTTTTCCATTCTAGGTTAATAAATATAGTATCAATTATATATGAGATGCTATTATGATTATAGAAAAACCATATTCCACCTTCTATCCATCCTACAAAAAACAAAATCACCATGCTTGCGTACGTACAACTTACTGTCTCCATGCTGTGGTGTAATATGTTTTTCACCACTACTTTACTTATATGGGTATAATAATTAAAATAATAACTATATATGTTTATTATAAAATGATATATATTATGAGATACTATAAACAATCCACTTTAATACCATTCAACAGTTATGAGAATGATATCATCGCTCATGCATGCGTACGGCCTACCATCTTCACGATGTGATGCGATTCATTATATATGATCCTCATTAAAGTATGTAGGGAAAAAATCCCTCAATGTATTATTGATTAATTTTTGAGGTGATTTTTTTTGTTGACAGTACAGACTTCTATGTTGTTTTTGTTGACAAAATAGACCACGATGTACAAATTTGTTGACAAAGGGGGTTTACATGGTGATTTGTCAGGTTCAAGAGATGTCGTTGGCTATCCATGTTTGACAGAAGAACCTCGAAAAAGGAACATATGATCTGGAGGTGGTACAAAAAGAGCTGATTCAAGGTGGTGATGTTTTCCAGTGTTTTCCAAATTTTTGGACATGAAATTCAGAAAATGGAGAGATTCGTTTTTGGAAAAGGTGTGGTGTGCGAAATAGTAGAGAGGTGCATAAAATATTGGCACTGTGTGCAAAATAGAGTAATGGAGTTTTTCACGCAAGAGGTGTTTTGAGATCAGAAGCTCAAAAATTGGAAAAGGAATGAGGTGTGCGAAAAATTAGAGCATGGTACAAAATATGGAGTTGTGCGGGAGATGTGTTTTCACACTCAATGAGGATTACACATGGAATAAGGTTTTTTTGCATAAGGGTCAATTTTTCCAATAAATATGAAGTGACCCCCCTCATTTAGTGTAGCTCTAGACTTAGAGAGTATCTGAGCTCTGGCGTGCGAAATTGGAGTGCCCAAGAGAGTTGCGCGAAAACAACAAATTTGCGCGTAAAATAACTATTTGCGCGCAAAGTAGAGGTTTCACAGAAAAGAAGATTGTTGTGTGAAAAGTGGATTGCACACAAAAGAAGAAAATTATGTGTAAGGCAGTGTAGAGGCTGCGTGTAAAAGGAGTTGTTGTGCGTAAAAAAGGTGTTGCGTGAAAAGTTAATTTCTCACAAAATAAGGGAATTACACGCAGGGCCCATAGAAGGTGGCACATAAAAATTGGGGTTTCCCGGTACACCTAGTGAAAAGGAAGATTCATCTGCGGGTGAATGTTGGACGTTAACAGAGCATCTATTAATAGTTAAGGATGAATATTTCATTAGAGACAATTAAAAGACCTACAGGTCTATAAACTGTTAGTGGATCTTATGAAGAAGCAGTGAGCACACATCAGTTGAGAGAGTTGTGAGCTTTCATATTGTTATTGGTTGTAAACCATAAGGGGCAGTGAGTCCGCTTCGAACATTGTAAACAACAGTGATCTTTTAGTGAAATTGGTACATCTTCACATCGTCGGTGTATTACCCTTGGACATAGCCCAGTGAGGGTGAACCATGTAAAAGATTTTGTGTCCTATTCAAGATTTGAATTCTGTTTTTTTACTTTGCTTTGGGAAAGAGATAGAAGAGAGTTTTTCTTAAGAGTGAGAAAATTTTCAATAGGGGAAGTTGTCTTAATATGTCATACCCTAATTCACCACCCTACTCTCAAGGTATCTAACCATGGTGAACTAACAAATTATGATTATATAAATTAATTTAATGAATAAATATGATATATATTAAAATAATATCATTATTTAAATTATATAACTATAACCTTAGAATCGGAACATATCTGAAAAAACATGCGTAAAAAAATAATAAAGTTAATACGTAATAAACGAGTAATAATGTTATTAACAAATATATGATAATATGATCATATATGATAACTATGAATCTATAATAAGTCAATTCAATCATTAAAAATCATTATACATAAGTTTTACATACATACAAAGGATAGAGGACCTAAGGCAAGGGATATTTTGTCTCACTTTTATTTCTGTGGGACATATGCCTTATACACCATTTGTTTCTTTAATGTGGTGTTTATACTATCCATGAATGTTTTTATGATTCTTATTATAAAGGTTATGGTATTTACATATGAATATAATATTATTTATTTTATGAGTCATATTATTCCACTGACTATAATGTTTTAAGGCATAATTTCATATTTTCATTATTAAATGATATTGTTTATACGCAAGTATTTACTGGGGTTTATTTATCATACATGTCCATGTTTTCTAAAAATTATTTCACAAAATGTTTTAATGTTATAATATAGATGATTAAATACATTTTTATTCATTTTTTACTTTTAATACATGGTATAAAATGAACATTTGTTTTCCACATGAGGTACTTTTTTCACTTTTCTGACCAAATTACAAGAATAATTTTTTCGTAACTTATAAGACATGAATGGATTTTTACACTTTCATAACACCTTATTTTCATGAAGATTACATTAAATATTTTCAAGGTTCTTTTCAAATAAATTCTTCTCTTTTTAAATTACATGGTGTTTTAAGAAAATAAAATATTTTGGAAGAAGAAATGATATTTTCCTCAAGAATTAATTTCAAATGTGTTATTAAAATTATTTTCCATCTAAAATTATGGATTCATTTCAAGTATAATATCCCTACTATTCTTAAGGTTTATTATGTATATGATGTAATTCAGGTTATGAAATCCATTTGTTTTACATGGATTATGTAATGTGAGAATGATGTTTATGAAACCCATTTTATTCCTTGGGTTATGATATGATGAATGATTTATGTTTTTGTGGCCTATGTAAGAATGATTTCATTATGAGATAGGTGGGACCTATATGTTCATCCAATGAATTTGGTAAATATTTATATCTCATTAGATATACAGGACTGGAATGGAAAGTAGATTTGGTTTAGTAATATAGGGATGGAACGATAAGTAAATCTAGTTCACTAATATAGGGCTAGAATGACCTATAAACTCGGTTCAATAATGAACTTTGTCCAATATTATGGTCTGGGCAATGATTTTTTGCTAATATGAAAATGATTTTCTCTGATTTTGTGCCTTAGATAATTCCATATTTTATGCCAATTATATTTTCTCTTGGATCATATTACATTATTATTTATGCCTTACGACTTACTGTGATTTATTCCATGACATGTAATTTTGATATATTTTATACATGGTATAATTTTCAAAAGTTATGTTCATGTTTTTACATTCTTATATACATGTTTGGTTTGTTTACACTTACTGATCATCTGAACTCATCATTTCTTATGTTTCCATTTCTCAGGTTATAAATAATTCTCTTAAGTAGGTGTACTAAAGGGGATAATCTTTATGGGAGATGTTGAAGATCTTTCACAAGTTAGATGAATTTATTCCACATTTCTAAATTCACTAAACTATTATAGTCCACTTGAATGTGTTCGTAAAATGAAATGAATATTCATCTAAAATGATTTAATATTCATGTATTTCATGCTTGGGTTGTTATTACCACCCTAAAATTTGATATGGTCAAAAATATCCATCAACAAAACATTCATACTGCACCCCCTGTAGATGGATTATTTAGCATATTTTTTTTACCAAATCCTTTATTAGATCAAAAGGTGTCAATATGTTTTTTTTTCAAGACCTTCTTTTACTTTTTTGACTCTCCCATAATAACCATTTCTACGATTGAGGATACCAGTGGGTTAAATATCTTGGTTCCCACATCAATCATGACACCATATATTTATACTATCAAACCTAGTTATAAAAACATATTCTTTACATACTGTCATTGAATCCAACTGAAGAAACCCAAAACTAACCTTCCATTATTACAATATCAATAAAAAATATTCAAACTCTCAGATATCCTATACCTTTTATGTTTTTATTTTTAAATATTTAGTAAAAACATTAATAAAAAACTGAATATCTTTCCCATACAGTGGGTATTTTCCACTAAACCAAGTATTCATTATTTTACAATAATTCTATAAAATCACCATTAAAATTATACACTCATGATACCTATATAAACATAACATACATAATACTCTTCTTCATTAACTAGAAATCAGAATACATATTAAGGGTGATCTAAAATGCACTATAAGGGGTATTTTTTGATATAATCTATCATATAATTTATATGGAATTAATAATAATATAAAAATAAATAAAAACCAAATAATTCCATATAATTAATAACATGAGAATTAAATTTATCCATGTATACTATAATGATGTAAATAATTACATGGATTGCAATAACTTATTTCATAATGATGGAATGTATACCAGTGAAAGCATAAACATATCGTTGGTGCCTTATGAAAAAACATTACACATAAATAAGTAAGGCTTAGACCAAATTCCCAAGTCAGTTTGTCGTATTAGACCTACTAACACATCAAGGGGTTATGGAATTCTTAGCCCCACCCATAACTAATTAATTCCAATATATTAATCATTTTAATTAATTAATAATAAATACAATATATTTATAACATGACTTAGTAATAAATAAATATCCTTATTATGAATAATTCCATAGTGATTAAATGGAATAACTTTCGTAGTTAGAAACCTTAAAACTAAAACTGTATATAGTAATGGGTTTATGGATACGTTAATATTGTAAAACAATACAAATAAATAGTGTAAGTGATAAATAATATATCAATTAAATTAAATAATATGATCATGAAGAATAAAATAATGTTTTGATAAAGATGAAGAGTAATGGTGAAAATAACCCTTTAAAATGAGGTGAGGTGTGACCTATAAATGAATTAGATAATTTATAGGACAATACATGAAACATATCCCCAAAGGAGATAGATGTTTTATAGTTTTAGAAGAAAAAAGAAGAAAAATTATACAAATATTCAAATTGTAATTAAATCCCTTTATTTAATCTTCTCAAACATTAATGTTTATTTTTAAAATGGGAAATTCAAAAAAAGCAATGGGAATATAATTTGATTTTATAGACCATGGAAATGTGGATATCATTCTATGTTAATAAAAAATTATAAAATCAAGAGTAGTAAATGTTAAAAATGAGATTCTTTTCACACTTTTGTAAATAAGGTCAAGAATTACCCAGGAAAAAAATAAAAAACATATTATTTTAAAAATTCTTAAATAAATTCAATAATACTAAAAATGGATATTAGTAAATATTTTAATAATAAATAATATCATTATTGAATAAATGTAAATTATATGGACATGGAATAAAATTATTTCTGACCTTAAAGAAGAGGTAAGGACGAGTCCATATACAAATAACAGTTTGGTTAAATTTCTAACCAAAGGGAGGTGGAATATTAAGAAGACTTTTAAACCTCAAAAAATAAATTGGGAATAAAATATAATACAATCATATGTTGGATGATAAAAAACTTACGATGATTAATTTGAAGAATAGAGGTTATAACAAAATAAAATTAAACTAAGTTGTCAACACCAATCCTTAAACTTAAGCAATGTATGAATCGAAGGACAAGGAAAATAATGAGTTTAAATTAATTTGAAACTCTCAAGAATAATAATTATTTAAAAAATAATAATTTAATAAATAAATGTTGACACTATAAAATAAAATTGGTTCATAATAATAAAATTGACTCGAGGAATATAAATTGAGAAAAAGAACCCTTACACAAAGTCTAGAATAACATGGTGCATGCACATAACCTCATGAATAATCTAATTATGTTTATAAAATACAATATTATGAAAATTTTCAGGTAAGTTTTCTTTTTATGGTATATTTATTATCATAAGTCATTCATTTATTATATTGTATTTCTCACATTGACTACTTGGGATTGTTTGATCAATTCCTCTAAAACTGCTTTAGTATAAGGACTGTGGTCAAGGGAGTTATGTAATAGTTTAATAATTTTAATAAATTTACTTATATATTTTATTTTTTATTCCATTGTAAAATAATTTATACACTTAAATAGGTTTTAAAAATTAGATTCAAATTATGAAATGTGTCTAGGTTTGCTAATTTTAGGCAGTTAAATTTACAATTTCCATTTATTTTCAATGTTATTTATATTGTGAATATTGTATCCTTTGAAAATATTAATCATATAATAAATATACTTTTTATTTATTTAATAAAATTTTATATCTATTTATGTAAGGTGGTGATGGAAAATAAAATACTTCATTCATGGAGGTGGTACACTAACCATAACAGGGGCGACATTTTTATTTCTAATGAGTGGGAGGAAGGGAGATAATGGTAATTCTATCTATATAATAACATTTCAGTATACTAATAAAACTTATTTAATTATATTTTAATTTTTATTATATATTTTAATTATTTGGAATAACAAATTAACTTGAAATGAATCGTCTAAAAGAAATACCTCTTAATTTGACATCCTCATTTATACCACTCATTAATCCTTTTTAGATTATTATTTTTTGGAGATATCAGAAACTATAGAATGTGGGAAATATTCTTGGAGAAAACATATTGTATATCATGTAGATCTAGGATGATTTATGTATGATGAGATGTGGTCGAATGAAGGGGGGGGGGGGGGGTTAGGTGAGAGGGGTGGCCGTTTTTGTAAATATTAATTTACTTATATAAAAAAGATTCATTATTCAACTAAATTGGATCAAAAATAATAATTAGAGAATAAAAGATAAATTTTTTCCAATAATACTTCATACATCCATTTAAAGATGATTTTTTAGGATAATTTGATACATTACCTATTGGTTTAACAACTTACCTCAATTTAACCTTTACAGTGGTGAATAACTTTTAACTTGGTAACTTATTTTTATAAAAAAATTAAATTGAAAATAATAAAGAATTTAAAAACTTTTATTTAAAAAAAATACATTTTACTTGATTCATTTTATAAAAATTAAAAAAACTAATATAATCACACATAACGTGTGAAAACAATTTTTATAAAACATATTTTTAAGTTTAAAGGGAATTTATTCTTATTCCTTGCCAAGTAAAAATCATTACATGAGTGATAATTTGTTTATTTAAATATATTATCAATAAATTTAATAAAATTAATTATTAAAATTTTATTAATTTATTTTATTAGGATAAAAATACATAATATGTATGAAAATATAATTGTTTGAAAATTTCCTTTTACCACTAAATTACTTCACTAGCATGCCATTAATTATTCATCTATTAAGCATTAAAGTTATTTAAATAAATGGTATTATATCATATAAATTTATTATTTAAATCAATAAAAATAATAATATGTAAAATATATCAATTTGATAATTTTTTATGTACATGAGGTTTTATTATCTTTTAATTTTCTTAATGGTATTTCACATTTTGTTCTCCTAATGTATTTATATTTATTGTTAACTTTAATATATATCACTATTATTTTTAGTTAAATATTTCATATGATAAAATACATTCAATATATATTTATTTAGTAAATAAAATATACTAGAATATTAAGGTGTTACATTCAACCTCCCATAAAAAAGTTAATCCTTTTAATTTTATTTTCCCTCAATAATGAAAATTAAAGATGTTTTCTTAGTATACTCATGAATCAAGATATTACAGTGTATTAAAATTATTAATAATAGTTTGTAAAGGTATTTTGAATCATCCAAATCATATCCAATGGGAGTGTGAAACTAGATGTGTGGTTAGTATATTTTGTTAGGAACCGATTGAAGATTGACTTAATACCCAACCAACCTTGTCAGGGTTATTACCCATAGGTGAATCAGATCTGGAGAATGTGTCAATCGTTTTGTATCTATAAAGGATTCTAATTGATAATAAACCACACACTCTTTACTTTACTAAAATTTTAGAATGTTTTCTTATATTTAGATTTATCCCATTGGTTTCTACTAATGTATTCAAGTCCCTATTTCCAATAATAATTAAATCAAGTTATTTTTTTTCTTTATCCTATACCCATAATTCATGGAAACATATCTACCCAGAATTCAACTTAACCTTTATCTCCAAAGAACATTAATGATATAAAAATCAATATATAGCATAATTATATATATTCCAAGAAAGAGAATAATATTTTACCAAAATAACCATAATTTCATTAACGTAAAATTTCCATCCATCCCTAAGTGATACATATACAATGATCATATATTACTCCAAAAACCCTACATATACAATGATCATATATTACTCAAAAATCCCAATAAATGTCTCCCAAAATATCATTAATCACCTTAAAATCTAATAACATTAGACTTAAAAAGAGAATCTATGCCTTTAAAAAAAATATAAACCATAAACATATTAACCAATGATGGTTTCAAAAACTCTTTAATTATCCTCAAATAATAACATCATATCCTCAGAATTTATATAAACATAGATTCGATACCAACTGTGGAACCCAATACCCACACTCACTGATCTAGTTCTAATCACATATTCTTGACGTACTAGTTTTGAAACCACCTAATGTGACCCAAACATAACCTTTTATAATTACAATATAAACCACAAATATCAATTCCCATAAAAAAGAAAAACCTTTTACGTTTATAGTTTTAGAGTTTTATGAAAAACGTTTAACTAAGAAAACCTTCATCTTTCCCATATAATGTTAATTTTTCCCACAATACCACGGATTATTTATTTTACAATAAGTCTTCACGATCTCCCCCAAAATTATCTACACATGATACATATCTTGACATATCCAAATTCATACACTTATTAATATCCCATTTAAAAGAAAAAAAATAAGAATGGTGAACTAAAATTCCTTGTAAGGGGTTGTATATAATGAAATCGATCATACAATGAATCTGGCATGAATAATATTGTTAACATAAATAATAATAAAATAATTCAATATAACTGAAATGTTGATAATGCAATACATCCGTGAATAAAATAACAATGTAAGTAATCAACTGATTAAAAACAACTGATTTCATAGTGATGTAAGGCATAGTTTCATACATTATAAATATATTAACAAGGATTTGTGCAAATAGATCATACATAAATTGTTATGGTTTAAACAAAATTCCCATGTTGGTTTGCCTCATGAGACAGATCAATGCATCGATGGGATATACATTTTTAGGGTACAACCATTAATAATTAAGTCCAATGCATTCATAATATAAATGAATAAATAAAAAATAAAATAAACATCTAATATTACTTAGTAATAAATAAATATAAGTATTGAAATAAAATTTTATAGATTATTAATATTTACCCAGTTAGTAAATGAACTAATTTTATTGAGAAAGACCCTTTAAAATGAAATTCTATAGAGTAATGGGTAAATGGTTAAGTCAATACTATAAAATATAGCGCATAAATAGTGGAAATGATAAATAATATGTCCATGAAATTAAAGAATATGGACATTTAGGATAAAATAATGTCAAGAGAGGGAATAATAGTAATAGATAACATAACCTTTATGAAAAAGGTGAGGTATGAAATATAAATTCATAAGGGAATTTAGAGGGTAATACTTAAAACATAACCCAATATGAGATACATGTTTTAAATTTTGAGAGGAAAATTTATGTGAAATTATAAAAAGAATTTTCATAATACAATTGTAATATAGGTGTAAAATTAAACTTGTAAGTCACTTTAAAAAGTCCATTTCAAGGGGAGGAAATAAGAAATTTAAACCTTAAATTTAAAATAATTTCAAATATTTGAACAATAAAAATAAATAACGTTAAATATAGGAAATGTTTAGTGGGGTATAAAAATATACACAAGTGGAATGATATTCCTTTATTTAATAATCTAAAAAATAATCATTTTTTAAATGAAAATTTCATAGAATATTGGTAATAGGTCTTTCTTTGAAAATCTATTGAAACATTAATATGATTATTTATAATAAATATTCTTTATAAAAGTGGGAAAATATGTTAATGTGGTAAAAAATATAAATTATTTTCTTTTTCAGACTTTTGTAAAGAAGTTAAAAAATAATCATGGTGGAAAATTTTATAAGGATTAATTTTTAAAAAAATTAAATAAGTTAAAAGGTAGTATAAAAGTACCATAAAAAATATTTTTACTATATAGAACAAAATTTCTAAAATAATATATACAATATTTCCATAGAATAGAAATATTTTCAACTATAAATAAGAAATAAGAATGTATCCACATATAAGAAAATATTTGGTAGAATTGTAAACCAAAGGGAGGTGAAATTTCAAAATGAATTTTAAACCCCCAAAAAGAAATTGGTGATGAAATATAATAAAATAATGGATATAAAGTAACCAAACTTATAAGTATGAAGTTTAAGAATAAAGTTTATAACTTAATGGAAGTTAATTAAGTTGAAAACAACAACTCTTTTGACTTAGGTAATGTTTGAATTGAAGGAAAAGGAAATGGGTGCGATTAAATTAAAGTTAAACTCCCATTAATTACAAATAATTATGATATAATAAGTAAATAAGGTATTATTTACACCATATAAAATGAAATTTATACATAATAAGAAACATGTACCAAGGAATTGAAATTTAGACAATAAACCCTTACCTCATGTCTCGACTTTCTTGGTGTGTGCGTATAACCTCACTAATAATAAAATTAAGTTTATTGAATTCTTTATTTACAATTTTTTTACATATTATTCATTTTTATGTATAATTATTATCATAGGTCATTCATTCATTGTATAGGTTTTCTGTAATCATCAACTTCAGGTTGTTCGGTTAATTTTCTTAAAAATAATTTGGTATATTGAACGTGGTCAAATGAGTTATAAAATATTTTCAAAATATAAATATTATATATATATATAAATCTAATAGAAAAAAAATTATAGCTTAATTTATGTCAAAAATAGATTAAAATTGAGAAAAGTATCTCATTATGCTCTTTTGAGGCGGTTGAATTTACAATGACCATTACTGTTAATATTATTCATAGATTATCTAAATTATCCTTATAGAGTCACAATAATCTCATAAATATAATATTTACTTATTATATACACTTTTATAACCAACCATGTAATTCGGTGATGTGAAATGAAATATATTATTCATGGAGGTGGTAATCCGACCATAATACGAGAAACAGGTTCATTTTCTAATGAATGGAAGGAGGGTATATAATGGTTATTCTATTAGAATAATTATTTTCTAGTATACAAATGATATTATTTTCATTATATTGGAATGTATATAATATATTTTTTGGATTACGAAGAAGAAATAAACTTTAAAGGACTCAATTAAAACAATTACATCTTCCTTTGATAACCAGCTTTATGTCACTTCTTAAGCCTTATTATATTGGTATTTTAGTGAGAACCAAACCTATAGGATTTTAGAAAGAGAGATCAAGAGGGTGTTTAATATATTTTGTTGAGAAAAGAAGCTTCATATGTGAGGAGAATTAGTGTGGTGAAGGGGGCGTTTTATAGGTTTGAGGGGAGACATTTTGGTAAATATTAATTTCGTAACATAAAAAAGGGAATCCTTATTCGATGAAAGTGGATCTAAAATTTATAATTTTAGAGGAAAATATAATTAAAGGTACTGAAAAACCTCATACACCCATTTCGATATTATTCTTATGATATTTTGAGACTGTATCTCTTGATTTAACATTTTAAACTCATTTTTAATACATTATAACCTTTTCCATGGTTAGTAATTTTTACATTGGAAACTTATTTTTAGGAACAAAAATGAAAAATAAATTAATAATTTTTTTATATATAATTATTAAAAATATTATGTCCATTTTATTTTATTATATTTCTAAAATCTGAAAAATTATTTTTAATATAATAACACATAATATGGAAACCATGTTTTAAAAAAACATATTTTTACGCATAAAGTTAATTTATTACTATTATTTTAAAAGTAAAAAATATACAATTAGTTTTATTTTTCATATATGTTATCATTAAATTAAATTAAATTAATTATTTGAAAGTGGTCAATTTAGTTTAATAAGATAAAAAAATATATCGAAAAAAAATTATTCAAAAAAATAATATTTTTGATAATAAATGATTTTAATCACATCCCATTAATTATTAATATTTTAACTAATAAATTTATTTAATTCATTGAAAATATAACACATAAAATTATTATTTTTAATAATAGTAATTTATAAAATAAATCATTTTGAATATATTTTTATTTACTTGACATTTTACTTTTCATGTAATTTTCAAAATGATATTTAACATTTTATTTTCATAATGTATTAATGTTTGTCTTCAATTGAAAAAAATATTTCTATTCATTTTAGTTAGGCGTTTAATATGACACAACCTATTCAGAATAGTGTTTATTTAAATCAAAACACATACTATAATCTCATGGTGTTATATAAGGGTCTCGTCCTAGTGAAAATTAAATCTAGCAGACCTGCATTTTTGTTGGAAGAATCCAAAAAGAAAATGTACAACCCATGATAACCTCTTGACTATTTTATTTATAAACTAAAACATGAGATCTATCTTTTTACTATACAATAATCTCTCTAGGTAACCACTTATAATAGCATAGATCCTCAATAACTTGAGTTCATATAATTTTTTTCCATCAATGTTATTAAATATATAGAATGTCATGTTTTTTGTGATAGTAAAAATAATTTTATGTCGGTGTCATGACCCATCCCAAAGGGTCTTGTTCCATGACTCCCCAAGCATGCCTTTAATAGGCTAGGGGTGGTGACTAGGGCTATGTAGGAAAATCACTAACAAGGGATGCCTTAGCCTATATACTTGTACACACACACACATACACATCTCTAAACATATAAAAAAGATAATGTAAAAACAACTGAACAAACAAACATTCATACGTCTAAATCCCACAACCAATGTACGATAGGAAGTAATGGAAAGTAAATATGGCCCATTACAAGCCCACAAAAAAGAGTCTAAAATGCATCCAACCTGAAATTAATAATGGGGACTGCTGTCAAACTACCGCAAGAACACACCTCAGTCAGTCTGGTCTCACTAAGAACCATGTGGTCCTGGTCAATCTAGGACTCTGTCAATAGGTTGATCAGCTGTAAAAGACATTAAAAGTGTGGGGAAAGATAGTTCAAGGGTGAGTATGACAATAACCATTTGGACATCCCAAAACCACAATGCATAAAACAAAATAGATACAATCATATCTACCTAGGTATATTTTTCAGCATGTATAATAAGAGTATCTAGATATACTCAATACAGAAATGAAATCTAAAGGTAAGTCAAAACAATAATTACGTCATAGGATTCTATCTCGAATGATCCACAAAACACTCATTTGGGATAAAAAACTCTTGAGTCTGATAACACTGATGACCTCCATCCAATAGGTATTACTCTTTATGTCTCTATTTGATATCAATATGAGATATATTGATATTTAGATCATATGTATTTATTCTAGATGGCCCAATTTCAAGATGAGGGTGAATTGTGGATTCAAAAAAAAATTAGTTTGAAATATTTTAAACAAAAACAATTCGCAAACCTCTTTAATAAAAATACTGGATTCAAACATTGACCTCAGTTTGAATACTAATGGATATTGTAATCAGGTTGATTGTGATGTGTTATCTACCCCAAGTCAAAATCATAGATGATTAAGTCATCATAGTGTGAAATTGTAAACACATTATTTATGATTATATAAGAGTATATAAAAAATTGCAATGATTTATGATTCTATATTAAAAGAATATAGAATCGTAATCAGAGTAATATCATATTCAAAGATGAATGGTTTTGGAAAGTGTAATACAATTGTATCATAAATACATATATTACTATAAACAAGATACAAATAAAAAGTTGAATATAAAAGTATCACTTTCTATTACATGCAGTTGAAATAAAATACTTGTAAGAAGAAAAGTAATAAAAATGAATAAAATTCTTTTAACCCAAAGAGTATGATATCCAATAACCTAGGATAAAGGTTCCCTTGTTTTATAATTACCCTAAATTCTATCTTTCCACAGTAAGGAAAGCCCTTGATATGATAGTCGGATACTCTAACTTCTTATCCTCGACATCCCTCGATCTGATGGATTCGATTATGTCTTCATATCCCTACAAGCCCTCAATAAATATGACGGTCAATATCTCCATCTTCCTAACCTCATAAGCCCTTGATTTTATAACCAAAATTGGATGAAAAAATAAATTATAGAACACATATTAATATGTCAATCTGACAAGGGTTTCTTAATAAGGGATCTCTCTAAAGAAATAGAAAATACTAAGAACTAGTTGTTCATGCTTTGTAATCTTCATAAAAGTCAAGAGTGAAAGTAATCAACCAGTAGCTACAAACTCTTAAAATGACTAGGTATTTATATTCAAATCCCCAAGGGTCATATTTCCTTCCCAATGGTAATATTTCTCTGAGTTTTTCAGAGTGCTTGGATAGCTAGAACTCCAAAGGTCATATCATAATAGAAAGTCTGACTCCATTTTTTTTACACCATTAAATTGTAAAATGGATTCCATTATGATAGATATCAGTTTTCCAAATTCAAAATTTATCCCTAGTCAGCCTCATGAATATTCTTATTGATTTCATTATGATAATCCTTATTATTATGAATTAGATGTTTATCAATTGCGATATAATTATAATTATAAATAATTTATCAATGTAAGAAGGTCTTAAATATGATATTATAAGGAGAATCTAATTGTTATCAGTTTGATAATTCTTATGATAATTTTATTGATGAATGTAATTTTATATTCATGAATACTTAAGAACTAATTACATGTATGGTAAAAGTACAAATTTTTTAGAAAAACATTATAAAATAATTTGAATATAAAAATATAAAAATCATGTATTTATGAAAGAGATTTTGATTTCTAAATATAAAGGAACAAAAATTCATAAGAGATACATTTGACTCAAATATATCCCCCTTTTTGTAAATCACAAACCTTAATACTTAAATAAAAAACATTGAAAAACATAAGTTCAATATCTTTTAATTACATCGTATATGGAAATGAAATTAAAAATTTATCTCCCCCTGAGTTTTAACACACATTTTAATACTTTGATAAATACGACTAAATCCACCCCTAAGGGTCTTATTCTCTTCATTAAACGAATTTATTTCCTTTTCCATAATTTCTCCCCCTTAACTAAAACATCCCACCATTGTGATTTTTAAAAAGGAATAGGGAGACATATTAAAGTACCTGAAAAGGGTTAGAGAAAAAACTATACAAAACAAAGTAACAAGGTACTTTATTATCCAGAAAAATGAAAGAAAATTCCACCAATGAGTAATTGGAATACATTCAAACAATATGTAAATATATTAAAAATTCATTCATTTATAAGAAATTTTACAAAATTATGATGACTAAAATTAGATTTTAATAGGAAAAGATTTAATCTTTATTTTTAAAAATATAAAAATGGTATTCAACTTTTTGAACTTTTTTCTATCTTCCTCAAGATTTTCTATAATCTCTTCTTGGGTTTGACTTTTTTTTAAATGGATTCTATCATCTTTAATCTGATTTATCTATTCCCGTAACTGGAGTTTCTCAGACAATTATCCATTTTACTTTTTTAAGATATTGATTTCTTTATTATAAATTTTTTTTCTTGAAACCTCTATCTTGATGTATTGCAATATCGTATGTAACTCTCTGATGTCCTTAGTCTCGTAATTGGTTGTGTTTTTGACCTAATCCACAAAGATCGTACCATCAAACATGACTTTAGATAACTCGCTGAAAGCCTATGCAAAATCATCTATCATATTTTTCATCGCTTGAAAATTCTCATCAGGGGTATGGACATCAACAAAAATATTGTGAGAAAACTTCATGATTTTATTACATGACTACATATGATAATGACAACTTTCTTGAAGAACTTTTTGATCTTCTTCATTCTAAATTACTCTATCAGATAACACTTTGACAAACTCTTATTTCTAAATTTAATTTTCATGACTTTGACTAAATTTTTATTCTATCCTTGGGATGTATGGAATATGTTATTAAATTATATGTAATACATCTTTTTTATTACATAACATTACAATATATTGTATAAAAAATAATATTTTATTTAATAGTTTCATGCAAAAATGGTACATAATACATGAAAACTAAAAACATTCTTATAATCCACTTGAAATAATTCATCATAAGTTTATCCTATGTAAATTTAATACTTCTCATAACCTGGGGACATAAATTAATGGAAAGGGTGAGCATAAGGTCCAGTAAAAAAAATAAGGGACACAATTTACTTGTGATCTTGAAGAATATCAATAAGAATTTGAGTAAATACATGAATAAAATAGAAAAAGTAATATAATAATAATAAGAACATGAATAATAATATATAAATGTGGCTAAAACATTTAATTGAGTCATTCATATGAATACCACAAAGGTTTATCACTAAGGTCTCTTAAAAATTACCAAGGTTATTCACAATGGTATCATAAAACATGCCATCTATAGAGATTAAATTATTTACCCAATTCATTATAACACTATTTGGGTGAACCCTTAATATGTATTAACTAATTTCATACATAGATATAATAATAAATAATTTCATAAATAACCATTGGAGAATAAAATAAATGGGTTTCATATCAAAATCATGGCATTTTAAAAAGAAAATCTTAATGGCAAGATCTTTATGTCATTATTAACCCACGAAAATGGAAGGAAGTTTCCATGTATGATAATACAATAATAAAATAAACTATTTCTACATATAAGTGAATAAACCTATAAAATAAATAGGTTTGACTATTCACAATATAAAATTAAATAATTTATTGAGAAAAATATAGAAATTCTTAAAAGACAATTCGGCAACATAACGATATGAATCATGGTTTTAGAAAACATTAAAAAGAGATGGGAAAGGTTCCACTATTAATAAAATAATATTAATATTGTAAAGGAATATAAAAATATGTAAAAAAGAACATATTTTGTAAATTTTAAATATATACCACATAAAAAGACAAGTTGAAAGGAAAAGAAATATTTAGATTTCTCATACCTCGAAGATTAGGACATTGGGAGATTTATGAGACATTGGGAGGACTCCATGGTAAGTTTAAATTCTATATGTTCATAAAGGATGAATTTTTAGTGAATGGGAAATGGAGAAATTGGTGGGTATTAATAGCATAAGTGGATGATTTGTTTAATAATTTCCAGAGACACCAAGGTACTTGTAAATGAAAAACCATGGGCTTTCCCATGGTATTAGACACTTAGGACCATTATTATGTTATTTTAATCCGAAAGAGTCAACCAAAATTTTATATCACATATTACATGACTATGATATCATTAATCGTAGTGAAAAACATAAACTGTATTTTTACTATTCACAAAAAATAAAGTATTTTAGAAATTTTAGTAAATTCACCCTAACATAATTTCGATGTGCGGATTTCAAAAATGAAATTTATTTTATCATAATAATTTTTTAAATATTATAATTTTATCTTTTAAATATAAAAATACTTATTTATTAAAAATAATAGCACATAGAAAATGCATAGTGGAAATGCATAGTAGAATTTCTGACACTTGAAAAAAGTAAAATTATTTTATCATTTATATTCATAAATTAATATTTTAATCATAATATTTCATTGAAATAATACTTATTCATATTATCTTAAATTATTATAATAATTATATCATTTCAAAAAAATACAATTTCATTTCGAAAAATCAGTTTATCAAATTCGTTATATTTTTAAGAAATAATATTCATAGAAGAGAATTGATGGAATACAGAATTTATTGATAAAAAAGGATTGAAAATTAATTGACTAACTCCTTGACACATAATCCCTTATAACACATACACATGACCTAAGAGTAAGGTTTGTGATGGTGATAGATTCATGGGGCGACTTGGCTAACATTTCCGAAGTGGTAATCTGCACTAACTTGTACTTCTCTCATAGAGGATTTGGTTCAAGCCTCGTTCGTTGAAGCTTAGTTTGGGATTGGTAAAAAGAGATTCCCAATAATTCCAACTCCTTCCCAATTTCTAAAAAATGATCTTTGTACAGAATGACTCTACAGGATGAGGCTATCGGCTCTTCTTTCTGCTTTAATTTTCCTTTTCCATTTCTACTTATAAACAATAAATAAAACCTTAAAATTATTATTAAGAATGTATTTTCCAATGGTCATATAATGATCAAAACCTGATGGTCAAATTTCCTATTATATGTGTGTAAAATAATATAATACACATTTTCAAGAGACAATAATCGTTCAAAAATTTTGAGTCGTCGCAATCTTCCCCCCTTTAGAAATTTCCTCACCATAATTTCATTCCATTTCCATAGTTGAAAAGAAGTGTGGGTACTTATGACTCATTTTTTCCTCTATTTCCCATGTGTATTCTTCATATTTTTGTTTCCTTTATAAAACGTTAATGGGGTGGTTAGTCTTATTGCATAGAACCTCATCTTTACAATTTAAGATCCCTACCAGTTACTCCTTGTAAGAGAGGTCATGTTTCTATTGTACCAACTTTAGGTTCAGTAAATGTGAAGGGTTATGTATGTAATTTATCCAAAGAGTTATGTGAAAAACATCATGAACATGAGCTAGGATCAGTGGAAGATCTAGTTAATAGGCCCCTACTCTTATACGATCAAGGATTTCATTGGGGCCCATGTACATAGGGCTGAGCTTACCTTTCTTCCCAAACCGCATGACTCTCTTACAAGGTGAAATTGAAAAGAATAATTTATCTCCAACAAAAAACTCGAAGTCCATTTGATGATTGTTGGTATAGCTCTTATGCCGACTCTTAGAAGGCATTATGTTTTGTTGGATAGAATGAACCTTTTCTATAATCGCTTTCACAAGTCAGGCCCAATAATCTTTCTATCTCCAACTCCATCGCAAAAAGTATAATTTCTACATATCCTTCCATACATAGCTTCATAGAGTTCCATTTGAATACTAGAATAGAATATTTTATTGTTTGAGAACTCAATTAATGGAAGATGTTGATTCCATCCCCCTTTAAATTCCATTGATCATGTTCTCATCATGTCCTTAAGTGTCCGAATAGACTTTTCAGATTGGCCATTGTTTTAAGGGTTATAGGCCATACTGAAATTCAATTCAGTATTCAAAGAATTCTGAATATTTTCTATAATTTTGATGTGAACCTTATATCATGATCAGAAATGATATAAAATGGCACTCCAAGTAGCCTTACCACTTCCTTTATGTGTATCATGGTGAGTTGGTCAAGAGAGGAATATTTCGGAATAGATATAAAATGGTAATTCTAGGTGAGACGACCCCTTTAATACATATCACATTATTTCATTTAGAAGTTTTTTGGAGACCAATGACAAATTAAATAGTCATATTTTCCCACTTCTATGTTATTATGGGTAGTGGTTGTAATAACCCTTTAGGAAGTTGTCACTCTACCTTTACTTGTAGAACACCAGACACCTTGTAGTGTAGTCAGCGATATCCCTTTTATTTCTATCCCACTAATAATGATAATGAAGGTACCTATACATTTTTATGCTCCTAGGGTTTATAGAGAAAGTAGATCTATGAGATTCATCCATTAGTTCTTTATTTATTTCTTGAATTGAGGGAACACATAACCTTGTATGTAATTTCAGTACTACTTGATCAATATTTAACTCAGGATACTTTCCATTCTTTATGACCTATATCTTTTTCTATAAAAAAATGATATTATTTTTAATATTTATCGATCTTATTTAGTAATAATGGTTGAGAAATAATTTGAGATAGGTTTGACGGTGTCCCTTACCTTACAATTCCCATGTCCATTTTTACTATGTATTTGATCAAGGATCTCCATGAATCCTAATCATTTCTAGAACAATAGGTACTATCCTACTAAATGCATCATCAATATGTTTTTCTCTTCTAGGATGATAATGAATAGAATAATCATAGACTTTAAGAAGTTACAATCACCTCCTCTGTATCATGTTCAATTAAATTTGTGTGAAAATATACTTCAAACTTTGGTGGTCTGTGTATATATCACAATTATAACCATAATGATAGTGCCTCCACATCTTTAGTGAAAAAACAATTGTATCCATATCCAGATAATTCATACGATAGTTTTAGTCATGAGGCTTAAACTTTCAATATTCATAAGCAATCACCTTTCCATTTTTCATGAGGATGCACCTAATCCCATTCAGAGATGCATCACTAAAAATAACAAATCCTTCTCTAACAGAGGGTAGAGTTTACTTGGGTACAGTAAAAAATCACTTATTCAGTTCTAGGAAACATTCTTCACACTCCTTTTTCTAGATGAACTTGACCCCTTTTGAGTTAAATAGGTTAGTGGATTATAAATTTTATAAAAAAATTTCACAAACCTCCTATAATATCCTACTAAACCAATGAAACAAAAAATATTAGTTACTATTTTAGGATGAGTCCACTCCTATACAAACATTTTATTTACAAGGTCACCTATTATTCCATCATTTGTTACAATGTTCCAAATGAAAGAAACTTTTTGTAACCAAAATTCAATTTTTTTAACTTTCCAAACATCCTCTCCTTCCTTAGTGCTTTTAGTATAAACCTTAGATGGTCCTCATTATCCTAGAACCTTTTGAAATATATCTAATATCATAAATAACAACTTCGAAAATGTTATCAAGGTATCCCTTAATGGTTATTTTCATCAAATCCATAAATATAATAGGATAAAAAGTCAATCCAAAGGACATGATAATAAAATCGTAATGCCCATATCTTGAATGGAAGGCGGCCTTCGGAATATCATATTTCTTCACCTTCAATTAATAATAAAAAGACCGAAGATTAAACTTAAAGATGAATTGGGCCCCATGAATATGGTAAAATAAATCACCAATCCTAGGAAGAGGGTACTTTTTATTCACCGTGATTACGTTAAGTTCCTTAAAATCAATGCACAGTTGAATTGATCAATCCATATTATTTAAAAAGAGAACATGTTCTCTCTATAGAGACACACTTTCTCAGATTAACCCCTTCTCCAAAATTTCTTGGAGTTTCTTCTTTAACTCCTCCATATCCATATTTTATATTCTATAGCGGTTTATTGATATTGTCTTGTATCCAAGAATGAGTTCAATGGATAAATCTACCTCTCTTTCTATGGAAGGTATAGGTAACTCCTCCAGAAATACATTAATGTATTCTTGAATGATGGGGACATTTTATTTTTATATAATTTCATTTCCTTCATCATATTCATTGAGAATTTCCATAAAAAAGGCTATGGGAGGTTCTTCTAGAGAAAGAACAAGTCGAGTTATCTGTCCTTTGAAGATAACTATGGGGTTTCCATTCAAGACCACTATTATTTCCTTACTTCTGTAGTTGATTTTAGCTTTATAATTTGAGAACTAGTCCATCCCTAGTATAATGTTGAATTCCAACATTGGGATGACTACTAGATTTTTGATGAGATTGTGCATGAAAAAGTCAATTCTATAGTTTCATTACACTATTGATGAAGGGATAACCCCTCCATGATTATTAATAGATTACACTACTTCAATAAGTTAAAATATTGATTCTATATTCTTTGAAAACATGGAGGAAATAAATGAAAGTGTAGAACTATAATCAAATAATGTACTTTCTAGCTTTGAGAGAACATCGAGAGTACCTTCCACCACATCATTTGGAGATTAAACTTCAGCTGTCAAGATAGAAAAATCACAACCTTTCTCCCTTTTCCTATGATGAGGTTGATGGTTGTTCAAATCCACTATCTTAATATTTAAATAGTGATTGGAAAAGTACTTAATCTATCCAAAATTGAAGAATTAGACTTCAGGATGGGCATACAACATCTTCCATTTTTTATTAGTGTTGATAAGTTAAGGATTCACCTCACTACGACAGTTCTGAGAAATATGACAATCACGTTCTCAATTTTAACATTTCATGCTTCTGATAAAGTGGTTCCCATGATGATTCTTCCCACATTTGTTGCATGTGGTAAGTTGCACTTACTCTCCTCTTCTTCCTTAATCAATGGTTTTCCCCAAGTTTGGATCCAAATATATCTTCTGTTCATTCATTATATGGGACCACTACGTATCTCTGAACTCTATTTCAACTAGGATAATACTACTCATGATCTCTTCACAGTTTTCATAGTCTTAATTGGATAGATTCTTCCATAGATGTTGTATTTGTCCACCAAATAATCTATCAAACATCCCATTAGGATTCATGAAAAAGATAGAGGTGTAATAGGAATGTCTTGTGAATTTCATCTCATAGCTTTCCATAGAGTCATTTTCCTTCTACTTCATCTCTTGGAATTACTTCTCTATTTTCGTTCATATTGGATGCAGGAAGTATTTTTTGAAAAAAGTTCCCCTAAACTCTTTCCACTCCATTTCATCAATCTTCCCTCTTGGTTTTGTGTTTTTAAACAGTTTCCACCACTAATCATTTTCTCACTATAAGAATCACATATCCTAGGTGACTATAACTTGTTCCACATAATGAAGTACATAAAATATCTTTTCTATAGAGATTATCCATTATTTAGCAATAAATGGGTCAGTAGATCCACTGAAAGAAGGTGGTAATTGATGCATAAGGGACTCAACAGAATGTTTTTTCCTTCGAGGTGAATCTGGTATCTCATTATTATTAAAGTTATTTTTCATAACTCGAGTCATGTAATTCTTCATGCTCATGAATTTTTCCATTCTGACTTCTTTCGGAGGGTTTTCAATGCCTCGTTTGTTGTATTAAACATTTATGCAATTCCTTATATTTCCCATTATTTTCTAAAAGAAAGAATCCTTAATGAAAAACATGTTTATTTTAGTAATTTTATACAATAAAAAGAATTTTATGTCAAAAAATATCATTCTTAAATATTCTATTCTTTAAATAAATTAAATTTTCTATAAATCCTTCATAATAGTTCATAAAAAGAATGTGATTAACCCAACATATCCCCTAGGGGTGTCAAACTAGGTGTGGAAAAGGCCTATTGTTGTGTATCGGGTTAAGTCGAGTCAGGCCCGACACAACTTCTCAGAGTTGTTACCCCTGGGTACATTTGTGGCAAAACCATGTCCACTTGTTCATATCCAGGAGGGGATTTCTTTTTAGGAAAAGCACTTACTTAATAGTGAAACATAATACCATGATGTTTTATGATATTTAATCTTGTCCCTAGGGTTCTTCCTAAAGATTTCAAATCCTATGTTCCACAAATAACTAAATTTTCATTTGATACAAACTCTGGAATCCTTCCTTTTTATTACATAACATTACATTACATTATATAAATATAGGATCTTTTAAAGTTTAGTTTATTGAAAAAATGGGACATAATACATGAAAAATAATAAAAAAATTATAATCCATTTTAAAGGGTTTATAATAGATTAATCCTAAGAACATTTACTACATCTCATAATCTGGGGACATACATCAAATAAAAGGGTGAGCAGATGGCCAATAAGGGAAAATAAGGGAAACATTTTACTTGTGATTTTGAGGAATATCAATAAGAACATGAGGAAATACATAATAGAATCAACAATATTCATATCAGAATAATAATAACATGAATAATAACCTGGAAATGTAACTATAACATTTAATCGAGTAATTCATAATCATATCACCATGTTTTATAACTGAGGTGTCATAAACATTACTAAGGTTATTCTCCAAGGTATTGCAAAACATGTCATCTCTAGAGATTAAATTCATTACCCAATGTATTAAATCACTATATTGGTGAACCCTTCATATGTATTAATTAATTTGAGCCACACATATCATAACAGATCATTTCATAAATAACTAGTGTAGAATAATAGAAATGAGTTTCACATTAAAATCATTGTCTTTTACAAAAGTGATTAAAGACAACATTTTTATGCCATTATTAACCCGTGAAAAAGATAGGTGGGTATCATGAATTATAACCCTAGAATATAATAAATAAAAATTTTAAATATAAATGAATAAACCTAGAAACTAAATTTGTTTGGATATTCACAAAATAAAATCAAAGAATTTCTTGAGAAAAAGAGAGAAATTTTGATACGAAAATTCGGTAGAATAATGGGTATGAAACATGGTTTTAGAAAACAATTAAAAGAAGGGGGGAAGGGGTCTCCCATTCATAAAAACATCTTAATAGTATAATTTTATTGATAAAAAATGAAAGAAAAAAATATTTTTGAAATTTGGACGATATACCATATAAAAAGTGAACTTGAAATGAAAAGAGAGGTTGAGATTTCCCTTACCTTGAAGAGTGACTCCTAAACCTTATTGATTGGGACATTGGGGATTGAGGAAACCATGAGAGGAATACTTGTGAGGTTAAATACCATATATTTATGAAGGATAAATTTTTAGTTAATGAAAAATGGATAAATTGGTGGGTGTTTATAGAAATAGAGGATGATTTGTTTAATAATTTATGTGGACACCTAAGTACTGGTAAATGAAAAACCATGGGATTTACCATGGTATTTTCCCATGATATTGGACACTTTGGACACATATTATGTTATTTTAATCCACAAGAGTCTACCATAATTTTATATTACATATTACATCATTATGATTTCATTAAACATACCGAAAAACTCAAAGTGTATTTTTACTATTCACGAAATACAAAAGAATTTTAGAAAATTCTCATAAATTCACCCTAACCTAATTTTGACATGATAATTTAAAAAATGATATTTATTTTATCATAATAATTATTTATATATGAGAATTTTAACTTTTAAATACGAAAATGCTTGTTTATTAGAAATAATAGTGAATAGAAAATGAATAGTGAAATTTATGACACTTGAAAAAAATAAATTTATTTGATCATTTATATTTTAAATGGAGTGCTTTCATCATAATATTTCATTAAAATACTAATTATTCATAATACCTTAATTTATTATAATAATTATTTCATTTCTAAAAAGTACAATTTCTCTCTGAAAAATCAATTTATCAAATTCTTCATATTTTCAAGAAAAACAATATTCCAAAAAAGGAATTGATCGAATAAAAGATTTATTTATATCGAGGGATTAAACATTAAGTAACTAAGGCCTCAAAATATATCCTCTTATAAAACCCACATACTACTTAAGGATAAGGTGTGCAATTGTGATAGATTCATGAGGCGACTCGACTAACATTACCTTTGTGGTAATCTTCACTAACTTAAACTTCTATCGTATGTGATGTAATTCAATCCTAAATATTTTATGCTCATATTGGGATTGGACCAGAGTGAAGACAAACGATGCTACCTATTTCTCATGTTCTAAAAAATGGGCTTCATATGACATAACTCTACTATATGAGGCCATCGACTCTTCTTTCTACATTAATTTTTCTTTGTCATTTCTACATATGAACAATAATTATAACATTAAAATTATTATTGACAGTATGGTTTTAAATGGTCATATTGACCAATATTCATAATTGAAAAAAGGTCATATAACGATCGAAACCTAATGGAAACATTTAAAATTATACATATGTAAAATCATATAACACACATTTTTAGGAAAAACATTTCATTTAAAAAGTTTAGGTTGTTACAAATTCTTTATAAGGATTACATAGTTTAATAAACTCCTTGAACTATCATCATATCAACAAAATTATATATTTCAATCTTAGGCAGTTGAGAATGAGAGGTTCCTACTTCCCTTTATTTTCTATTTTCATTTTCAACTTTGTTTGACACTAAATTTTCAATTCCATATTCATCCTTCTTTCTATCAGAAATATCAATGATTTTATCAGTAGTATCAACACCTTTATTACCTTATGATTTTGAGTTCTGATCATTCTCATTCTTCTTGGATGAGGATTCAACATCTTTCTATGATGAATGTTTTTTTACTTCTACATTATGGGATTTTTCTTTATCAATTAAAGGTAGTTCCATTGAAGATTCTTATAAAGTTTTAAAGGAAATATTATCAGATTTAGGATCTTCTTTATCATCATCCTGATTTTCTAATTCTTCCTTACCCTCTTCCTCTCCATCTTCTTCCTCAACTACACCTTCTTCGTCTTCATTACCCGGTACTTATTCTTCAAGAATCTCTTCTTCATATTCACTTTCATCTTCTTCTTTAATTCCTTATACATTCATTGATTAAACATAAATTCCCACAGTACGTTCCTCAATTTGTTTTCAAAACTACTCATGGAGTTGATCATGATTTCTTAAATCAATCTTACAAGATCATCCTAATTGTAGTTATTTTTCTTGAACCTAAGGAGGTACATAATCATCAAAAAATATTTTGTTTCTTTATCAACTATCAAAATAAAAACATCATAAACATTCATTTTCTTCTTTACATTTTGAGGAGAGGAAGTTTCATATTTCTTTTTTGATCCCGAATACCTTACCTAGCTTCCTTCTTCTTCATTTTCACACTTCCCTACACAACAATCTTCTTTTTATTTTCAAAACCCTGTTCACCTATCTTAGAATATTTTTCTCTGGATGCAGAAATAAGCTACATTTATTTTAAATCAAAAGAAAATTTCATACTTTTCAAGTTATCATCAATGAGGAAGAATATTTTTGTAATTCCTTGTTTTTACTTATTTTCAATGTTGAAATATCTCATGGATTCCAACATTAACTTACTCAATCTATCTGGAAACATTAAAATCTGAAACTTTATATCTTCAGTCTTGATATTAATGATGGTATGAATTATGAAGTAGATAAGCTCTATTTATCTCATATTCACAAGGTAATTCGAAATGAATATATTAGTTACTTCTAACTTGTGACGATAACTTATTCTTAGAATTAAAAAAACCTTGAATCTATAAGGAAACAATCTAATTATTTTTCGTAAGGTGATTGTCCTTCTGAAATATTTTTTAATGATCAAACAATGAATCTTAAGTCTTTTTATTATTAAAATAACCTTTTTCTTATGGTAACATGTGGGAAGTGAAAACGGCATCTCCCTATGATAGAATATTAAGAAATATTAAATCAATCATATAAGTCATTTTATATCATTTTTCATATATCATAAAGGAAGCCTTTTAACTTCCATCTTCTATGAAACACATATAAGACTGATAAAAATCTTGAATAATATTCTGATAAACGTAATTAAAATTATCTTTAGAATATACTACACAAAGATATTTCCATCCTCATAATTCCATTATCCTTTTCAAATAAGAATCATATTTTTTGTTTCATGAATCATATTCAGGGAAGAGACCAATGATTTTGACATGAAGAGATGAAAACTAAACAGACTATAAATATTTGGACTTGGGACTTTTGAAGAAGATAAAATTCATTGCATGGAGTAAGAGATTTCCAAAGTTTAAAACTTATCTGATCTGAAGGTTGAGAAATATTCAAATAAATATATAAATAATTTTGAAACTCTTGAGCTTTAAACAAATTATTGTATTGATAGAGAATATTATTAAAAAATTATGGGTAACATTTTTTTAATGAAATTTAAATAAATAATAACCAAAAAAATAATGAATGTAATAAAATAGTAAAAAAAATTAAAGATAAGAAGAAATCCTTTGGTATTTGGAAAGACTTATCGGTATGCTGACAATTTTATTCTTGATTTTTGTAAACTATTTAGATTTTGATAGAAACTTAATACAATATTTTTAACATTAACAATAAATTTATATTTTTATAAAGAAAACATAAAATAGTTTTTATAAGTAAAAATTGAATTTGATAAAATAAACTCATTATGAAAATTTACTGAATATGGAGATTTTCAAAAATGAGAGTATGTAAAATTTGTAAAGTTTTTTGAATCTAATGATCAAATTAACAATATAGAACCCTAAAATTTTATAATAAACCATTATTCTGGAGGTCGAAATATGATAAATTGTTAGGAAAAATAAAAATTTGTAAAGAAAAAAATATTTTAAAAAGATGAACATATATAATCCCCCCTATGAAGCGGAGTATCTTAATGTAAGGATATATTTATCCAATAAGTTGATATGAATGATCAAATTACATTGATAATTTTTATATTCTGTTTAATATATTTAAATCTATTTGAAGGTAATGGTTTTTTAAAAATATAATCAAGCCATTATTACATTTTGATGAATTGTAAAATGATACCTCTTTTTAGTGTATGATCCCTAAGAAAGTAACGCCTAATATCTATGTGTTTAGAAAAAGAGTGAAGTGAAGTGATTTTACCTAAATAATTGTGACTAGTTTAACTCATAGTATTTGATTTTCTGTAAAAATTATTCCTTAATCAGTTAATGTTTGTTGCATCCACAGTACATTAGAACAACAACTTATAATTTCTACATATTGAGATTCAATAGTTGAAAGTAATTCCAAGTGTTTTTTATTACAAGACCAATAAACTAATGAATAACCTATGAAATGAAAATTTTTGGAACTAATTTTCTTATCCATTCTACACCCACCAAATCCATAATTTGAATTTGTTTTTATAAAAGAAACATTTCTAGAAGAATAGAAAAGTCTTAAGTCTATGGTTCCATTTAGTTAAAAAAAATTCATTTTACTAATTTTAAATGGCATTACATTCAATTATATTGATATATTACACATAATAATACATAAAACATTATGTCTGTTTCACTAAAAGTTAAGTATAGTAAACTTCCTATCATACCTCTAATAGTTTTTTGATCAACTTGTTTCTAATATTTATCAAGATCAAGTGTATTTGAAGAAACGAAGGAAGTACTAATACTTTTAGTATTTTCTTATCCAAAAATTTTTATAATACCTTTTATATAAATATGTTTATATATATAAGTAACTTCTGGTTTGTTTTAAATTTGAAAACCAAGAAAAAATTCTAACTCTCCCATCATACTAATCTCAAACTCAGAAATCATATGATTCATAAAATAATATATTAAATATTTTTGAGGTGATATGAATATGATTTACTCAACATAGATTTGAAAGATCATAATATTTTTGTTAACTTATTTTATAAAGAGGGTAGGATCCACAAATCCTTTAAGAAAATTGTTTTTTAACAAAAATAATTTCAAGATATCATGCCAAACTATATGGACTTGTTTAAGGCCATATAATTCATTCGTAAGTTTCAAAACATATCAATAATGTTCTTAATTTTCATAACTAGGTGGTTGTTCATCATAAACGTCCTCATAAACATATCTATTAAGAAAAGATCACTTCACATCCATTTGAAAATTCCTGATATTAAATAATTCTAGAAAGGATAGTAGAATATTAATAACTTCTAGTCTAGATACCAGTGAATATGTTTCTTCATAGTCCATGAATTCTTAGTGAGTGTAACTATTTTAAACAGTTATTTCTTTATTTCTAATGATTTTTCTATTTTCATCAATTTTTTTTTTCTTCTGAAAACCCACTTTACTCAAATTATGGATGTTTCTTTAGAAAATTCAACCAATGTCTAGAATTTATTCCTCTATAATTAATTTAACTTATTTTTCATACAATTAATCCAATCCTCATCACCAAAATCATCATCATGATTTTTAAGATCAAATTTGGATGGAAAAGCATGATATTCTGTTTTATTCCTTAATGAACTTCTAGTTCTATCAGGTTGATTAAATTCACCAATAATGTTATCTTTTAGATAATTCCTAAGAAACCACTAAATTTAGTTTTTTAAAACCTATTCATCAACATAAGTTATAAAATCTTCATGAGTAAATACTTTAGAAACTATTTCTTAGGTATTTTCATTATAGAAGAGTTTTCCAACAAAGATTGATAATCATTTTTAGAAAGCACATATAAGGATGTTGGTTAGGTTTGTTTAAAAACAAAATGGCCAGTTTCGTCAAATTTAACAAGTAGTGTTTCTTCAATAGTGCAAGAGTTTTAATTAAAAAATATATATGCCATATAATGAGAGGAATATCCTAAAAATATACCTTAATCAAATTTGGGTGGAAATTTTTGTAAGTTATCTTTGGTTTTCAAGATGATTACATTGCATCAAAATACTATAAATTAATAATATTATGGTTTTCAGCTTATCCACAATTAATAAGGAGTTTTATTAATAAAATTAATTCTTAAAACTCAATTTAGAGTATAAAAATCAGTACTAACCACTTCATCCAAAAAAAATTATCAATTAATTATTAACTCAAAATGTTTCTTTTTATTTATTGAAGTATACAATTTATTCTTTCAACAACACCATTTTGCTGAGGATTTCTAGGAGTTGAAAAGTTTTATGTTATACCTTATTTACTACAAAAGTCTCTAAATATGAATTTATAAATTCTCAACCATGACCACTATGAATAGTTATAATGGGGAGATTTTTCTCATATTTAACATTTTCTACAAAATGTTTGAAATAAAAAAGGCTTCATATTTCATTTATATAAAATATACTCATGTTTGTCTAGTGTAATAATATAATAAAAAAATACATAATATTTTCCCCAAATACTACTAGTTTGTGTATGACTAAATAGATCCATGTGCACTAACAATAAATCATTAGAAGTTGATACTTCACTAATATATTTAAAAATTGACTTATGTTTCATTTCTTATTGACAAGGGTCACATAATTTTGAAGAATCAAACCTTATCTACAATAAATCCAAAACAATTATTTTATTAGTCAACATACATAAGTTTCTAAGGTTACAATGTCCTAAACATCTATGTAATAACCAAGAATGCTATTCCATTGCACTAAAGCAAGGTATGTCTTGGATCCTAAGGTCTTCTATGTTGAGTGTGTAAAAATTCTCATGCCGATTGGCAGAAAGAATGTATTCATCCTTATAATTGTGTAATACACATTTATTATTTCTTAAATTCATAAGGTAACCCCGATCACACAGTTGACGTATGCTTATAAGGCTGTTCTTAAGACCTTTTACATATAAATGTTTTTAAGTAAATTTTTTTCCAAGAAGAACTATATTACTTATACTGATAATATCTCATTGATCATTATCTCTGAAGGTATATTTTCCACCATTTATCTTGATGATATTTTCAAAAAAGTATTTATTACCCATTATATAAGGGTAATATCTACAATCCATATACACAGAATTCTTATTTCTGGTACATTCTTTATTACGTTGAAATTAAAATGATTAGGCTTTTGGCACCCAAATATTCTTGGGTCTCAAAATTTTAACAATAAAATTTTCTGAATCCACATTTGTTCTAAAAAATATGCTTTTCAGAAACATATAAATTGAACCTTATATAAAAACAATTCTTTTTCCAATAACCTCCACTTTGACTCTGAGTGAAAAGGGGGAATTTTTAGGAACAAATATGTTGTTACTAAAAACTTGTTATCTATGGTTATAACCCATTCCAGAACTAGTTCCATGAGAACAAAATATTTTATACATCTTTTCAAAATTTTCATAACTAGTAGTAAATTTTGACAAGAGTTTCTTCAAGGAAGAAATTCTAGAATTTATTTTAATAAATAAATTTTTTTTGTACTTAGTAATAGTTTTGAAATTGAGTTTATCAAAATTAGTTTATAAACTATCATTTTTAGAAATTAATTTCTCATTATCTTTGGAAATATTTTCTTTCTTATAATTTTTATTATGAAGATATTTAGAAAGATCTGATACTTCTTTTGTTTAAATATTTATCCTTGAATTTCCTTATCATTTTTTTACTAACTTTTTAATTTTCTTTTTCAAGGATTTTGGAAAAATGATAAACCTATTCATATGAAGGAGCAATATTATCCTCTACCGAGGAAGATTTTTTATCCCAATATTTAGTTTTTTTCATTTTTAGATTTAGGATACTTTTCATTCAAAGATATGTTTTTAAGGATCTTAGTAGTGCTTAACATAGCCATAAGACCAAAATAATGTTTAGGTATTCTGGAAAGAAGACCAACGTTCCTCTATTTGGAACTATTATTACAGAAGATTTATCTATGAAATCACCTCAACATTGACTATATGAGTCATTTTATTTTATAAATTTTACTCTTTTTGTTTTAGAGAATATTTTTTGATTCATTTTAGAATTATTATCCTTCATATCTTTCCATTTCATCCTTGAAAAATCCTGTCTGATATGTTTATCTCTCTTACACTCATAAAAAGTTACTTCAGAATATTTTTTTCGATTTATATCATTGTTAACTTTCATATAATTATACTGAGAGTCTTTTTTTCCCCTATCTTTTTTATCTTACAAGAAATATTAGCTAATTCAATTTTAGAATGATCAGATGTTTTAGAATCAGCTTGAATAACCACTTTTGTCTTTCTTGAAGATGAAATTACTTTTTTTGCAGATAGAGCTTTAAGAGGTAAGGTAGATGTTTTGTTTGTAAAAGTAATGTCATCATTATTTTTTTATCCTTCCTTCATACTTCATCAGGGTTCCAATAAGATCATCCAGATAGATATTACTATCCTTTCTTGTTTCATGAATTATTTTTGTTAGAATCCTATTCATTGTGCATGATATCTATAATTTCCTCAACAAGAATCTCATCATCTAATACTTTCTCACCAATATATTAATGATGGTTGATAATTTTCATGAATCTTTGATGCATATTTTCAAATGATTCAACTTTTAATAATTCAAAATCTTGTTAATCAGCTCTTAGCATTTCTCTTCTAGTTTCACAAACCTTTGATGTGACAAAGTGTGTAACCTCTAACTTTTTCTAAATAATATTTGATACTTCATATGATAAAATTTAATTATAGATGTTTCTATTCATTTAGAACAATACAGAATTACTCATTTTTTTAATTCATCTGATATTTCATATTTTCTATATTAGTAAAGGCTCTGAATTTTTTATGAGGTATTTTATAATCACCAGTCAACATCAAAAAATTATCAACACATGTGTTGATAACAAAGGTCTTCATTCTGTCTCTCCAATATTCTTAATCAGCACCATCCACAATTGGTGTTATGTTGGGATTCATATTATCTTTTTATCTGACTTTAATGTATGTCATATTTTGAAAACTGATACAAAAATAATTTTTTCCCACAATACGTGTCAGTGTAACAAATATTTTTAAATGAAAAGTTTCTAACATAAGTTTACTAACTTAAATAAATAAAGTAGATAAAAACATTAACCATTATTTGAGATGTGGAATCGTACACTGATACCAATTATTATTTATTAATATGATATATATTGATATTAGTATTATAGTAATTTATTTTATATGTATTAATTACAAGAGGGCATAAATTTTATATTAAAAAACATCAGTTTAAAGGTGTTTAAACTAAAAAAATTCATAAAATTATATAATAAAAAGATCAGATTTAGAGTTTCCCTTTTTTTTTAAAACTGAAGGGTATTGTAATCATTTCTATATTGATATGTTATTTACCACAAGTCAAATGCACATGTGATTAAATCTACACAATGTGAAATCTTAATCATAGTAGTTATGATTATATCATAGTATATAGAAAATTGTAATTAGTTATGATTCATTAATAAAAAAGTACAGAATTGTAATCAATGTAATAACATATCCATAGATGAATTGATTAATATTAATTAATACAATTGTTTCATAAATAATGATATTGAGATAAACAAGATACAAATAGAAAGATGAAGATAAAAGTATCACTTTCTATTAGATGCAGTATAAATAAAATACTTGTATGAAAAAAGTAATAGAAATGAAAAAACTTCTTTTAAACCAAATATTAGGGTATCAAATAACCTAGAATAAATTTTCCAATATTTTAAACTTATAATAAAGTTTTTTTTCTTTAACAAGGAAATCCATTGATATAATGACTGGCTTCTCCGTCTACCTATCCTTGGTAGCCCTCGATCCGATGGATCAGAATTTTCTTTCTATCCCCAAAAGATCTCAATCAATACAATGATTAGAATCTCTATATTCCTCGCCTCTAAATCCCTTGATCTTATTCACACAATCATACGTACAAATAAATTATATAACAGTTCTTAAAAAGTAAACAAGATAATTTTTTCTTAAGGAATCTCCCTAAATAAATACAAAAGACTAAGAACAAGTTATTCGTGCTTTATAGACATTAGAAAAATAGAGAGTGAAAGTAATCAACCAATACCTATAAACTCTTATAATGACTGGGTATTTATAGGCAAATCCCCTATGGTCATATTTCCTTCCCAATGGTCATATTTATCCGATTTTGTTGCAACTAATTGAACAGTTGGTACTCCAAAGGATATATCATAACAAAAAGTATGATGTCATTTTTTACACCATTACAGTGTAAAATGTATTCCATTATGATAGAAATCTGTGTCACATATTTAGAATTTAAACATAGAAATCCTGATGAACTTTTTTACTAATGAAATTTTGATAATCCTTATGAATGTGAATCAGATGTTTATCTATTCCAATATATGCCCAATTATAAAGACTTTGTCAGTAATAACCCAATATAGATGGCATTAAATATGATATTATAAGGTGAGTCTAATGGTTATCTATTCCATATTTATTATGATAATCATAATGAAGAATGCATGTTTTTTATTCAAAAATACTTAAGAACTAATTTTAAGCATGGTTGAAGTATAAGTTTTCTACAAATAAAATTCTAAAATACTTGGGACATAAAAAAGTTAATAATAAAGTATTTAAGAAAGAAATTTCTATTTCCAAAACTAAAGGAATGGAACAGTCCTAAGAGAAACTTTTGAATCAATATTCTCATCATAATAATTACACACGAAAATTCCAAATTGATATGATACACATATGAGGATTACAACCAAGGCCAGGGGGTATTCCAAAAACTCAATCTGTATTAACTGACTATGTATAAAAATGGAACCCACATAATTTTGGTCAAGATGGTACCAAGAACTCCCCCATGATCCCAAATATGAATAGAGGATATCACTCTAGGCCACATAGAGGGATTCCAACAACTCTATCCAAGAAGGCTTGCTAAAGGTATTGTTGTCCAATGAGTAGGGGAGATTCCATAATTAAATATTAAAATAATCATATTTATAAATTTATTTTTGAATAATTGACTTCATTTTTGGATTGTACATGTTGAAAAATTGTTAGGGAAAATTTTTGGTATTTTTATAAAATACTGGATTTTTTTATGAACAGTAAAATCTGGTAATTCACAATAAATGCTAAATAATGGATTAATTGAGTCATTGATGATGATATGATAATATAAGACCAATTGGTTATAAGTAACACGTATTTACTACTATTATTGGTCATGGAATACTTACTATTCCTTATCTGGTGAAGGAATAATAAACTAATGATTAAATATTTATGAAAACCATCCTCCCCTCCACTACAAATACCACTCATTATTACCTATTTCATTACTCCTCTCAAGCCTCGTGGCATGCCAATATTCTAACCAAATCTCTCCCTAATCTTCTCCCTAATTCCCAAAATCCCCTAGCCACTTAAAAATACCAAAAACTCTACCCTTAAGGGGTTCTCAAAGGAGGAAGATTCAAGAGGTAAATTCCTCTTTCCAATTCCTTCTTTTCTTTTATGTTATTTTCTATTTGTTTCTTTCCTCGCCTCCCTTCACCCAAATAGTATGATAACTATAGTAACATACATGTATTGGAATGTTTTTATGCAAATGGGATATTTTATTATCTTCTCTCTTTTCCCCAATTTTTATTTGAAAGGAATGAAAGCACCATTTGAGATGTGCTAATTTAGCACACTCAAGGACAACAGTCTACCAATTTCTATTATCATATTTAAATATTGTAATGAAAACAATTTTTGTTATGGTTGAACCAGATTATATATGTGTAAAATATTCTATTTTTATTCTGTAATATTTTTGTACAAATGGTATTAAGTTATAAATCAAAACATGTTTTTGGTAATCAAACCCACCAATTAGCAAAAACGGTTGTCACTTTGGATTTATATAATAGTTTGATATCACTCTAAGTAACCATATTAAATTTAAAATCATGTAATCTCTGGGATGTTCACTAATATAATATAACATCAATTCTGGACAAACACTTTCATATTAAATTTTTTATCCAAACATAAATATAATTGAACTGGTCATTAAAATCAAGTAAACAAACGAGCCCAAACAATGAAATTTAACCCCGTAACCAATCAAAATGGTTATGAATGAACATAAAATTATTATACTAAACAAGTTAAATATAGAAGGGGTCCTGGAATTATTCATTAATAAACCTAATTTGTTAATTCATATATTTAATAAAAAGTGGAGAACACCAATGGATTTAAGGTAAGGGATTCTCTCAATTTCACTTTTATTTCAAGATTTTCCTCTATGTTATGTCATTTTATGTTTGATCCCTAATGATGGGGTATTATTTCAAACCTCCCCCATACTTTCATCGTGATTTATAAGTTATGATAAACCCCATTATCTCTCATCAAATCCCATTTAGGTACACCTGATACCATGCCAATAATTCGTAATGAATTCTACCAAAACATCCTTTACTCCTTTGGGTTTCTGTATCTTTCTTTTTACCCAAATGAAGTTGTCTTTTATTTTTATTTAAAACTTATAAAAAATGCTTATATGCTCCAAACTCATGTTCTAAGATCCATCTCTAATTCTCTTTCGGGGATACACATGTTCTTACCAGATTTCAAGTGCACTCTATCTTCTATTTTAAGCCACCATTGTCTTTATAAAATCAGTATTTTTGTTATGAAAACCTTCTTGGTTCACTTCTATTTTTATATAATAGTTTGTTCCCTTTTCAATTTTAAAAGCTCTATAGTATTTTCTTTAAAACCGCACAAAATGATTTAATGATAAACATTCCCAAATACATTTCTTACAAGTTGTCACTCGTTTTTGACATCACGTACCATGATATATGCCTATTGAATGTGCATGTATAATTGATTTCTTCCATGTACACATTCATGATACGCCCATTGGTTATGATTTATATCATGTTTTTGGTACCCAATTCTTTCCATGGTTACCCTTATGTTTATGTATGGTTGATTATGTATGAATATTTTTGTGGAATGATTATTTATGTGTAAAGAATATTAATGAAAATTTTGAGATGGGTGTGCCTAGATAGAGCCCCAATGCAATGGGTAAAGTTAAGTCTCATGAGGTACGATGTGAAATGGGATTGACGGTTAGCCTTAACCCGTACTAAAATGGGAAACGAGATTGACAGTTCGCCTTGACCCGTACTAAAGAAAAGTCTGATGATTCTTCCACATTTATATGATTCCATGTTTATATGATCCCATGCTTATATGATATGATTTCATATGTTCCATGCTTTGTTATCATTATGTCATGCCTCATAACTCAGGTGCTTAAGATGTATCTTTATGTTCATTCCATTTCTAGGATTTTTAGCTCATCCCTTTGTTCGTGTGTTCCCCAAGGTACCCAATAAAGATGTAAGAGCTCAAAAGAAGTTAGGAGCTCTTTATGAATATTAAATAAAGAAAATTATTTTATCCCCATGTTTTATGTTTTATGTACATAGTATTCCAAGACACTGTACATAATGATCCTAGGCTTGTATTCTCAAACGGTGCTTTCATTACTTTTAAATAAAAGGTGGGGAAAGGAGAGAAGATAATGAAATATCCCATTAGCATAATAGAATTCCAGTAAATGTATGTTACTAGAGTAATCATGCTATTTTGTTGAAGGGATGTGAGGAAAGAAACAAAAAGAAAAGAACCTAAAAGAAAGAAGGAATTAGAAAGAGGAATTTACCTCTTTAAACTTTCTCTTTTGAGAACCACTTAAAGGGAGAGATCATCTTCTAGCTACACCACCTCTGATTTTAGTACATGTGAGGGATCAGGTATTTACTTACTTAAGAGTGATACGTGAAACACATCATGAACTCGAGCCATATTCGATGGAAGTGCAAGCTGATAGGCCACAACTCCTACGAGTTCAAGGATCTCAAAGGGGATAATGTACCTTGGGATTAGCTTCCATTTCTTTTCAAACCACATGAATCTCTTACATGGTGATATTCAAAGGAATAATTTATCTCCAACGTCGGACTCCAAGTCCCTTTAATGGTTGTCCGGGTAGCTCTTTTTCCGACTTGCAGCTTGGATATTGTTTTTGATGACTTGAATCTTCTCAGACATCCCTTGCACAAGATCAGGTCCATGTAACTTTCATTCCCCAACATCATCCCAAGAGGTTGGAGTTCTACATCACTTTCCATATAGATCTTCATACGGAGCCATCTGAAAAATTTAGTGGAAGATACTGTTTTATGAGAACTCAATCAATGGGAGATGCTGATCCCATCCTTTTTTGAATTCATGAGTGCAAGATCTTAGCATATCTTTAAGCGTCGGAATTTTACTTTCAGATTGGTCATCAGTTTGGGGTGATGGGTCATGCTAAAATTTAATTCAGTATTGAAATCATGTTGAAGACTCCTCCAGAATTTAGATGTGAGCCTTAGATCACGATCAGAGACCATTGTGAGTGGAACACCATGCAGTCTCACCACATCCTTCACACATATTTTTTCAAGTTGTTAAAGAAAGAGTTATTCCAAAATAGCGATAAAATGGTATGTCTTGGTGAGTCGTTCTACCACAACCCATATCGCATTATTTCCCCTCGACGTCTTCGGGATACCCATGACAAAGTCCATCGTGACATTCTCCCATTTCCACATGGGTATAGGTAATGGTTGCATAATCCCTTTGGACTTTTCTCACTCTGCTTTAACTTGCTGACATACCAATCACCTTGATATATATTCTGTAATCTCTTTCATCATGTTATCCCACCAAAATTGTTCTCGGAGATCACGGTTCATCTTGGTACTCCTTGGATGGATAGAGAATGTTGAGCTATGTCCATTGTCTAACAAATCCTTTATCCCGTGTGATGAATGAAAACAAATCCGCATTCCAAACTAAATCACAACATCATCCATGATATAGAACTCTTGCAGATTCCCTTACTTTTCTGTATTCACCCTGTTTGTTAACTCCACATCATCCCTTTTTGCTTACTTAATCTTCTCTTGAATAGATGGTTACACAATCATTTGGGTAAGTTAGGATGTATCCCATGTCCTTATGATTTCAAAATCCATCCTTTGGATATCCAAGAAGATAGGTTCTTTCTCAATTTGTAACATGGATAGAGTAGCAGGTTCTTTTCTGCTAAGAGCATCAGCTACCTTGTTCGCCTTTCCAGGATGATAGTGAATAGTGCAATCGTAATCCTTGATTAGCTCTATCCATCTCCTTTGATTCATGTTGATATCATTTTGTGTGAATATATTCTTTAGGCTCTTATGGTCGGTGTATATGTCACACTTCTCATGATAAAGGTATTGTTTCCAGATCTTCAAGGAAAAAATCATGGTTTCCAGCTCTAGATCATGCATTGGGTAGTTCTGGTCATGGATCTTCAACAGTCGTGGGACATAGGCTATCACATTATCATTTTTCATGAGTACACAACCCAAGGCTTTCTTTGAAGCATCGCTGTATATCACAATACGTTCTCCAGTTTTCAATAATGTGAGTAAAGGTGTAGTGACCAGCCTTCTCTTTATCTCATTAAAACTTACCTCACATTTTTCCATTCAGAAAAACTTTACCCCCTTCCATGTTAGCTTGTTCATTGGGTTTGACCATCGTGAAAATTGCTTCACAAATCGTTGATAATACCCAGCTATACCAAAAAATCTACGGATCTCCATTACAGAAGTTGGCATGGGCCACTCTTCAATTGCCTTTGTCTTAGAAGGGTCCATAGATATCCCTTTACTAGTGATAACATGCCCCAAGAATAATACACCCCCATCCAGAACTCACATTTGTTGTAGTTTTCATACAACTTCTCTCTTCAAAAATAATTTAACACAATATCCAAATTCTCCTCATGTTCCTCCTTGATCTTGGAGTATATTAGAATATCATCAATAAATTCTACCAAATATTGTCAATGTAATATAAAAATACTCTATCTATTAAATAATTGAAAATTATTGGACCATTAGTGAGTTTGAAGGACATCACTATGAACTCATAGCATCCATACCTCGTTTGAAAGGCATTCTTGGGAATATCTTCCTTCCTCGCCATTAATTGATGATATCCTGACTAAAGGTCCACCTTAGAAAAATATATTTCTCCCTGAAGCTTATCGAACAAGTCATATATCCATGGTAGGGGATACTGTTCTTTATAGTGATTTTATTGAGCTCATTATAATCAATGTAGAGGTGCAATGATTTATCCTTCTTCTTGACGAAGAGGACTGGATCACCCCAAGGTGTGGAACTCGGGTATATAAAACCCTTCTCCATATTCTCTTATCACTGATTTTATAGTTCTTCCATACCTACGATGGCCACTATGTAAGGTGTCTTTGATATAGGCAAAGATCCAAAAATAAGATCAATTGAGAACTCAACCTCTCGGTCAGGAGGGAGACCAGGAAACTCTTCAGGGAATTCATTAGTGTAATACCTCATGATGGGAATGTCCTTATGCATAATTCTCTCCATTTTCCCAATCATTTGAGCTAGAAATACTTGCTCATAAGGCAACAATATCCACACCTGAGACGAAGATTCTAAATGAGACTCATTTTCCTCCTTACACTTGTAAATAATTGGATGATGCTTTGAGATGTGAAGAGTAATCTTCCCTTCCCAACAATTGATGTTGTCCTTGTTCAAAGATAGCCAATCCAGGCCCAAGATAGTGTTTAACTCAACTAAAGGAAGTATGATGAGATTTTTTGGGAGGTTCAGTCCAAAAATGTTAATAAGGGAGGTGTTATAAACCATGGATGAAATGATTTTCCCATTATCTATTCTCACAGATTACTTATCTTCCAAATTTTTAGGTGGTGTTTGAATAGTTCTACTAATCATGCAAGATATGAAAGAATTCATAGAACCAAAATCAAATAGTATGTTCACTATTCTTGAATTAATAACTAGCACACCTATCACCACATCATTGTCTGGATACACCTCAGCAGTAGTGATAGCATAAGCACTTCCATGTTTCCTTGGAGGTTGTTGTTGATTGCCTCCAAAAACCCTCGGCTTACGGAAATTTTTCGCATAATGCACATGCTCCTTACATTTGTAACATTTCACTACTGGACGATTTTTGATCAAATCCTTCTTTTCTTCTTCAACATTAGCGGGATTTTTCATATCTCTTCAATAGTTCTTGGCCAGATGACCAAAAATTCCACATTTGAAGCAATTCTTGGTTCCCTTCAGACAGTTACCAAGATTCTTTTACCCATAATTTTTGTAAGGGGAAACGTCGGGCTTCTTTCCATCAAAGGATTTGTTTGATGAACCACTCATGTTTTTCTCCATTTCCATCTTCTTTTCACTGGGCCCACGAGATCACAGAGAGTCTCCAATATCCATTTCATCCTTGAGGGCACAATGAACAATATTCTCATAACTGTCGAAGTCTCGAATCGCCAATGCTTTTCATAGTCTCGGCTTTAGTCTTCTAAATAAGTGATCCACCTTGCTTTCGGTGTTCATGACAAAGCTAGAGGAATACCTTGAAAGCCTTGTAAAGTTTGCTTCTTATTCCCAATGGACTCATCTTCCATCTGCTTTAGTATGAGGAACTCTCTTTCCATTTTGAGATGAAGGGTTCAAGGAACATTTTTGTTTAAAAACATCCTCTTGAAATCCTCCCAATCCATGGAATCAATTTCTTCTTGGGACTTTGTATTCTTGATCAGTGTCCACCACTGATCAGATTCCACATCAAAATGATAGACTACCAGTACAACCTTCTCTTCTTCTGAGCACTGGAGGATGGAGAATATCTTTTCATTGGAGTTAATTCATTGTTCTGTGAGGATGGGATCAAAAGGTCCACAAAACATGGAAGGGTTTTTCTGCATGAAGGATTATATGGAAATTTTTTCATTCCTTGGAGGAGGAGGGTATTCCGTACGATTCAAGTTATAATTCATAACTTGAGCCAGCTGAGCAAGTACTATCATGAAGTTTTGAGCACCTGATCCCTTCATATCAGGCATATCATTAGGGAAATATTCACATTTCTTATCACATTGGTTTTTGGAGTGTGTTCTTATGTTTCCCACCATTAACTAAGAAAAATCACTTATAATTAGATGTCTTGAATACTTAGCTATTGAGCATAAAAATAAAACTTTGAATTTAAAATGATGAACTTATAAGATATAAGTACATCCAAACTTGTGATTCATTTGGTTTAAATCTAGTTTATGCTCAATATATTTCTTGAATTATATTCTTATGAGATTGTTCTTGTCCCTGAATAATGGTTTGTACTAAACTCATGAATCTACCAAATCATATCCCCCAGGAGTGTCGTAACTATGAGTGCATCTCCGTTTTCGTGTACCAGGATACCCTGGGTCAAGCCTGAAACTCCTTGTTGGAGTTTTCACTCCTAGGTACATCTGTGCCAGAGCCACCTCTACTTGCTCTTATCTAGAAAGGGATGTTTTTTCTTAATAAACCACTTACTCTATACTTAACTAAATTTAGGGCTATTTTATTATACTTCATCTCATCCTTAAGGTTCTCACTAAAGTTATATATTCCTAATCTCCAAAAATAACTAGACCACACTCTTATACCAACTATAGAGACCCAAGCTTTTTATATATAACATTACATGATTTTAAGCTTAATTATACATCATAGTAAGAGAAAAGGATTATAAATTCTAGTGTCTTAAAAGACTAGGTACATAAAACAACATGGGGATAATAATTATTTCTTTATTTAATCTCCATAAAGAGCTCCTAACTTTCTTTGAGCCCTTAGATCTGCATAGGGTACCACGGGGAACACCCGAACAGAGGGATAGGCTAAAAAACCCAGTAAGGGAATCAACATAAGGATACATCTTAAGAACATGAGTTATGTGGCATGACATAATGATAACAAATCATGGAACATATGAAATAATATCATATAAGCATGGGATCATATAAACATGGAATCATATAAATGTGGCAGAATCATATGACATTTCTTAAGTACGGTTCAAGGCTAACTTCCAATCCCGTTTCCCATTTTAGTACGGGTCAAGGCTAACTGCCAATCCCATTTCACATTGCATCTCATGAGACATAACATTACCAAATGCATTGGTGTGCTATATGGGCACACACATCTCAACATTTTCATGAATATTCATACCACATAAATAATCTTTCCACACCAATAATCATAGAAAATCAACCATACATAAACATAAGGGTACCCATGGAATGAATTAGGTACCACAACCACGCCATAAATCATAAATAATGTCTGTATCATGAAATTTTCATTGAATGAAATGAATTATACATGGAAATTAAATAGGAATATATCTTGGTATGTGATTTCCAAAAGGTGTGACAACTTTTTAGAAATGTATTTGTAAACTTTAGCATTACAATATTTAATGCGGTTTTAAGGAAAATACTACAGAGGTTTTAAAATAGAAAAGAGAACAATATTTATTATAAAACCAAAAGTGAATAAAGAAGGTTTTAATAATAAAATATTGATTTTATAAAGACATTGGTGGCTTAAAATAGAACATAGTGTGAACTTGAAATTGGGTAAGAATTCAGGAAGTTCCCTTAAAACATGATTTCTTATCAGGGGTATCAGGGTGGGAATCACTAAAAAATCATATATATACCCAAAAGAGAATGAGGTATGGATCCTAGAACATGATTATGGAGCATATAAACATTCTGTAAAATTTGTACATAAAAATAAAGATATCTTCATTTGGGTAAAAAAAGATAGAGAAACCCAAAGGATTAAAGGTGGTTCTGGTAGAATTCATTACATATTATTGGCATGGAATCGGGTGTACCTGAAAGAGATTTTTTGAGAGAGAATTGGGTTTCTAATAACATAAAAATCATGATGAATGTATGGTGATGGTGAAAAATAAAACCCCATTATTAGGTATCATGTATAAAATGGAATAACATAGAGGATAATCTTGAAATAAAAGGGAAATGGGGTGATCCCTTACCTTAAATATTTTGTTCTTATATACTTGTTATTAAAGACCTGAATAAAAAAATTAGGTTTAGTAATTAATTATTCCACAACCCCTTCCAAATTTAATTGGATTAGTATAATCATTTTATGTTCATTCATAACTGTTTTGATTGGTTATGAGGTTCAATTTCAGTGTTCGGGCTCATTTGTTTACTTTATTTTAATTTAATTTATATTATATTAGTGAACATACAATAGATTACATGGTTTTAAATTTAATTTGGTTACTTAGAGTGAAGTTGAACTATTATATAAAACCCAAGTGACAACCGTTTTTGTTAATCGGTGGGTTTGATTAAAAAGAACATGTTTTGATTTATAACTCAATACCATTTGTACAAAAAGATTACAGAATCAAAATAGGATATATTACATATATTTAATCTGGTTCAACCATTACAAAAATGGTTTCATGACCAGATTTAATGATGATAATATAAATTGATAAATCGTTGTCCTGGAATGTTCTAAATTAGCACATCTCAAACCGTGCTTTCATTCCTTCCAAATAAAAGGTGGGGAAAAGAGAGAAGATAAGGAAATATCCCATTAGCATAAATAATTACAGTACATGTTTCTTACCAGAGTTATCATACTATTAGAGTGAAGGAATTTGAGGAAAGAAAAAAAAAGAAATGAACGTAAAAGAAAAGAAGGAATTTGAAAGCGAAATTTACCTCTTGAGACTTCCTCTTTTGAGAACCTCTTAAGGGGACACGTTTTAGTATTTGCAAGAGGCTAGGGGATTTTTAACGTGGGGGAAGAACTTGGGGAGAGATTGGCGCAGAATATTGTTAAGGGACAATGCTTGAGAGGAGTGAAGAGAAGAGGTTAGAATGGGTAGTATTTATAGTGGAGGGCAGGAGGGTTTTCATATTTTTTATTCATTAGTTTACTACTTATTCAAAAGACAAATAATGGATAGTATTTCATGACCAAGAATAGTAATAAATGCATGTAAATTCGAAAAAATTAGGATTACAGCATCAGATCATCATCAATAACTCAGTTAATCCATTATTTAGCATTTATTGGGAATTATCATATTTTACAATTCATAAAAAATTCTAGTATTTCAGAAAAATCCAAAAAATTCACCCTAACCATTTTTTGACATGTAGAATCCAAAAATGAAGACCATTTTTTCAAAAATAATTTCTAAATAAGATTAATATAATAATTAATTAAAATCATAATTTATTATTAAAACCCAGTTTAAGGACATTTATTTACTTATTCTAAAATAGAGGTACATCATAATTTCACATGAATATTATTTTAATACTATCAGAGGTAAGATTACTATTCATTAGGGTATGTCACTATTCATAAAGGTATGTAACTATTCATAAGTGTAGGTTATTATTCACCAAATTTTATGTTTTCCTTATCAGACTCCAAATAACTTATGGGTCCCAATCGTGCATGTCCAATTTTTTAAATTCCAAACACAGAAGTGAAAACCCTATTCTTAAAGGTAACTTAGCTCTTAGTAGTTCATTATGTTGTTTTTTATTGGATTTTGTGAAAAACTTATGTAAATGGAATTTCCATTTAAAAACATTTGGTCGTTACAGTCTTCCCCCTAATGAAATTTCAACGTCAAAATTTCATTTTACATTCTAAGCCATAAATAGGTGAGGATACATCTCTTTCATTGCCTCCTCTAATTCCCATGTAGCTTCTTAAAACTTTTGGTTCCTCCACAACACTTTGACAAGGTGGGTTTTTTTCTTGCGTATAACCTTATCTCTTCAGTCCAGAATCTTCACTGGCTACTCCTCATAAGCGAGATCATCTTCCAACTACACCACCTCTAATTACATTATATGTGAGGGATCATGTATTTACTTCCTCAAGAGTGATACGTGAAACACATCATGAAATAGAGCAATATTGGGTAGAATTGCAGGACGATAGGCCATGGATCCGATGCGTTCAAGGATCTCAAAGGGGCCAATGTACCTTGGGCTTAGCTTCCCTTTCTTTCCAAACTGCATGAATCTCTTCCATGGAGATATTTGAAGGAAGACTTTATCTCCAACGTCGAACTGCAAGTCCCTTTGACAGTTGTCAGCGTAGCTCCTTTTCCAACTCTGAGAAGCTTGATGTTTTTCTGGATGACATGAACCTTCTCCAACATCTCTTGTAAAAGATCTGGTCCAATTAATTTTCATTCTCCAACTTCATCCCAACAGGTTGGAGTTCTACATCGCTTTCCATACAGAGCTTCATACGAAGCCATCTGAATACTTGAGTGGAAGCTATTGTTGTATGAGAACTCAACCAATGGGAGATGCTGATCCTATCCACCTTTGAATTCTAGAGAGCATGCTCATAGCATATGTCCAGGCGTCTAAATAGTCCTTTCATATTGGACATCAGTTTGGGGATGATGGGCCGTGCTGAAATTTTATTCAGTACTCAAAGCATATTGAAGACTTCCTCCAAAATTTAGATGTGAACCTTGGATCACAATCAAAGGAAATTCAGAGTGGACCACTATGCAGTCTCACCACATCCTTCATATATATTTTTGCAAGTTGTTCAAGCAAGATGTCTTCCTGGATAGTGATAAAATGGGAAGTTATGGCGAGTTTGTCAACCACAACCCATATCACAATATTTCCCTTTGATTTCTTCGAGAGACCCATGACAAAGTCCATAGTGACATTATCCCATTTCCACATGGGTATAGGTAATGGTTGCATTATCCCTTTGGACTTTTGTCACACTACTTTAATATGCTGACATACCAAGAACCATGATATATATTCTGCAATCTCCTTCTTCATGTTATCCCATTAGATGTATTCATGGATATCACGGTACATTTTGGTACTCCCATGATGGATAGAGAATGTTGAGCTATGTGCATTGTCTAATAGCTCTTTCTTTATCCCGTGTGATGAAGGCACACAAAGCCACCTTCAAAACCAAATCACACCATCATCATTGATATGGAACTCTTGCAGCTTCCCTTCCTTTACTACATTCACCCTATTTTGTTACTCCACATAAAACCTTTGGGAATTCATTAATATACTCTTGATTGGATGGTTGCGTAATCATTTGGGTAATGTAGGATGTATCCCCTACCCTTATGATTTCTAAATCCATCCTTTTCATATCCATGAATATAAGGTCTTTCTCAATCTGTAACATGGATAGAGTGGAAGGTTCTTTTCTTCATAGAGCATCATCTACCTTGTTCACCTTTCTAGGATGATAGTGAATAGAACAATCATCATCCTTGATTATCTCTAACCATCTCCTTTGATTCATGTTGATCTCCTTTTGTATGGATATATACATTAGTCTCTTGTGGTCGGTGTATATGTCACACTTCTCACCATAAAGGTAGTGCCGCCATATCTTCAAGGAAAAAATCATGGCTTCCAACTCTAGATCATGTGTTGGGTAGTTCTGCTCAAGGATCTTCAACTTCTATGAAGCATAGGCTATCACATTATCATTTTTCATGAGTACACATCCCAAGACTTTCTTTGAAGCATCGCTTTATATCCCAAAAAGTTCTCCACATTTTGGTAATGTGAGTATAGGTGCAGTGATCAGCCTTCTCTTTAGCTCTTTAAATCTTACCTCACATTCTTCCATCTAGATAAAATTTACCCCCTTCTGTGTCAGCTTGGTCATTGGGTTTGAAAATCCTGAAAAGTTATTCACAAGTCATCGATAATACCCAGATAGACCCAAAAAACTATGGATCTCCGTTATGGAAGTTTTCATGGACCACTCTTCAATTGCCTTCATCTTGGAAGGGTCCATAAATATTCCTTTGCTGGTGATAACATGCCCCAATAATGATACATCTCTAATCCAGAACACACATTTATTGTACATTTCACACAACTTATCCCTTCGCAAAAAATTTAACACAGTATTCAAATGCTCCTCATGTTCCTCCATTCTCTTGGAGTATATCAGAATATCATCGATAAATACTACCACAAATTTGTCAAGGTAATATCTAAATACTCTATTCATTTAATCCATGAAAATTGTGGGGGAATTAGTGAGTCCTAAGGGCATCACTATTAACGTATAGTGTCCATACCTAGTTTGAAAGGAAATCTTGGGAATATCTTCCTTCCTCATCACTAATTGATTATATCCTGACTGAAGTTCCACTGTATAGAAATAACTATCCCATGATGCTGATCAAACAAGTCATCTATCCGTGGTAGGGTATACTTTTTCTTTATCTTGATTTTATTGATCTCACGATAATCAATGAAGAGGCACATTGATCCATTCTTCTTCTTGACAAAGTTGACTAGAGCACCCTAAGGTGAGGAACTCGGGCATATAAAACTCTTCTCCATATTCTCTTGTAAACGATTTTTTAGTTATTCCAGCCCTATGGTGGTCATTTTGTAAGTTTTCTTTGATATAGGTGGAGATCCAGGAATAAGTTCAATTGAGAACTCAACCACTCGGTCAAGAGGAAGACCATACAACTCTTTAGGGAATACATCAGTGTAATCCCTCATGATGGGCATGTCTTCAAGAATGATTCTCTCCTTTGTATGAATCATTTGACCTATAAATGATTGTTCATAAGGAAACAATATCCACACTTGAGATGAAGATTCTAAAGGAGACTCATTTTCCTCCTTACACTTGTAAAGAATCGGAGGATGCTTCGATATGTGAAGATTAATCTCCCTTTCCTGACATTTGATGATGGCCTTGTACAAAGATAGACAATCCATGCACAAGATAGCATCGAAATCCACTAAATGAAGCATGAAGAGATTTGCTGGGATGTTCAGTCCACAAAAGTTAATGGAAGAGGAGTTACAAACCATGGACGCAATGATTTCCCCATTCTCTATTCTCACAAATTACTTTTCCTCCAAATTTTACGGTGGTGTTTGAATAGTTCTACAAAACATGCAAGATATGAAAGAATGCATAGAACCAGAATCAAATAGTTTGTTCTCTATTCTTGAATGAATAACTAGTGTACCTGTCACCAAATCATTTTTCGTCTTCACCTCAACAATTGTGATAGCATAATCCCTTCTTTGTTTTCTTGAAAGTTATTTTTGATTTCCTCCGAAAAACCTCGGCTTAGAGAAATTATTCCAATAATTCCCATGATTCTTAGAGTTGTAACACTACACTGATGACTGAGTGTTGATCTAAACCTTCCTTTCTTCTTCAACATTAGATGGATTTTTCATATCCCTTTGGCAGTTCTTGGCCAGATGTACAAACTTTCCACATTTGAAGAAATTCTTAGTTCCCTTCATGCAATTACCAAGATGCTTCTTCCTACAATTTTTTCAAGGGGAAAAGTTGGGCTTCTTTCCATCATGGTATTTTTTTCATGAACCACCCATGTTGTTCTCCATTTTCCTCTTCTTGTCACTGGGCCAACGGGACTAATGAGAGTCTCGAATATTTATTTTAACCTTGAGGGAACAATAGACAATATCCTCATAACTATTGAAGTATCAAATCTCCAACATTTTCTGTAGACTTAGCTTTATTCCTCTAAAGAAGCGATGCACCTTGCTTTTGGTGTTCATGAAAATGAGAGAGGCATACATTTCTAGCCTTTTAAAGTTTAATTCATATGCCCCAATGGACTCATATTCCTTCTGATTGAGTCTAAGGAACTCTCTTTCGATCTAGAGACAAAGGTTTTAAGGAAAATATTTGTTGAAAAACATCCTCTTGAATTCCTCCCAATCCATGAAATCAATTTCCTCCTAGAACTTTGTATTCTTGGTCAGTGTCCACAATTGATCAGCTTACCCATAAAAATGATAGACTTCTAGTGCAATATTCTCTTCTTCCATGCACTGGAGGACATAGAATATCATTTTAATGGAGTTATTCCACTGTTCCGTGAGGAGGGGATTAGAAGATCCTCTAAGCATGGGAGGCCTTTTCTGCATGAAGGATTATATGAAGACTCTCTCTTTCCTTGGAGGAGGAGGGTATTTCACATGATTCAAGTTATTATTCATAACTTGTACCAGCTGAGTAAGTAGTATCATGATGTTTTGATCACCCACCCTTGTAATATCAGGCATATCATTAGGGAAATATTCATATTTCCTATCACATTGGTTGTTGGAGCATGTTCGTCTATTTCTCCCCATTAACTAAGAAAAAGAATGTATACTTAGAGGTCATGAATACTTAGATATTGAGAAAAAAATGAATCATTGAACATAAAAGGATGAACTTATAAATAATAAGTACATCCTAACTTGTGATTCCTTAGGATTAAATCTAGGTTATCCTCGATCTATTTCTTGACTTTTATTCTTAAGGGATTTTTTTGTCCCTTAATAATGGTTTTTACTAAGCTCATGAATATACCAAAGCATATCCCCCAGGAGTGTCGTTACCAAGAGTTCAGCAAGACCCATTGTCATGTACCAGGATACCCAGATTCAAGCCTGAAACTCCATGTCAGAGTTTTCACTCCTAGGTACATTTGTGCCAGAGTGGCCTCTACCTTCTCGTATCCAAATAGGGATATATTTTCTTGATAAACCACTCACTCTATACATACCAAAATTTTGGGATGTTTTATTATACTTCGTCTCATACATAAGGTTCTCACTATGTTTATTTTTTCCTAATCTCCAAAAATAACTAGACCATCCTCTAATACCAACTATAGTGACTCAAGACTTTTATATATAACATTACATAAATTTAAGAATAATTAGACATCAGAGTACAAGCCAAGGATCGTTAAATCTAGTGTCTTGGAAGACTAGGTACATAAAACATAAAACATGTGGCTAAAAAATTTCTTTATTTAATCTCAATAAAGAGCTCCTAAATATTTTTGAGCCATTACATCTGCACAGGATACCCTAAGGAACACATGAACAAAGGGATGAGCTTAAAATCCCATTAAGGTATTGAACATAAGGATGCATCTTAAGCACATAAGTTAGAAGGCATGACATAATGATAACAAATCATGGAACATATGAAGTAATATCATATAAGAATGGGATCATATGAAAAAGGAATCATATTAATGTGGAACAATCATAATACATTTCTTTAGTATGGGTCCAGGCTAACTGCCACTCCAGTTTCCCATTTTAGTACGGGTCAAGGCTAACCGCCAATCCTGTTTCATATCGCATATCATGAGACTTAACTTTACCCAATGTATTAGAGAAATATCTAGCCATACCCATATAAACATTTTCATGAATATTCTTTCCACATAAATAATCTTTCCACATAAATAATTTTTCCACACCAATAATCATACCTAATAAACCATACATAAACATAAGGTTACCCATGGAAAGAATTAGGTACCACAACCATGACAAAAATCATAACCAATGGGAATATCATGAAATTGTCCATGAAATAAAAGAATTATACATGGAAATTAAATAGTCATATATCATGGTATGTGATGTCAAAAATTAGTGACAACTTGTAAGAAATGCATTCGATAAATTTTATCATTAAAATACTTTGTGTGGTTTCAAGGAAAATACTATAGATATTTTAAAATCAAAAATGGAAAAATCTTTTATATAAAAAAATAAGTGAACCAATAAGGTTTCCATAATAAAAATATTGATTTTATAAAGACAATGGTGGATTAAAATATAAGATAGAGTGCACTTGAAATTGGGTAAGAATTCATGAAGTTCCCTTAAAACACAATTGCTTATCGAGGGGTATCGAGGTGGGAATCACTAAAGAACACATATATAACCAAAATAGAATGATGGATGGGTCTTGGAACATGATTTTGGTGCATAAAAAAGTATGTATATGTTTTACATATAGAGAAAATACAACTTCATTTGGGTAAAAATGATTATAGAGAAACCTGAAGGAGTAAAGGAGGTTCAGGTATAATTCAATACGGATTATTGGCATGGTATCAGGTGTACCTAAAATAGAGTTTTTGTGAGATAATGGGGTTTCTATAACTTATAAATCATGAGGGAGGTATGGGGAAGGTGTGAAATAATGCTCCATTATTAGGGATCACACATAAAATGGAAAAACATAGAGGACAATCTTGAAATAAAAGTAAAATGGGGAGGATCCCTTACCTTAAATTTGTTGGTGTTCTCCACATGTTATTATCAGCCTGGATATAAAAATTAGGTATATTAATTAATAATTCCATAACCCCTTATATATTTAATTGGTTTACTAAAATTATTTATGTTCATTCATAACCATTTTGATTGGATATGAGGTTCAATTTCATTGTTCGGGCTCGTTTGTTTGCTTGATTTTAATGACCAGTTCCCTTAAATTTATGTTTGGATAAACATGTAAGATGAAAGTGGTTGTCCAGAATTGAAGATATATTATATTAGTGATCATCCAGGAGATTACATGGTTTTAAATTTAATTTTGTTACATAGATTTTAGTCAAACTATTATATAAAACCAAAGTGACAATCGGTTTTTTTAATTAGTGGGTTTGATTACAAAGAACCTGTATTTATTTATAACAAAATACCATTTATAAAAAAAGATCACAGAATAAAAACAGAATATATTACTTATATATAATATTGTTAAACCATAACAACAACGGTTTCATGACCATATTTAAATATGATAATAGAACTTGATAATGTCTTGTCCTTGAATGTGCTAAATTAACACATCTCAAACGATGATTTCATACATTTAAAATAAATGGTGGGGAAAAGAGAGAGATAATGAAATATACCATTAGAATAAAAACATTCCAGTACATTTATGTTACTGGAGTTTTCTTACTATTTGGCTGGAGGGAGGTGAGGAAAGAAACAAAAGGAAAAGAACATAAAAGAAAAGAAGGAATTAGAAAGAGGAATTTACCCCTTGAAACATCCTCCTTTGAGAACCTCTTAAGAGGAGAGTTTTTGGTATTTTTAAGAGTATAGGAGATTTTGGATGTGGGGAAGGATCATGGGGAGAGATTTTGTTAGAATATTGGCAAGTCACAAGGCTTTAGACGAGTGAAGAGATGATGTAAGAATGGGTGGTATTTATAGTGGTGTGGTGTAGGGTTTTCATAATTTTTAATCATTAGTTAATTATTTCATCACAAGATAAGTAATAGTAAGTATTACATGACCAAGAATAGTAATTAATGCATGTGACTTTGAACCAATTGGTCTTACATCAGAAGATCATCATCAATTACTCAATTAGTCCATTATTTAGCATTTATTGTGAATTATCATATTTTATAATGCATAAAAAATTCCATTATTTTAGAAAAATCCCAAAACATCACCCTAACTATTTTTCGACTTGTAGAATCATAAAATTAATTCCATTTTTCAGAAATAATTTTTTATATTTTATTAATTTAATATTTAATTAAAATCATAATTTATTATTAAAACCCTGTTTTAAAACATTCATTTACTTATTCTAAAATACAAGTACATCATAATTTCACTTGAATATCATTTTAATACTATAATAGGTAAGGTTACTATTAATTAGGGTATAACACTATTCATAAGGGTATGTTACTATTCATAAGGGTTGGTTACTTTTCACCAAAAATTATGTTTCCCTTATTAGACTCCAAATAACTTACTGGTCACAACCGTGTATGTCATATTTTTGAAATTCCAAACCCAGAAGTGAAAAACCTATGTTTAAAGGTCACTTAGAACATAGTAGTTCATTATGTTGTGTTTTCATTAGACTTTATGATATACTTATAAGAAGGTAATTTCCATTGAACAATGTGGGGTCTTTACACTACAACTTTAGTGTTTATAAAAATTTTAGTAATACTCTTAGTTATGACAGAGTATAATTAAATTTTGTTCATTAATATATCAAACTTTAAATAGAAAGTCACATTTTATAAAATATTTCCCCTTATAGTGAAAATGAATGAATCAATTTTTTGGTGACTTTATAATTTTGAAAGTTGGTGTTTATAAAAAAAATATGCCCACTATAGTGGGCCAGCCCTTTAGCTGGGCTGAGAGAGGTAGCTAACGCTAGGTGGCTGAGCCTAGCCATCAACCTTAGCTTAGGGCTGCCCGAGTGTGGGAATAGTTTCCCCGAAGGGCACATATGAGCATAGGAGCACATGAGTGTGCCACCATGGGTGCGAGGCCATGGTGAGGCAGGGGTAGGCTGAGGCCTGTGGGGGAAGGCGGGAGCTCGTGTCTAAGGCCCCTTGGTGTGTGCTGTGATTTCTGAACATATGCTGGGACTCTTAGGATTATAAAGAGTCTATGAACATCTAGCTGATTCGATGTGGGATGAGAATTTTTACGCAAAATGGGATCTGGGCCATTGTATTGTCTCCCGCGCGATCTGGACCGTCTATCTCAATCCAGTGCTTGGCCATCAGAAACTGCAGAATACATTCACATTTTCATACATTGTCTAATCCAAGGAAGATCTAATCTTAGTCATCCGAGATTCTTAAAATTTCTCATCAAACGAGGGCCATCTGATCTAGTTTCAGATCAAATCCAAGATGTCCATCACTTTAAAATCCTACAGATGCACCCCAACCATTAGATCAGGTCCAGATCAAATTCCGGTCATCCGTTTGATTTTCAATCTTCCTCTCTCACGCGGTCCTCTTCTTCTCCATCTTCTTTGAACCACTAACCCCTACACCCTACTTTTCACTATTATTCTTCTTCGACCATGACCCTGCTACCCCACTCCTTTCACGAGTCTTCCTCAAAGACCATCCACCAATCTTTTAAAATACCAAACTTTCCTCAAATTCTATGCGAGTGTCCTTAGAATATTCTATAAAAGTATAGTATAATGTTGTTTATATAAGCAACCCTTTTCACCCCCAATAATCCCTCAGATTCCTCTTTTACCTCCAGCACCTTTTTTAATAATATTTGTGCTTCTCCTGAGCCCCCTCATCCTCCACTAAATAAGGTAAGGGTTTATTGTATTTTTTCAAATCATCCCTATTTTACTAAGGGTTATATATATACATATATGTATATATATACACACATATATGAATAACTATCTATTTGAAATATAATTGAAATGGTGTCTTGTTTCAAAATTTCCTAAATCCTATGTCTTGTAACAGAATTTATTATCGCCTTGTCTTGTTGTTTGGGAGTATATGAAAATACATGTATATTCATAAAAATATTTAACTCTATGGTTTAGTTAAAACATTCCCTTAAACTAACCGTAATTTTTCTATTTTTGAGTCCATGAGTTTTTATGAAAATAAAAGTGTATTTTAAAGTGGCAAAATTAATTAGGTACTTTATATATATATATATATATATGACTGTTTGTATAAATAGTTTTTGAATATATAAATCCATGTGTGACTATATGGTTTTGGTTCGAAACCCTCAAATACCTGACACTAGGTCCTTTAGATTTTGGGTTATGCAATCTTTTCAACTTGAAGGAATATTGTTTTCCTCATGCAATATATATATATATACATATATATATATACCTTTTATATTCGATTATAAATATGTAAAACCTTATGGTTTTACATAAACACCTTTATGTCCTGATTTAAGATTTCCTAAAACATTGAGTTTCAAAGTTAATGAAGAACTACAAAATGAGAGGATTTATTTTTAGTATAAAAATTTTATATACTTTACATACCTGATTATGTATGTTTATATATATATATATAACCATATGTTTTTAAAATAACCTCCTTGAGGTCCAATTTCAAGTCCTCTAATCTTTATTTTTAAAAGATGGTGTAGGATTTTGTTATATTTTCACCCCCCCCCATACACACTCACACACACACACATATATATTCATATATAGTATACACATTCACATGCAATGGTATAGTTTGTGTGTCTCACCTTATAGAAAAGTAATAAAATCCTTCAACTTTGAACTTCTATGATTGGTGGATGTTTTTAATTAATAAGTAAGTGAAAACTAACTTTGGTGTAAGACCCATTAGTGTACTCAATTATACATGTGTGATAATCATGTTTATAAAAAAAATATGCACGGAAATTTGTACTTTAAATAAGTAAACCATTTAAAATTCACTCTATGGTTTTAAATTCAAGTACCCCTGACAATTTTATGTCACATGGGTTTTAATGGGTTTTTTGGTATTGGTTGTGGTTGAGTTTCTTACCTTCTATTTTTGACATTATGGTGCATTATTCAAATCCATTTTTGTAATAAATGTTTGAGAATCTGTAAATTTTAAACCCTACTGACTGGAAATTTAATTTTTTATTTCAAACAATTTTGATGTAAAGTGAGAAACCTAGTGTCAACCATATAACGATAAAGTAGAGTCATTGAAAAGAAACTTAATTCTACCAGACTCAATATCCCTAAACAAGTTCTAGGAAATAGAGGTTTCCAGAGTGCTCAGTTCATACCTTATCATATCTTCAAATGCAGACGCTAGCTTATCTCATGTCTGTATATACTCATCGATTTTGATCTTCCCCTTGTCGAATCCCTCAACCAAAATCATGTCTTGGTTGTCAATCCATATGTATTTCTCCTCATTCATAACCACTTCCATATACTGTCCCATCATTTTGGATGCTTCCTCTTCAGAAGCATTGAGTAACAGGAATTTTTTTGTCACCTCATCTTTCGAACTCATAAGCAAATCCAATTGTTGTTCACACAGACGGCTTGATTTCGGTTGACACATGGTCTTGCTGACCATCTTCTCATTGTCATTCTTTTTTACTGAACGAGTCTCCAAGGGTGGTGGAAAGGATGAGGAATCCTTATTACCCTTACCTGTTACTCCTACAACTTCTCGGGCTTGTTTCCTCTGTAGATAAACTCTTACTGATTTCACTGGGCTCCTCCACACAGACCCTGTTTGCACAGTCCTGGCCTTCTTGTTCAGTGTTTAGAACATCCATTGCAAGACCATCAAAGATGTTTCTCACATGAATTGAGAATTGGTTCCCTGTAGTGTAACCCCTTCTTTACGGGCTAAATTTTGTTCATCCATAACTAGTGACTGATTTCCCTTGGGAAAGACATCTCTGTCCCGCGAAGCCTCCACAAAAGAGGTATTAACAACATCCTCTTCAACTCGTGAAATTTTGAACATAGCACCATTACTAACCTCTATTTGAAATTCACTCTCAGAAATATCAACCACACCAACTCCTGCCCCACTTCCATTGCTATTGTCTTTTAAATTCCACTGCATGTCAGGACCAGCCAAATCCTGTCTTAATCTGTTAAAACCCGTAGAGAATTTCAGGTTATCCAGAAACTCAACTGGATGTTTCCCCTTAACCGTGTCTGGGCTACTCAATTCTGAAAACTTTCTAACACTATGGACCAAGCCATCTCAAACCTTAGAACTATCAGGTCGTTCCTCCTCCAAAGGCCCCTCTATCCCCCCAGAATCCAGCAGTGACGGCTACAGTGGACCCCTAGAAGATCGAACCCCCTGAGAACTGCCTTCCATACCAGTTGGATGAGCATCTGGCTTTGCGTGAGACCCCCGTCGACAGTACTCCCTCAAGTGTCCCAGAGGCTTGCAGACAGAGCAAAAATCCATCCAGGATTCGCAGACCACACGTTACTTGCATCAGTACTCCTCGCCAACAGTCATCCAGACATATTCAAATGGAACCTTTGATACATCCATTTTGATACACACACGCGGGTTAATAGGATGAAAATGGGAGTCAGTGCGGCTATCCGAACATAGATATCTGCCAATAAGGTTCCCGAGCATCCTAATAATAGCAGGATTTTGAAACAGTAGGGGAAGGTTGGGAAAACTTACCCACGTTTCCATTATAGGGGGATCCCGCTTCATATAACAGTCGAACGACCATCTTAACAGGTAAAATCTATATCCATTGCAGCTAATATGGGACTTGACCATGCTTTGACAAGATTAGCCTCTGAGGAAAAACGAATCTGTATCTGGTGTCTTTCCAGAAGACCCACTGTAGCTCTTTCCAATAAATCCCAAGAATCGAAGATGTACCTATCAAATGAATCCACCTGATGGGAGACGCTGATTAAACCTAGAAACCAAAGAAAACATTAAGAGATATGAAGCATCCATGAACTTCGCAGTCGAGATAGGAAGATTAGGGTATTCATCCAACAAATCTGGGACCTTCGGGCTGAGCGAGATGTGGGGAAATGTTGATGGAATTGTTATTAACATCTAAATTCATGATTCACTTTATATATATGCAAATGTTAAAGTATGAAATTTTACCATATGACCAATTGGATTAAGCACTAAATTGCTCAAGGAGGGATGATACACTTTGAGTAATGTGAAATAAGGAAACAAGAAATATAATTTCTCAAGGTTGTATGGGTGTAACGACCCAATGCTTTTCATTGAAAATTCCCTTATCATACTTATTTCATAAAATCCAACTTAAACACAACATAATGAAATATTAAGTTCTAAGTGAACTTTAAAAATAAGTTTTTCACTTCTGTGTTTCGAATTTCGAAAATCTGACATACACGGTTGTGACCAGTTAGTTATTTGGAGTCAGATAAGGAAAACATAATTTTTGGTGAATAGTAACCTACTGTTATAAATAGTAAAATGACCTTATGAATAGTGATATACCCTAATTAATAGTAACATTAACTTTTATAGTATTAAAATAATATTCAAGTGAAATTATAAAGTAACTGTATTTTAGAATAAGTAAATGAATATTTTAAAACTGAGTTTTAATAATAAATTATGATTTTAATTAAATATTAAATTAATAATATTTAGAAAGTTTTTTATGAAAATGAACTTAATTTTTTGATTCTATATGTTGAAAAATGGTTAGGGTGAATTTTTTGGATTTTTCAAAAATACTGGAATTTTTTATGAATAGTAAAATCCGATAATTCACAATAAATGCTAAATAATGGATTAATTGAGCCATTGACGATGATCTGCTGATGTAATCCCAATTGGTTTGAATTAAAATTTCTTTATTACTGTTCTTGTTCATGTAATACTTACTATTCATTTTATTGTGAAGAAATAATAAACTAATGATTAAAAAATTATGAAAACCCTCCTCCCCTCTACTATAAATACCACCCACTCTTACCTCATCCCTACACTCCCCTCAAGCCTTGTTCCTTGCCAATATTATGCCATAATCTCTCCCCAAGATCCTTGCCCACGTACAAAACCCCTTATCCTCTTCAAAATACCAAAATTGCTCCCCTTAAGAGGTTCTCAAAGGAGGAAGTTTCAAGTGGTAAGTTCCTCTTTCCAAATCATTCTTTTCTTTTATGTTCTTTTCTTTTTGTTTCTTTCCTCACCACCCTTCACCCAAATAGTAAGATAACTCCAGTAACATACATGTACTGGAATTTTTTTATAGGAATGGGATATTTCATTATCTTCTCTCCTTTCCCCACCATTTATCTGAAAGTAATGAAAGCACCGTTTGAGATGTGCAAATTTTGCACATTCAAGGACAACAATTTATCAATTTCTATTATCATATTTAAATATGGTTATGAAACAATTTTTGTTATGGTTGAACCAAATTATATATATGTAATATATCCTATTTTTATTCTTTAATTTTTTTACAAATGGTATTAAGCTATATATCAAAACATGTTCTTTGTAATCAAACCCACCAATTAACAAAAACGGTTGTAACTTTGGTTTTATATAATAGTTCAACATCACTCTATGTAAAAAAATTAAATATAAAACCATGTAATCTCCCAGATTTTCACTAATATAATATAACTTTAATTCTTGACATCCCCTTTCATCTTACATGTTTATCCAAACATAAAGACAAGTGAACCGGTCATTAAAATCAAGTAAACAAACGAGCCCGAACAAAGGAATTGAACCTCATGACCAATCAAAATGGTTATGAGTGAACATAAAATGATTTTACTAAAAAAATTACATATAGACTAGGTTCTGTAATTATTAATTAAAAAATCTAATTTTTTTATTCAGGTATTTAATAACAACTGGAGAACACCAACAGATTTAGGGTAAGGGAACCTCCCCATTTCACTTTTATTTCAAGATTGTCCATTTTTTTATTCCATTTTATGTGATCCCTAATGATGGGGTATTATTTCACACCATCCCCATACTACCCTCATGATTTATATTTTATCATAAATCCCATTCTCTCTCAAAAAATCTCTTTTAGTTACACCCGATACCATGAAAATAATCCACAATGAATTCAACCCGAACCTCCTTTACTCGTTCGAGTTTCTCTATCTTTCATTTTACCCAAATGAAGTTGTCTTTTATTTTTATGTACAACTTATAAATAGTGTTTATATGATCCAAACTCATGTTCCAATATCCATCCATCATTCTCTTTTTAGGATATACATGTTTTTTAGTGATTCCCACCTCGATACCCCTCGATAAGCAATCATGTTTTAAGGGAACATCCTGAATTATTACCCAATTTCAAGGGAACTATATTGTTTGTTTTAAGCCACAATTCTGTTTATAAAATCATTATTTTTATTATGAAAACCTTTTTGGTTCAACTCCGGTTTTATATAAAATATTTTCCCCTTTTCTATTTTAAAAGCTCTATAGTATTTTCCTTAAAACTGCAAAAAATGTTTTAATGCTAAAATTTACCAAATACATTTCTTACAAGTTTTCACTCCTTTTTGACATCAAGTATCATGATATAATCCTATTGAATGTCCATGTATAATTCCATTATTTCATGTACACGTTCATGATATTCCCATTGGTTATGATTTATGTCATGGTTGTGGTACGTAATTCATTCCATGGGTACCCTTATATTTATGTATGGTTGAATATGTATGATTATTTATGTGGAAAGAAAATTTATGTGGTAAGAATATTTATTTGACAAGAATATTCATGAAAATGTTGAGATGGGTTCACCTAGATAGCGCTCCAATGCATTGGGTATAGTTAAGTCTCATGAGATGCGATGTGAAACGGCATTGGCGGTTATCCTTGAACCGTAATAAAATGTGAAATGGGTTTGGCGGTTAGCCTTGAACCATACTAAAGAAATGTCTTATGATTTTTCCATATTTATATGATTCCATGTTTATATGATCCCATTCTTATATGATATGATTTCATATTTTCCATGATTTTTATCATTATATCATTCCTCCTAACTCATGTTCTTAAGATGTATCCTTATGTTTATTCACTTACTAGGATTTTTAGCTCATCCCTTTGTTCATGTGTTCCCCAGGGTCCCCTATGAAGATGTTAGGGCTCAAAGAATTTAGGATCTCTTTATAGAGATTAAATAATGAAATGTTTTTTAACCCCATGTTTAATGTTTTATGTACCTAGTCTTCCAAGGCTCTAGACTTAATGATCCTTGTCTTGTACTCTGATGTATAATTATTCTTAAAATTAGGTAATGTTATAAATAAAAAACATGGGTATCTATAGTTGGTATGATAGGATTGTATTGTTATTTTTGGAGATTAATAATAGATAACCTTAGTGAGAACCTTCAGGATGAGACAAAGTATAATAAAACATCCCTAATTTTTGGTAAGTATAGAGTAAGTGGTTTATCAAGAAAATACATCCATGTCTAGATCAGAGAAGGTAGAGGTGGCTCTGGAACAGATGTACCTAGGAGTGAAAACTCCGACAAGGAGTTTTGGGCTTGACCCGGGGTATCCCGGTACACGACAACGGGGCTTACTGCACTCTTTTGTATGGCACTCCTGAGGGATTGGATTTAGTATATGCATGGGCTTAGTAAAAACCATTATTAAGGAAAAAATCCCATAAGAATATAAGTCATGAAATAGACCGAGGATAACCTAGATTTAAACATAAGGAATCACAAATTGGGATGCACTTATAATTTATAAGTTCATCATTTTATATTTAATGTTTCCTTTTTATGATCAATAGCTAAGTATTCAAGAACTCTAATTATACGTTCCTTTTCTTAGTTAATGGATGGAAACAGAAGGACATGCTCCAACAACCAATGTGATAGGCAATGTGAAGATTGCCCAAATGATATGCCTGATATGATGGGGGCAGGTGATCAAAACTTTATGGCAGTACTTGCTTAGTTGTCTTGAGTTATGAATAATAATTTGAATCATCCAGAATACCCTCCTCCTCCAAGGAGAGAGCATGTTTTCGTAGAATCCTTCATGTGGTAAAGACCTTCCATGTTTAGTGGATCTTCTGATCCCCTCCTTGAAGATCAATGGATTAACTCAATTGAAAAGATATTCTCTGTCCTCCAGTGATCATAAGAAGAGAAGGTTGTACTGGAAGTCTATTGTTTTTATGGGGAAGCTAATAAGTGGTGGACACTGATCAAGAATACAAAGTCCCAAGATGAAATTCATTCCATGGATTGGGAGGAGTTCAAGAGTATGTTTATCAACAAATATTTTCCTTGAACCCTTCATCTCAAGATGGAAAGAGAATTTTTCAAACTCAAGAAGAAGGAAGATGAGTCCATCGGGGCGTATGAAGAAAACATTACAAGGCTTGAAAGGTATGCCTCTGGCTATGTCATGAACATCGAAATCAAGGTGGATTTCTTCTTTAGCGTACTAAATCCGAGTCCACAACAAGCGTTGGTGATTTGAGAATTCGATAGTTATGAGGATATTGTTCATTGTTCCCTCAAGGTTGAAATGGAGATTGGAGAATCTTAGTGGTCTCATGGGCTCATTGACAAGAAGAGGAAAACAGAGAACAACATGGGGGGTTCATCAAAAAAATCCCATGATGGATAGAAGACTGGATTTTCCCCTTGAAAAATTATGGGAAGAACCATCTTGGTAACTCTCTAAAGGGAACAAATAATTGCTTCAAATGTGGAAAGTTTTATCCTCTATCCAAGAACTGTCGAAGGGATATGAAAAATCCTGCTAATTTTGAAGAAGAAAGGAAGGTTCAGATCAACACTCATCCAGCATTGCAGTGTTACCACTGTAAGGAGAATGGGCATTATGTAAACAATTTCCCTATTCCTAGGGTTATCAGAGGCAATCAACAACAACCTCCAAGGAAACAAGGAAGGTATTATGATATCACTACTTCTGAGGTAGAGCCGGATAGTGATGTGGTTACTAGTATGCTAGTTATTCAATCAAGAATAATGAATATACTATTTGATTCTAGTTCTACGCATTCTTTAATATCTTGCAAATTTAGTAGAACTATTCAAACACCACCTCAAAATTTGGAGTAAAAGTTATCTGTGAGAACAACAAATGGGGAAATCTTGCATCCAAGGTTTATAACTCCTCTCCAGTTAACATTTGTGGACTGAACCTCCCAAGAAATATCATCATACTTACTTTAGTGGAGTTCAATGCTATCTTGGGCATGGATTGGCTATCTTTGTACAAGGACAACATCAACTATCAGGAAAGGGAGATTACACTTCACATCTGGAAGCATTCTCCAATTCTTTACAAGTGTAAGGAGGAAAATGATTCTCCTTTAGAATATTCGTCTCAAGTGTGGATATTTTTACCTTATGAGCAATCATTTCTATCTCAAATGATTGAGACAATGGAAAAAAATCATGCTTGAAGACATGCCCATCATGAGGGATTAAACTAATGTATTCCATATAGAGTTTCCTGGTCTTCCTCCTCACTGAGAGGTTGAGTTCTCAATTGAACTTATTCCTATATCTTTGCCTATATCGAATACACCTTACAGAATGGCCACTGTAGAGCTAGATGAAATGAAAATGCAGTTACAAGAGAATATGGAGAAGGGTTTTATATGCCTGAGTGCCTCACCTTGGGGTGTGTCGGTCCTCTTCGTCAATAAGAAGGATGGATCAATGCGCCTCTGCATTGATTATCGTGAGCTTAATAAAATCACAATAAAGAACAAGTATCCCCTACAACGGATAAATGAATTGTTTAATCAGCTTCGTGGGGCCATTTATTTATCTAAGGTGGACCTTCAGTCAAGATACCATCAATTAAAGGTGAGGAAGGAAGATATTCCCAAGACTACCTTTCGAACGAGGTATAGACATGATGAGTTCATAGTGATGCCCTTAGGACTCACTAATGCTCTAGAAATATTCATGGATTTAATGAATAGTGTATTTAGAGATTACATTGACAACTGTGTGGTAGTATTTATTAATGACATTCTGATATACTCTTAGAGAAAGGTGGAATATGAGGAGCATTTGGATATTATGTTAAATACTTTGTGAAGGGAGAAGTTGTATGCAATGTATAGTAATTGTGAGTTCTTGATGGGGGAAGTATCATTCTTGGGGCATGTTATCACTATCAAAGGGATATCTGTGGAACCTTAAAAGATGAAGGAAATTGAAGAGTGGCCTAGGCAAACTTTTGTAATAGAGATCTGTAGCTTTTTGGGTCTAGCTGGGAACTATCGACGATTAGTGAAGAACTTTTCCAGATTGTCAAACACAATGACCAAGCTGACACAGAAGGGGTTAAAGTTTTTCTAGACAGAAGAATGTAAGGTAAGCTTCAAGGAGCTAAAGAAAAGGATTATCACTGCACATGTACTCACATTATCGAAAATTGGAGAATGTTTTGTGATATACAGAGATGCTCTAATGAAATTATTGGTATGTGTACTTAGGCAAAAAAAATTGATAGCATATACCTCATGGTAGTTGAAGATGCACGAGCAGTACTACCCGACACATGATCTAGAGCTCGCAGTCGTGATTTTTTCCTTGAAGATCTAAAGACACAACCTTTATGATTATAAGTGTGGCATATACACCAACAACAAGATCCAAAAGTATATATTCACACAAAAGGATTTCAAAATGTGTCAAAGGATATGGTTAGAGCTAATTAAGGATTAGAATTTCTATATTCACTATCATCTGGGAAAGACGAACAAGGTAGATGATGCTCTAAGAAGAAAAGAACATGTAACTCTATCTATGTTAAGGATTCAGAAAGACCTTATCTTCATGGATATGCAAAGGATGGATTTAGAAATCCTAAGGGCCTGGGATACATCCTATCTTACCCAAATGATTGTGCAGTTATCCATTCAAGGGAATATTAAGGACTCACAAAGTGATGATGTGGAGTTACAAAATAGGGTGAAGTTAGTAAAGGAAGGGAAGCTGCAAGAGTTCCATATCAATAATGATGGTGAGATTTGGTTTGGAACGTGGCTTTGTGTGCCTTCATCACCTGGGATAAAGAAGGAACTATTAGACAATGCACATAGCTCCACATTCTCTATCCATCCTCAGAGTACTAAGATGTACAGTGATCTCTGAGAACACTTCTGGTGGGATAACATGAAGAAGGAGATTTCGGAATATATATCAAGGTACATGGTATGTCATCAAGTTAAACCAGAGAGACAAAAGTCCAAAGGGATGATGCAACCATTGCCTATAACCATGTGGAAATGGGAGAATTTCACAATGGACTTTGTCATGGGTCCCCCAAAGATGTCGAGGGGAAATAATGCAATATGGTTTGTGGATGACTGACTCACCAAGACTTCCCATTTTATCTTTATTCATGAAGACCTCTCACTTGAACAACTTGCAAAAATATATGTGAAGTATGTGGTGAGACTACATGGTGTTCCACTCTCAATTGTCTCTGATCGTGATCAAAGGTTCACATATAAATTTTGGAGGAGTATTCAACATGCTTTGAGTACTGAATTAAATTTCAGCACGACCTATCATCCCTATACGATGTCCAATCTAAATGGACTATTCAGATGCTTTATTATATGCTAAGAGCCTGCTCTCTAGAATTAAAAGGTGGATGGGATCATCATCTCCCATTGGTTGAGTTCTAATACAAAAATAGCTTCCACTTGAGTATTCATATGGCTCAGTATGAATATATTAATGGAAAGTGATGTAGACCTCCAACCTATTGGGATGATGTTGGAGAAAAAAAGTTACATGGACCTGATCTTGTGAAAGAGATGTCGGATAATGAACAAGTTATCTAGAAAAAACATCAAATCTGTTCAGAGTAGGAAAAAGTTCTAAGATGATAATCGTCAAAGGGACTTGGAGTTTGACGTTGGAGATAAATTCTTCCTTCGAATATCACCATGGAAGAGAGTTATGCGGTTTGGATAGAAAGGGAAGCTAAGCCCATGGTACATTGGACTCTTTAAGATCCTTGACTGCATTGGAGTCGTGGCCTATCGGCTTTCACTTCTTTCAAATATGTCTTGATTTCATGATGTGTTTCGATTATCACTCCTAAGGAAGTACATACAAGATCCCTCACATGAATTGAACTAAGAGTTAGTGTAACTGGAAGATGATATTTCATATGAGGAGCAGTCATTGAAGATTCTGGACCGAAGAGATAAGGTTCTACGCAACAAGACAACTCACCTTCTCAAAGTGTTGTGGAGGAACCAAAAGTTTTAAGAAGCTACTTGGGAATCATAGGAGTTAATTAATGAGAAGTACCCTCCCTTATTAATAGCTTAGAATGTAAAATGAAATTTTGACGATAGAATTTCATAAGGTGGGGGGGAAGAATGTAATGACCCAATGATTTTCAATGGAAATTCCTTTCTCATATGTATGTCATAAAATTCAATTAAAACACAACATAATGAACTACTATTTGATAAGTGAATTTTAAACATAGGTTTGTCACTTCTGTATTTAGAATTTTGAAAATCTGACATACACAATTGTGACCATCAAGTTATTTAGAGACCAATAAGAAAAACATAATTTTTTTTGAATTGTAACCTACCCTTATGAATAGTAACATACCCTTATGAAAAGGGATATACACTACTAAATAGTAACCTTAACTATTGTTGTATTAAAATAATAATCATTTGAAATTAGGATGTACCTGTATTTTAGAATAAGTAAACGAATATTTTAAAATTGGGTTTTAATAATAAATTATGATTCAAATTAAATATTAAATTAATCATATTTATAAAATTATTTTTGATAAATGGTCTTTTTTTTATTCTACACATCCAAAAATGGTTAGAGTTAATTTTTGGGATTTTTTTCAAATATTTGAGTTTTTTATGAATACTAAAATCCGATAATTCACAATAAATGCTAAATAATAGATTAATTGAGTCATTGATGATGATTTGATTATTTAATCCCAATTGGTTCGAAGTCCCAAACATTTATTAATCTTATTGGTCATTGAATACATGCTATCTCTTGTATTGTGAAGAAATAATAAACTAATGATTAAAAAATTATGAAAACCCTCTTCCCCTCCACTATAAATACCTCCCATTCTTACCTCTTCTCTTCACTCCTCTCAAGCCTTGTGCCTTTTCAATATTCTGCTCAAATCTCTCCCCAATACCATCCCCCATTTCTAAAATCCCCTATCCTATTGAAAATATCAATACCATTACCCTTAAGAGGTTCTCAAAGGAGGAACTTTCCAGAGGTAAATTCCTCTTTCCAATTCCTGCTTTTCTTTTATGTTCTTTTATTTTTGTTTCTTTCCTCACCTCCCTTCTCCCAAATAGTATGATGAATCCAGTAACATACTTGTACTAGAATTTCTTTTATGAAAATGGGATATTTCATTATCTTCTATCCTATCCCAACCTTTTATTGGAAAGGAATGAAAGCACCATTTGAGATGTGCTAATTTAGCACATTCAGGGACAATGGATTATCAGTTTCTATTATCATCTTTAAATTTGTTCATGAAAACATTTGTGTTATGGTTGAACCGGATTATATATATGAAATATATCCTATTTTGATATTTTAATATTTTTGTACAAATGGTATTAAGTTATAAATCAAAACATGTTCTTTGTAATCAATCCCACTAATTATAAAAAACGGTTGTCACTTTGGTTTTATATAATAGTTCGACTTCACTCTTTGTAACCAAATTAAATTTAAAACCATGTAATCTCCTGGATTTTCACTAATAATATAACTTCAATTCTGGACAACCACTTTCATATTACATGTTTATACAAACATAAATATAAGTGAACCATTCATTAAAATCAAGTAAACGAAAAAATCCAAACAATGAAATTGAACCTCATAACCAATCAAAATAGTTATGAATTGAACTTAAAATGATTATACTAAACCAATTACACATAGAAGGGGTTCTGGAAGTATTAATTAATAAACATAAATTTTTTATTCAAGTATTTAATAACAACTGGAGAACACCAAAAAATTTAAGGTAAGGGATCCTCCCCATTTCAATTTTATTTCAAGATTGTACTCTATGTTTTACCATTTTATGTGTGATGCCTATTATATAAAAACAAAGTGACAACTGTTTTTGTTAATTGGTGGGTTTGATTACAAAGAACATTTTTTAAATTATAACTTAATACCATTTGTACAAAAAGATTACAGAATCCAAATAAGATATATTACATATATATAATCTGGTTCAACCATAATAAAAATGGTTTCATGACCAGATATAATGATGATAATAGAAATTGATGAACAGTTGTCCTTGAATGTGATAAATTAGCACATCTCAAATGGTGCTTTCATTCCTTTCAAAATTAAATTTAGGGAAAAGAGATAAGATAATGAAATATACCATTAGAATAAAAATATTACAGTACATGTATGTTACTGGAGTTATCATACTATTTGGGTGAAGGGAGGTGAGGAAAGAAACAAAAAGAAAATAACATAAAAGAAAAGAAGGAATTGGAAAGAGGAATTCACCTCTTGAAACATCCTCCTTTTAGAGCCAATTAAGGGGGGAGGTTTTGGTATTTTGAAGAGGCTAGGGGATTTTGGACATGGGGGAGGAGCTTTGGGAGAGATTTGGGCTAAATATTGGCAAGGAACAAGGCTTGAGAGGAGTAAATAGAAGAGGTAAGAATGAGTGGTATTTATTGTGGAGGGGAGGAGGGTTTTCATAATTTTTTAATCATTAGTTTATTATTTCTTTACAATAAAAGGAATAATAAGTATTCAATGACCACGAAGTGTAATAAATGAATTTGAATTAGAAAAATTTGGTCTTAAATCAGTAGATAATCACCAATGACTCGATCAATCCATTATTTAGCATTTATTGTGAATTATTTGATTTTACTATTCATCCAAAAATTCCAGTATTTCAGAAAAATACCAAAAATTCAACCTAACCATTTTTCGACGTGTAGAATCAAAAAACGAAGTCCATTTTTTAAAATTATTTTCTAAATATTATTAATTTAATATTTAATTAAAATGATAATTTATTATTAAAACCCAGTTTTAAAACATTCATTTAATTATTCTAAAATATAGGTACATCGTAATTTCAGTAGAGTATTATTTTAATACTATCACAAGAAAGGTTACTATTAATTAGGGTATATCACTATTTATAATGGTATGTTACTATTCATAATGGAAGGTTACTATTCACCAAAAATTACGTTTTCCTTATCGGTTTCCAAATAACATACTGGTCACAACCGTGTATGTCATATTTTCAAAATTCCAAACACAGAAGTGAAAAACCTGTGTTTAAAGGTCACTTGGAACTTATTAGTTCATTATGTTGTGTTTTCAATGGATTTTATGACATTCTTATGAGAAGGGAATTTCCATTTCAAAACAACGGGTCATTAAATTCTTCCCCCCTTTTGAAAATTTTCCCTTGAAATTTCATTTTACATTCTATGCCATAAACAGGTGATGGTACTTCTCCTTTATTGCCTCCTCTGGTTCCCAAGTAGATTCTTAAAACTTTGGTTCCTCCACAACACTTTGACAAGGTGGGTTTTCTTTTTGCGTACAACCTTATCTCTTCGGTCTAGAATCTTTATTGGCTGCTCCACATAAGAGAGATCATCTTCCAGGTGCACCACCTCTGAATTCAGTATATGTGAGGGATCAGGCATGTAATTCCTCTGGTGTTATACGTGAAAAAAAATGAACTTGAGCCATATTCAGTTTAAGTGCAAGACGATGAGCCATGACTCCAATACAGTCAAGGATCTCAAAGGGTCCATTGTACCTTGGTATTAGGTTCTCTTTCTTTCTAAACCACATGCCTCTCTTCCATGGTGATATTTTAAGGAAGACTTTATATCCAATGTAGAAATCCATGTCCCTTCAATGGTTGTCATCTTAGCTCTTTTTTCTACTCGGGGCAGCTTTGATGCTTTTCTGGATGACTTAAACCTTCTCCGACATCTCTTGCACAAGATCGGGTCCAAGTAACATTCATTCTCCAACTTCATCCCAACAGGTAGGATTTCTACATCAATTCCCATACAGAGCTTCATACAGAGCCATCAGAATACTCAAGTGGAAGCTATTGTAGTATGAGAACTCAACCAATGGGAGATGTTGATCCCATCCATCTTTGAATTCTAGAGAGCAGACTCTTATAATATCTTCAAGCATTTGAATAGTTCTTTCAGATTGGCCATCAGTTTAGGGATTAAAAGGCTTGATGAAATTTAATTCATTACTCAAATCATGTTAAAGACTCATCTAGAATTTAGATGTGAACCTTGGATCATGATTAGAGACAATTTAGAGTGGAACACCATACAGTCTCACCACATCCTTCACATATATTTTTGAGAGTTTTTCAAGCAAGAGGTCTTCCCAAATAGTGATAAAATGGGAATTCTTGGTGAGTCATTCAACCACAACCCATATTGCATTATTTCCCCTCGACGTCTTTAGGAGACCCATGAAAAAGTCCATACTGACATTCTCCCATTTCCACATGGGTATAGGCAATGGTTGCATCATCCCTTTGGACTTTTGTCTCTCTGCTTTAACTTACTGACATACCAAGCAGCTTGATATATATTCGGTAATCTCCTTATTTATGTTATCCCACCAGAAGTGTTCTCATAGATCGTGATACATCTTGGTACTCCCATGATGGATAAAGAATATTGAGTTATGTGCATTCTATAATTGATCCTTCTTTATCCTGGGTGATGAAGACACACAAAGCCACGTTCCAAACCAAATCACCCCATCATCGTTGATATGGAACTCTTGCAGGTTCCCTTCCTTTACTCCATTCACCCTCTTTTGTAACTCCACATCATCCCTTTTTGATTCCTTACTATTCTCTTGAATGGATGGTTGCTTCATGATTTGGGTAAGGTAGGATGTATCCCCTACCCTTATGATTTATAAATCCATCCTTTTCATATCCACGAAGATAGGGTCTTTCTCAATCCATAACATGGATAGAGTAGTAGGTTCTTTTTCTGGTTCGAGCATCAGCTACCTTGTTCGCCTTTCCAGGATGATAGTGAATAGAGTAATCATAATCCTTGATTATCTCTAACCATATCCTTTGAAGCATGTTGAGCCCCTTTTGTGTGAATATATACTTTAGGATCTTCTGGTCGGTGTATATTTCACACTTCTCACCATAAAGGTAGTGCCGCTAGACCTTCATGGAAATAATCACAGATGGTCGCTCTAGATCATGTGTTGGATACTTCTGCTCATGGATCTTCAACTTCCATGAGGCATAGGCTATCACATTATCATTTTTCATTAGTACACAACCCAAGAATTTCTTTGAATCATCACTATATATCCCAAAACGTTCTCGACTTTTCGGTAATGTGAGTACAGGTGTAGTGATCAACCATCTCTTTAGCTCTTTGAAGCTTACCTCACATTCTTCTGTCCAGACAAACTTTAACCCATTCCATGTCATCTTGGTCATTGTGTTTTACAATCATGAAATTTTCTTCCCAAATTTTATATAATACCCATCTAGACCCAAAAAGCTACGGATCTCTGTTACGGAAGTAGGCCTAGGCCACCCTTTAATTGCCTTCATCTTGGAAGGGTCTACAGATATCCCTTTTCTGGGGATAAAATGCACCATGAATGATACTTCTCCCATCCAGAACTCACATTTACTGTAATTTTATTATAACTTATCCCCTCTCAAAGTATTTAACATAGTATTGAAATGATGTTCATGTTCCTACTTTCTCTTGGAGTATATCAGAATATCGTCAATAAAGTATACAACAAATTTGTCAAGGTAATATCTAAAGACTCTTTTCCTTAAATCCATGAAAATTCATGGAGCATTAGTGAGTTTGAAGGGAATCACTATGAACTCATAGTGTCCATACCATGTTCGAAAGGCAGTCTTGGGAATATCTTTCTTCCTCACCTTTAATTGATGATATCCTGACCGAAGTTCCACCTTAGAAAAATAACTGGCCCCATAAAGCAGATAGAACAAGTCATATATCTGTGGAAGGGGATACTTGTTCTTTATCGTGATTTTATTGAGATCAAGAGAACAGGCCCACTCTAAGGTGAGGCACTCGGTAGAATAAAAACCTTCTTCATATTCTCCTGTAACTATTTTTTTATTTCTATAGCTATACGGTGGCCATTCTCTAAGGTTTCTATGATATAGGAAAATATCCTAGAATAAGATCAATTGAGAACTCAACCTCTCGGTCAGAAGGAAGACCAAGAAACTCTTCGGGGAATACATTAGTGTAATCCCTCACGATGGGCATGTCTTCAAGCATGATTCTCTATTTTGTCTCAATCATTTGAGCTATAAATGCTTGCTCATAAGGCAAAAATATCAACACTTGAGATGAATATTCTAAAGGATACTCATTTTCCTACTTAAACTTGTAAAGAATCGAAGGATAGTTCATGATGTAAAGAGTAATCTCCCATTCTTGATAGTTGATGTTGGCCTTGTACCAAGATAGCCAATCCATTCCCAAGATAGCGTCGAACTCCACTAAAGTAAGTGTGGGAAGATTTTCTGGGAGGTTCAGTCCACAACCATTAACCAGGGAGGAGTTATAAACCATGGACGCAACGATTGCACCATTATTTTTTCTCAAAAATAACATTTCTTCCAAATTTTGAGGTGGTGTTTGAATAGTTCAAAAAAACATTCAAGAAATGAAACAATGCATAGAAACTGAATCAAATAGTACGTTCCCTATTATTGAATGAATAACTATAATACCTATCACTACATCATTGTCTGGCTCCACCTCAGTTGTAGTGATAGCATAATCCCTTATTTTTTACCTTGGAGGATGTTGTTTATTGCCTCCGACAAACCTCAACTTAGGGAAATTGTTCTCATAATTCCCATGCCCCTTACAGTTGTAACACTACACTGTTGGCTGAGTGTTGATCTGAACCTTCCTTTATTCTTCATCATTAGTGGTATTTTTTATATCCCTTCACCAGTTCATGGCCAGATGAAGAAACTTTCTACATTTGAAGCAATTCATGGTTCCCTTCAGATAGTTACCAAGATTCTTCTTCCCACATTTTTTGCAAGGGGAAAAGTCAGGCATTGTTTTATCATGGGATTTTTTTGATCAACCACCCATGTTGTTCTCTATTTTCCTCTTCTTGTCACTGGTCCCATGAGACCACTGAGAGTCTCCAATCTATATTTCAACCTTAAGGGCACAACATAAAATATACTAATAATTTTCGAAGTCTTGAATTGCCAATGCTTTTCATAGACTCAGCTTTAGTCCACTAAAGTTGTGATCCAGCTTGATTTTGGTGTTCATGACAAAGCCAGAGGCGTACCTTGAAATCCTTGTAAATTTTTCTTCATACGTCCCAATGGACTCATCTTTCTTCTACATGAGTCCGAGGAACTCTGTTTCCATCTTGAGACGAAGGGTTCTAGGAATATATTTTTTGAAAAACATCCTCTTGAATTCCTACAAATACATGGAATCAATTTCCTCTAGGGACTTTGTATTCTTGATCAGTGACCACCACTAATCAACTTCCCCATCAAAATTATGGCATCCCGCCTTTTTAATACACAACTTTTCATTACATTTTACATAAAGAGGATATTTAAAGTCTAGTGTCTTGGAAATCAGGAAAATAATACATAAAAAACATAAAAAATTATCATAAAACACTTTTAAGGCTTCATAATAGGTTCATCCTATGTACATTTACTGCATCTCATATCCTAGAGACTGAAATCAAAGGAAAGGGTGAGCAGAAGGCCCAGTAAGGGTAAATAAGGGAATCAATGTACTTGTGATGTCAATAAGAACATGAATAAAAACACAAATACATGAGAAATGAAAGTTTAGGAATATAATAAAGAAAATAACTTGGATCATAACATGAATATGTGGATACAAAATTTCATTTATACTTTCATGAACATATCACCAAGGTCTATCCCCATGGTGTCATAAAAATTACCAAGGTTATTCACCAAGGTATCTTAAAACTTGTCATCACTAGAGATTAATTATTCCTCCAATGCATTGGAATGCTATCTGGACGCACACTTAATATGTCTTTACATTCATGTGGTAAACATAGATCATAACCAAAAATTTCATAAATAACCCAAATGGAAGCAATGAAATGGGTTTCATGTCAAAATTGTGATGTTTAAAAAGAGCTAAAAAATACGACTGTTATGACATTTATAACCCATGGAAAGGGAGTGAGGGTTATAAGTGTGTCAATTACCGAATAAAATATATCATCTTTATATATTTATGAAAACCCATTTCGACTAAATAAGTCTTTATTCACATAAATAAACAATAGAATTTCTTGAGAGAAAGAGATAGAAATTTTGAGACGAAATTTCTACAGCATAACGGCTATATAACATGGTTTTTAAAAACATTGAAAAGAGAGGGGACTAGGGTCACCCACTCCTAAATAACTCATAATAAAGTATGGGTACATAATAAGATCATGGTATGGATATTTTAATGACATACCACATGAGAAAGTAAACATGAAAGAAAATAGAAGATGCGATTTCTTTTACGAAAAATTCGGTATCCTAACGGCGTCACTTAAAAATTCTGAAAACAAATCGATGAGAGCAGAGAAGGTCTCTCAATAATTCTACATGAAAGGGACAGAAATGAGAAAATATAAGAACATACCCTCAACATAAAGAGATGGAAATTATAAGACACAACATAATGGATGTCATGACTTAAAAGAGGAGGGTGAAAGGATCCCTTACCTCGAAGAGTAAATTCAAAAGATTGAAGATCGGGACCTTGGGAGGCTTGAGGGAACCTTGGGAGGACTCATAGGGAGGTAATGAGACCAGAAATTCATTGGGGTGGATTTGAAAATGAAATGAATGAGGGAATGGCTTGGTATTTATAGAAGAAGTGAAAGGACAAGTCATTAATGGCCAAGAGACACCTCATCAGTGGTATTGGAAAAACCATGGGCTTTCCCTGGGTATTTGCCCATGGTATTGGCCACTTGGGACACCTCATATATTATATTACTATTAATAGGTCTACCAGAATTATTTCATAATTATTACATCCTTAATGATGTCATTAAACACCCGAAACTCAAAACTGTATTTTCACTATTCACCAAAAATTCAACTTTCTCAAAAAAATCCCAAAAATTCACCTTAACCAAATATCGATGCTCTGATTTAAAAAATGAACTCAATTTTATGAAAATAATTTTCTATGTATTTTTAATTTAATTTTTAAATAAAAAAACACTATGCACTTGAAAAAACTAATACTTATCCAATAATTTCTGAAACAGATATTTACATATTTTATTGAATCAAATTACTTAATCGAGGTGACTAAATTATATTAATATTTTATTAAGTAAAGTTACTTAATCCATTTGATCACATTACTAATCATAAGTGGAAAATCACTATTCATAACTTACTATTCATCAAAAATTAAGTTGATCTTATTAGACTCTAAATTTCTTACTGAACATAACCGTAGAAGACAATTTTTTGAAAATCATTATGCATTATTAATTATTTAAGGTTTAAATAAATATTTTAAAATATATTTTTTCTAAAATTCATCAATAATATGCATACTATATTTATCCAAACATTTGAAAATTCACAAACTTTACCATAAGAAGAAATCCCAATTTTTATTTAAATCAAAGGATTACACAAGGCATTATGGTCTCGTTACATAGACCCTTATAACACCAGCATAGGACATAAGAGTAAGGTGTGATGTAGTGATAAAATCTTAGTGCGGCTTGGCCAACATTGCCCGAGTAGTGAATTCTATCAGTTTGAACTTCTCGCAAAGGCGATTCTGTTCCAGCTTCACACGATGAAGTTCAGCTTGGGTTTGGTCTAGAGAAAATCCCAATGGTGCTACCTCCTTCTCGATTTTCATTAGATGGGCTTCGATCAGCCTGAGACTACTTGATGGGGCCATCGAATCTTCATTCTGTATTAACCATAATCAATTGTATTTATAGAAAAAAATTGTAACATTTAGTTTCTAAGGATCATATTGACCAACAGTCATATAACAGTCGAAACCCAATGGTCTCATTTTAATTATACTCATTTTATTAAATTAAATATTTTTTTTAGTATAAAATAAAAATAACCCAGAAAAATTAGGGAACAAAATTATTCAAAATTTAGGGTCATTACAAAAAATATGGACAGCCAGTAGAACCTTATCTTCTTCCAAGCACTAGAGGACAGAGAATATCTTTTCAATGGAGTTAATGCATTATCTTGCGAGGAGGGGATCAGAAGACCCGCTAAACATGGGAGGTCTTTTCCACATGAAGGATTATACAAAAACATGCTCTTTCCTTGGAGGATATGGGTATTCTGCACAATTCAAGTTATTATTCATAACTCGATCCAGCTGAGAAAGTTCAATCATGAATTTTTTACCACTTTCTCCCATCATATCAAGTATATCATTATGGAAATTTTCACATTTCCTATCACATTGGTTGATGGAGTGTGTCCTTCTATTTTCCTCCATTAACTAAGAAAAAGAACGTATAATTAGAGGTCTTTAATACTTAGCTATTGAGAATACAAAGGAAACATTGAATATAAAAGGATGAACTTATAAATAAGAATTACATACTAACTTGTGAATCCTTAGGATTAAATCTACATTATCCTCGATCTATTTATTGACTTATATTACTATGATATTTTCTTTGTCCCTTAATAATTTTTTGTACTGAGCTCATGAATCCACCAAAGCATATCCCCTGGGAGTGTCATAACCAAGAGTGAAAAAAGGCCCGTTGTCAGGTAACAGGATACCATGGGTCAAGCCCGAAACTCCTTGTCAGATTTTTCACTCCAAGGTACATCTGTGCTAGAGCCACCTCTACCTGCTCGTATCTAGAAAGGAATGTATCTTCTTGATAAACCACTTACTCTATACTTACAATATTTTAGGGATGTTTTATTAAAATTCATCTCATCCTTAAGGTTATAACTAAGGTTATATATTAATAATCTCCAAAAATAACTAGTACATCATCTAATGCCAACTATAGAGACCCAAGCCTTTTATATATAACATTACATGATTTTTATCATAATTATACATCAGAGTACAATCCAGGGATCACTATGTCTAGTGTCTTGGAAGAATAGTTACGTAAAAAATAAAACATGGGGCTAAAAAAATTATTTATTTAATCTCTATAAAGATCTTAACTTACATTGATCTCTTACATCTACATTGGGAACCCTGGGGAACACATGAATAAAGGGATGAGCTAAAAATCTCAGTAAGGGAATGAACTTAAGGATACATCTTAAGAACATGAGTTAAGAGGCATGACATAATGATAACAGAGCATGGAACAAATGAAATCATATCATATAAGAATGTGATCATATAAAAATAGAATCATAAAAATGTGGCAGAATCATAAGAAATTTCTTTAGTACGATTCAAGGCTAATTTCCAATCTCGTTTCCAATTTTAGTGCGGGTCAAGGCTAACCACCAATCTCATTTCACATCGCATCTCATGAGACTTAACTTTACCCAATGCATTAGAGTGCAATACGTGCACGCCTGCCTAGAAATCATTTTCTTCATTTTCTGAAGCCGGATTAAGGGGTTGCCGGTACCCGTAAACTTCTCTACATCCAGACGAAAAACACATTTCAAATTTCAAAATCAGGTCACCGCCAGCCGCCTCGATCTTCGAACCCGTATCATCATCACGCACCCACGATCGTATCTAGCCTGTCAACTAATCCCACGACAGCACTGACATACCTCGCATAGTGCACTGCACGTCAATCCAACAGCCCGCACGCAAATCGAACCACTGTCATGTGCCACACATTCACTGGAACACCGACGAGATGCACCGGCTCCCGTCGTCATCATCACCGGCAACCATCATGGTCATCCCTGGAAAACATCACCAAAAAAACAACATGCCTCCAGCGAGAGAACCTAGCCATCTTCATCCATCGACGTCGTCAAACAACAACGGATCTACAACATTTAGACATCATCCAAACACCAGAACGCCGATGAGCTTCACCGACACCCATCATCACGCAATCACCCGCACAAGCGATGAGAAACTACATCACCGCCAGTGGAACCCTTCACCGAATTCAACGATGCAGAAACCCTCATCACTGGTATCAGCGAGGTAGAAACCCTCCGCACAAAAACACCATATCCAGCCACAAAACACACCAAAAAACACAAAAACAAAGAGAACACCCAAGGAACGAAAGAACCCGCCGCAACCAGACAAACCAACCACGTCAACCACAGAGAAATCCCAGCGAACTCACCTGAGAGGAGGCAGAAGAGCCGTCGACACATGAGTGCGGCCCTCAAACGCGAATAAAACCCCACCGGACAACAGACAGTGGTCTAGATCTGATCCATGGGCGCTACGGAGAGTATGTCATCACCAAGACCGGTCTTACACCCGTGGACCAGAACCAGCCACCACTGACGCTCTAGAACATGTCACTGCCAGAGAGAGGACCGCAAAGCTTCACAGTAGTAGCAGAGATCCACCGCCAACCCACCGAGTGCAAGAAAACCCTAGATCCACAGCGGAGGAGCCGGTCGAGGTGAGAGAGCGAAAAACTAGAACGAGAGCCCCTTACCGGCGCATTCCCCACCGATTTCTCCCCAATATGGGCACACCCATATCAACATTTTCAGGAATATTCTTGCAACATAAATAGTGTTTCCACACCAATAATCATACATAATCAACCATACATAAACATAAGGGTACCCATGGAAAGAATTAGGTACCACAACCATGACATAAATCATAACCAATGGGCGTATCATTAAAGTGTACATGAAAGAAAACAATTATACATGTACATTCAATAAGAATATATCATTGCACGTGATGTCAAAAAGGATTGACAACTTTTAAGAAATGTACTTTGGAAATTATAGCATTAAAACATTTTGTGCGGTTTTTAGGAAAATAATAAAGAGATTTTAAAATAGAAAAGGAAACAATATTTTATATAAAACCATAGGTGAACCAAGAATATATTCATAATAAAAATACTGATTTTATGTAGACGACAGTTACTTAAAACGGAAGATATAGTTCACTTGAAATCAGATAAGAATTCGAGAAGTTCCCTTAAAACAGGTTTTCTTATTGGAAAGTTCTAAGGAGGGAATCTTTTAAAATCATATATATCCTCAAAAGAGAGTTATGAAAGGGTCATTATAAAATAATTTTGTAAAACTAAAAAACTTTTATAAGATGCACAAAAACAGATAATATAACTCCATTTTGATATAAATAAAGAGAAGGAAACCTGAAAGAACAAAGGAGGTTCAGGTAGATTTTGTTATGGATTATTGGCATGGTGTCGGGTGCACATAATTGGGCTTGATGAGAGAGAGAAGGGGGTTCTAATAAATTATAAAAAATCAGGTAAGTATGGGGAGGTGTGAAAACATACCACAACATTAGGTATTATATATAAAATGGAATAACATAGAGGACAATCATGATTTAAGAGCAAAATGCAGAGTATCCCTTACATTAAATCTATTGGTGTTCTCCACTTGTTATTAAAGACCTGAATAAAAAAATAAGGTTATTAATTAATAATTAAATAACCCCTTATATAAGTGATTGGTTTAGTATAATCATTTTATGTTCATTCATAACCATTTTCATTGGTTATGAGGTTCAATTTCATTGTGCGGGCTCGTTTGTTTACTTGATTTTAATGACCGGTTCACTTATATTTATGTTTGGATAAACATGTAAGATGAAAGTGGTTGTCCAGAATTGAAGTTATATTACATTAGTGAACATCTATGAGATTACATGGTTTTAAATTTAATTTGGTTACATAGAGTGATGTCAAACTATTATATAAAACCAAAGTGACAACCGTTTTTGTTAATTGGTGGGTTTGATTACAAAGAACATGTTTTGATTTATTAATTAAAACCATTTGTACAAAAATATTATAGAATAAAAATAGGATATATTACATACATATAATCTGGTTAAAGAATAACAACAATTGTTTCATGACCAGATTTAATGATGATAAAAGAAATTGATGAACCATTGTCCTTGAATGTGCTAAATTAGCACATCTCAAATAGTGTTTTCATTCCTTTCAAATAAAAGGAGGGGAAAACAGAGAATATAATGAAATACCCCATTAGAATAAAAAAATTCCAGTACATGTATGTTACTGGAGGTATCTTACTATTTTGGTGAAGTGAGGTGAGGAAAAAACAAAAAGAAAATAACATAAAAGAAAAGAAGGAATTGCAAAGAGGAATTTACCTCTTGAAACTTCCTCCTTTGAGAACCTCTTAAGGGAAAAGGTTTTGGTATTTTCAAGTGGATATGGGATTTTGGACATGGGGGGGATCTTTGAGGGTGATTTGGGCAGAATATTGGCATGGCACAAGGCTTGAGAGGAGTTAAGAGAAGAGGTAATAATGGGTGGTATTTATAGTGCAGGGGAGGAGGGTTTTCAATTTTTTTGATCATTAGATTATTATTTATTTACAAGACAAAGAATAGTAAGTATTCCATGACCAAGAACAGTAATAAATGCATGTGACTTCAAACCAATTGGGCGTATATTAGCAGATCATCATCAATGATTCAATTAATCTATTATTTAGCATTTATTGTGAATTATTAGATTTTAATATTCATAAAAAATTCCAGTATTTTAGAAAATTCCAAAAATACACCCTAACCATTTTTCAACGTGTAGAATCCAAAAAATGAAGGCCATTTTTCAAAAATAATTTTCTAAATATAATTAATTTAATATTTTATTCAAATCAAAATTTATTATTAAAACCCTGTTTTAAAACATTCATTTACTTATTCTAAAATATAGGTACATCATAATTTCAGATGAATATTATTTTTATACTATCATAAATAAGGTTACTATTCAGTAGGATGAATCACTATTCTTAAGGGTATGTTACTATTCATAAGGGTTGGTTACTATTCACCAAAAATTATGTTTTTCTTTTATGTCTCTAAATAACTTACTGGTCACAACCGTGTATGTTAGATTTTCGAAATTCCAAACACAGAAGTTACAAACCTATGTTTAAAGGTCAATTAGCACTTAGTAATTCATTATGTTGTGTTTTAATTGAATTTTATGACACACTTATGAGAATTGAATTTCCATTTAAAAACATCAGGTCGTTACAATGATGTCGAAAAATGGTTAGGGGGATTTTTGGTGATTTTTCAGAAATACTGGAATTTTTATGAATAGTAAAATCAGATACTTCACAATAATTTCTAAATAATGGACTAGTTGAGTCATTGATGATTATCTTCTAATGTAAGCCCAATTGGTTCAAAGTTACATGCATTTATTACTATTCTTGGTCATGGAATACTCACTATTCCTTGTCTTGTAAAGAAATAATAAACTAATGATTATAAAATTATGAAAACCATCCTCCCCTCCACTATAAATACTACCCATTCTTATCTCTTATCTTCACTCCTATAAATCCTTGTTCCTTGCAAATATTGTGCCCAAATCTAGCCTCAATATTCTCTCCCATGTCCAAAAGCTTCCATCCTCTTCAAAATACAAAAACCTCTCACCTTAAGAGGTTCTCGAAGGAGTAAGTCTCAAGAGGTAAATTCCTCTTTCAAATTTTTTCATTTCTTTTAAGTTATCTTCTTTTTTGTTTCTTTCCTCACCTCCCTTCACCCAAATAGTATGATAAATCTAGTAACATACATGTATTGGAATGTTTTCATGCTAATGGGATATTTTATTATCTTCTCTCATTTCCCCACATTTTATTTGAAATAAATGGAAGCACCATTTGAGAGATGCTAATTTAGCCCATTCAAGGACAACGGTTTATCAATTTCCATTATTGTCTTTAATTCTGGTCATGAAAACATTAGTGTAATGGTTGAACCATATTATTATATATTTAAAAGATCATATTTTTGGTTCTTTAATCCTTTTTTACAAATGATATTAAGTTATAAATCAAAACATGTTCTTTGTAACCAAACCCACAGATTAACAAAAAGGGTTATCACTATGGTTATATATATAATAATTTGACTTCACTCTAAGTAATCAAATTAAATTTAAAACCATGTAATCTATTGGATGTTCTATAATAGAATATTTCTTTAATTTTGGAAAACCACTTTCATCGTACATGTAATCCAAACATGAATATAAGCGAACCGGTCATTAAAACCTAGTAAACAGACGAGCCCAGAAAATGAAATTGAACCTTATAACCAATAAAAATGGTTAGCAATGAACATAAAAGGATTATAATAAACCAATTAAATATATAAGGGGTTCTGAAATTATTAATTAAGAAACCTAAATTGTTTATTCAGGTCGTTAATAACATGTGGAGAACACCAATGGATTTAAGGTAAGGGATCCTTCCAATTTCACTTTTTTTCAATATTTTCTTTTATGTTATTCCATTTTATGTGTGATCCATAATGATGGGGTATTATTTCCCACCTTCCCCATACTTCCATCATGATTTATAAATTTTTATAAACCCCATTATCTCTCAAAAAATCCCTTTTAGGTACACCTGATACCATGCCAACAATCTGTAATTAATTCTACCCAAAACTCCTTTACTCTTTCAGGTTTCTCTATCTTTCTTTTTACCTAAATGAATTTGTATTTTAATTTTATGTAAAACTTCAAAATAATTTTTATATGATCTAAATCCATGTTTCAAGATCCATCCCTCATTCTCTTTTGGGGATATACATGTTTTTTAGTGATTCCCACCTCGATACCCCTCGATAAGTAATCATGTTTTAAGGGAACTTCCCGAATTCTTACCCGATTTCAGGTGCACTCTATCCTATGTTTTAAGCCACCATTGTATTTATAAAATAATTATTTTTATTATGAAAATTTTTTTGGTTCAATTCTAGATTTATATAAAATATTTTTCCCTTTTCTATTTTAAAATCTCTCTAGTATTTTCCTTAAAACTGCCCAAAATTTATTAATGTTAAAATTTCCAAAATACATTTATTACATGTTTTCACTACTTTTGAAATCATGTACCATGATATATGACTATTTAATTTACATGTATAATTATTTTCTTTCATGAAAAATTTCGTGATACACCCATTGGTTATGATTTATGTCATGGTTGTGGTACCTAATTATCTCCATGGGTACCCTTATGTTTATGTATGGTTGATTATGTATGATTATTGGTGTGGAAAGATTATTTATGTGGCAAAAATATTCATGAAAATGTTGATATGGGTACACCCAGATAGCGCTCTAATGTATTATGTGAAGTTAAGTCTCGTGAGATGCGATGTGAAGTGGGATCGGCGGTTAGCCTTGACCCGTACTAAAATGGGAAACAGAATGGCAATTATCCTTGACCTATACTAAAGAAATTTCTTATGATTCTACCACTTTTATATGATTCCATGTTTATATGATCTGATGCATATATCATATGATTTCATATGTTCCATGCTTTGTTATCATTATTTCATGTGTCCTAACTCATGTGCTTGAGATGTATCCTTATGTTCATTCCCTTACTGGGATTTTTAGCTCATCCCTTTGTTCATGTGTTCCCCAGGGTACCCTTTGCAGATATAAGGGCTCAAAGGAAGTTAAGAGATCTTTCTAGATATTAAATAGAAAAATGTTTTTTTATCCCCATGTTTTATGTAGCTAGTCTTCCAAGACACTATACTTAACGATCCTTGGCTTGTACTCTAATGTATAATTATACATAAAATCAGGTAATTTTATATATAAAAGGCTTGGGTCGCTATAGTTGGTATCATAGGATTGCCTATTTATTTTTGGATATTGGGAATATATAAACATATTTAGAACCTTAAGGATGATACAATGTATAATAAAACATCCCAAAATTTGGGTAAGTATAGAGAAAGTGGTTTATCAAGGAAATACATCCCTATCTAGATATGAGTAGGTAGAGGTTGCACTGGAACATATGTACCTAGGAGTGAAAACTCCGACAAGGAGTTTTGGTCTTGACCCGGGGTATCCTGGTATACACCAACGGGCCTTGCTACACTCTTCATTATGACACTCCCGGGGGATATGCTTTGGTAGATTCATGAGCTTAGTACAAACCATTATTAAGAGGGGAAAATCCCATAATAATATAATTCAAGAAATAGATCAAGGATAAATTAGATTTAAACCATAGGAATCACAAGTTAGTATGTACTTAATAACTATAAGTTCATCATTTTATGTTCAAAGTTTCTTTTTATGCTCAATAGCTAAGTATTAAATACCTCTAATTATACGTTCTTTTTCATAGTGAATGACGGGAAATAGAAGAACACACTCCAACAACCAATGTGATAGGCAATGTGATGATTTCCCTAATGATATACCTAATATGACGAGAGTGGGTTCTCAAAACATCATGATTTTACTTGCTCAATTGGCTCGAGTTATGAATAATAACTTGAATCATATCGAGTACCCTCCTCCTCCAAGGAAAGAGAAAGTTGTCGTAGAATCCTTCATGTGGAAAAGGCCTCCCATGTTTAATGGATATTTTGATCCACACCTCACAGAACAATGGATTAACTCCATTGAAAATATATTCTTTGTCCTCTAGTTCTCAGAAGAAGAGAAGGTTGTACTGGAAGTCTATCATTTTGATGGGAAGCTGATCAGTGGTGGAAACTGATCAACAATACAAAGTCCCAAGAGGAAATTGATTCCATGGATTGGGAGGAATTCAAGAGGATGTTTTTCAATAAATATTTTCCTTGAACTCTTCGTCTAATGATGGAAAGAGAGTTCCTCAGACTCAAGAAGAAGGAATATGAGTCCATCGGGGTGTAAGAAGAAAACATTACAAGGATTTCAAGGTATGCCTCTAGATTTGTCATGAACACTGAAATAAAGGTGGATCGCTTCATTAGTAGACTAAAGTCGAGTCTTCAAAAAGAGTTAGGGATTCGAGACTTCGACAGTTATGAGGATATTGTCTGTTGTTCCCTCAAGGTTGAAATGGAGATTGGAGACTCTTTGTGGTCTCGTGGGCCCAGTGACAAGAAAAGAAAAATTGAGAACAACATGGTTGGTTCATCAAAAAAATACCATGATGGAAAGAAGCCTAAATTTTCCCCTTGAAAAAATTGTGGGATGAATCATCTTGGTAATTGTCTAAAGGGAACCAAGAATTACTTCAAATTTGGATAGTTTGTTCATCTGGCCAAGAACTACCAAAGGGGTATGAAAAATCCTGCTAATGTAGAAGAATAAAGGAAGGGTTATATCAACACTCAGCCAGCAGTGCAGTGTTAAAACTGTAAGGATCATGGGCATTATTCAAATAATTTCCATAAACTGAGGGTCGTCGGAGGCAATCAACAACAACATCCAAGGCAACAAGGAAGGTCTTATGCTATCACTACTATTGAGGTGGATCCGGACAACGATGTGGTGACTAGTATGCTAGTTATTCATTCATGAATAGTGAACATACTATTTGATTTTGGTTTAATGCATTCTTTCATATCTGGAATGTTTAGTAGAACTATTCAAAAACCACCTCAAAATTTGGAGAAAATGTTATATGTGAGAACAATGAATGGGGAAATCGTTGCGTCCATGGTTTATAACTCCTCCTCAGTTAACGTTTTTGGACTGAACCTCCCAGAAAATCTAGTCATACTTCCTTTAGAGGAGTTTAATTCTATCTTTGGCATGGATTGGCTATCTTTGTACAAGGCCAACATCAACTGTCGGGAAAGGGAGAAAACTCTTCACATCTCAAATAATCCTCTGATTATTTACAAGTGTAAGGATAAAAATGATACTTCTTTAGAATCTTCGTCTCAAGTGTGGATATTATTGCCTTATAGGAAAGCATTTATATCTCAAATGATTGAGAGAAAGGAGATAATCATGCCTGAAGACTTGCCCATTGTGAGGGATTACACTGATGTATTCCCTGAAGAGTAGCATGGTCTCCCTCCAGACTGAGAGGTTGAGTTCTCAATTGAACTTATTCCTAGATCTTTGCCTATATCAAAGACCCCTTATAGAATGACCACCATAGAGCTGGAAGAACTAAAAAAGAAGTTACAGGAGAATATGGAGAAGGGTTTTATATGCCCGAGTGCCTCACCTTGGGGTGCGTCAGTCCTCTTCATCAAGAAGAAGGATGGATCAATTCACCTCTTCATTGATTATTGTGGGCTCAATAAAATCACAATTAAGAACAAGTATACCATACCACGGATAGATGACTTGTTCAATCAGCTTCATGGAGCCAGTTATTTATTTAAGCTGGACCTTCGATCAGGATATCATAAATTAATGGTGAGGAGGGATGATATTTCAAATATAGCATTTAGAACAAGATATGGACACTATGAGTTCATAGTGATGCCCTTTGGACTCACTAATGCTCCAATAATTTTCATGGATTTAATGAATAGAGTATTTAGATATTACTTTGAAAATTTTTTGTTAGTCCTTATTGATGATATTATGATATACTCCATGAGAAAGGAGGATCATGAGGATCATTTGAATACTGTGTTAAATAATTTTTGAAGGGAGAATTTGTATGCAAAGTACAGTAAATGTGAGTTCTGGATGGGGGAAGTATCATTCTTCATGCATATTATCACCAGTAAAGGGATATATATGGACCCTTCCATGATGAAGGCGATTGAAGAGTGGCCCAGGGAAACTTCCATTATGGAGATCCGTAGATTTTTGGGTCTAGCTAGGTATTATCAACAATTCATGAAGAACTTTTCACGATTGTCAAAACCAATGACCAAGCTGACACGGATGGGGGTAAAGTTTTTCTGGATGGAAGAATGTCAGGTAAGCTTCAAGGAGATAAAGAGAAGGCTGATCACTGCACCTATACTCACACTACTAAAAAGTGGAGAACTTTTTGTGATATACAACGATTATTCAAAGAAAGGCTTGTGTTGTGTACTCGTGAAAAATGATAATGTGATAGCATATGCCTCACGGAAGTTGAAGATCCATGAGTAGAAGTACCTGACGCAAGATCTAGGGATTATAACCATGATTTTTGCCTTGATGATCTGGTGCCACTACCTTTATGGTGAGAAGTGTGAAATATACACTGACCAAAAGAGACTAAAGTATATATTCACACAAAAGGATCTCAACATGCGTCAAAGGTGATGGTTAGAGCTAATAAAGGATTTCAATTTCTCTATTCACTATCATCCTGGAAAGGTGAAAAAGGTAATTGATGCTCTAAGTAGAAAAGAACCCACTACTCTATCCAACTTATAGATTGAGAAAGACCCTATATTCTTGGATATAAAAATGATGGATTTAGAAATCATAAGGGTAGGGGATACATCCTACCATACCCAAATTATTGCACAACCATCCATTCAAGTGAAGATTAAGGTAGCACAAAGGGATTATGTGGAGTTACAAAATAAGGTGAATGATGTAAAGGAAGGTAAGCTTCAAGAGTTCCATATCAACGATGATTGTCTGATTTGGTTTGGAATGCAGCTTTTTGTGCCTTCATCACCCAGGATAAAGAATGAGCTATTAGACAATGCACATAGCTCAACATTCTCTATCCATACTTGGAGTACCAAGTTGTACCACGATATCCGAGAACACTTATGATGGGATAACATGAAGAAGAAGATTTCATAATATATATCATGGTTCTTGGTATGTTAGCAAGTTAAAGAAGGGCGACAAAAGTACAAAGGGATGATGCAACCATTGCCTATACCCATGTGAAAATGGGAGAATGTCACTATGAACTTTGTCACGGGTCTCTTAAAGACATTGAGGGGAAATAATGTGATATGGGTTGTGGTTAACCAACTCACCAAGACATTCTATTTTATCTCTATTCTAGATGACCTCTCACTTGAACAACTTGAAAAAATATATGTGAAGGATGTGGTGAGACTACATGGTGTTCCTCTCTCAATTGTTTATTATTGTGATCCAAGGTTCACATCTAAATTCTGGAGGAGTCTTCAACATGTTTTGAGTACTGAATTAAATTTCAGAATGGCCTATCATCCCCAAACTGATGGCCATTCTAAAAGGACTATTTAGACGCTTGAAGATATGCTAAGCGCCTACTCTCTATAATTCAAATGTTGATGTGATCAACATCTTAGATTGGTTGAGTTCTCATACATCAATAGCTTCCACTCGAGTATTCAGATGTCTCTGTATGAAGCTATGTATGGAATGTGATGTATAACTCCAACCTATTAGGATGAATTTGGAGAATGAATGTTACTTGGAACCGATCTTGTGCAAGAAATGTCGGAGAAGGATCAAGCCATCCAGAAAAAACATCAAAGCTGCTCAGAGTCAGCAAATGAGTTATGCTGACAACCATCAAAGGGACTTGGAGTTCGACGTTGGAGATAAATTCTTCCTTCAAATATTACCATGGAAGAGAGTCATGTGGTTTGGAAAGAAAGGGAATCAAAGCCCAAGGTACATTGGCCCCTTTGAGATCCTTGAACACATTGGAGTTGTGGCCTATCAGCTTGCACTTCCACCGAATATGGATCGAGTTCATGATGTGTTTCACGTATCACTCCTAAGAAAGTACATACCTGATCTCTCACATATATAGAACTCATATGTGGTGCAGCTGTAGGATGATCTCTCTTATGAAGAGCAGCTAGTGAAGATTCTAGACCGAAGAGACAAGGTTCTACTCAACAAGACAGCCCACCTTGTTAAAGTGTTGTGGAGGAAAAAAAAGTTTGAAGACGCTACTTGGGAACCATAGGAGGCAATGAAGGAGAAGTACCCTTACCTATTTATGTCTTACAATGTAAAACAAAATTTCGTGTGCGAAATTTCATAAAGGGGGTAGAATGTAACGACCCAATGTTTTTCAATAAAAATTACATTTTCATAAGTATGCCATAAAATCTAATGAAAACACAACATAATAGAATAATAAGTTCTAAGTGACCTTTAAATATAGTTTTTTTACTTATTTGTTTGGAATTTTAAAAATCTGACATACACGGCTGTGACCAGTAAGTTATTTGGAGACTGCTAAGAAAAACTTAATTTTTGGTGAATAGCAGCCTACCCTTATGAATAGTAGCATACCCTAATGAATAGTGATATACCCTAATGAATAGTAACTTTACCTATGATAGTATTATAATAATATTCAAGTGAAATTATGATGTACCTATATTTGAGAATAAGTAAATGAATGTTTTAAAACTGGGTTTTAATAATAAATTATGATTTAAATTAAATATTAAATTAGTCATATTTAGAAAATTATTTTGGAAAAATGTACTTCATTTTTGGATTCCTCACATCAAAAAAATGTTAGGGTGAATTTTTGGGATTTTTCCAAAATACTGGAATTTTTGATGAATAGTAAAATCCAATAATTCACAATAAATGCTAAATAATGCATTAATTGAGTCATTGATGATGATATGCTTATGTAATCCCAATTGGTTTAAAGTCACATGCATTTATTACTATTCGTGGTCATGTAATACTCACTATTACATGTCTTGTAAAGAAGTAATAAGCTAATGATTAAAAAATTATGAAAACCCTCCTCGCCTCCACTATAAAAACCACAAATTCTTACTTCTTCTCTTCACTCCTCTCAATCCTTGTTCCTTGCCAATATTCTACCTGAATCTCTCCCCAAGATCCTACCCCACGTCCAAAATCTCCCAGCCTCTTCAAAATACCAAAACCTCTCCCCTTAAAAGGTTCTCAAAGGAGGAAGTATCAAGAGGTAAATTCCTCTTTCCAATTCCTTCGTTTTTTAAGTTCTTTTCTTTTTGTTTCTTTCCTCACCTCCCTTCACCAAAATAGTATGATAACTCCAGTAACATACATGTACTATATTGTTTTTATTATAATGGTATATTTCATTATCTTTTCTCCTTTTACCACCTTTTATTTGAAATAAATGAAAGCACTGTTTGAGATGTGCTAATTTAGCCCATTCAAGGATAACAGTTTATCAATTTCTATTATTATCTTTAATTATGGTCATGAAACCATTTGTGTTATGGTTGAACCATATTATTATATATTTAATATATCCTATTTTTGGTTCTATGATCATTTTGTACAAATGGTATTAAGTTATAAAGCAAAACATGTTCTTTGTAATCATACCCACCGATTTACAAAAACGGTTATCACTAAGGTTATATATATAATAATTCAACATCACTCTACGTAACCAAATTAAATTTAAAACCATGTAATCTATTGAATGTTCACTAATATAATATTAATTCAATTATGGACAACCAATTTCATTGTACATGTAATCCAAACATGAATATTAGCGAACCAGTCATTAAAACCAAGTAAACAAATGAGCCCGAACAATGAAATTGAGTCTCATAACCAATCAAAATGGTAATTAATGAATATAAAATAATTTTTCTAAACCAATTACATATATAAGGGGTTATATAATTATTAATTAATAAACCAAATTTTTTTATTCAGTTCTTTAATAACAAGTGGACAACACCAGTGGATTTAAGGTAAGGGATCCTCCCCATTTCCCTTTTTTCAAGATTGTCCTATATGTTTTTCCATTTTATGTCTGATCCCTAATGATGGGGTATTATTTCACACCATCCCCATATTTCCCTCACGATTTATAAGTTATTATAAACCCCATTCTCTCTCAAAAATACCTATTAGGTACCCCTAATACCATGCCAATAATCCATAATGAATTCTACTCGAACCTCCTTTACTCATTCAGGTTTCTCTATCTTTATATTTACCCAAATGAAGTTGTATTTCATTATTTTTTCAACTTCTACATAATTTTTATATTCCCAAAAATCATGATCCAATATCCATCACTCATTATCTTTTGGGGATATACATGTTTTTAGTGATTCCCACCCCGATACCCCCGATAAGAAATCAGGTTTTATGGGAACTTCCCGAATTCTTACCAGATTTCAAGTACACTCTATCTTCTGTTTTAAGTCACCATTATCTTTATAAAACCGGTATTTGTATTATGAAAACCTTCTTGGTTCACTTCTGGGTTTATATAAAATATTGTTCCCTTTTCTATTTTAAAATCTCAATAGTATTCTCCTTCAAAAATATTAATTTTGCTTGGGGACGTTAACAATACTTTGCAGTCCATGGATAAAATCCAAAACATAAGGCCATAAGTCTTCTCTTAGACATACAGGTTCACTGCCCGTAATGTCTCTTAATTCCCTAATGAATGATTTTTTAAAATATTTTCTCATTGACCTATCGTTCTCATCTCAGTCCCAATACATTTTCAAAATACCCGCATAGTATTAATTCACTCTAATGGGTGTCACTGACATTTTCACAACATTTTCTAAAACCATTTTGAGAGAATACCATGATTTGAAACCTTTTATGAACTATAAATATAGTTCACATGAATTAAATGTGTGCATGATAAAAAATAATAATAATGTCATGTATGAGTAGATGGTGGCCAGAACTATACATGCATTAAATGGCAGATGATGTGGATTTAGGTATTCACATGAGATGATAACTCATTCCATAATTTCAAATAAAATGATAAGTTTTGTCCCATGAAATTTAAGCTACCAAGGTGTCCTTAGGAATTGTAAACAACATCAATAATCATTAGTTAAGGGATTATAAAATGCCATAGTTTTTAGACAAATGAGAATAAATAACCAAACCAAGGTTTCCAGTACCTAAGTGAATATATACATATATAAACATATATTTATATAAAATTTTATATATTTGTATATAACCAACTTTGAAAATCATAATGGTTTCAAACAAACATAATTTTATAAAAATATATGATTAGAATCCATATCAAGATTATATATATGAGTATTAAAAATATTGGGCAATACATGTGTATATATACGTATTTATATACACTCATGTAACTCTTGTTTAAAAAAATCCTTACTTGATCACCAAAATCATACCTTTTCATATAAAATATTTTTATGGAAAGATCATTTAAAACAAGAAGATTAATTATATATGTAATACTGATTAGGAAAATATGGGTTTACTTATATATATAAATATAACAATTTATATATTTATATATTCATGAAATCAAATAAAATTCCCTTAAAAAACTAAATTTGCAACAAAAACTTACCTTACAAAAAAAGTACCCTTACCTGTTTATGGCTTAGAATGTAAAATGAAATTTCGAGGGTAAAATTTCGTAAGGGGGGAAGAATATAATGACCTAAGGTTTTTCAATGGAAATTCCCTTCTCATAAGTATGTCATAAAATCCAATGAAAACACAACATAATGAACTACTAAGTTCTAAGTTACCTTTAAACATAGGTTTCTCACTTCTGTGTTTGGAATTTTGAAAATCTGACATAAACAGTTTAGACTAGTATGTTATTTGGAGACCGATAAGAAAAACGTAATTTTGGGTGAATAGTAGTCTACCCTTATGAATAGTATCATACCCTTATGAAAAATGATATACCCTAATGAATATTAACCTTACCTATGATAGTATTAAAATAATATTCAAGTGAAATTATGATCTACTAGTATTTTAGAATAAATAAATGAATGTTTTTAAACTGGGTTTTAATAATAAATTATGATTTGAATTAAAAATTAAATTACTCATATTTAGAAATTTTTTTTTGAAAAATGGAATTTATTTTTGGATTCTACATGTCAAAAAATGGTTAGTGTGAATTTTTGGGATTTTTATGAAATATTGGATGTTTTATGAATAGTAAAAGCCGATAATTCACAACAAATGCTAAATAATGGATTAATTGAGTCATTGATGATGATCTGATGATGTAATCCCAATTTTTCTACGTCACATGAATTTATTAATATTATTGGTAATGAAATACTCACTATTCCTTATCTTGTGAATAAATAATAAACTAATGATTAAAAAAATTTGAAAACCCCCCTCCCCTCCACTATAATACCACCCATTATTACCTCTTCTCTTCACTCCTATCAAGCCTTGTTCCTTGCTAATATTTTCCCCAAATATCTCCCCAAGCTCCTCCCCCATGCCCAAAATCCCCATATCCCCATAAAAATATCAAAAACTCTCCTCTTAAGAGGTTCTCAAAGGAGTATGTTTCCAGAGGTAAATTCCTCTTTCCAATTACTTCTTTTCTTTTATGTTCTTTTCTTTTTTGTATATTTCTTCACCTTCCTTCGCCCAAATAGTATGATAACTCCAGTAACATACATGTTCTATATAGTTTTTATGCTAATGATATATTTCATTATCTTCTCTCCTTACCCCATAAATTATTTGAAAGGAATGAAAGCACTGTTTGAGATGTAATAGCGACCCAAGCCTTTTATATATAACATTACATGATTTTAAGAATAATTATACATTATAGTACAATCCAAGGATCTTTAACTCTAGTTTCTTGGAATAATAGCTAAATAAAACATAAAACATGAGAATAAAACATTTCTTTATTTAATATTCATAAAGAGATAATAACTTCCTTTGATCCCTTACATCTATATAGGGTACCCTAGGGAACACATAAACAAAGGGATGGGCTAAAAAGCCCAGTAAGGGAATGAACATAAGGATACATCTTAAGCACATGAGTATCGAGGAATGACATAATGATAAAAAAGAATGGAACTAATGAAATCATATCATATAAGCATGGGATCATATGAACATGGAATCATATAAATGTGGCAGAATCATAAGACATTTCTTTAATATGGTTCAAGGCTAACCGCCAATCCCATTTCAGATTTTAGTACGGGTCAAGGCTAATTGCCAATCCCATTTCACATCACATCTCATGAGACTTAACTTTAACCAATTAATTGGAGCTCTATATGGGAAAACCCATCTCAATAATTTCAGGAATATTCTTTCAACATAAATAGTATTTCCACACCAATAATCATACATAATCAACCATACATAAACATAAGGGTACCCATGGAAATAATTAGGTGCCACAACCATGTCATAAATCATAAAAAATGGGAATATCATGAAAGTGTCCATACAATAAATGAATTATACATGGAAATTCAATAAGAATATATCATGGTACATGATTTTAAAAATGAGTGACAACTTGTAAGAAATGTATTTGGGAAATTTTAGCATTAAAACATTTTATGCGGTTTTAAGGAAAATACTATAGAGATTTTAAAATAGAAAAGGGAAAAATCTTTTATATAAAACCAAAATTGAACCAAGATGGTTTTCATAATAAAAATAATTACTTTATAAATACAATGGTGGCTTAAAACATAGTATGGATTTCACTTGAAATCGAGTAAGAATTCAGGAAGTTCCTTTAAAACATGATTTCCTATAAGGGGTATCATGATGAGAATCACTAAAAAACATGTATATCCCCAAAATAGAATGAGGGATGGATATTGGAACATTATTTTCGAAAATATAAACAGTATTTATAGTTTGTACATAAAAAAGAAAAGACAGCTTTATTTGTGTAAAAAGAAAGATAGAGAAACCTGAAGGAGTAATGGAGATTCATGTAGAATTCATTACAGATTATTGGCATGGTATCAGGTATATCTAAAAGGTATTTGTTGAGATAATATGGGTTTTCTAATAACTTATAAATCATTAGGGAAGTATGGGGTAGGTGTGAAATAATTCCTTATCATTAGGGATCACATTTAAAATGTAATAATATAGAGGACTATCTTGAAATAAAAGTGAAATGAGAAGGTTCCCTTACCTTAAATTATTTGGTGTTCTCCACATGTTATTAAAGAACTGAATAAAAAAATTAGGTTTATTAATTAATAATTACATAACCACATAAATATGTAATTTTTTTATTATAATCATTTTATTTTCATTAATAACCATTTTAATTGGTTATGGTGATCAATTTCATTGTTCAGGCTCGTTTGTTTACTTGATTTTAATGACCAGTTCACATATATTTATGTTTGGATAAACATGTAAGATGAAAGTGGTTGTCCATAATTGAAGTTATTTTATATTAGTGAACATCCATATGATTACATGGTTTTAAATTTAATTTGGTTACATAGAGTGAAGTCGAACTATTATATAAAACCAAAGCGACAACAGTTTTTGTTAATTGGTGGGTTTGATTAAAAGGAACATGTTTTGAATTATAACCTAATACAATTTTCACAAAGATATTAAAAAATAGAAATAGGATATATTACATATATATAATCTGGTTCAATCACAACAAAATTGTTTCCTTGACTAGATTTGAAGATGATAATAGAAATTGATAAACTGTTGTCCTTGAATGTCCTAAATTGGCACATCTCAAACGGTGCTTTCATTCCATTCGAATAAAAGGTGGGGAAAAAATAGAAGATGATGAAATATCCCATTAGAATAAAAACATTATATTAAATGTATGTTACTGGTGTTATCATACTATTTGGGTGAAGGGTGGTGAGGAACGAAACAAAAAGAAAATAATATAAAAGAAAAGAATGAATTAGAAAGATAAAATTACCTCTGGAAACTTCCTCCTTGGAGAACCTCTTATGGGGAGATGTTTTGGTATTTTGAATAGTCTAGGGGATTTTGGAAATGGGGGAGGATCTTGAGGATATATTTTGGAATAATATTGGCAAGGCACAAGGATTTAGAGGAGTGAAGAGAAGAGGTAAGAATGGCTGGTATTTATAGTGGTGGGGAGGAGGGTTTTCATAATATTTTAATCATTAGTTTATTATTTCTTCACAAGAAAAGAAATAGTCAGTATTAAATGACCAAGAAAAGTAATAAATACATGTGACTTCAAAATAATTGGGCTTACACCAGCATATCAACATCAATTACTCAATTAATCCGTTATTTAGCATTTATTGTGAATTATCATATTTTACTATCCATAAAAAATTCCTGTATTTTAGAAAAATCCCAAAAATTCACCCTTACAATTTTTCGACGTCTAGAATCCAAAAATGAAGTCAATTTTTGAAAAAAAAATTCTAAATATGACTAATTTAATATTTAATTAAAACCATAATTTATTATTAAAACCAAGTTTTAAAACAATCATTTACTTATTGAAAAATATAGGTACATCATAATTTCACATGAATATTAATTTAATACTATCATAGGTAAGATTAATGTAACACCCTGATATTTTATGAGAAGTATATTTTTTATGTCTTATTTTATACGCAACGTCAAAGGAATCTTTCATTACACACAACACTAGCTTGTCTTGCGTTATACGCAAGAGCAACCTTCCTCGATAGCATGGGTTGTATGCAATATAGAGTTTCACTAAACAACGATATGTTGTTAAAAATATTATATAAACTAGCCGTTATGAATAGTAATACCCACTTTTTCAAATTTTATAAATTTTATCTTTCAAAATGGACATCATTTTTGGATTTGGAATATCGAAATTAGCCTAGGGTGAAATTTTGGTATTTTTCTGAAAACTTTCAATTTTTGATGAATAGTGAAAACACTGGGTTACTATTTAAAATCCAAATTTTTATTTTAATAATTACTTATTTTATTTAAATTTATTTTAGGTAAAAATTGATACATAATACCTATATAAGTTCAATGTATTTCATTGGAGTCATTTTATAATAATTTTATTTATATATAAATTTTATTGAACTTTTCACCGTCTTTTACACACCTCCTAGGAGAATTTGCAAATGTACATAAAACGAAATTTTACCACTTCTATGAGTTTAATTTCAAAAATCCGAGAGACACGGTTAATATCAAGGAGTAAAATGTGGTTCAATAAGATAAAAATAATTTTTGGTGAATAGTAACATTTTAATTTTATTTACCACGGTTAAAAGTAAATAGGGTAATTAAGGGTAAAAATGATATTATTATTACCATAATACATGTCCTAATTCTATTGGATACATTTAATTCGACCAATAACAACCATAGGAATAAAATATCACCCTTTAGGTCCACTGTGATTAGATTAGGACACTTATTATTATTTTATTTAAAGAAGAGTTAAAAGAGTTAAAATAAAATTTTAATAACTAAAACATATTTAATATAGGGTTATACAAAAGATAAATTCGAAAATAAATATTCATTATAAATATAAAAATATTTCTTACATAATGGTATTTTATTTATAATTTTTATACGTTAAATAATTTAATTTATTTATGACACAGTGATGATGCAGTAATTACCTTATTAATGAAAGATTAACATAATTGATGTTATAAATACCAAAATAAATGTAATTTTTACTTTTTATGAATTCCACTAATTTTATAGGTTCATATGACATGTTATTATTGATTTAATTAACTTTTTTTGAACTAATCATACTTTTATAAGTTTCACAAAAATCAATTACCAAAAAGTTTTAAAATTGACATAAAATAGTTTTTAAAACAACTATTATATTATTAATTGTTATTCTATTCCTAAAAATATAAGTTTCTTCAAAATGACTTAGATAAGGTTATATATATTAATAATGAACCACTTGGGGTTCGTTCGGCTTGTTATAGTAAGTTTATTAATCATATAGTGTAAGAAAACAAGAAGACAAGGTAAAAGTTAAATTATTTAAGTTAGAGTTAAATCTAAATGATAAGGTTAAAATAATAACCTAAACCTATATAAAACCTATTGTTTGATAGGATTTTGACCCATCCCCACCTTAGCTTCCAAATAAATTGAATTGGAGCTATTATAAACCAAATATGACTTTATTATAAAATAATATTTTAATTTTTTCCTAAGGTTGCCCTCTCCTCCCTTATAAAAGGGAACCTCCTCCCTCTTCCCTTTACACAACTTTGAGCATTCAAAATCGGCCAACCCCTTCCCATTTCCCTTATCAACTTCCCTAGAAACATACTATAGGTCATGGTCTTCTTCAAAGACCAATTTTAGTATCCTATGAGGAGGTTTCAAAGAGGCGTGTTGAAGAAGAGGTAATATCCTTTACCGATTCTTTCAAATTCATTTCTTCTTCTAAATCCTATTATTTTTGTTATTTCATAATAAATTAATAACATAAGAATCACTAATGTACTGATATGTTATTATAACTATGAAACAACCTTATTTCATCCTTGATCCATCCTACGGAAAACGAAATCACCGCGCGTGTGTACGTACGGAATACTGTCTCCATGCAGTGGTGTAATCTGTTTTCCACCACTAACTTACTTGGATTGGTATAATGGTGTATATAATAACTATATATGATTATTATAAAGTGATATTGATTCTTAAATAGTATACATACACTTCAATACAATTCCACAATCAGTGGAACGATATCATCGCTCGTGCGTACGTACAGCCTATAGTCTCCACGATGTGATGCGACTCGTTCTACATGATCTTTACTGAATAATTATTGTATAAATGAATTTAATGAATAAATATGATATATATTACACTAATACCATTCTGGAAATGAGTTATCTATATCCTAAAAATAATAATAAGAATTTATTCAGCAAAACATGCATAAGAACATAAAGCAATGAACACTCGAATAACAAGTTGCAATGAAATATTACAAATAAGAATATAAGAATATGACCATATATGATATCATAACAATGAATATTATTATTTAATAAGTCAATGAAATTGTTTAAATCATTATAAAGGAGGGTCAGATATGTACAAATCATATCGGACCTAAGGTAAGGGAAAATCTCACAATCTCATTTTTATACGAGATTGTTTGTACATCAGAATTTACTGGGGCATATTTATCATCCACATCCATATTTACTCAATATATAATATTATTACTATCCTCATAGAATTTTTTAAATCCAATTTTACCCATTAGTGAGTTTTTAGTAAAATATATGAAAGGAATCTTTTGTCATTTTTAGTATGAGGAGCTTTTTGACTTTTCCGGCCAAAGTACGAGAAGAATGTTTTTTATACGGAATGAATGGATTTTTATGATTTCATAAAACATTATTTCCATGAAGATTACTTTAAAAATTTTCATGTTTATTTTTAATCAACTTCTTTTAGTTTAAAATTGTATGACATGTTAAGAAAGGAAAAATGTTTTTGAAGTATAAAGGATATTTTCCTCAAGAAAGGAGTTCAAGTGTTTTCTCAAAATTATTTTCCATATAAGATAATATAGGGTTCTTTTTCTATCCCTATTTTTACATTTATTTGATTATGTTATGATGTAATTAGTTTTATGATGTCCTTTTATCTTATATAGATTATGTTATGATGGCATGATGTTTAAGAATCCCATTGTTATTACATGGGTTATGATATGATGTATGATTTATGATTTTATGGCACACATAAGAATGGTTTCATTATGAGATGGTTGTGACCTATATCTCCCTCCAATGCATTGGATAAATATTTATATCTCATGAGATGGACATAGGTGGAATGAAAAGTTAATCTGGTTTAGTGTCACAGGACTGAAACGAAGAGTGAACTCGGTTTAGTAATGGAATTTTTCCACTATGATAGTCTTGGAAATGAGTCTTGAATAATATGAAATTATTTTATATGATTATGTGTGTTTGCCAAAAAATTTCATGTTCTAAGTTATGATTTTTGGGATTACATGTCACTACTCTGATTTATCCCATGTTATGATATTATGATCTCTTTTGAAGGTTAAGATTTTCAAAATGTTAAGTTGTTATGAATATGATATGATTGATATTTCTTTTGTTTAACCATACTGAGAATTTGAGCTCACCCTTTTGTATGTTTTCTTTTCCCTAGGTCAGCAAGAAGGGTATTAAGTAGGATATGCTAAAATGGACTCTAGATATGATGAAATAAATGGGAGATAATGTAGATGATTTATGAACCAGTTGTTTATGATTCCCAGTCTCCAAAGACACTATACCTATATGGTCCTATCAGGGTTTTGTTATATGTTGTAATAAGTATGCTTAAATTCTAACGTAATAACCATTTATGTAAAGTATGGGTCGTTATAGTTGGTATCAGGGGAAAGGTATAGTCATCCTTTAGAAACTAGGATGTGAAAACCTTAGTAAGAACCCTAAGGATATGTCTAAGCATAGAACATAATCGTAGTGTTTTAGAAATGTCCATGAATAATGATAAGACCTAAAGTGTGAAATTTTATTATTGGTTATGTGGTTTTTCTATTGTAATTAGTGTTTCTCACACTATGCTTCTTGGTTTTAGTCAATGGATGGAACCTGAAGGAACTGTTTTAATGCTGAATGTGACGGACAATGCAATGGTTGTCCCCCTAAGCAACCAAACGTTATGGGAGATGAAATGAAAAATCTTATAGCCATGCTCACACAACTTTCTCAAGATATGAATTATGCAAGACTCCCAAACGAGCAAATGAAGGTGCAACATTCTGTTGAATCCTTCATAAGGCTGCATCCACCTTAATTCAGTGGGTCTTCTGATCTATTGGTGGCTGAACAATTGATCAGCACCACTGAAAAGATATTTTTAGTTCTTCAATGTTCTGAACATGAGTCATCTTAGCAGTATATCGTTTGGAAGGTGATGCTGATCAATGGTGGAATCTTATCAAGAATACGAGGCAAAGGGATGAAATTGAGTCCAAGGAATGGGACAGGTTTAAGAACTAATTTTTCAAAAAGTATTTCACTCGTATTCTTTGAACAAAGATGGAGAAGGAGTTTCTTTAATTGAATAAAAAGTATGATGAACTTGTTGGTACCTACGAAGAAACTTTTACAAGACTATCAAGGTACGCTTCGGGAATTATTATCCAACCTAATATTAAGATCGATTGATTCTTTAGTGGCTTAAAACCAATTCTTCAAATGGAATTAGCCATAAGGGACTTGAATAGCCAAAAGGAAATTGTTTGATGTGCTCTCAAGGTTGATATGGAGATTGGAGTAACCCATCAATCATATGGGTTTGATAAGAATAGAGAAATGGAATTCAAAGGAAAATCTAAAGACCACACTGGAAACAAGATGATTTTCCTTTATGCTCAAATTGTGGAAAGAAACATGGAGGGAATTGACTTAAAGGGACAAGTAAATGTCTTAACTATGTAAAAGAAGGTCATCGGGCAATTGAATGTCGAAATAATGGGAAGAAGAAGTCTAATGATGTGAACAAGGAAAGGGATACATAGAATGCACCTCCAACACTTCAATGTTTCAAGTGCAAGGAGATGGGGCATTATACCAATCAATGCCCAAATCCAAGGGTTTTTTATGATAATCGACGTCAATAAACTCTTAAGGCCAAAGATAAAGGAAAGTCACATGCAATTACAATCGGTGACGTGGAGTACGATAACGAAGTGGTGAAAGGTACACTTACCATCCACTCTTAAGTAGAAAATGATTTATTTGATTCTGCATCCACCAACTCTTTTATTTCTGATGAATTTTCTAAGGGTATCATCGTATTACCTCAACAATTAGATGTTGAGTTAGCTGTGACAACTCCTAATGGCACAACGGTCTCATCAAATGATTACAATTCTTCTCCGATTGATGTTTGTGGGAATGTGCTTCCTACAAATATTGTGATCCTTCCTATAGTGAAATTTGATGTGATTCTTGGCATGGATTGTCTCTCTTTATATGGAGCTCAAATCAATTTCCAAAGAAGGGAAGTCACATTTCATATTCCAGATCAATCGATGACCATCTATCGATGCATAGATCAACATGACCTTCTAGTGGAAATTTATTCCATCTTATGGGTCTTAATTCCACTAAATGAAGGTTATTTATCTCAAATGGTTCTCGAGAATCTCACGATTAACAATACACCCATTGTACGGGAGTTTGATTATGTCTTTCCAGAGGAATTTCTAGGTCTTCCAACAAATATTGAAGTTGAGTTTTCAATAGAACTCATACCAGGTGCTATACCTATTTTAAAGACACCTTATAGAATGTCCCCAATTGAGTTGCAAGAATTGAAGAAGCAACTCCAATATAATATTGATAAAGGATTCATACACCCTAGTGCATCACCTTGGGGAGCACTAGTTCTGTTTGTTATGAAGAAAGCAGGATCAATGAGACTCTTCATTGATTATTGGGAACTTAACAAGATCACTATCAAGAATAAAATATCCTCTCCCACGCATTGATGACTTATCTGACCAACTACATGAAGTTCAATACTTTTCCAAGATTGATCTTCATTTAGGGTATCATAAATTAAGGGTAAAAAGGGAGGATAAACCAATGATGGCTTTCCGTAAAAGATATAGACACTATGAATTTATAGTGATGCCATTTGGTCTTACTAATTCCCCTGCTATCTTCATGGATATGATGAATAGAGTCTTTACAGACTATTTTATCAGTTTGTGGTAGTCTTTATAGACGATATTCTTTTCTATTCAAAGAGCAAGGAAGAACATGAAGATCACTCGAGAATTGTATTAAAGACCATGAGAAAGGATAAGCTTTATGCCAAATTTACCATGTTTGAATTTTGGCTTCAAAAAGTTTCATTTATGGATCACATAATCTCAAAAGAGGGGATATATGTGGATCCAACAAAAATAGAGGTTATCGAAAGATGGTCGAGACAAACAACAGTAACTGAGATCCGAAGTTTTCTTGGTCTGACTGGATATTATCAACGTTTTGTGAAAGATTTTCCAAGGTTATATAATCCACTCACCAGGTTGACTTGAAAAGGAGTTAGGTTCGTTTGGACATAGGAGTGTGAAGAAAATTTCAAGGAGTTAAAATGTAGGTTATCAAGTGCAGTTGTGCTCACACTGCCCTGTAGTGGAGAAAGGTTTGGGAACTACAGTGATGCATCCAAGAATGGATTGGGGTGTGTTCTCATGAAAAATGATATGGTGATAGCTTATTCCTCACGATAGTTGAAAATAAATGAGAAAGATTACCCAACTCAAGATTTGGAGTTAGCTGTGGGAATCTTTGCATTAAAGATTTGGAGGAATTACCTTTATGGTGAAAGGTGTGATATTTATACTGATCATAAAAGTTTAAAGTACATTTTCACACAAAAGGAGCTGAATATGCGACAATGAAGATGGTTGGAGTTGATTAAGGATTACGACTGCTCAATTCATTATCACCCTAGGAAAGCAAACAAGGTGGAAGATGCATTATCTCGACAAGACCATGCTAGCTTATCCATGATGAGGATCACAAAAGATCCAATATTTATTGATTTACAAAGTATGGATCTTGGAATTATAAATGAAGGGGAAAAATCCTATCTTTCTCAAATTAATGTTCAACCCTGTATACATGTGAAGATTAAAGAGGCACAGAAAGAAGATGTAGAGTTACAAAATAAGGTGAGAATGTTTCCCGAATTCAACCTTGATTGTGATGGAATAATAAGGTTCATAAACCGTGTATGTATTCTTCCAATCCCATAATTAAAGAAGGAGCTGGTGGATGAGGCTCATAGTTATTTATTCCTTATTCAACCTAAAAGTACGAAGATGTATAGGGACCTGAAAGAGTACTTTTGGTGGGATGAAATGAAAAGAGATGTTGCTGAATATGTCTCTCGAAGCTTGGTTTGTCAGCAAGTTAATGCTGAGAGACAAAAGTCTAAGGGGATGTTACAACCATTACCCATACCCAAATGGAAATTGGAAAATATCACTATATACTTTGTCATCGGACTTCCTAAAAAATCCAAAGGCAATAATTATATCTGGGTTATAGTTGATCGTCATACAATGTCGGCACACTTCATTGCTATTAGAGAAGATTTCTCTCTGGATCAGCTTGCTAGGATATATGTGAAGGAAGTGGTAAGATTGAATGGAGTACCACTTTTAATTATATCTGATCAGGATCCAAGGTTTACCTCGATGTTTTGGTGAAGTCTTCAGCATACTCTAGATATAGAGTTGAGTTTCAGCACTGCTTATCATCATCAGATAGACGGTCAGTCTAAGAGGACAATTCAGACTCTAAAAGACATGTTGAGAGATTGCCCTTTGGATTTCAAAGGTGGTTGGGATCAACACCTTCCTTTGGTGGAATTTTCTTATAATAATAACTTTCACTCCAGTATTCAGATGGCTCCTTATGAAGCTCTCTATGGAAAGAAATGCCGAACTCCAACTTGCTGGGATAAAGTTGGGGAAAGAAAGCTATTAGGACCCAATCTTGTTGATGAGATGGCAGAAAAGGTCCAATCTATTCAACAACACATAAGAGCAGCTCAGAGTGGAAAAAAAGCTATGCCGATAACCGAAGAAAAGACCTAGAGTTTGAAGTGGGTGATAAAGTGTTTTTACGAATATCTCCTTGGAATAGAGTAATGAGATTTGGAAAGAAGGGAAAGTTGAGCCCTAGGTATTCGGTCCTTTCGAAATACTGGATTGTGTTGGGAAGGTAGAGTACCAATTGTGCTTCCACCGAATCTCTCTCAAGTTCACGATGTGTTCCATGTATCTCTCCTGAGAAAGTACATACCTGATCCTTCACATGTACTATGATCAGAAGTTGTACCACTAGAGTAAGATCTTTCTTATGAGGAACAACCGATAGAGATTCTGGATCGTAACGAAAAAGTTCTACGGAACAAGACCACTCGCCTGGTGAATGTTTTATGGAGGAACCACCAATTAGAAGAATTTACACAGGAGCTTGAGGATATGATGATGGAAAGGTATCCTCATCTGTTTATTTAGAAGTGACGAATTTCTAGGGCGAAATTCATTTTATGGGGAGTAGAATGTAATAGCCTGATATTTTATGATAAGTATATTTTTTATGTCTTATGTTATATGCAACATCAAAGTAATCTTTAATTATACACAACACTATCTTGTCTTGCGTTATACGCAAGAGAAACCTTCCCCGATATCAAGGGTTGTATGCAATATCGAGTTTCACTAAACAACGATATGTTATTAAAAATATTATATAAACTAGCCGTTATGAATAGTAATACCCACTTTTTCAAATTTTATAAATTTTATCTTTCTAAATGGACTTCATTTTTGGATTTGGAATATCGAAATTATCCTAGGGTGAAATATTGGTATTTTTCTGAAAACTTTCAATTTTTGATGAATAGTGAAAACACTGGGTTACTATTTAAAATCCGACTTTTTATTTTAATAATTACTTATTTAATTTAAATTTATTTTAGGTAAAAATTGATACATAATACCTATATAAGTTCAATGTATTTCATTGGAGTACTTTTATAATAATTATATATATATAAAAACTTTATTGAACTTTTCACCATCTTTTACCCATCTCCTAGGAGAATTTGCAAATGTACATAAAACGTAATTTTACCGCTTCTATGAGTTGAATTTCAAAAATCTGAGAGACACAATTTATATCAAGGAGTAAAATGTGGTTCAATAAGATAAAAATAATTTTTGGTGAATAGTAACGTTTTACTTTTATTTACCATGGTTAAAAGTAAATAGGGTAATTAAGGGTAAAAATGATATTATTATTACACTAAAACATGTTCTAATTCTATTGGATAAGTTTAATTCGTCCAAAAACAACCTTAGGAATAAAATATTACCCTAAAGGTCCACTTGGATTAGATTAGGACACTTATTATTATTTTATTTAAAGAAGAGTTAAAAGAGTTAAAATCAAATTTTAATAACTAAAAAAATTTTAATATAGGGTAATACATAAGATAAATTCTACCATAAATATTCATTAGAAATATAAAAATATTTCCTACATAATTTTATTTTATTTATAATTTTTAGACATTAAATAATATAATTTATTTATAACACAGTGATGATGTAGTAATTACCTTATTAATGAATGATTAACATAATTGATTTTATAAATAGCCAAATAAAAATAATTTGAGACTTTTTATGAATTAAATTAATTTTATAGGTTCATATGACATGTTAGTATTGATCTAATTAACTTTTTCGAACTATTCATGCTGTTATAATTTTCAAAAAAATCAATTTCCAAATAGTTTTAAAATTGACATAAAATAGTTTTTAAAACAAATATTATATTATTAATTGTTATTATATTCATAAAAATCTAAGGTTCAGCCAAATGACTTAGATAAAGATTTATATATTAATAATGAACCACTTGGGGTTCTTTTTTCTTGTTATAGTATGTTTATTAATCATCTAGTGTAAGAAAACAAGAAGACACGGTAAAAGTTAAATTATTTAAGTTAGAGTTAAATCTAAATGATAATGTAAAAATAGTAACCTAAACCTATCTAAAACCAATTGGTTGATAGGATTTTGACCCATCCCCACTTTAGCTTCCAACTAAATAAAATGGGAGCTATTATAAACCGAATATGACTTTATTATAAAATAATATTTTAAGTTTTTTCTAAGGTGCCCCTCTCATCCCTTATAAAAGGGCACCTCCTCCCTATTCTCTTTACACAACATTGAGCATTCATACTCAAACAACCCCTGCCTATTTCCCTTCTCAACTACCCTAGAAACATAATAGAGGTCTTGGTATTCTTCAAAGACCAATTTTAGTATCCTAAGAGAATGTTTCAAAGAAACGTGTCGAAGAAGAGGTAATATCCTTTACCGATTATTTCAAATTCATTTCTTCTTATAAATCATATTATTTTTGTTGTTTCGTAATAAAGTAATAACATCAGTATCACTAATATATTTATATGTTATTATAAATATGAAACAACCTTATTTCACCTTCGATCCATCCTACGGAAAACGAAATCACCACGCGTGCGTACGTACGGAATACCGTCTTCACGCCGTGGTGTAATCTATTTTCCACCACCACCTTATTTGGATTGGTATAATGGTGTAAATAATAACTATATATGATTATTATAAATTTATATTGATTCTGAAATAGTATACATACACTTCCATACAATTCCACGATCATGGGAATGATATCATCGCTCGTGCGTACGTACGGCCTACCGTCTCTATGATGTGATGCGATTCGTTCTAAATGATCTTCATTGAATAATGATTATATAAATGAATTGAATGAATGAATATGATATATATTACACTAATACCATTCTGTAAATGAGTTATCTATAACCTGAAAAGAATAATAAGAATTTATTCGACAAAACATGCATAAGAACATGAAGCAATGAATACCCGAATAACAAGTTGCAATGAAATATTACAAAAAAGAATATAACAATATGAACATATATGATATCATAACAATGAATATGATTTTGGAATAAGTCAATGAAAATTTTAAAATCATTATAAATGAGGTTCGGATATGTACAATACATATTGGACCTAAGGTAAGGGAAAATCTCACAATCTCATTTTTATCCGAGATTGTTTATACTTCAGAATTTACTAGGGCATATTTATCATACACATCCATGTTTCCTCAATATGTAATATTATTTCTATCCTCCTACAATTGTTTAAATCCAATTTTACCCATTGGTGAGTTTTTATTAAAATATATGAAAGGAATCTTTTGTCGTTTTTAGTACTAGGTACTTTTTGACTTTTTCGGCCAAAGTACGAGAAGAATGTTTTTTTATACGGCATGAATGGATTTTTATGATTTCATAGAACATTATTTCCCTGAAGCCTCCATTAAAAGTTTTCAAGTTTATATTTAATCACCTTATTTTTGTTTAAAATTGTATGACATGTTAAGAAAGTAAAAATGTTTTTGAAGTAGAAAGGATATTTTTTTCAAGAATGGAGTTCAAGTGTTTTGTCAAAATTATTTTTCATCTAAGATAATATAGGGTTCTGTTTCTATCCCTATTTTTACATTGATTTTATTATTTTATGATGGAATTAATTTTATAATGTCCTTTTATCTTATAAGGATTATGTTATGATGGCATGATGTTTAAGAATCCCATTTATATTACATGGGTTATGATAAGATATATGATTTATGATTTTTTGGAACACATAAGAATGGTTTCATTATGAGATGTGTGGGACCTATATCTCCCTCCAATGAATTGGGTAAATATTTATATCTCATGAGATAGACATGGATGGAACGGCAAGTTAATCCAGTTCAGTGTCACAGGACTGGAACGAGGAGTGAACTCAGTTCAGTAATGGACTTTGTCCACTATGATAGTCTTGGCATTGAGTCTTGACTAATATAAAATTATTTTCTATGATTATGTGTGTATGACACAAAATTTCATGTTCTATGTTATGATTATTGGGATTACATTTCACTACTATGATTTATCCCATGTTATGATATTATGATCTCTTTTGCATGTTAAGATTTTCAAAATGTTATGTTGTTATGATTATGATATTATTGATATTTCTCTTGTATAACCTTACTGAGAATCTGAGCTCAACCTTTTGTATGTTTTATTTTCCCCAGGTCAGCAAGAAGGGTATTAAGTAGGATATTCCAAAATGGACTCTAGATATGATGAAATAAATGGGAGAAAATGTAGATTATTTATGAACCAGTTGTTTATGTTTTCTCAATTTCTAAAGACACTATATCTATATGGTCCTATCATGTTTTTGTTATATGTTGTAATAATTATGCTTAAATTCTAAATTAATAACCATGTATGTAAAGTATGGGTCATTATAGTTGGTATCAGAGGTAAGTTATAGTCAACCTTTGGAAACTAGTATGTAAAAACCTTAATAAGAACCCTAAGGATATGTCTAAGCATAGAACATAATATTAGTGTTTTAGAAATGGCCATGAATATTGATATGACCTAAAGTGGGAAATTTTATTACTGATTATGTGGTTTTCCTATTGTAATTAGTGTTTCTCACACTATACTTCTGGGTTTTAGTCAACAGCTGGAACCTGAAGGAATCATGTTAATGCTGAATGCGACGGACAATGCAATGATTTTTCCCCTAAGCAACCAAACGTTATGGGAGCTGGAATGAAAAATCTTTTAATCATGCTCACACAACTTTCTCAATCTATGAATCATGAAGGACTTCCAAACGAGCAAAGGAAGGAGCAACATTCTGTTGAATCCTTCATGTGGCAGCATCCACCTTCATTGAGTGGGTCTTCTGATCCATTGGTGGCTGAACAAAGGATTAGTACCACTGAAAAGATATTTTCAGTTCTTCAATGTTCTGAACATGATAAAGTCATCTTAGCAATATATCGTTTGCAAGGTGATGCTGATCATTGGTGGAATATTATCAAGAATAGGAGGCCCAGGGATGAAATTGAGTCCATGGAATGGGATGAGTTCAAGAACTTATTTTTCAATAAGTACTTCCCTCATATTCTTCGAACAAAGATGGAGAAGGAGTTTCTTGAATTGAATCAAAAGGATGATGAATTTGTTGGTACCTACGAAGAAAATTTTAGAAGACTATCAAGGTACTTTTCCGAAATTATTATCCAACCTGAGAGTAAGATCGATCGATTCTTTAGTGGATTAAAACTATGTCTTCGAATGGCGTTAGCCATAGGGGAATTCAATAGCTACAAGGAAATTGTTCGATGTGCTCTCAAGGTTAAGATGGAGATTGGAGTAACCCATCAATCATATGGGTTTGATATGAAGAGTAAAATGGAATTAAAAGGAAAATCTAAAGCCCACACTGAAAATAAGATGAGTTTTCCTTTATGCTCAAATTGTGGAATGAAACATGGATGGAATTGTCTTAAAGGGACAATTAAATGTTTTAAGTGGGGAAAATAAGGTCATCAAGAAATTGAATGTCGAAATAATGGTAAGAAGAATTCTAATGATTTGAACAAAGAAAGGGATACACATAATGAACCTCCAACACTTCAATGTTTCAAGTTCATGGAGATGGGGCATTATGCCAATCAATGCCAAAATCCAAGGGTTGTTGATGATGATCGACGTCAACAAACTCTTAAGGACAAAGATAAAGGAAAGTCACAAGCAATTACAATCGGCGACGTGGAGTACGATAACGAAGGGGTGAAAGGTACACTTACCATCCAATCTAAAGTAGAAAATGTTTTATTTGATTCTGGATCCAACCACTATTTTATTTCTGAAGAATTTTCTAAGTGTATCGCCCTATTACCTCAACAATTAGATGTTGAGTTAGCTGTGACAACTCCTAATGGCACAACAGTGTCATCAAAAGTTTACAATTCTTCTCCAATTAAAGTTTGTGGGAACACTACAACACAAATAGGGTTTAGCGGCAGTTTTGTGGCGGTAGTTCACAAAACCGCCGCTAAACGTTTTCCAAAAAAGGTTTCGCGGCGGTTTTTAATAAACCGCCACTAAACCCATATTTTTTTAAAAAACCCCGACCCTTCAATACCCAGATCCCGGTTTCCCCCAACCCTCCTGACCTCGCGCTCCGTTCTTCCCGCAACCCCCCCCCCCCCCGGCGACCCCGTGACGACTCCGGAGAACGTGCGGCCTGTCTCTGGTGACCCCACAACCAGCGCCTATGGCAGAGCCCGCGACCAGCGACCCGCGACCCCCTTCTCCCGGCGACCCTTCTCACTGCGATCGTGACCCCAAAGTGAATTTTCCAAAATTTTCATCTTTTTTACAAGATTTTTTGAAATATATGTTTATTATTTGAAGCTGAGGTTCGTTTCGGGGGGCGGGTTGGTTCGGATCGACTTTTAGTTTTTGGATTGTGTGAACATTTTTGTGTCTTTAATTTTATTTTTTAATAAATTACTTTTGTTTATTATGAGAGGATAAAGTGGAATGTTATGATTCAAGATATATTAGAATATAATACAAATGTTTTTTTTGATCCTAGGATTTTCTTGGTACATTGCATATAAATTCATCTATAATGTAAATTAATTATTGGTAGTCATAAATAGTAAAGTGATGTATATAGTGCAAAATTGTAAGAAAATCGCTAACTGTAGTGTTTGATATACTTTTTGTTGGAAGGTGCATTTGATACACATTCAATTTACTCAATGTGATGATAATTTTCAAAAATGTTATTAAGAAATTTGTAATTGCAGGGGTAGTGCATTGAATAAAATACTGTAATTTATTCATCATTTTAATTATTTTAATTTTTTTAGAAATATTTTGATTGGTGTACCCATTGATAACATGGTGTTTTATTTTTTGTCAAATATGCATTGAAATTTTATGCATTCACTGGTTATAGTGTATTGTTAGGAAATACTGGATGGGGAGATTGAAAGTTTAAAGTTGGATGTGTGATATAGAGAGTTATACTTAGTCTGTTTGATGAGTTTACGTGAAGGGTTGTGATGAGTTTATGAGAAGGTTTTAACAGAACATTAATTTAGTAAGTTGAAAATTACATTATCTTGATAGATATTCTAATGGAAAAGGCACAAATTGAAGCAATAGTAGATATTGAGCTTCACGAAGAAGAGAAAGGAGAGACGCTTGAAGCATTTCAAGATTTTAATACAACATGGAAGTGTAAGTTATTGTAGACATCCTAGAATTCAGATTCATGTCTGAGGTTGAGGCCAACACTTCATGAGATAGAGAGGAAGAAACGAGAGACTTGGAGCCGTTGGCATCTAGATGACGACCTCTGAGGTGCTGTTTCCAGAAATTATGCAGCGAATTCCATTGCAACAAACAAGATTGGTTGTACTTGGGCAACACCAGGTACACTATATCCTGGTCTCAGACAATGGACTTTGTCACTCGTAGGGATACCTTTTCCAGAATCAAAAGGTCGAGGTCCAGATCCACACAGATTCGTGCCACTACAGTCTCCTCACTGCGGTGAGTGCACTTGGCCGAGCAAAGATACCTTGGTGTGGCTTGCCCTTAGATTCGGGAAATTTCTTACAATCCATACATCTTTAAGTGTGGAGTTGACATGTGATAATGTAGACCCCATGGTAAATATGTTAATGTGGTTGGTTGGGTTGAAAATGGAATACTAAAAGTTGTTCCTAGGGTTGATAATTACACAATGGATTGTTTGGTAATGACATGAAAATGGGATTAATTGAGTTAATTAAGATTGTACCAATTGACTTATGAAATACATTGAAATTCCTAAGAGGATTAGTGTATACAAAATTATTAATATGTTAAATTGGTAATGGATTATGTATTGAGGAATATGTTAAATGGATTTTCTTAAGGTAATTCATGAATATGTTAAAAGGGTTAATATAAGGGAATTATTGAATATGCCTCATTGGATGGGGCATGAGAATGGAAATTTGGATAAATTGTCTATGTAATGTAAATGGAAAATGTGTTAATGGGCTATGGAATAATATTAATTCATATATTGATTGTTATGGATTGATATTCTTATGTGTATTGTTTTGAGTATGGTTGCGATATGGTGTGTGTGTGTGTGTGTGGAAATGGATAAATAAGCATGTGCACATGGCTTGGTGGTGGGACAAAGGACTGAGGCTCCTTCCATAGGTCGGTTTGGACTGATGCTCTAACCCCACCCAAGAATGCATGGGTTATGGAGTCGAACTGATTCCTTATACCCCTAATGGTTGAATTTTATGGAACTACCTAGACTGAGGCTCCAAGGTAAGTGTGATGTATTATTCGGAATGTTTATACCTTGTGAGATAGGGAACTTGAATTATACTCTTATGCATGATAACTAACCCATATTTATGTTAACGTAGACTAGAATGTTTTATGTGAAAGACTTTTGAATCATGACTTGTATCTAGTAATAGTTACGCAATGTGTAACCTAGTTATACAGTGTGAAAGACTTTTGAATTATGTAGAAAAAGCTGGTTAAAGATGAAAGTACAACAAATATTTGACTTCACCGTTTTAGGTATCTTACTAAATAAATGGTTAATAGATAAAAAAACATTGAAGTTAAGTTGGGGAATTATCATAATGTGTTATCACTGTGTTGGATCTAGTGAGAAGAATATTCATTGGCTTATAAACAAGTATCAACAAAATTGTTCAAATTATGAAACTAAATATGGTAAAAAAATATTCCATATTACTTTTATTGATCTATAATATTGATAAGTGAAGGTAATGATTATTAAACATAATCCAATGAGGGGAAACTCTAGAAATGGGAACCCATGAATTGGTATTCTATACTAGTGATTTTGGATAGATGTTATAAATACCGACTGGTATCCAATTTCTAGATATGGAAAATAAAATAAAACATTTAATTGAGATGACCAAGCATGTGAGTACATGAGATGTTCAGGAAAGTTGTAGTATTTTTTGTGAGGGTGAGGAAGTAATCTGAGTGGACCATTGTATCTCATTAATGTCGTGGGGATAGAAATTTTCTGAGGCAATATAAATGTGTGATTGACAGTGTTATGATAATTGTGTATCCCAATATTCTTACTGCTCCTCAATGAGGTGTTCACGCTGTCTCCGAAGGACCAGACTTGTTTGGATTGTCTGGGCATGCTAAGTAAGTGGTAAATGTGATCAATTAATCATCTTTATTATATTATGCATACTTTATGATCAATTTTTCATGTTTATTATATTATGATTTTGCAATCTTACACTATCGTATATTTTGTGTAGGCACATTGTGATATACATGGATAAAATCTGGATCACATTACCGAGGAACACACCTCAGTATGTTAAGGGTTTGAATGAGTTTTTAGATTTTGCAATTTCTAATCAATACGTTGACGAGAGAATACGATGTCCATATCCTAAATGTAAATTTAGAACATGGTTGAAGAGAGATGAAGTTTATGAACATTTAATACTGAAGCAATTCCCTGGTCAATATTTGTGTTGGAATTGGCATGGAGAATCGAACAATACAGGAAGATTGAGAACTAATGTTAATCCACAGAATGAGGTCCCAAGTTCGTCGAAAATGGAAAATGAAATGCAAAACCTCATAAATGATGCATTCGGCATTGCACGACACCACTATCAGCATCAAAACATATCAGAACAACCAGAAGAGGGTGCTACAAATTGCAACATGACAAGTGATGTTTTTGAGACTGTAACACAAGTAGATCAAGATTGGAACATATCATTGGATCCAAATCTTGATTCTGTAGAGCCAAATGTAATGGAAAACTTCACTGATAAAAATGTGTTTCATGATTTAGTTGACGATGGAAATCAAGAGTTGTATAGTGGGTGTTTGAAATATCCAAAGCTTTCATTTCTGCTGAAGTTGTACCATATCAAATGTCTATGAGGAATTACAAATAAGGAAATGTCTATGATATTGGAATTGATTCGTGATGCATTTCCTAAAGAAAAAATCCCAGAATCTTTTTATGATATGAACAAATTTGTTAACATGCTTGGTTTGAATTATATAAAAATACATGCGTGTCCCAAGGATTGTATGCTTTATTGGGGAGAGGATTCAAGTAGAAATAATTGCAAGAAATGTTCTTCTTCTAGATGGCAGTCAAAGGGTGATGTTGGAAGTCTTACTGAACATAATTCCATGAAGAAGAATAAAATGAACACACCTGCAAAGGTTTTGTGTCACTTTCCTTTGAATCCACGATTGCAAAGATTATTCATGTCATCAAAAACCACCGAACACATGAAGTGGCATTCTGTAGATAATAACAATGATGGGTTAATGAGACATCCACGAGATTCCCAATCATGGAATACATTTGATTCATTACATCCAGATTTCTCAGATGATCCTAGGAATGTTCGATTGGGATTGGCTGCCGATGGATTCAACCCATTTGGGACTTTGAGTACAAGTTATAGCATTTGGCCAGTTGTTTTGATCCCTTATAATCTGCCTCCGTGGATGTGTATGAAACAATCATCTTTTATCATTTCAATGATTATTCCTGGAAAACAAATTCCTGTAAATGATATTGATGTATACTTGTAGCCTTTGATTGAATAATTACAGGAGTTATGGAGTAACAGTGTTGAGACATTTGATGTTTGTTCTAAAACAATGTTCCAAATGCATGCTGCTTTAATGTGGACCATTAGTGACTTCCCTGGGCTGGGGAATTTATCGGGTTGGAACACTTATACGGGTTTGGCTTGTCCCGTTTGTAACTTTGATTTTGAGCCCAAACGGCTACCTCACAGGAGAAAATGGTGCATCTTATGCAATCTAAGATTTCTCGATGCATCTTATAGATTTCGGCTGAACAAATCAAAATTTAATGGTTTCATTGATCATAGACCACCTCCAAAGTTGTTAACCAGTTCTGAAATATTGAAACAGCTTGAAAATGTTGAAACAGAATTTGGGAAGGTTCATCATTTGAATGATAGTGGAAAACGGGTCCGAAGTGCATCGTCAAGTGAAATCAGAACGCAACAATGGAAGAAAAAAAGTATATTCTTTAAACTTTCGTATTGGGAATTTAATTTTTTGCGCCACAATCTTGATCTGATGCATATTGAGAAGAATTTATGTGATAATTTGATTTTCACATTACTTAATGAGCATGGAAATTCAAAGGATCATCTTAATGCTCGAAAAGACTTACGAGTAATGAACATAAAATGCGATCTCTGGCCAGATGATAATGAAAAGTATGCTCCGGCAATTTTCGCAATGAAAAATAGGGATAAAGAAACGTTCCTTCGAATTTTAAAGAATGTGAAGGTATCTGATGGGTATTCGAGTAATATCTCGAGGTGTGTTGACTTGAAGAATCGTAAGTTACATGGATTGAAAAGTCACGATTCACATATTTTGTTACAGTAGTTACTACCATTGGAATTGCGTACATTATTACCTGAAAAAGTTACTGCTGTTGTACTCCAATTCTGCACATTTTTCAGGAAAGTATGTGAGAGTGTTGTACATCCATTTCAGCTTGACAACCCCCAGGAGAGGTTTGTGTTGACTCTTTGTCCAATGGATATGATCTTTCCTCCATCGTTTTTTACTATCATGATGCATTTAACTGTGCATTTGGTTGAAGAAGCTAAATTAGGAGGCCTCGTTCATTATCGATGGATGTATCCAATTGAGAGGTGTTTTATTTATATGTTTTCTAGTTAATTAAACAATTTTTGACATTTAAATAAATGCATAATATTATTTTTTTATTTCACAGATATCTTGGGCATTTGAAATCATACGTGAGAAATAAAGCTCAACCAGAAGGCTCTATTGCTGAAGGCTATTTGGTCGAGGAATGTCTTACCTTTTGTTACAGGTATTTAGATGATATTGAGACAAGATTTAATCGAGTTGTAGGTGTTGAAGACACATCAACTCAATCTCAAATGCATCAAAAATCAAAAATATTTCCGGCTATTGGCCGATCAGTTGGGAGGACCTCAAATGTGACACTGACAGAATTGAAATTATTACAGGCACATAGATATGTGCTGCTGAATAGTTAAATTGCAGATCCATTTATTGAAGAGTTGAGGATACAAACAAAGAGATGAATGAGAGGACGAACTCAAAATGAGAAAGATATAACAAAATCTGTGAATAAAGAGCTTGTAGAATGGTTTGCACGACGTGTAAGTTCATAAATATTGTAATAAATAAGAATATTAGTTTGACACATACAATTTGTAAATCTATTAAATTATATTTCTTTTTTCAGATCATGATTACTGATACTCGAGAAGACTTTTTAGAATATTTGAAGTTTCTTGCTAGAGGTCCTATAAAGAAAGTTAGAAAGTTCGACGCTTATAATGTGAATGGCTTTAGATTTCATAAAGTTGATCGAGAAGTGGGTTTGAAAACAAAAAATAGTGGTATATTCACATTTGATGAAGTGGGATACTATGGAAAGCTGCATGATATTATTGAATTAAACTACCATGGACATTTTTCTGTTGTTTTATTCAAATGAAAATGGGTCGATATTATCAGAGGTGTTAAAAGTGATTCATTGCAATTTACTTCTGTGAACTTCTCTCGCTTGATGGATGTTGGTGATCGTGAAATGCATGATCCATATATCTTAGCATCGCAAGAAAAAATGGTATATTATGTGAATGATGTTGTGGATGAAGGGTGGAGTGTAGTTACTCACGTAATACAAAGAGATTTATATGATATGGGTGATGAAGTGGAAGATTTGACCTCTGAAGTTGAATGTCATAAACAACAGGAAGCAGAATTATTTTTCCATCATGATATTGAAAATATTAGTCTTGCAAGGATGGATGAAGTGGATGAAGCAATGGAGCAGGAAACCGACATTATTGAAGGGGAAAATGATTGTATGTACAATTATTCATTCATGCAGCAACCACTTGTTTCATTTCTGCAGTCATTCATTATCATTGTTATATATATTTGGATTGTTAGCACTGGGAATCTATTATCATTTTTAATTTTTTTTATGTATAATTTTTTTGAAATATATATTCTGAACTTAATTTTATTTGATTAAATGATAGGAATTCCAAGGAGGAAGTGGTATACTATTTCTTCTAGTTCAGTGACGGATGCCGATCCATCTGGGTCACTCCCCACGACATCTGAGGCACCAGCAGCCTACACACCCACACCATCTCCCCCTGCACCATCTCTCACACCATCAGAGAGCCTCCCATTAGAGGGTGAGTCATCGACTACCCCTATAGGTGCCTCATCATTTGGGTGGCGACAGACCCCTTCCAGTTCATCTTAGACACACTGGAGGGTCAGAGTCATAGGTATAAATTTTAATTAAATAAATTTATTTCATTTTGTTTATACTAATTCCTTTCTCATTGAATATGACAAAAATAAAACCGTGGAGAAACACTAAAAAAGCTCAGATGTTTGGAGCTTGAATGGCGAAAAGATAGTCGTGCCATTTGATTCTTATGGGGTCCCTACGGATGATGTCACGGGGTTACATGGCCAGATTATAGGTCAGTTGGCAACGGAGCCCATTTCCCTTCCCATTTCATATAATGATTGGAGACATATGCCTCCAAACTAGAAAAATGAAGTTTTCGATTCACAAATAAAGGTAATTTTATTACATTATGGTTTAATTGAATGTCATGTTACTAATATGTTCAAAATGAATTTCTGTATACAGATGTTCTTCCACTTCACAGTTGCTGATGTGATAGCATGGAAGTGGACTTTGAAAAATCTCGGTAAAAAATGGAAAGATTTCAAATGGAGATTGTGGTGTGATGTCAATGATAGTTCATTGACCTTGGAACAAATGTATGACAAGCTACCTAGTGAGGTACCGAAAGAGCTGTGGAAAGTTTTTGTTGACAGACATCGTGATGACAAGAGGATGGTATTGAAATATATATTATTATATTATCCTCATTTTACATTAATACATGTACATGAAGAGTAGATGACATTGGATACATTACTGTTAAATTTCATTTTATTTATTTCAGGATCTTTCACGATAGAATGCATCAAACAGGGCGAAACAAGTCATACCTCACACGGCAGGCTCAAAAAGCTTTTCTAGAAGTCGAATGTCATTGGTAATATTTTAAATAGTTTAAATATTTATAATACAATAGTATCTATTTAATATATTGAATTTGTGATTTATCTTTGCTTAATGCAGTCACAGAATTTAGGGCACGAAGCCTCCCGGACTGAACTATGGTTGGATGTTCATAGAAAATCAGATGGCTCTTTTGTTAATGAGCCTACCAAAGAAGTTGGGGTATGAAGTAAAATTTTTAACATATTATCAGTTTTTACTGTGTTAATATGTATTGATATTTGATTTATAGGTAAAAATTAAAGAACTATGGGATGCCAGTCCTGGGCAGTCCTACTCAGTCTCCCAGGATGACCCGGTTGCTCAAGTCCTTGGGAAGGAGAATCCTGGTAGAGTGCGCGGGATGGGTTTTGGACCCGTACCATCTGAGGTCTTTAGCAGGCCATCAGGGATTCCAGCCGCATCTACTCCTGGTTATGGTCAGCCCATACCTGAAGATGCTCAGAGTGATATTTCTTCTCTACGAGCCATAGTTCAAGACCAAGGGGCTCATATATCCACTATGCAGAAAGCGTTGACTGATTTATATCAGCAGATGAGCAGATATGCCCCCAATGGTAGTACACCGAGTGGTGGTGAGCAGGTAAATCACAAAAAATCACAATCATTTAGTTTGCAAACTTTTATTTGTTTTAAGTTTAATTATAAATATGACACAATATTTAATTTTCAATATAATGTTCTTACAGGTGGCAGTAGGAGATGGAGGTGGAGAGGGTGACGATGCATCATCGGACCATGAGTAGTATTGTTGATGTGATCAAAAGATGTTTTATGGGTTATGTGATTTTCGTGACTTAGAATGGATCATGTGGTCCACGTAATGTTTTCCATGTTATGCACTTATTTTGTTTGATTAGCACAACTGATTCTCTCTTAATGGTTACATATCTTCTAATATATTCTCTATTCTCTTTAAATATGTCCTCTATTTCTCAAATTTCTTCTTATGTGGTAGACTGGAGAGACCTTATTTCCTGGAACCATAATGTCAATCATCGATATAAAGTATTTTATAACAATAATGTTTTAAAGGTTCTTATTCTGACTGAACATCAACCCATTTAATCCTCGTTCCTCATCCTTATAGGACAAACGACTAGTAGTGATCCCTCCCCTCTCTTCTTTGGCACATTTTTACCCATACACTTTAATCCTTTATGGAATCAAATATTTTCAATTAATATAAGTGGATAATTGTGTTTGGGAACCCTGGTCCCCATAGAAGGTATACCCATTAGAAACCATATTTTCATAAAAACATTCCATATTAATTTCTTACTCTACTAAGGGTTTTGTATATTTCGATTCTTACCATACCACAGGGTCCCCCCTTGTTCCATATTAATTTCTTATTCTACTAAGGTATTTGTGTGGGGAAAACCACGATTAGTAAAAATGATATGTGATAATTCTCATGAATATTCATTGAAGTCGTTATCTGTGATTTTGTAGATAATTCATCATATTGTGTTTTACTATATGGTTTAGGAAGTTGTATGGTGATGTTATTGACCAGATTCGTTGTGTAGTACAAGGGGATGTGATGCTTTGGTCGATTTTCATGTATGTGATTTTGGTAGTAGTGAAATGTGCTATGAAGAGGTTGTGGTACATGGTTATGGGGTCATGGATGTGGTGTAGTGGTTGTAGAATAATGTTTTTGTAGCAGATTCGTTGATTTGGTATGTGGTGATAGAGTTTCATGATGGTTTTAAGGAGTATTTGATTTTGTGATATGGGTTTGGCAATGTGGTGTCGAAACAATGGTGGATGTGTGGTGTTGTGGTGATAGTTTTGTGAGTTGAATTAGTTGTAGCATGGGGTGGATATGTCAGTTTCTAGGTTATCCATGAGATGAACTATGTTGATAATGTAAATGATCTAGGTTAGTAAATAAAAAAAGTTTTTTTGGAAATAGATATGTTTTAAATTAATCAAATGAAAATGTAAAGTGTTATGTGAATTGTAATGGATAAAAAATAAAGGTGGTGAAACATGTATGTGGAAAGTGGAATGTTGTGTTGATAGTGTTGTGATTGTCTTGGGTGATTCAAATAGTTATTTAATTGGTTGTGATTATTGATTTGTGTTACGGTGTGGTGATCTAATAAGCTCAAGTGTAGTTTATGTGGACACATAGGTTTGGTATTGTGGCATATCTATATACCATGAATGTTTCTATTATTTTATACACCAAGCATAATTTATATAAAATTACCACTACTCAAAGGTTTATAGTTTTAGGTATTTTCACCAATAAATATGATGGTGGTGAAATTTAGGCATGGGTTCACACACATCCTCTCACTTCATTCAGAATTAGTGACACATGTTGGTGTTGGAGAATTCATAGAAACGATGTCATGTCCATGGTGCCTTTCGATTGGATTTGATCTATTAGACCCAATTTATATGAGTGATAAGTTATGTGTTTCTATGTGATATATTTTGGGGTAATTGATGGTAGGAGGAGGGGACAATGATTATGTCCATCACATTCATGATACCTTAAGAATCTTGTTCTAGTTTGGATGCCATTTGACAAAATATGTGTCTGTGGGTGGGAAGAGATGTTAGGTGGTAGTGTATTTGTCTACAAGTATGATTTATTGTGAAGTGATAGACTATGTGTCTAATAGTGGTATGTGATGTGATGTGATGTCCTAGGTGACTGCTATTGGGATGTGGTGTGATGTGATAACCCATTTGTATACGGGAAGGATTTGATGTGATGTGACGTGGTTTGTTTGGATGGGATGGGAGCATTGCTAATTAGATATAAGGTTGTGAGAGTGGAAAAGTAATTTTTAATCTATAGTAGGGTTACATTAATTTTTTGATGAACACAGTTCCATATGATAATATTGGATCAATTATTTGATGAGAAATCCATGGTCTACAAAGGATTATTTAGATGAAATGCATGGGGTTATATGGTTTATTCTATTTGATGGCCAGCACATTAACACACCATTTTCAACTAAAATTGAAGACTTCATTAAGACCTAGATGATTATATCTTTTTTTTATCACACTACATATATATTATAGTTTTCAGGGTACAAGAATAACTTTAGAGACTAAACTGGACATTACCAATTCAAATAGTATTCATGTTACTTAACTGGATTTCAATTATCTTTTGGAACATTGGGATAATTTTATGGAATCAAATATATTCAATTTTGATCATCTGTAAACTATAAGTATAAAGCCATGTGACCCCCAATCTCTTGTTTCATTTGATGTTATCTTGTGTTTCATTCTAAATCCATAATTTTAGGTATTTTGTATGCTTTAGGTATTATTATTGAATTGGATCAACTTTTTCATCAACATTAAATGAAAGGGTGTTTATGAATATTGCGTAGGTGGTGCATAAATTTTGTCCTTATTATATATATGTTGTATGTTTTGTTTGGTTTGTTTTCCAGGGCAGTGGTGGAGTATAAACAGAAATGCATTTTTTTTCCGGGTCAGCATTTCGCGGCGGTTTTAACCGTCGCTAATGTTTTACCACTTATACATTTAGCGGCGGTTTAAACTGCAGATAAATGCTTTCGGAAGACTGTTTAGCGGCGGTTATAACTACCACGAAATCACGTCAGAATTCGCGGCGGTTTTAACCGCCGGTAAGAAGGCGCCTGGCACGCCTGAATTTCGCGGCGATTATAGCCGCCGCTAATTAAATAGCCCTTAAACCGCCGCTAAATTTACCAAAAACCGCCGCTAAATGAGGTACTACGATGCTTTTCTTTGACCGCCGTGAAATTCATAAAACCGCCGCTAATAGATTGCCGACGCCAAGTTTAGCGGCGGTTTCTGTAAATCACCGCCAAACCATATAGTGGCAGTTTAAACCGCCGCTAATAGGTTGTTTTCCTGTAGTGGAATGTGCTTCCTACAAATATTTTGATCCTTCCTATAGTGAAATTTGATGTGATTCTTAGCATGGATTGGATTTTTTTATATGGAGTTCCTATCAATTGCCAAAGAAGGTAAGTCACATTTCATATTCCAGATCAACCTATGATCATCTATCGATGCATGGATCAACATGACCTTCAAGTGTAAATTACTTCCATCTTATGGGTCTTGATTCCACTAAATGAAGGTTATTTATCTCAAATGGTTAGCGAGAAACTCACGATTAAGAATAAAACCATTGTACCTGAGTTTGATGATGTATTTCCGGAGGAATTGCCATGTCTTCCTCCAAATCTTGAATTTTAGTTTTTAATAGAACTCAAACCAGGCGCTATGACTATTTCAAAGACACCTTATAGAATGGCCCCAATTGAGTTGCAGGAATTGAAGAAGCAACTCCAAGAGAATCTTGATAAAGGATTCATACGCCCTAGTGTGTCACCTTGGGGAGCACCAGTTATGTTTGTTAAGAAGAAAGATGGATCAATGAGACTCTTCATTGATTATCGAGAACTTAACAAGATCACTATCAAGAAAAAATATCCTCTCCCACACATTGATGACTTATTTGACCAACTACGTGGAGCTCAATACTTTTCCAAGATTGATCTTCGTTCAGGGTATCATCAATTAAGGTTCAAGAGGGAGGATATACCAAAGACGACTTTCCATACAAGATATGGACACTATGAATTTATAGTGATGCCATTTGGTCTTACTAATGCCCCTTCTATCTTCATGGATCTGATGAATAGATTCTTTAGAGACTATCTTGATCAGTTTGTGGTAGTCTTTATAGATGATATTATTATCTATTTAAAGAGCAAGGAAGAACATGAATATCACTTGAGAATTGTATTAAAGACCCTGAGAAAAGAGAATCTTTATGCCAAATTTACCATGTGTGAATTTTGGCTTCAAAAAGTTTCATTTTTGGGTCACATAATCTCAAAAAAGGGGATATCTGTGTATCCAGCAAAAATAGAGGTTATCGAAAGATGGTCGAGTCCCACAACAGTAACTGAGATCCGAAGTTTTCTTGGTCTGACTGGATATTATCGACGTTTTGTGAAATATTTTTCAAGGTTATATAATCTACTCACCAGGTTGACTCGAAAAAGAGTTAAGTTCATTTAGACGGAGGAGTGTGAAGAAAATTTCAAGGAGTTAAAACGAAGGTTATCCAGTCCAGCTGTACTCACATTGCCTTGTAGTGGAGAAAAGATTGTGATCTACAGTGATGCATCCAAGAAGGGATTGGGGTGTGTTATCATGAAAAATGATATGGTGATAGCTTATGCCACACGACTGTTGAAAATACATGAGCAAAATTACCCAACTCAAGATTTGGAGTTAGCTGTGGGAATCTTTGCATTAATGATTTGGAGGCATTACCTTTATGGTGAAAGGTGTGATATTTATACTGATCATAAAAGTTTAAAGTACATTTTGACAAAAAAGGAGCTCAATATGTTCCAAAGAAGATGGTTGGAGTTGATTAAGGATTATGACTGCTCAATTCATTATCACCCTGGGAAAGCAAACAAGTAGGAAGACGCATTATGTCAACAAGACCATGCTAGCTTATCCATGATGAGGATCATAAAAGATCCAATATTTATGGATTTACAGAGTATGGATCTTGGAATTAAAAATGAAGGGGAAAAATAATATCTTTCTCAAATTAATGTTCAACCATATATACATATGAAGATTAAAGAGGCACAGAAAGAAAATGTAGAGTTACAAAAGAAGTTGAGAAATTTTCATGAATTCAACCTTGATTGTGATGGAATAATAAGGTTCAGAAACCGTGTATGTATTCTTCCCATCCCAGAATTAAAGAAGGAGCTACTGGATGAGTCTCATAGTTCTTTATTCCTTATTCATCCTGGAAGCACGAAGATGTATATGGACCTGAAAGAGTACTTCTGGTGGGATGAAATGAAAAGAGATGTTGCTGAATATGTCTCTTGATGCTTGGTTTATCAGAAAGTTAAAACTGAGAGACAGAAGTCTAAGGGGATGTTACAACCATTACCCATACCCAAATGGAAATGGGAAAACATCACTATGGACTTTGTCACCGGACTTCCTAAAACATCCAAAGGCAATAATGCTATCTGGGTTATAGTTGATCATCTTACAAAGTTGTCACACTTCATTACTATTAGGGAAGATTTATCTCTGGATGAACTTTCCAGGATATATGTGAAGGAAGTGGTAAGATTGAACAGAGTACCACTTTTAATTATATCTGATCCGGATCCAAGGTTTACCTCGATGTTTTGGTGAAGTCTTCAGCATACTCTAGATACAGAGTTGAGTTTCATCACTACTTATCATCATCAGACAGACGGTCAGTCTAAGAGGACAATTCAAACTCTAAAAGACATGTTGAGAGATTGCTCTATTTATTTAAAAGGTGTTTGGGATCAACACCAACCTTTGGTGGAATTTTCTTATAATAATAACTTTCACTCCAATATTCAGATGGCTCCTTATGATGCTCTCTATGGAATGAAATGCCAAAATCCAACTTTCTGGGATGAAGTTGGGGAAAGAAATCTATTAGGACCCGATCTTGTTGATGAGATGGCAGAAAAGGTCCAATCTATTCAACAACACATAAGAGCAACTCAGAGTGGACAAAAAAAGCTATGCCGATAACCGATGAAAAGACCTAGAGTTTTAAGTGGGTGATAAAGTGTTCTTATGAATATCACCTTGGAAGAGAGTAATGAGACTTGGAAAGAAGGGAAAGTTGATCCCTAGGTATATCAGTCTTTTCGAAATACTGGATTGTGTTGGGAAGGTAGCTTACCGATTGGAGCTTCCACCGAATCTCTCTCAAGTTCACGATGTGTTCCATGTATCTCTCCTGAGAAAGTACATACCCGATCCTTCACATGTAGTATGATCAGAAGTTGTACCACCGAAGAAAGATCTTTCTTATGAGGAACAGCTGATAGAGATTCTAGATCGTAATGAAAAAGTTCTACGGAACAAGACCACTCGCCTGGTGAATGTTTTATGGAGGAACCACCAATTAGAAGAAGCTACAAGGGAGCTTGAGGATATGATGAGGGAAAGGTATCATCATCTGTTTATTTAGAAGTGACGAATTTTGAGGGCGAAATTCATTTTAAGGGGGGGTAGAATGTAATAGCCTGATATTTTATGATAAGTATATTATTTATGTCTTATGTTATACGCAACATCAAAGGAATATTTAATTATACACAATACTACCTTGTCTTGCGTTATACACAAGAGCAACCTTCCCCGATAGCATGTGTTGTACGCAATATCGAGTTTCACTAAACAATGATATGTTATTAAAATATTATATAAACTAGTTGTTATGAAAAGTAATACCCACTTTTTCAAATTTTATAAATTTTATCTTTTAAAATGGACTTCATTTTTGGATTCGGAATATTGAAATTAGCCTAGGGTGAAATTTTGGTATTTTTCTGAAAACATTCAATTTTTGATGAATAGTGAAAACACTGGGTTACTATTTAAAATCCGACTTTTTATTTTAATAATTACTTATTTTATTTAAATTTATTTTATGTCAAAATTGATACATAATACCTATATAAGTTCAATGTAATTCATTGGATTCATTTTATATTAATTTTAGATATATAAAAATTTTATTGAACTTTTCACCGTCTTTTACCCACCTCCTAGGAGAATTTGCAAATGTACATAAAATGTAATTTTACCACTTCTATGAGTTGAATTTCAAAAATCCGAGAGACACGGCTAATATCAAGGTGTAAAATGTGGTTCAATAAGATAAAAATAATTTTCTGTGAATAGTAACATTTTACTTTTATTTACCACGATTAAAAGTAAATAGGGTGATTAAGGGTAAAAATGATATTATTATTACCCTAAAACATGTTCTAATTCTATTGTATAAGTCTAATTCGTCAAAAAACAACCTTAGGAATAAAAGATTACCCTATAGGTCCACTTGGATTAGATTAGGACACTTATTATTATTTTATTTAAAAATGAGTTAAAAGAGTTAAAATCAAATTTTAATAACTAAAAAATTTTTAAAACAGGGTTATACATAAGATAAATTCGACCATAAATATTAATTATAAAGATAAAAAGATTTCCTACATAATGTTATTTTATTTATAATTTTTTGACATTAAAAAAGTTAATTTATAAATGACACAGTGATGATGCTGTAATTACCTTATTAATGAATTATTAACATAACTGATGTTATAAATAGCCAAATAAATATAATTTGAGACTTTTTATGAATTACATTAATTTTATAGGTTCATATGACATGTTATTATTGATTTAATTAAATTTTTTGAACTGGTCATGCTGTTATAATTTTCAAAAAAATCAATTTCCAAATAGATTTTAAATTGACATAAAATAGTTTTTAAAACAAATATTATATTATTAATTGTTATTATATTCATAAAAATCTAAGGTTAAGCCAAATTATTTAGATAAGGTTATATATATTAATAATGAACTACTTGCGGTTCGTTTTTCTTGTTATAGTAAGATCATTAATCATATAGTGTAAGAAAACAAGAAGACACGGTAAAAGTTAAATTATTTAAGTTAGAGTTAAATCTAAATGATAAGTTTACAATAGTAACCTAAACCTATCTAAAACCCATTGGTTGATAGTATTTCGACCCATCCCCACTTTATCTTCCAAATAAATAAAATGGGAGCTATTATAAACCGAATATGACTTTATTATAAAATAATATTTTAAGTTTTTCCTAAGGTGCCCCTCTCCTCCCTTATAAAAGGGCACCTCCTCCCTCTTCTCTTTACACAACATTGAGCATTCGAACTCGGACAACCCCCACCCATTTCCCTTTTCAACTTCCCTAGAAACATAATAGAGGTCCTGTTATTCTTCAAAGACCAATTTTAGTATCCTAAGAGGGTGTTTCAAAGTGGCGTGTCGAAGAAGAGGTAATATCCTTTACCGATTATTTCAAATTCATTTCTTCTTCTAAATCCTCTTATTTTTGTTGTTTCATAATAATGTAATAACATCGGTATCAATAATATAGTGATATTTTATTAAAAATATGAAACAAACTTATTTCACCCTCGATCCATCCTACAGAAAACGAAATCATCGCGCGTGCGTACGTATGGAATACCGTCTCCACGTCGTGGTGTAATCTGTTTTCCACCACCACCTTATTTGGATTGGTATAATGGTGTAAATAATAACTATATATGATTATTATAAATTTATATTTATTCTGAAATAGTATACATACACTTCAATACAATTCCATGATCATGGGAACGATATCATCGCTCGTGCGTACGTACAGCCTACCGTCTCCACGATGTGATGTGACTCATTCTACATTATCTTCATTGAATAATAATTATATAAATGAATTGAATGAATGAATATGATATATATTACACTAACACCATTCTTTAAATGAGTTTTTTATAACATAAAAATAATAATAAGAATTTATTCGACAAAACATGCATAAGAACATGAAGCAATGAACACCCGAATAACAAGTTGCAATGAAATATTACAAAAAAGAATATAAAAATATGACCATATATGATATCATAACAATGAATGTGATTCTGTAATAAGTCAATGAAATTGTTTAAATCATTATAAAGGAGGTTCAGATATTTACAAAACATATCAGACCTAAGGTAAGAGAAAATATCACAATCTCATTTTTATCCGAGATTGTTTATACTTCAGAATTTACTGGGGAATATTTATCATACGCATCCATGTTTCCTCAATATGTAATATTATTTCTATCCTCCTACAATTGTTTAAATCCAATTTTACCCATTGAAAATTTTTTAGTAAAAGATATGAAAGTAATCTTTTGTTGTTTTTAGTACGAGGTACTTTTTGACTTTTCCGGCCAAAGTACGAGAAGAATGTTTTTTTATACGGCATGAATGGATTTTTATGATTTCATAGAACATTATTTCCCTGAAGCATCCTTTAAAAGTTTTCACGTTTATTTTTAATCAACTTCTTTTTGTTTAAAATTGTATGAGATGTTAAAAAGGAAAAAAAAATTGAAGTATAAAGGATATTTTCCTCAAGAATGGAGTTCAAGTGTTTTGTCAAAATTATTTTCTATCTAAGATAATATAGGGTTCTATTTCTATCCCTATTTTTACATTGATTTGATTATTTTATGATGGAATTTATTTTATAATGTCCTTTTATCTTATATGGAGTATGTTATGATGGCATGATGTTTAAGAACCCCATTTTTATTGCATGGGTTATGATAAGATGTATGATTTATGATTTTGTGGAACACATAAGAATGGTTTCATTATGAGATGGGCGGGACATATATCTCCCTCCAATGCATTGGGTAAATATTTATATCTCATGAGATATACATGGCTGGAACTTCAATTTAATCCGGTTCAGTGTCACAGGACTGGAACAAGGAGTGAACTCGGTTCAGTAATGGACTTTGTCCACTATGATAGTCTTGGCATTGAGTCTTGAATAATATGAAATTATTTTCTATGATTATGTGTGTATGCCACAAAAATTTCATGTTCTAAGTTATGATTATTGGGATTATATTTCACTACTATGATTTATCCCATGTTATGATATTATGATCTCTTTTGCATGTTAATATTTTCAAAATGTTGTGTTGTTATGATTATGATATGATTGATATTTCTTTTGTATAACGTTACTGAGAATCTGAGCTCACCATTTTGTATATTTTCTTTTCCCCAGGTCAGCAATAAGGGTATTAAGTCGGATATTCTAAAATGGACTCTAGATATGATGAAATAAATGTGAGAAAATGTAGATTATTTATGAACCATTTGTTTATGTTTTCTCAATTTCTAAAGACACTATACCTATAGGTTCCTATCATGGTTTTGTTATATGTTGTAATAAGTATGATTAAATTCTAAATTAATAACCATATATGTAAAGTATGGGTCGTTATAGTTGGTATCATAGGTAAGGTATAGTCAACCTTTGGAAACTAGGATGTAAAAACCTTAGTAAGAACCCTAAGTATATGTCTAAGCATAGAACATAATATTAGTGTTTTAGAAATGACCATGAATAATGATAAGACCTAAAGTGGGAAATGTTATTTCTGATTATGTAGTTTTCCTATTGTAATTAGTGTTTCTCACACTATGCTTCTTAGTTATAGTCAACGGATGGAACCCGAAGGAACCATGTTAATGATGAATGCGACGGACAATGCAATGATTGTCCCCCTAAGCAACCAAATGTTATGGGAGCTGGAATGAAAAATCTTGTAGTCATGCTCACACAACTTTCTCAATCTATGAATCATGCAGGACTTCCAAACGTGCAAGAGAAGGAGAAACATTCTGTTGAATCCATCATGAGGCAGCATCCACCTTCATTCAGTGGGTCTTCTGATCCATTGGTGGCTGGACAAAGGATTATTACCACTAAATATATATTTTCAGTTCTTCAATGTTCTGAACATGATAAAGTCATCTTAGCAATATATCGTTTGTAAGGTGATGCTGATCAATGGTGGAATCTTATCAAGAATATGAGGCCTGGGGATTAAATTGAGTCCATGGAATGGGACGAGTTCAAGAAATTATTTTTCAATAAGTACTTCCCTCGTATTCTTCGAACAAAGATGGAGAAGGAGTTTCTTGAACTGAAGCAAAAGGATGATGAATCTATTGGTACCTACAAAGAAAATTTTAAAAGACTATCAAGGTATGCTTCCGAAATTATTATCCTACCTGAGAGTAAGATCGATCGATTCTTTAGTGGATTAAAACTAAGTCTTCGAATGGCGTTAGCCATAAGGGACTTCAATAGCTACAAGGAAATTTTTCGATGTGCTCTCAAGGTTGAGATGGAGATTGGAGTAACCCATCAATCATATGGGTTTTATATGAAGAGGAAAAAGGAATTCAAAGGAAAATCTAAAGCCCACACTGAAAATAAGATGAGTTTTCCATTATGCTAAAATTGTGGAATGAAACATGGAGGGAATTGTATTAAAAGGACAATTAAATGTGTTAAGTGGTGAAAAGAAGGTCATCAGGCAATTGAATGTCGAAATAATGGTATGAAGAAGTCTAATGATGTGAACAAAGAAAGGGATACACAGAATGGACCTCCAACACTTCAATGTTTCAAATTCATGGAGATGGGAAATTATGCCAATCAATGCCCAAATCCAATGGTTGTTGATGATGATCGACGTCAACAAACTCTTAAGGACAAAGATAATGGAAAGTCACATGAAATTACAATCGGTGACGTGGAGTACGATAACGAAGGGGTGAAAGGTACACTTACCATCCACTCTAAAGGAGAAAATGTTTTATTTGATTCTAGATCCAACCACTATTTTATTTCTGAAGAATTTTCTAAGGGTATCGCCATATTACATCAACAATTAGATGTTGAGTTAGCTGTGACAACTCCTAATGGCACAACGGTCTCATCAAAAGTTTACAATTCTTCTCTGATTAAAGTTTGTGGGAAAGTGATTCTTTCAAATATTATGATCCTTACTATAGTGAAATTTGATGTGATTCTTGGCATGGATTGGGTTTTGTTATATGGATATCATATCAATTTCCAAATAAGGGAAGTCACATTTCATATTCGAGATCAATCTATGATCATCTATTGATGCATGGATCAACATGACCTTACAGGGTAAATTTCATCCATCTTATGGGTCTTGATTCCACTAAATGAAGGTTATTTATCTCAAATGGTTGGCGAGAAACTCAAGATTAAGAATACACCCATTATACGTGAGTTTGATGATGTATTTCCGGAGGAATTTCCAGGTCTTCCACCAAATCTTGAAGTTTAGTTTTCAATAGAACTCAAACTAGGTGCTATGCCTATTTCAAAGACACCTTATAGAATGGCCCCAATTGAGTTGCAGGAATTGAAGAAGCAACTCCAAGAGAATATTGATAAAGGATTCATACGCCCTAGTGCGTCACCTTGGGGAGAACCAGTTATGTTTGTTAAGAAGAAAGATGGATCAATGAGACTCTACATTGATTATCGAGAACATAACAAGATCGCGATCAAGAACAAATATCTGCTCCCATGTATTGATGACTTATTTGACCAACTACGCAGAGCTCAATACTTGCCCAAGATTGATCTTCGTTTAAGGTATCATCAATTAAGGTTCAAAAGGGAGGATATACCAAAGACGACTTTCCGTACAAGATATGGACACTATGAATTTATAGTGATGCCATTTGTTCTTACTAATGCCCCTGCTATCTTCATAGATCTGATGAATAGAGTCTTTAGAGACTATCTTGATCAGTTTGTGGTAGTCTTTATAGACGATATTATTTTCTATTCAAAGAGCAAGGAAGAACATGAAGATCACTTGAGAATTGTATTAAAGACCCTGAGAAAAGAGAAGATTTATTCCAAATTTACCATGTGTTAATTTTGGCTTCAAAAAGTTTCATTTTTGGGTCACATAATCTCAATAGAGGGGATATCTTTGTATCCAGAAAAAAAAAAGGTTATCGAAAGATGGCCGAGTCCAACAACAGTAACTGAGATCCAAAGTTTTCTTGTCTTGTTGGATATTATCGACGTTTTGTGAAATATTTTTCAAGGTTATATAATCCACTCACCAGGTTGACTCGAAAAGGAGTTAAGTTCATTTAGATGGAGGAGTGTGAAGAAAATTTCAAGGAGTTAAAACGATGGTTATCCAGTGCAGTTGTGCTCACACTGCCTTGTAGTGGAGAAAGGTTTGTGATATATAGTGATGCATCCAAGAAGGGATTGGTGTGTGTTATCATGAAAAATGATATGGTGATAGCTTATGCCGCACGACTGTTGAAAATCCATGTGCAAAATTACCCAACTCAAGATTTGGAGTTAGCTGCGGGAATCTTTGCATTAAAGATTTTGAGGCATTACCTTTATGGTGAAAGGTGTGATATTTATGCTAATCATAAAAGTTTAAATTATATTTACACACAAAATGATATGAATATGTGCCAAAGAAGATGGTTGTAGTTGATTAAGGATTACGAATGATCAATTCATTGTCACCCTGGAAAAGCAAACAAGGTGGCAGATGCGTTAAGTCGACAAGACCGTGCTAGCTTATCTATGATGAGGATCACAAAAGATCCAATATTTATGGATTTACAATGTATGGATATTTGAATTATAATGGAAGGGTAAAATCTTATCTTTCTCAAATGAATGTTCAACCACATATACATGTGAAGATTACAGAGGCACAGAAAGAAGATGTAGAGTTATAAAAGAAGGTGAGAAATTTTCCTGAATTCAACCTTGATTGTGATGGAATAATAAGGTTCAGGAACTATGTATGTATTCTTACCATCCCAGAATTAAAGAAGGAGCTTCTGGATAAGGCTCATAGTTCTTTATTCTTTATTCATCCTGGAAGCACGAAGATTTATAGGGACCTGAAAGAGTACTTCTGGTGGGATGGCATGAAAAGAGATGTTTTTGAATATGTCTCTCGATGCTTGGTTTGCCGGCAATTTAAAGTGGAGAGACAGAAATCTAAGGGGATGTTACGACCATTACCAATACCTGAATAGAAATGGGAAAACATCACTATGGAATTTTTCACCGGACTTCCTAAAACATCTAAAGGAAATAATTATATATGGGTTTTACTTGATCATCTTATGAAGTCGTCACACTTCATTGCTATTAGAGAAGATTTATCTCTGGATCATCTTGCCAGGATATATGTGAACGAAGTGGTAAGATTTCACGGAGTACCAATTTCCATTATATTTGATTGGGATCTGAGGTTTACCTTGAAGTTTTGGTGAATTCTTCAGCATACTCTAGATACAGAGTTGAGTTTCAACACTGCTTATCATCCTCAGACAAATGGTTAGTTTGAGAGGACAATTCAAACTATAGAAGACATGTTGAGAGCTTGATCTATGTATTTCAAAGGTGGTTGGGATCAACACCTACCTTTGGTGGAATTTTCATATAATAATAACTTTCACTCCAGTATTCATATGGCTCCTTATGAAGCTCTCTATGGAAAGAAATGTCGAACTCCAACTTGTAGGGATGAAGTTGGGGAAATAAAGCTATTAGGACCCGATCTTGTTGATGAGATGGCGGAAAAGGTCGGATCTATTCAACAACACATAAGAGCAACTCAGAGTGGACAAAAAAAATCTATGCCGATAACCGAAGAAAAGACCTAGAGTTTGAAGTGGGTGATAAAGTGTTCTTATGAATATCTCCTTGGAAGAGAGTAATGAGATTTGGAAAGAAGGGAAAGTTGAGCCCTAGGTATATCGGTCCTTTTGAATTACTGGATTGTGTTTGGAAGGTAGCTTACCGATTGGAGCTTCCACCGAATATCTCTCAAGTTCACGATGTGCTCCATGTATCTCTCCTGAGAATGTACATACCGGATCCTTCACATGTACTAAGATCAGAAGTTGTACCTCTGGAGAAAGATCTTTCTTATGAAGAACAGCTGATAGAGATTCTGGATCGTAGTGAAAAAGTTCTACGGAACAAGAACACTCACCTGGTGAATGTTTTATGGATGAACCACCAATTAGAAGAAGCTAAATGGGAGCTTGAGGATATGATGAGGGAGAGGTATCCTCATCTGTTTATTTAGAAGTGACAAATTTTGAGGGCGAAATTCATTTTAAGGGGGGTAGAATGTAACACCCTGATATTTTATGAGAAGTATATTTTTTATGTATTATTTTATACACAACATTAAAGGAATATTTCATTACACACAACACTAGCTTGGCTTGCGTTATACGCAAGAGCAACCTTCCTCAATAGCGTGTGTTGTACTCAATATCGAGTTTCACTAAACAACGATATGTTATTAAAATATTATATAAACTTTGCCTTTATGAATAGTAATACCCACTTTTTGAAATTTTCTAAATTTTATCATTAAAAATGGACTTCATTTTTGGATTCGGAATATCGAAATTATCCTAGGGTGAAATTTTGGTATTTTTTTAAAAACTTCCAATTTTTGATGAATAGTGAAAACAGTGGGTTACTATTTAAAAACCGACTTTTTATTTAAATAATTATTTGTTTTATTTAAATTTATTTAAGGTTAAAATTGATACATAATACCTATATAAGTTCAATATAATTCATTGGATTCATTTTATAATAATTTTAGATATATAAAAATTTATTGAACTTTTCACCGTATTTTACCTACCTCTTAGGAGAATTTGCAAATGTACATAAAACGTAATTTTACCACTTCTGTGAGTTTTATTTTGATAATTTGAGAGAAATGGTTAATATCAAGGAGTAAAATGTGGTTCAATAAGATAAAAATAATTTTTTGTGAATAGTAATGTTTTACTTTTATTTACCACGGTTAAAAGTAAATAGGGTAATTAAGGGTAAAAATGATATTATTATTACCCTAACACATTTCGTAATTCTATTGGATAAGTTTAATTCGACCAAAAACAACCTTATTAATAAAATATTACCCTTTAGGTCCACTTGGATTAGATTAGGACACTTATGATTATTTTATTTAAAGAGGAGTTAAAAGAGTTAAAATCAATTTTAATAACTAGAACATTTTTAATATAAGGTTATACAAAATATAAACTAAACCATAAATATTCATTAGAAATATTAAAATATTTCCTACATAATTTTATTTTATTTATAATTTTTAGACATTAAACAATTTAATTTATTTATGACACAGTGATGATGCATTAATTACTTTATTAATGAAATATTAACATAATTGATGTTATAAATACCCAAATAAATGTAATTTGAGACTTTTTATGAATTACACTAATTTTATAGGTTAATATGAAATGTTAGTATTTATTTAATTAACTTTTTTAAAACTAATCATGCTGTTATGATTTTCACAAAAATCAATTACCAAATAGTTTTAAAATTGACATAAAATAGTTTTTAAAACAAATATTATATTATTAATTGTTGTTTTATTCATAAAAATATAATTTTCGGCAAAATGACTTAGATAAGGTTATATATATTAATAATTAACCACTTGGGGTTTGTTTGGATTGTTATAGTAATTTTATTAATCATATAGTGTAAGAATACCAGAAGACACGGTAAAAGTTTAATTATATAACTTAGAGTTAAATCTAAATGATAAGGTTACAATAGTAACTTAAACCTGTCTAAAACCTATTGGTTGAGAGAATTTAGACCCATACACACATTAGATTCTAAATAAATCAATTTGGAGATATTATAAACTGAATATGACTTTATTATAAAATAATATTTTATGTTTTTTCCTAAGGTGACCCTCTCCTCCCTTATAAAAGGGAACCTCCTCCCGGTCCTCTTTACACAACTTTGAGCATTCAAGCTCATCCAACCCCTTCCCATTTCCATTATCAACTTCCCTAGAAACATACTAGAGGTCCTGGTATTCTTCAAAGACCAATTTTAGTATCCTAAGAGGAGGTTTAAAGAGGCGTGTCGAAGAAGAGGTAATATCCTTTACTGATTCTTTCAAATTCATTTCTTCTTCTACTTCCTCTTCTTTTTTTTGTTTCATAATAAACTAATAACATCAGTATCACTCATATAATGATATGTTATTATAAATATGAAACATATATATTTCACCTTCGATCCATCATACGGAAAACAATATCACCGTGCGTGCGTACGTACAGAATACCTTCTCCACGCCGTGGTGTAATGTGTTTTCCACCACCACCTAACATGGATTGGTATAATGGTGTAAAGAATAAATATATTTGATTATTGTAAAGTGATATTGTTTCTGAAATAGTATACATATACTTCAATACAATTCCACGGTCATGGGAACGATATCATCGCTCGTGCGTACGTACGGCCTACCATCTCCACGATTTGATGTGACTCGTTCTACATGATCTTCATTGAATAATGATTATATAAATGAATTTAATGAATAAATATGATATATATTACACTAATATCATTCTGGAAATGATTGATCTATTACCTAAAAATAATAATAATAATTTATTCGACAAAACATGCATAAGAACTTCAAGCAATGAACACCCAAAAAACAAGTTGCAATGAAATATTACTAATAAGAATACAGGAATACGACTATATATGATATCATAACAATTAATATGATTCTGGAATAAGTAAATGACATAGTTTAAATCATTATACAGAAGGTTCAGATATGTACAAAGCATATCGGACCTAAGGTAAGGGAAAATCTCACAATCTCATTTTTATCCGGGATTGTTTATACTTCAGAATTTACTGGGGAATATTTATCATCCACATCCATGTTTCCTAAATATGTAATATTATTTCTATCCTCCTAAAATTTTTAGAATCCAATTTAACCCATTGGTGACTTTTTAGTAAAATATATGAAAGGAATCTATTGTCATTTTTAGTACGAAGTACTTTTTGACTTTTCCAGCCAAAGTACGAGAAGAATGTTTTTTTATACAGCATGAATGGATTTTTAGGATTTCATAGAACATTATTTCCATGAATATTCCTTTAAAAGTTTTCAAGTTTATTTTTAATCAACTTCTTTTAGTTTAAAATTGTATGACATGTTAAGAAAGGAAAAATGTATTTGAACTAGAAAGGTTATTTTCCTCAAGAATGGAGTTCAAGTGTTTTGTCAAAATTATTTTCCATCTAAGATAATATAGGGTTATATTTCAATCTCTTTTTTTACATTGATATGATTATGTTATGATGGAATTAATTTTATTATGTCCTTTTATCTTATATGTATTATGTTATGATGGCATGATGTTTAAGAATCCCATTTTTATTACATGGGTTATGATAAAATGTATGATTTATGATTTTGTGGCACACATAAGAATGGTTTAATTATGAGATGGGTGGGACCTATATCTCCCTCCAATACATTGGGTAAATATTTATATATCATGAGATAGACATGGATGGAATTACATGTTAATCCGGTTCAGTGTTATAGGACTGAAACGAGGAGTGAACTCGGTTCAGTAATGGAATTTGTCCGCTATGATAGTCTTGGAAATGAGTCTTGTCTAATATGAAATGATTTTCTATGATTATGTGTGTATTCCAAAAAATTTCATGTTTTGATTTATTATTATTGGGATTACATTTCACTACTATTTTTTATCCCATGTTATGATATTATGATCTCTTTTGCAGGTTAAGATTTTCAAAATGTTATGTTTTTATGAATATGATATGATTGATATTTCTGTTGTTTAACCTTACTGAGCATTTGAGCTCACCCTTTTGTATGTTTTCTTTTACCCGGGTCAGGAAGAAGGGTATTAAGTAGGATATTCCAAATGGGACTCTAGATATTATGAAATAAACGGGAGACAATGTAGATGATTTATGAACCAGTTGTTTATGTTTCCCAGTTTCTAAAGACACTATACCCATACGGTCCTATCATGGTTTTGTTATATGTTGTAATAAGTATGCTTCAATTATGAAGTAATAACTATGTATATAATGTATGGGTCGTTATAATTACTATACATAATTATTTGTTTCTATTCAGCAAAAATTATGTTTTTCTTATCGGTCTCCAAATAACATACTGGTCGCAGCCGTGTATGTTAGATTTTCAAAATTCCAAACACAGAAGTGAAAAATCTACCTTTAAAGATCACTTAGTACTTAGAATTTCAAAATGATGTGTTTTCATTGGATCTTATGACATACTTATGAGAAGTGAATTTAAATTGAAAAACATTGAGTCATTAAACACGGGTTTGTCACTTCTGTGTATGGAATTTCGAAAATCTGACATACACGCTTGTGACTAGTAAGTTATTTGGAGTTCGATAAGAAAAACATAATTTTTGGTGAATTTTAATCTATCTTTATGAATAGTAACATACCTTATGAATATTTATATACCCTAATTAGTAGTAACCTTACCTATGTTAGTATTAGAATAATATTCAAGTGAAATTATGATGTACATATATTTTAGAATAAGTAACTGATTATTTTAAAACTAGGTTTTAATAAAAAAATATAATTTTAATTAAATATTAAATTAATCATATTTATGAAAATATTTTCATAAAATGGACTTAATTTTCAGATTCTACACATCAAAAAATGGTTAGGGTGATGTTTTGGGATTTTTCTGAAATACTAGAATGTTTGATGAATAGTAAAATATGATAATTCACCATAAATGAAAAATAATTGATTAATTGAGACATTGATGATGATCTAATGATGTAAGCCCAATTGGTTAAAATTCACAAGAATTTAGTACTATTCTTGGTCATGTAATACTCACTATTACTTGTATTGTGAATAAATAATAAACGAATGATTAAAAAATTATGAAAACCCTCCTCCCCTCCACTATAAATATTTCCCATTCTTACCTCTTCTCTTCACTTCTATCAAGACTTTTTCCATTCCAATATTATGCCCAAATCAATCCCCAAGATCCTCCATCACTTCTAAAATCCCCAATCCTCTTCAAAATACCAAAACCTCTCCCCTTAAGAAGTTCTCAGCGGAGGAAGTTTCAGGAGGTAAATTCCTCTTTCCAATTCCTTCTTTTCTTTATGTTCTTTTCTTTTTTGATTATTTCCTCACCTCCCTTCACCCAAATAGTATGATAACTCTTATAACATACATGAACTATAATGTTTTTATGCTAATCGTATATTTCGTTATCTTCTCTTCTTTCCCCACCTTCTATTTCAAAGGAATGAAAGCATCATTTGAGATGCGCTAATTTTTCACATTCAAGGGCAATGGTTTATCAATTTTATTACCATATTTAAATATGGTCAAGAAACCTTTTTTGTTATATTTGAAACATATTATATATATATGTAATATAACCTATTTTTATTCTGTAATGCTTTTTTACAATTGTTATTAAGTTATAAATCAAAACATGTTCTTTGTTATTAAACCCACTAATTAAAAAAATGATTGTCATTTTGGTTTTATATAATAGTTTGAATTCACTCTAAGTAACCAAATTCAATTTAAAACCATGTAATCTCTAGGATGTTCACTAATATAATACAACATCAATTATGGAAAACAACTTTCATCTTAAATGATTATCCAGACATAAATATAATTGAACCGGTCATTAAAATCACGTAAACAAATGATCCCGAACAATAAAATTAAACCTCATAACCAATAAAAAAAGTTATGAATGAATATAAACGGATTATACTAAACCAATTAAATATAGAAGGGTTCTTGAATTATTAATGAATAAACCTAATTTTTTTATTTAAGTCTTTAAAAAAAGTGGAGAAAACCAATGGATTTAAGGTAAGGGATCCTCCCCATTTCACTTTTATTTCAAGATTGTCCTCTATGTTATGCCATTTTATGTGTGATACCTATTATATAAAACCAAAGTGACAACCATTTTTATTAGCTAGAGGTTTTGATTACAAAGAAATGTTTTGATTTATAACTTAATACTATTTCTACACAATGATTACAAAATAAAAATAGGATATATTACATATATATATAATCTATTTCAACCATAACAAAAAATGGTTTCATGACCAGATTTAAATATGATAATGGAAATTTATGAACCATTGTTCTTGTATGTGTTAAATTAGCACATCTCAAACGTTGGTTTCATTACTTTCAAATAAAAGGTGGGGAAGAGAGAGAAGATAATGATATATTCCATTGGCATAAAAACATTCCAGTACATGTATGTTGCTGGAGTTATCAGACTATTTGGTTGAAGGGAGGTGAGGAAAGAAACAATGAAGAAAAGAACATAAAAGAAAAGAAGGAATTGGAAAAAGGAATTTTCCCCTTGAAACTTCCTCTTTTGAGAACCTCTTATGGGTAGAGGTTATGTTATTTTGAAGAGGATAGGGGCTTTTGGACATGGGGGAGGAGCTTGGGGAGAGATTTGGGAAGAATATTGGCAAGGCACACAGATTGTGATGAGTGAAGAGAAGAGGTAATAATGGGTGGTATTTATAGTGGAGGGGAGGAGGGTTTTCATAATTTTTTAATCATTAGTTTATTATTTCTTCACAAGACAAGGAATAGTAAGTATTTTGTGGCCAAGAAGAGTAAAAATGCATGTGAATTTGAACCAATTTGTCTTACATCATAATATCATCATAAATGACTCAATTAATCCATTATTTAGCATTTATTGTGAATTATCAGATTTTACTATTCATCAAAGATTCCAGTATTTTAGAAAAGTCCCAAAAATTCACCCGAACCATTTTTCAACGTGTAGAATAAAAATATTTAGTACATTTTTCAAAAATAATTTTATATATATTATTAATTTAATATTTAATTAAAATCATAATTTATTATTAAAACCCAGTTTTAAAACATTTGTTTACTTATTCTAAAATACAGGTACCTCATAACTTCACTTGAATATTCTTTTAATATGATCATAGGTAAGGTTACTATTCATTACTATATATCACTATTCATAAGGGTGTGTTACTATTAATAAGGGTAATTATAGTGTCCCAAGCATTTTATATATAACATTACATGATTTTAAGCATAATTAAACATCAATGTACAAGCCAAGGATCGTTAAGTCTAGTGTCTTAGAAGACTAGGTACATAAAACATAAAATATGAGGGTAAAAAAAATTCATTATTTAATCACCATAAATATCTCCGAAATTCCATTGTTCCCTTAAACCTGCATACGGTACCCTGGGGAACACATGAACAAAGGGATGAGCTAAAAAGCTCAGTAAGGGAATGAACGTAAGGATACATCTTAAGCACACTAGTTAATAGGCCTAACACAATGATAAAAAATAATGGAACGTATGAAATCATATCATATAATCATTGGATAATATAAACATGGAATCATTTAAATGTGGTAGAATCATAAGTCATTTCCTTAGTATAAGTTAGGATAACCGCCAATCCTATTTCCCATTTTAGTACGGGTCAAGGTTAACCGCCAATCCCTTTTCACATCGCATCTCATGAGACATAACTTTACCCAATGCATTGGAGCTCTATATGGGCACACCCATATCAACATTTTCCTGAATATTATTTCCACCAAAAAAATCTCACCACACGAATAATCATACATAATCAACCATAAATAAACATAAGGGTACCCATGGAAAGAATTAGGTACCACAACCATGACATAAATCATAACCAATGGGCGTATCATGAAAGTGTTCAGGAAATAAAGGAGTTATAAATGGACATTAAATATTATTATATCATGGTAAGTGATATCAAAAAGGAGTGACAACTTGTGAGAAATGTATTTGGTAAACTTTAGCATTAAAACATTTTGTTCGGTTTTAAGGAAAATACTACAGAGCTTTTAAAACAGAAAAGGGAACAATCATTTATATAAAACCATAATTGAACCAAGAATTTTTCATAATAAAAATAATAATTTTATAAATACAATGGTGTTTTAAAATAGAAGGTAGTGTGCACTTGAAATCGGGTAAGAATTCCGCAAGTTCCATTAAAACATGATTGCTTATCGGGCGGTATCGAGGTGGGAATCACTAAAACAATCATGTATATCCCCAAAAGAGAATGAGGGATGGATCATGGAACATGAGTTTGGAGCATATAAACAGTATGTAAAAGTTTCACATAAAATTAAATGACAACATCATTTGGGTAAAAATAATGATAGAGAAACTCGAATGAGTAAAGGAGGTTCAGGTAGAATTCATTACAGATTATTGGCATGGTATCTGGTATACTAAAAATCTATTTTTTGAGAAGGAATGGGGTTTATAATAACATATAAATCATGAGGTAATTATGTTAAAGGTGAGAAATAATACCCCATCATTAGGGATCACACATAAAATTGAATAACATAGAGGACAAACTTGAAATAAAAGTGAAATGGGGAGGATCCCTTATCTTATGTCTGTTGGTATTCTCCACTTGTTATTAAAGATCAGAATAAACAGATTAGGTTTCTTAAATTATAATTAAAAAACTCCTTAAAAATTTAATTTTTTTAGTATAATCATTTTATGTTCATTCATAACCATTTTGACTGGTTATGAGGTTCAATTTTATTGTTCGGGCTAGTTTGTTTACTTAATTTTAATGACTGGTCCACTTATATTTTTGTTTGGATAATCATGTAAGATGAAAGTGGTTCTCTAGAAAAGAAGTTATATTATATTAGTGAACATCCAGTAGAATACCTATTTTTAAATTTAATTTGGTTACTTAGAGTTAATTCGAACTATTGTATAAAACCAAATTGACAATCATTTTTTGTTAATTGGTGGGTTTGATTACAAAGAACATGTTTTGATTTATAACGTAATACCATTTTTAAAAAAATTAAAGATTAAAAATAGGATATATTACATATATATAATCTGGTTCAACCATAAAAAAATGGTTTCATGACCAGATTAAAAGATGATAACAGAAATTCATAAACTGTTGTCCTTGAATGTTCTAAATATGCACATCTCAAATAGTGCTTTCATTCCTATCAAATAAAAGGTGGGTAAAATAGAGAATATAATAAAATATCCCATTAGAATAAAAACATTCCATTACATGTATGTTACTGGATTTATAATACTATTTGGGTGAAGGTAGGTGAGGAAAGAAACAAAAAGAAAATAACATAAAAGAAAAGAAGGAATTGGAAAGAGGAATTTACCTCTAGAGACTTCCTCCTTTGAGAACCTCTTAAGGGGAGAGGTTATGGTATTTTGAAGAGGCTAGGGGATTTTGGATCTGGAAGAGGAGCTTGGGGAGATATTTGGGTAGAATATTGGCAAGGCACAAGGCTTGAGAGGAGTGAAGAGAATAGCTAAGAATGGTTGGTATTTATAGTGGAGGGGAGGCAGGGTTTCAAAATTTTTTGATAATTAGTTTAATATTTCTTCACAAGCCAAGGAATAGTGAGTATTCCATGTCCAAGAATAGTAATAATGAATGTGACTTCAAACTAATTAGGCTTATATCATCATACCATTATCAATGACTCAATTAATCCATTATTTAGCATTTATTTTGAATTATCAGATTTTACTATTCATAAAACATCTAGTATTTCATAAAAATACCTAAAATTTACCCTAACCATTTTTCAATGTGTAGAATAAGAAAAGGAAGTCCATTTTTCAAAAATAATTTTCTATATATTATTAATTTAATATTTAATTAAAATTATTATTTATTATTAAAACCCAATTTAAAAACATTCATTTACTTATTCTAAAATATAGTTACATCATAATTTCACTTGAATGTTATTTTAAAACTACCATAGTTAAAGTTATTATTCATGAGGGTATATAACTATTCATAAGTGTATGTAAATATTCATAAGGGTAGGATACTATTCACCAAAAATTAATTTTTTCTTATCGGTCTTCAAATAACATACTGGTCACAACCGTGTATGTAAGATTTTTGAAATTCCAAAAAACAGAAGTGACAAACCAATGTTTAAATCTCACTTAGTACCTAGTATTTCATTAGGTTGTGTTTTCATTGGATTTCATGACATACTTATGAGAAGGAATTTCCATTGAAAATCATTGGGTCGTTACATTCTTCCCCCCTTATGAAATTTCTCCCTTGAAATTTTGTTTTACATTTTCAGTCATAAACAGGTGAGGGTACTTCTCCTTCATTGCCTCCTCTAGTTCTCAAGTAGCTTTTCAATCTTTTGGTTCCTCCACAACACTTTGACAAGGTGGGTTGTCTTTTTGTATAGAAATTTATCACTTTGGTCCAGAATCTTCACTGGTTGCTCCTCATAAGATAGATCATCTTCCAACTGCCCCACCTATCACTTCAGTACATGTGAGGGATCAGGTATGTACTTCCTTAGGATTGATACATGAAACACATCATGAACTCGAGCCATATTCGGTTGAAGTGCAAGCCGATAGGCCACAGCTCCTATGTGGTCAGGGATCTCAAAGGGGCCAATGTACCTTGGTCTTAGCTTCCCTTTCTTTCCAAACCACATGACTCTCTTACTTGGTGATATTTGAAGGAAACATTTATCTCCAACGTTGAACTCCATGTCCCTTCGACATTTTTGAGTGTTGATCTTTTTTCGACTCTGAGCAGCTTTGATGTTTTTTCTGGATGACTTGAACCATCTCTGACATCTCTTGCACAAGATCGGGTCAAAGTGACATTCTTTCTCCAACTTCAGCCCAACGGGTTGGAGTTCTACATCTCATTCCATACTGAGCATTATAAAAAGCCATCTGAATACTATAGTGGAATCTATTATTGTATGAGAACTCAACCAATGGGATATGCTGATCCCATACACCTTTGAATTCTAGAGAGCATGCTTTTAGCATATCTTCAAGTGTCTGAATAGTCCTTTCAGATTGGCCATCAGTTTGGGGATGATATGTCGTGCTAAAATTTAATTCAGTACTCAAAGCATGTTGAAGACTCCTCCAGAATTTAGATGTGAACCTTGGATCAGGATCATATACAATTGAGAGTGGAACCCAATATAGTTTCACCACATCCTTCAAATATATTTTTCCAAGTTTTTCAAGTGAGAGGTCTTCCAGAATAGTGAGAAAATGGGAAGTCTTGATGAGTCGGTCAACCACAACCCTTATCTCATTATTTCCCCTCAACGTCTTCGAGAGAACCAAGACATAGTCTATAGTGAAATTCTCCCATTTCCACTTGGGTATATGTAATGGTTGCATCATCCCTTTGGACTTTTGTTTCTCTACTTCAACTTGTTGACATACTAAGCACCTTGATATATATTCTGAAACCTCCTTCTTCATGTTATCCCCCTAGAAGAGTTCTCAGAGTTCACGATACATCTTGGTACTCCCAGGATGGATAGAGAATGTTGACCTATGTGCATTTTCCAATAACTCCTTCCTTATCCCGTGTGATGAATGCACAAAAATCCATGTTCCAAACCAAATCACACCATCATCGTTGATATGGAAATCATGGATCTTCCTATCTTTTACTGCATTAACCCTCTTTTGTAACTCCATATCATCCCATTGACCTTCCTTAATCTTCCCTTGAATGGATGATTGTGCAACCATTTGGGTAAGGTATGATGTATCCCCTACCCTTATGACTTCTAAATCTATCCTTTACATATCCAAGAAGATAGGGTGTTTCTCAATCCGTAACATGGATAGAGTGGTAGGTTCTTTTCTCTTTAGAGCATCAACTACCGTGTTCACCTTTACAGGATGATAGTGAATAGAGTAATATTAATCCTTGATTAGCTCTAACCATCTCCTTTGACACATGTTGAGATCCTTTTGTGTGAATATATACTTTAGGATCTTATGGTCGGTGTATATGTCACACTTCTCACCGTAAAGGTAGTGCCACCAGATCTTCATGGAAAAAATCATGGCTGCCAGCTCTAGATCATTCATGGGGTAGTTCTGCTCATGGATATTCAACTAACGTGAGGCATAGGCTATCACATTATCATTTTTCATGAGTACACAACCCAAGACATTCTTTGATGCGTCTTTGTATATCACCAAACGTTATCCACTTTCTGGTAATATGAGTACAGCTGCAGTGATCAGCCTTCTCTTTAGCTCCTTGAAGTATACCTCATGTTCTTCTGTCCAGACAAACTTTACCCCCTTCTGGGTCAGCTTGGTCATTGGGTTTGACAATCCTGAAAAGTTCATCACAAATCATTTATAATAACCAGCAATACCGAAAAATCTTCAGATATTTATTAAGGATATTTTCTTGGGCCACACATCAATTGCCTTCATCTTGGAAGGGTCCACATATATCCCTTTACTAGTGATAACATGCCCCAGGAATGATACTTCCCTAATCCAGAACTCACATTTACCGTACATTTCATAAAACTTATCCCTTCGCTAAGTATTTAACATATTATCCAAATGATTCTCATGTTCCTCCTTTCTCTTGGAGTATATAAGAATATCATCAATAAAGACTACCGAAAATTTGTCAAGGTAATCTCTAAATAATCTATGACATAAATATTTTCAAGCATGATGTGGTGTGAGGGAATTATAGGGATTTGGTCCACTCTGAAATCTCCAACCACCACACTTCTCATGCCTCTCTATGGATAGAATAGTGCTTTAGGAACAGGTTCGACCCTAGTTGTTCACAGTGTGTCGAGGCCAAGGAAAACGAGTAGCTGAATACTACTTTAGGAATCCACTTGAGGTCGTTAGCACCCTACCATTGGTGGTGCTTCCATTAAATGGACCTTGTGAGTGATGTGAGTCTAGTGTTGTTGTGGTTGTGTACGAGCATTTTAGAATTGCAAGGACACAATTTTTTGTAGGGGGGAAAATGTAACACCCCAAAATTTGTTCTCATGTGATAGTAATATTGAGGTATTATTTTTTTCTCCGAACAAAGTAAAAATTTCAAAGTAAATATTATCACACTTTGTTTAAAGAATAATTTAAAAATAACTTTTTTTATCAAACATAATTTATTCTTATCAAATAATTATTTGATATAATAATGATACTAATATATATAAAATATAGCTAATTTATTTTTTAGTTCCAAAATGTGACATGTAAGTATATATATAAATATACACCTATGTATACTAGTTTTGAATTATATGAAATTATGATATAAAACAAATACTATTATGAAATTATAATTTTATATTGAGGTTATAAATGATATTGAAAATTATTGTTTTAACATAATTTAACTATATTATTTTTTAAAAGTGCACTACTTTAATTATGAAGACAATTATTTAATTTATGAATAATTATTTCGAATTTATAAATTTTTTCAGAAATACGATATATACATAATTATTAGATTATAAATTTTTTATTAAAGTTTCATAAAATTATTAACATTTTGAAATTTTTTAATAAAATTATAAATATATAGCCATTTTAATAGAATGATTAAAATTGTACAAATCATGATAATACATTTTCAATTAATAAATTAATTTATAACGTTATAAGAATATAATATGAAAGATATAAATATGTTTTATAAAATAATTTAATAATAATAACTTTTACTTTTATAAAAGTAGTGATAAAATAATTTTAATAGATTAACTTGTGACTTTGTAATTTATATATGTTAATAATAAGTTATTGGTTTAAAATGATACAGATAAGATAATAAATATAAAACAATATAAAAATATAATAATAATAACAAAATCAAAAGAAAGGAAAATGAGGAGATCCGTGAAGAGGAGGAGGGTCCCGATTTTTTTGGAAACCCAGCTTAGGGTTTTAGTAGGCATCTGTTTCAGGTGAGGAGTCGCACACTGAGCTGAGGTATCATTGGAGATTTGGAGCCGCGACCATGATGAATCACCTAGGAACAAAGAAGTCTAGGTCATTGGAAGTCCATGCATTGATCGGTTTCGTTCTTGGAGTTATGTTGCGGTCGTTGAGTTGGAGGTCGGGACTGAGTTGGGTTCAAATGGTGGGAGGCGTGGCCTAGTGGTGGAGTCTGAGTGCTGGAGGCTGAGCGGCATCATCCATAGTTGTGGTAGAGTCTGATCCTAATACTTAACTGGATCTAGTTTGTGCTTTTCTTCATCAATGGTAGGATATTTCTATCTGATTCTTCTTCAAACTACCAAAGTAGGTTTCCTAATTTTCTTTTGGTGTTTTTGTCCGATTTTGGTTTCATGTGTTGATTTGTCTAATATGAAATTTTGTCTAATTATTGATTGATTTCCTTTGTTGTTTTTATCGTTTTTTTGGTCCATCTGTTACAATTCAGTCAAAATATATAAATATAAATATATATATATTATTAATTCAATTTCCTTAGTAGTCATTACCTATTACTGGTGTGGACAGTTTGATTCGCTCAATAATAATCTCGTTTTAGGACTGCTTGAGTACTCTTCCTCTATTCTGGTGGCCTGTGTATATATATGAGCATTTTTGTACACAAGGGAATGCAAATCCTTCTTGTGGGGATAAACTCTGCATGGGCCATCACTTTTCTATTTTCATACCACTGGTCTAATTCTGAGCAATGTTTTGGGTTCTTCATTTCAAGTAAGGGATTATTTTCTCTTAATTAATTTATATTTAAGGTTATTGTCTTGTGAGGATTCAATACACATTGTCTTCCTTTTTCAAACTTGAATATATACACTAATATATATTATATATATACATTCATGTAGTTTTATTCCACCCGGTTTTAAATCTGCTAAGTGTTGATTTACAATGATGTTTTAGAATGTGGTGGGTGAAAATTATTTTCAATTACTGTATTTGATTTTAAAATTTGTAATGAGATGAGAATTAACAAATTTGTCTTATTTATTTTAATTTATACAAGTCATGTTTCATTTAAGGTTGTGTAAGAGATGGTTTGATTTTATCCTCTATGAAGTTTAGTTTCAATGTTAAATTGTAAGGGACTAACTTTCTTAACTTTCTATTCACTGTTTTATTAACACAATAAATATTGAAAGTGTGTGATATAAAATTTTATGAGTTTGGAAATACCACAAATTGTAAGGAATAAATTTATTTACAACTATGAATTTTGTTTTGAGAATCTTTTGTAAGGGAAGACTGTTAAATTTCAAATATTTATTTTATTTACGTAATTGAAATGGTTCCCTCCATTTTTTCCTACTAAAAATCTATTAAGAAGATTATATATTTTTTATGAAACAGATTTATTTATTTAAGGGAGCATGAAAATTATTTAGAATAAATTATGATAGAGATGTTTAATTATTTATTCTAATTTTATTCTATATTTTCTGGTTCTGTATATGAGTGGAATTGTTTTTTTTTCAAAAATATATTATTTAGAAATGTAATTAGGTTATAATTAATCAATTTGTGATTGTAAAATTTAAATCCATGAATAATATATATAATTGCATAAATATAGGTGTGTGATCATAAGATTTTATTCACCATACAAATATATTTATATAAGTATTTGATTGTAAACTCGATGACTATTTTCTTCAAAGTGATGTAAGTGGGTGTGACATGTACATATTATATATATATACATATATGGTTATATATATGCACCTATAAGCCTTAACCATAACCCGAATTAATTGGCCTAAAATAAACTTCGGTGGTTAAAGTATGTTTATGATATGTTTAATTAAATTCTCATGAATGCATTCATTACATAAAACAATTGTCGCACTGCAAATCAATTGGCCTTATATGCTACGAAGAAAAAGGCATGGCCATTTATTAAGACATGACTGTTTATCAGCACATTCTTGTGTACAAATGACATCTTTCTTAACTTAAAATTCGTCATTTTAAACTATAAATATTCATTTCTAGGGATCAAGGATTTTGAAAATTAAGGAACTATCATTTTATGTGGTAACCCCATCCATTCATTACTTATGTGTTTGAAATTAATATCACATACACAAATAATGTTTAATAGTTTAGGCATGTCATTGGGAAAATTATTATCTAAATAATAACTATTATATTATGATTTATTCCATTGTTATTTCTATTTATCAGCACATGAATTGAGCATGAATAATACCTATCTGAAGTTATAAATAAGAATTCTAATGAAATAAAAAATTATGGAAGAGTTGTAAAGTTATTAATTTATGTGATAAATTGAACAATTTATTATTTATCACTTATGATAATTTATGAAATAATAATTATTCAAGGTGGTATGGAACACTTTGAATAATATGAAATGCAAAATTAAATTATTTAAAGTGGTATGGGACACTTTGAAAATAGGAAATAAGGAAACAGGAAATATGTGACACTTAAAATGATAAGTAATAAGTAATTTTACTAAATTAGAGTGGTATGTGCACTTTGATTTAGAGATATGAGGAATGAATTGGACTTAGTATGTGGCAAGTGGGGCATGTTATTGCCCCTCGATGCATCGTTAGGTCTCATGAGACAAACTATAGTCATGGCACAAGGCCTTGAAAAAAAACATTATTTAAGGTCCTGACACAAGGGCTTGAGAAAAATATTATTTATGGTCCTGGAACGAGGCTTGGACAGTATGGTTATGATGTCCAGCATATGCACTTTCCCCATTATGGATATGAAATTTAATCAACCAGAAGAATATTCGGCTAGTAGAATATTCTTGTTTAAAGAGATTATGTTTATGGTAATCAGAAGAAGTAAATGTTATGGCATAGTAATTATGTAGTACTCATAGATTATTTAGCCAGTGTATATCTCACAGTAGTAAAGGTTGAAATTGTAGTAATTATTTTGAGCGCAACTCAGATCTTATAGTTATTAATTTTGTACCTGAAAATTCACATTTCATGCTTATAAAAGTTAAAATTTCTTTCCCTTATAATTTTGAATGACCATACCAATAATTTAATCATGTTCCCTTGTAATTTTGTTAGTATTCCTTTAATTGTGCACTTATATTTATTAAACAATTGTTGTGGTGTGTTACATGTGTTACTACATCTTTAAGAAAATGTTTTATGGAAATTTTTAAATAATGCTTTCAAAAGATATATTGGTTTATTATGTTATGTTTTAAAACCCTTTATGGGGAATTCTTATACTCACCCTATGTTTTTAAATAAAAATTTTCATTTATCAGATTTTAGCTGAAGAGGCTTGCCAGAATTAGCTGGTTTCCCTGAACCTGAACCGAATTCAATCCTCTATATAGGCCATGGTGTTTAATTTATTAGTGCATGTTTTTGTTAAAAATTACAGATCATGTTTTGAAGGCATCGTCTCTGGGTATGTTGGAGTCAGGTCCTCACAGTTGACAGAATAATAAGACATTTCTTTAGTACGAGTCAAGGATAACTGCCAATCTTGTTTCCCATTTTATTATGGATCAAGGCTAACCGCCAATACCGTTTCACATCGCATCTCATGAGACATAACATTACCCAATGCATTGAAGTGCTATCAGGGTGTACCCATCTCAAAAATTTCATGAATATTATTCCCACATAAATAATCTTTCCACACCAATAATCACACATAATCAACCATACATTAACATAAGGGTACCCATGGAAAGAATTAGATACCACAACCATGACATAAATCATTACCAATGGGCGTATCATGAATGTTTCCATGAGATAAAGGAATTGTACATGGAAATTCAATAGGCATATATCATGGTACGTGATGTCAAAAAGGAGTGAAAACTTCGAAGGAATGTATTTGGAAAATTTTAGCATTAAAACATTTTGTGCGGTTTTAAGGAAAATACCATAGAGATTTTAAAATAGAAACAAGAAAAATCTATTATATAAAACAGGAAGTGAACCAAGACGGTTTTCATAATGAAAATTATAATTTTATAAAGTAAATGGTGGCTTAAAAAAATATAGAGTGCACTTGAAATCTGGTAAGAATTCAGAAAGTTCCCTTAAAACATGATTGGTTATTGGGGGGTATCGAAGTGGAAATCACTAAAAAATCATGTATATCCCCAAAATAGAATGAATTATGGATCTTGGAACATGATTTTGGAGCATATAAACAGTATGTATAAGTTTTACATAAAAGGAAATGACAACTTCATTTGGTTAAAAATTAAGATAGAGAAACCCGAAGGACTAAAGGATGTTCGGGTAGAATTCATTAGTGATTATTGGCATGGTATCGGGTGTACCAAAAAGGGACTTTTTGATAGAGAACAAGGTTTATAATAACTTATAAATCATGATAGAAGTAAGGGGAATTTCGGAAATAATAACCCATCATTGTGGATTACACATAAAATTGAATAACATAGAGGACAATCTTGAAATAAAAGTGAAATGGAGAGGATCTCTTACCTTAAATTCATCGATGTTATCCAATTGTTATTAACTACCTGAATAAAAAAATTAGGTTTATTAATTAATAATTCCAGAACCCCTTATATATTTAATTGTTTTAGTGTAATCATTTTGTGTTCTTTCATAACCGTTTTGATTGGTTATGAGGTTCAATTTCATTGTTCGGGCTCATTTGTTTGCTTGATATTAATGACCGGTTCACTTAAATTTATATTTGGATAAACATGTAAGATGAAATTGGTTGTTGATAAATGAAGTTATATTATATTAGTGAACATCTAGGAGATTAAATGGTTTTAAATTTAATTTGGTTACTTATGTTTATGTCAAACTATTATATAAAACCAATGTGACAACCGTTTTTGTTAATAGGTGGGTTTGATTACAAAGTACATGTTTTGATTTATAACATAATACCATTTGTACGAAAAGATTACAGAATCAAAATAGGATTTATTACATATATATAATTTGGTTCAACCATAACAAAAATGGTTTCATGACCAGATTTAAATATTTGTTGAAGACTTTTTTGGAACGAAATTATTTTTTTGTAAGCAAAATTATGTTTTTATTCAAAATTATAAAATATTACTTTCAAGAAATATTATTTTCCTTAAATAAATGTTTTTTATTAAAATATTTTCATTATTTAAAATTACTCTTTAATATTTAATGTTTTTAATAAATTGTTATTTTGAACAATGTATATTATTTTTAAATATTTTTTCACATGTGTAAAAATATATTTTTTGAAAAAAAATTATTTCAAATTAAAATGATAAATTTCTACACATGTGTAATAAATGTGTGTGTATATATAAACACACACCTAATTTTATATTTATGATAATAATTAAAAATAAAATTTTATCATTATTTTGAAATAAATATATTTTGTTTTAATATTTTTATGATAATAATAGTAATAAAAATATTAATGATAATAAGGGGTATTTTTGTAAGAAAATTATTATTATATTTAAGATAATATATTTTTTTCTAAAATTTTGAAATTATAAATATATATATAGTAATATTAATATAATAAAAATATAAATATATATATATATATATTAAAGTTAAATGATTTTAACATATTAAAAAAAGTAAAAACATATATAAAAAACTTATATATATATATATATATATATATTAGCGCCACATTTTTTTAATGTAATGTTACTTTTTTTTAAATGAATGAAGTAATAATATTATAATTATTCTTGAAAAAAAAATGATGATAATATAATAACCTATTAATATTATAATTTATAATATAATAGTAATGATGGGTTTGATAAAATATAGATAAAAGTTAATGATGAATAGATAAAACATGGGAGAGATAAAGTGTGTGTAAAAAACACAAAACATTAATGATAAATAAAAGAAAAAAGAAACGATAATACAAAATGAAATTTAAAGAAAAGTTATATGCGTGAGATAAAAAATAAAGGAGAGAGAATGTGAGAGTAGATAAAAAATAAAATTTAATAATAAAACCACAAAAAAACAAGAAAAATGTTTTATGAAAATATAAATTGTATAATTATAAATATATATTTAATATGTGTTATTTTATGTTAAAAGAAACACGTGTTATATATATATTTTAAAAATATAAAATTTATAAATATATATTTATACAAAATTCTAAAACAAATAAATTATAAAGAAATAAATTCCATTTAAAGTTATAAAAAGGGGTGAAACGAGTCAAAACATAATAAAATGATATAAACATTACTTATAATTTATAATGAGGCATAGAAATTAATGGTGACTTTCAGAAAAATTGGTGACCCATGATTGATTTCAGAATAAATAAATAACGCATAAAAAGTTAAAAAATGATAAATATAATATATAGATATAGTGTAATGAATGAACAGTGGTAATGAGTCTTTATTTAGTTTTGAATTAAAAAACAAACAAATAATACCAATAACCCATGCATAAAGAATATGTGTTTTTTATAAATTGTTACTAGGAAGAACCCCTCCTTGATGTGGATGGAACACAGAGTCATACCACTTCCCTAGGTTCATGTTCTTATGAAAATAACAGATTACCCTTTCCCTTTCAGTTTCCACTATCAAGTAAGGGATTTTATTATTTTTTGTTTGTTTTGAGAACATATGTGTATATATAGTCATATATATATATAAGTGTGTGTGTGTGTGTAAAACCATATCTTTTTAATCCAATTTATATATATGATAAGTCTTCTTGTTTTAAATGATCTTTCCCCACTCAAATCTTATGGTTGCAAGGGTTTCATGTTTTCAAACTACATACATACATGTGTGTATGTATATTTATATGTATATATATATATATATGTGAACATATACATGCATAAGAATATGAACACATTATGTGGAGTTGTTCTTTTTCATTTACTTATAAGATATAAAAGGTATTTATCAACTACCAAACTAGTGTTTAAAGATTTATGTATGAATAATTTTCTATATTCACCATGTTTACATAATTTCATGTGATAATTGTAATTATTTTATATGTAGTTATGGATCATGTTATTATTTCATGTGTGAACTCACATATGCATATCTAAGCATGTCATGCATGAATAGGTATGGCCATCATCTAGCTCATGTGAGGCATTTCAATCATTATGAAATATTGCACACACTTAAACCAATGTTTCATGAAATTATGGTTTTCAAATAAAAGTGTTTTTTCCAAGTATAGGATTCTCCCTAAAATTATTTTAGAACCTTTTGAAGAAATGGTGATGACATGAGGAAGATTGTTTTATTTCAAATAAAATAATATTATGTATATATTTTGGAAATGATTTTGGGTAAGAAATAATATAGGCAGGTCCATGGGAAAATGTTTTCAAAATTGGCACTGGTGAGTTTCATTATGTTATGGGGAGTGAACACATATGTCTTAGTCAAGACTAGTGACTATATGTATGGATTTTAATAATGGTCTAACCAATATTATTAACAACCCACAGAAACATAATAATTTCAAAGTAGAATTCCCAATAGCTTTCAAACAGAATTATTTTTTGAAATACCATTTTATTATATATATTCATGTATTTGTGAAAATATGTTTTAAATATTTATATTTATTTCAATGGATGATTTAATAAATTTATCGGTTGTTTTGAAACCCCTTTCTGGGAATTTTATGCTCACCCTTTGAATTATAAACACTTTTCAGGTTTAGCATACTTGTTGTGTTGAAACTATATTGTGGGAGAAAAATGATAAAGAATCATTATTTTCAATTTGTATATTTTTGTTGAAATTTAAGGCAACTATAGTGACCCAAGTATTTTATATATAAAATTACATGATTTTAAGCATAATAATACATAAGAGTACAGGACAAGGATCGTTAAGTCTAGTTTCCTGGAAAACTGGTTACATAAAACATAAAACATGGGGCTAAAAAAATATTTATTTATTTAATCTCCATAAAGAGCTCCTAACTTCTTTTAAGCCCTTACATCAGCATAGGGTACCCTGGGGAACACATGAACAAAGGGATGAGCTAAAAATCCCAGTAAGGGGATAATCATAAGGATATATCTTAAGCACATGAGTTAGGAGGCATTAAATAATGATAAAAAATCATGGAACATATGAAATCATATCATATAAGAATGGGATCATATAAACATGAAATCATATAAATGCGGTAGAATCATAAGACATTTTTTAGTACGGGTCAAGGCAAACCGCCAATCCTGTTTCACATCGCATCTCATGTGACTTAACTTTACCTAATGCATTGGAGTGATATCTGGCCGTACCCATCTCACATTTTTCATGAATATTATTTCCACATAAATAATCATATATAATTAACCATACATAAACATAAGGGTACACATGGAAAGGATTGGATACCACAATCATGACATGAAGCATAACCAATGGGAATATAATGAAAGTGTCCATGAAAGAAAGTTATTATAACAAAAATGGACTTTAATAAGGTAAAATAGTCATATAACATGGTATGTGATGTCAAACAGAAGTTACAACATAAAATAAATGTATTTGAGAATCATTAGCATTAAAACATTTTTGTGTGGTTTTATGGAAACTACTATAAATTCTTTAAAATAGAAAAGAGGAAAATATTTTATATAAATCCATAATTGAACAAAGAAATTTTTATTGATAAAAATTCTTATTTTATAAAGACAATGGTGTCTTAAAATAGAGGATAGAATGCCCTTGAAAATTGGAAAAAAATCAGGAAGTTCCCTTAAAACTAGATTGCTTATCAGGAAGTATCGAGGTCGAAATCACTAAGAAAACATGTGTATCCCTAAAAGAGAATGAGGGATGTATCATGAAACAAGAGTTTTGAGCATATAAAATTATTTATAAGTTGTAAATAAAAATAAAAGACAACTTTATTTGGGTAAAAAGAAAGATAGAGAAACCCAAATGAGTAAAGGAGGTTCGGGTTGAATTCATTACGAATTATTGGCATGGTATCAGGTGTACCTAAATTGGAATTTATGATAGTTAATGGGGTTTCTCATAACTTTTAAATCATGAGGAAAGTATGGGGGAGGTGTCAAATAATACCCAATCATTAGGGATCACACATAAAATGGGATAACATAGAGGACAATCTTGAAATAAAAGTGAAATTGGGAGGATCCCTTACTTTAAATCTGTTGGTGTTATCCACTTGTTATTAAAGACCTGAATAAAAAAATTAGGTTTATTAATTAATAATTAAAAAAACCATTATATATATAATTGGTTTAGTGTAATCATTTAATGTTCATTCATATCTGTTTTGATTGGTTATGAGGTTCAGTTTCACTGTTCGGGCTCGTTTGTTTTCTTGAATTTAATGAACAGTTTACATATATTTATGTTTGGATAAACATGTAAGATGAAGGTGGTTGTCCAGAATTGAAGCTATATTATATTAATGAACATCTAGGAGATTAAATGGGTTTAAATTTAATTTGGTTACTTAGAGTGAAGTAGAACTATTATATGAAACCAAAGTGACAACCGTTTTTGTTAATTATTGGGTTTGATTACAAGGAATATGTCTTGATTTATAACATAATACTATTTGTACAAAAATATTAAAGAATAAAAATAATATATATTACATATATATAATCTGGTTAAACCATAACAAAAATTGTTTCATTTTCAGATTTAAATATGATAATATAAATTGATAAACTGTTGTCCAATAATGTGCTAAATTAGCACATCTCAAACGGTGCTTTCATTCCTTTCAAATAAATGGTGGGGAAAAGAGGGAAGATAATGAAATATCCCAATAGAATAAAAAAATTCCAGTAAATGTATGTTACTGGAGTTATCATACTATTTGTGTGAAGGGAGGTGAGTAAAGAAACAAAAAGAAAAGAACATAAAAGAAAAGAAGAAATTGGAAAGTGGAATTTACATCTTAAAACTTCCTCCTTTGAGAAACTCTTTAAGAGAGTGGTTTTGTTATTTTGAAGAGGCTTGTGGATTTTGGACGTGGGGGAGGATCTTGGGGAAAGATTTGGGAAGAATATTATAAAGGCACAAGTCTTGAGATGAGAGAAGAGAATAGGTAAGAATTAGTGGTATTTATAGTGGTGAGGAGGATGGTTTTCATAATGTTTTAATCATTGGTTTATTATTTATTCACCAGGAAAAGAATAATGAGTATTCCATGACCACGAATAGTAATAAATGCATGTGAATTCGAACTAATTGGGCTTACATCAGCAGATCATCATCAATGACTCAATTAATCCATTATTTAGCTTTTATTGTGAATTATCAGATTTTACTATTCATAAAAAATTCTAGTAATTTAAAAAAATACCAAAAATCCACTCTAACCATATTTTGTTGTTTATAATATAAAAATGAAGTCCATTTTTCAAAAACAGTTTTCTAAATACGATTATCCTAATATTTAATTAAAATAATAATTTATTATTAAAACCCAGTTTTAAAACATCTATTTACTTATTCTAAAATATAGGTACATCATAATTTCACCTGAATAATATTTTAATACTATCATAGGTAAGTTACTATTCACCAAAAATTAAATTTTTCTTATTGGTCTCCAAATAACTTACTGGTCACAACCGTGTATGTTAGATGTTCTAAATTCCAAACACAGAAGTGACAAACCTATGTTTAAAGGTCAATTTACACATAGAAGTTTATTATGTTGTGTTTTAATTGGATTTTAGGAAATAATTATTAGAAGGTAATTTTCATTGAAAAACATAAGTGACCCTTAAATATAGGTTTGTCACTTCTGTGTTAGGGATTTGGAAAATCTGACATACACGGTTTTGACCAGTAAGTAATTTGGAGTTCGATAATAAAAACATAATGTTTGGTGAATAGTGTCCTACCCTTATTAATAGTAACACACCCTTATGAATATTGATATACCGTACTATATATTAACCATACCTATGATAGTATTAAAATAATATTCAAGTGAAATTATGATATACATGTATTTTAGAATAAGTAAATGAATGTTTTAGAACTTTGTTTTAATAATCAATTGTGATTTTAATAAATATTATATTAATCATATTTAGAAAATTATTTTTGAAAAATGGAATTCATTTTTGAATTCCACACATTAAAAAATGGTTAGGGTGAATTTTTGGTATTTTTCTGAAATACTAGATTTTTTTTATGAATAGTAAAATCCGATAATTGAAAATAAATGCTAAATATTGGATTAATTGAGTCATTGATGATGATATTATGATGTAATCCCAATTGGTTCGAAGTAACGTTCATTTATTACTATTCTTGGTCATGTAAGACTCATTATTCTATGTCTTGTGATGAAATAATAAACTAATGATTAAAAACTTATAAAAACCCTCCTCCCCTCCACTATAAATACCACCAATTATTACCTCTTCTATTCACTCCTCTCAAGCCTTGTTCCTTGACAATATTTGGGCAAAATCTCTCCCTAATATCCTCCCACACGTCCAAAAGCTCCCAGACCCTTCAAAATACCAAAACCTCTCACCTTAAGAGTTTTTTAAAGGAAAAGTCTCAAGAGGTAAATTCCTCTTTCCAATTCCATCATTTCTTTTAAGTTCTTTTCTTTTTGTTTCATTCCTCACCTCCCCTCACCCAAATTGTATGAAAAATCCAGTAACATACATGTAATATAATTTTTTCATGCTAAAGGGATACTTCATTATCATCTATCCTTTCCCCACCTTTTATTTGAAATAAATGAAAGCACTGTTTGAGGTATGCTAATTTTTCCCATTCAAGGACAACCGTTTATCAATTTCTATTATTTTCTTTTATTATAGTCATGAAACTATTTTTGTTATGGTTTAACCAAATTATTATATATGTAATATATCCTATTTTTTGTTTTTTAATCCTTTTGTAAAATTGGTGTAAAGTTATAAAGAAAAACATGTTCATTGTAATCAAACCCACCGATTAAAAAACGGTTATCACTAAGGTTATATATATTGTAATTCAACTTCTCTCTAAGTGCCCAAATTTAATTTAAAACCATTTAATATTCTTTATTTTCACTAATATAATATTACATCAATTATGGACAACCACTTTCATCGTACATGTAATCCAAACATGAATATAAGCGAACGAGTCATTAAAACCAAGTAAACAAACGAGCCCGAACAATGAAATTGAACCTCATAACCAATCAAAACAGTTATAAATTAACATATAATGATTATAATAAACCAATTACATATATAAGGGATTATGGAATTATTAATTAATAAACCTAATTTGTTTAATCATTTCTTTAATAACACACGGATAACACCAACAGATTTAAGAGTAAAAGATCCTCCCCATTTCACTTTTATTTCAAGATTGTCCTCTATGTTATTCCATTTTATGTGTGATCCTTAATGATGGGGTATTATTTATAACCTTACCCATACTTTATAAGTTATTATAAACCCCATTCTCTCTCTACAAATCCCTTTTAGGTAATCCTGACACCATGCCAATAATCTGTAATGAATTCAACCCAAACCTCCTTTACTCCTTCGGGTTTCTCTATCTTTTTTTTACCCAAATGCAGTTGTCTTTTCTTTTTAGGTAACACTTATACATACTGTTTAAATTCTGAAAAATCATGTTCCAAGATCCATATCTCATTATATTTTGGGGATATACATGTTTTTAGTGATTCCCACCTCGATACCCTCCGATAAGCAATCATGTTTTAAGGGAACTTCCCGAATTCTTACCGGATTTCAAGTGCACTATATATTCTGTTTCAAGCCAAAATTGACATTATAAAATCATTATTTATATTATTAAAACATTTTTGGTTCACTCATTGTTTTATATAAAATATTTTTTCCTTTTCTATTTTAAAACATCGATAGTATTTTACTTAAAACTGCAAAAAATGTTTTAATACTAAAATTTATGAAATACATTTCTTACAAGTTGTCACTAATTTGTAACATCACGTACCATGATATATGCCAATTGAATGTCCATGTATAATTCCTTTATTTCATAGAAACTTTCACGATACGCCCATTGGTTATAATTTAAGTCTTAGTTGTGGTACATAATTATTTTCATGGGTACCCTTATGTTTATGTATGGTTGATTATGTATGATTAGTTATGTGATAAGAATACTTATATGGTAATAATATTTATGTGGGAAGAATATTAATGAATATGTTGAGATGGGTGTGCCTATATAGCACTTCAATTCATTGTGTAAAGTTAAGTCTCGTGAGATGCGATGTGAAATGGGATTGGTGGTTAGCCTTGACCTGTACTAAAATGGGAAATGAGATGGGCGGTTAGCCTTCAACCATACTAAAGAAATGTATTATGATTCTTCCACATTTATTTGATTCCATGTTTATATGATCCCATGATTATATGATATGATTTCGTATCTTCCATGATTTCTTATTATTATGTCATGCCTTCTTAATCCAGTGCTTGAGATGTATCCTTAGGTTCATTCCCTTACTGGGATTTTGAGCTCATCTCTTTGTTCATGTGATCCCCAGGGTACCCTATGCAGATGCAAGGGCTCAAAGGAAGTTTGGATCTCTTTATGGAGATTAAATAAAGAAATTTTTTCCCATGTTTTATTTTTTATGTGCCTAGATTTCCATGACACTAGACTTAACGATCCTTGCATGTACTCTTATGTGTAATCATGCATAAAATCATGTAATGTTATATATAAAAGGCTTGGGTCACTATAGTTGTAAGTTATTTGGAGTCTGATAAGAAAAAAATAATTTTCAGGGAATAGTAACCTACCCATATGAATAGTAACATACCATTATGAATAGTGATATACCAAAATGAATAGTAACCATACCTATGATAGTATTAAAATAATATTCAAGTTAAATTGTGATGTACCTGTATTTTTCAATAAGTAAATGAATGTTTTAAAACTGGGTTTTAATAATAAATTATGATTTTAATTAAATATTAAATTAGTCATATTTTTAAAATTATTTTTGAAAAATGGACTTCATTTTTGGATTCTACAAATCAGAAAATGGTTAGGGTGAATTTTTTGGATTTTTCAGAAATACTGTAATTTTTTATGAATAGTAAAATCCGATAATTCACAATAAATGCTAAATAATGGATTAATTGAGTCATTGATGATGATCTTTTCATTTAAGACCAATTGGTTCAAAGTCACATGCATTTATTACTTTTCTTGGTCATGGAATACTTACTATTCCTTGTCTTGTGATGAAATAAAAAACTAATGATTAAAAAATTATGAAAAATCTTCTCCCCTCCACTATAAATACAACCCATTCTTACCTCTTCTCTTCACTCCTATCAAGCCTTATGCCTTGAAAATATTATTACCAAATCTCTCCCCATTCTCCTCCCCCATGTACAAAATCCCATAGCCTCTTCAAAATACCACAACCTTTCCCCTTAAGATGTTCTCAAACGAGAAAGTTTCAAGAGGTAAATTCCACTTTCCAATTCATTCTTTTCTTTTATGTTCTTTCCTTTTTGTTTCTTTCATAACCTCATTTCACCCAAATAGTATGATAAATCTAATAACATACATTTAATGGAATGTTTTTATTCTAATGAGATATTTCATTATCTTCTCTCCTTTCCCCTCCTTTTTTTGAAAGGAATGAAAGCACCGTTTGAGATGTGCTAATTTAGCACATTCATGGACAACGGTTTATCAATTTATATTATCATCTTTATATCAGGTCATAAAACAATTTTCATTATGGTTGAACCAGATTATATATCTGTAATATCTCTTATTTTTATTCATTAATCTATTTGTACAAATAGTATTAAGTTATAAATCAAAACTTGTTCTTTGTAATCAAACCCACAAATTAACAAAAAAAACGGTTGTCACTATGGTTTTACATAATAGTCCTACTTCACCCTAAGTAACAAAATTAAATTCAAATCTATGTAATCTCCTGGATGTTCACTAATATAATATAACTTCAATTCTGGACAACCACTTTCATCTTAAATGTTTATCCAAACATAAATATAAGTGAACCGATCATTAATATAATGTAAAAAATGATCCCGAACGATGAAATTGAACCTCATATCTAGTTAAATTTATAAGGGGTTCTGGAATTATTAATTAATAAACATAATTTTTTTATTTAGGACTTTAATAAAAAGTAAAGAACACCTACAGATTTAAGGTAACAGATCCTCTCCATTTCACTTTTATTTCAAGATTGTTCTCTATGTTATTCCATTTTTTGTGTGATCCCTAATGATGGGGTATTATTTCTCACCTTCCCCATACTTCCCTCAGGATTTATAAGTTATTATAAACCTCATTCTATCTCAAACAATCCCTTTTAGGTACACCCGATACCATGCCAATAATCCGTAATGAATTCTACCAAAACCTCCTTAATCCTTCGGGTTTCTCTATCTATCTTTTTACCCAAATGATGTTGTCTTTTCAGTTTATGCACAAATTATAAATACAATTTATATGCTCCAAAATCATGTTCTATGATCCATCTCTCATTCTCTTTTGGAAATATACATGATTTTTAGTGATTCCCACCTCGATACCTCCCGATAAGCAATCATGTTTTAAGGGAACTTCCAGAATTTTTACCCGATTTCATGTGCACTCTATCTTCTGGTTTAATCCACCATTGTCTTTATAAAATCAGTATTTTTATTATTAGAACCTTATTGGTTCACTTCTTATTTCTATAAAATATTTTCCCCTTTTCTATTTAAAAATCTCTATAATATTTTTCTTAAGACCGCACAAAATGTTTTAATGCTACAGTTTCCCAAATAAATTTCTTACAAGTTATCACTCCTTTTTGACATCACGTACCATGATATAAGCATATTTAATTTACATGTATAATTCCTTTATTTCATGGAAACTTTCATGAAACTTATATTGGTTATGATTTATGTCTTGGTTATGGTACCTAATTCTTTCCATGGGTACCCTTATGTTTATGTATGGTTGATTATGTATGATTATTCGTGTGGAAAGATTTTTTATGTGGAAAGAATATTCATGAAATTGTTGATATGGGAGCGAACAGATAGTGCTCCAAAGCGTTGGGTAAAGTTAAGTCTCATGATATGTGATGCGAAACGAGATTGGCGGTTAGCCTTGTCCCCAACTAAAGAAATTTCTTGTGATTCTCCCACATTTATATGATTCCATGTTTATATGATCCCATGCTTATATGATATGATTTCATATCTTCCATGTTTTGTTATCATTATGTCATTCCTTCTAACTGAATTTCTTAAGATGTATCAGCTATAGTGACCCAAACCTTTTATATATAACATTACATGATTTTAAGCATGATTATACATCAGATTACAAGCCAAGGATCATTACGCCTAGTCTCCTGGAAAATTAGGTACATAAAATATAAAACAAGGGGAAAAACATTCCTTTATTTAATATTCAAAAAGAGCTCCTAACTTACATTGAGCCCTTACATCTTTATAGGGTACCATGGGGAACTCATGAACAAAGGGATGAGTTAAAAATCCCAGAAAGGGAATGAACATAAGGATACATCTCAAGCAAATGAGTTAAGAGGCATGACATAATGATAAAAAATAATGGAACATATGAAATCATATCATATAAGCATGGGATCATATAAACATGGAAAAATATAAATGTGGGAGAATCATAAGACATTTCTTTAGTATGGGTCCAGGCTAACTAGTAATCTTGTTTCCCATTATATTACAGGTCATGGCTAACCGCCAATCCCATTTCACATCGCATCTTATGAGACTTTACATTACCCAATGAATTGGATTTCTATATAGGCACACCCATCTCAAAATTTTCATGAATATTCTTTCCACATACCTAATCTTTCAATATAAAAAATCATTCCACACCAATAATCATACATAATTAACTATACATAAACATAAGCGTACCTATTGAAAGAATTAGGTACCACAACCATGAAAAAAATCCTAACCAATGGGAATATCATGAAAGTGTCCATGAAAGAAATGAATTATACATATACATTAAATACGCATATATCATGGCATGTAATGTCAAAAAGGAGTGACAACTTGTAAGAAATGTATTGGTGAAATTTTAGCATTAAAACATTTTGTGCGGTTTTAAAGAAAATACTATAGAACTTTTAAAATTGAAAAAATAAGAAAATTTTATATAAAACCAGAAGTGAACCAAGAAGTTTTTCATAAAAAAATACTGATTTTATAAAGACAATGGTTTCTTAAAACAGAATATAGATTTTCCTTGAAATCGGGTAAGAATTTAGGAAGTTCCACTAAAACATGATTGCTTATCGGGGGTATCGAGGTGGGAATCACTAAAAAAATGTATATGCCGCAAAGAGAATGAGGGATGGATCATGGAACATTAGTTTGGAGCATATTCAAATTATGTATAATTTGTAAATAGAAGGAAAATACAGCTTCATTTGGGTAAAAATAAAGATAGAGAAACCCTAAGGAGTAAAGGAGGTTTGAGTAGAATTCATTATCGATTACTAGCATGGTATCAGGTGTACCTAAAAGGGATTTATTGAGAGATAATGTGATTTATAATAACTTATAAATCATGAGGATATTATTGTTGAGGTGTTAAATAATAACCCATCATTAGGTATCACACATAAAATGGAAAAACATAGAGGACAACATAGAAATAAAAGTGAAATGGGGAGGATCCCTTACCTTAAATCCATTGGTGTTCTCCACTTGTTATTAAAGACCAGAATAAAGAAATTAGGTTTATTAATTAATAATTCCATAGCCTCTTATATATTTAATTAGTTTAGTATAATAATTTTAAGTTCATTCATAATCATTCTGATTGCTTATGAGGTTCAATTTTATTGTTCAGGATCTTTTGTTTACTGGATTTTAATGACTGGTTCACTTATATTTATGTTTGGATAAACATGTTAGATAAAATTGGTTGTCCAGAACTAAAGTTATATTTTATTATTGAACATATAAGAGATTAAATTGTTTAAAATTTAATTTGGTTACTTATATTGAATTAGAACTATTATAAAAAACCAAAGTGAACCATTTTTGTTAATTCGTGGGTTTGATTACAAAGAACATGGTTTGATTTATACCTTAGTACCATTTGTAAAAAAAGATTATAGAACCAAAAATAGGATACATTAATTATATAATAATCTGGTTAAACCATAACACATATGGTTTTGTGAACATAATTAATGATAATAATAGAAATTGATAAATTGTTGTCCTTGAATGGGCTAAATTAGCACATCTCAAACGGTGTTTTCATTTTTTCAAATAAAAGGTACATAAATGAAAGAAGATAATGAAATATCCCATTAGAAGGAAAACATTCAAGTACATGTATGTTACTGGAGCTATTATACTATTTTGGTGAAGGGAGGTGAGGAAGGAAACAAAAATAAAATAACTTAAAAGAAATGAAGGAATTGGAAAGAGGAATTTACCTCATGAGACTTACACATTTGAGAACCTCTTAAGGGGAGAGATTTTGGTATTTTGAAGAGGCTGGGATATTTTGTACATGTAGGAGGATCTTGGGGAGATATTTGGATAGAATATTGGCAAGGAAAAAGGCTGGAGAGGAGTGAAGAGAAGAGGTAAGAATGGGTTGTATTTACAGTGGGGGGAGGAGGGTTTTCATAATTTTTTAATCATTAGTTTATTATTTCTTCACAAGACAAGGAATAGTGAGTATTCCATGACAATGAATAGAAATAAATTCATATGAATTTAAACCAATTGGTCTTACATTATAATATCATCATCAATTACACAATTTATCCATTATTTATCATTTATTGTGAATTATCGGATTTTACTATTCCTCAAAAATTCCTGTATTTCGGAAAAATACCATAAAATCAACAATACAATTTTTAGATGTGTAGAATCCAAAAATGTAGTCCATTTTTCAAAAATATTTTTTTAAATATGATTAATTTAATATTTAATTAAAATCATAATTTATTATTAAAACCTAGTTTTAAAACATTCATTTACTTATTCTAAAATACTGGTACATTATAATTTCACTTGAATATTATTTTAATACTATCATGGGTAAGGTTACTATTAATTAGGGTATATCACTATTCATAAGGGTATGTCACTATTCATAAGGGTAGGTTAATATTCACCAAAAATTATGGTTTTCTTACCAGGCTCCAAATAACATACTGGTCACAACCGCATATGTCAGATTTTTGGAATTCCAAACAAAAAAGTGACAAACCAATGTTTAAAGATCACTTAGCACTTAGTAGTTCATTATGTTGTGTTTTCATTGGATTTTATGACATACTTATGAGAAGGGAATTTCTATTGATAAACATTGGGTTTCTATATATCAAAGAAGGTTTTAACTAATGGGTTTGCAAAACTAAATTATTCATCACAAAAAATAATATATTAATTTAAAAAATTAGTTAAAATATATTCTTTATTTAATGTTTTGAATATATTATTATTATAAATAATATTTTTTTAATATGGTATTAATTTATTTAAAATATTATTTTAATAAAAATATGTTTACTTGGACTTTTTGTAAAAATATAAGAATCAAATAATTAAATTTCTTTGAAACCTAAAATGATTTCATTTCAATACATAAATATCAAAATGTGTGATACAAATTATAATCTTACAATTATTTTGAAATTAGTATAATTTTTTTAATATTTTTATGATAATAATGATAATAATAATAATAAATATGTTCGAAACATTTTTTATGAAAATTTCTTTTATTAATATATCAAAATATATTGTGTTTTTTTAATTATAAATATATATAATCATATTATTACTAAAAAATGATATATATATATATATATATTACAAAAATTTTTAAAAATAATATATATATATATATAATTTTTTTAATAAAGCGTGGTGTTTATAAAATAAAAATGAAATATGAGAATAAGAAAAATAATAAAAACGTCAAAAAAATGATGTAATAAATAAATATAAAAAAGGTGAAATGATGGGAAAAAATAATAAATAAAATATTATTATGAAAACATGAGAGAGTGGTGTGGAATAAACAAATATGTCAAAAGGTGAATTTCTTTTGATGGTAAAAATAATACTGTGTGGGAAATATAAAAAAACAATATGTTTTCTTTAGTCAAATAAATGAAATATAAAAATAAGTATATTATAAAAAACATAAAATCTAAAGTAATATAATTTTATAAATACAATAATGGGTTTTATAAATTTAAAAAAATAGAAAAATCCTTTTTTGATTATGTTTAAAAAACACTAAATGAATATATATTAAATAAATCTAACATGAATCCTTTGAAAAAGATGGTAAATGAATTAATAATTGATGATATAAAAATATAAAATAACCATGATTTTTTTTCATTGGGAAGATATGTGTGACATACAAAAATAGAGAGAGTGATAAATTTGTGTAAATAATAATTACTTAATCAGATGATAAGATTGTGGTGAAAAGATAAATAAAGAAAATGTGTAATTAGAGAGATAATGTGAAAGAATAGTCAAAAAACTAAATTCATGTAATATTAAAAAAACGTGAAAGGAGTCCAAAAAAGAGAGAATAAAATTATTTAAAATTGGATAATAATATATAATATAAGTGGGGTGTCAAATAAAAAAATTGAGAAACATGTATGATGTAAAGTTAAAAAAATGATAAAAAATTATTACAAAATATATATAATATACTATTATCATTACATGATTGGTGAGATAATAACAAACTAAAAAAACAAATGTTGACCAGTTTTTGTGTTTTGTGGGTATTTTTTTTGTCGAAAAAAATAACTTAGCTTCTCTCGTAAGCTTACCGCTCATGTAACTTTTTATATAAATTTATATAACCCTTCATCCATGGTCTTAAGTCATGAGTTGAACCACTCCTTTCATAACCAAAAAGTTGAAATTATTGGACAAAAATAATAAATAAAATATTATTATGACAGCATGATAGAAAGGCATGGAGTAAACAAAGAAGTCAAAAAGTGAATTTCTTTTGATGGTAAAACTAATGTTGCATAGGAAATATAAAAATACAATATTTTTCCTTTAGTTAAAAAATGAATTATAAATATATGTATATGTTAAAAAACATAGAAGATGAATTAATATAATTTTTTAAATACAATAATGGATTTTATATATTTAAAAAAATAATAAGAACAATTTTTTTGTTTATGTTTAAAAAAATAAATGAATATATCTTAAAAAAATCCTACATGAATCTTTTGCAAAAAAAATTAGAGGAATTAATAATTGATGATATAAAAATATAAAATAATCATGATTTGTTTTGCATTGGGAAAAGAAGAGTGACATACAAAAAGAGAGAGACGGTGATAAATTTTTGTAGTTAATAATTACTTAAACAAATAACAATATTGTGGTGAAAAGATAAATAAATAAAATGTTTAATAAGAGAGAGACTGTGAAAGAATAGAAAAAAAATTAAATTTAGGTAATATTATTTTAAAAAAATAAAAATGTGAAATGACTCCAAAAAAGAGAGAATAAAATGATTTAAAACCGGATAATAATATATAATACAAGTAGCGTGTTAAATAAAAAATGAGAAACATGTATGATGGAATGTTAGAAAAAAATGATAAAAATTTATTAAAAAATATATATAATATATATTATTATAATTACATGATTGGGGAGATAATAACAAACTAAAGAAATAAATTTTGACCCGTTGTTGGGTTTCGTGGGTCTTTATTTTGTTGAAAAAAATAACTTAGCTTCTCTCGTAAGATTACGACTCATGTAATTTTTTTATATAAATTTAGATAATCCTTCATCTATGGTCTTAAGTTATGAGCTGAACCACTCCTTTGATAACCATGTAGGATATTTTCTACCCGCTTCTTTCTCCATTAGCATGTAAGGGATTTATTTATAATTTCATTGTAATTCCATTATTATTTTGTAAGGGATTTTTTGTTTCAAATTTATTTTGTAAGGGAATTTTATTTGATTTCATGAATATATAAATATATACATTGTTATATATATATATATATATATAAGTAAAACTCTATTTTTTTAATCCCTAATACATATATAATAAATCTTCTTGTTTTAAATGATATTTCCATAAAAATATTATATATGTTGTGGTATGATTTTGGTGATCACGGATTTTTTTAAACAAGAGTTACATGAGTGTATATACATACGTATATATACACAATTATTGTCCAATATTTTCAGTATTTATATATATAATTTTGATATGGATTCATACCATATATTTTTATAAACATAGGTTTGTTTGAAACCATTATGGTTTTCAAGGTTGGTTATATACACAAATATATAATTAAATATATATAGTTATATATATATATGGACTTAGGTATTGAAAAACTTGGTTTGGTTAATTGTTCTCATTTTCCTAAAAACTATGCCATTTGACAATCACTAAACTAATGATTACTTGTGTTTTTTAAAATCCATAGGTACACCTTGGTTGCTTAAATTTCATGGGACAAGCTTATCATTTTATGTGAATTTATGGAATGAGTTATAATTTCATGTGCATACCTACATCCGCATTATTTTCCATTTTATGCATGTATAATTACGGCAATCATTTACTCATACATGACATTATCAGCATTTTTTATCATGCATGCATTTAATTCATGTGACCTGTATTTATGGTTCATAAAAGGTTTACAAGCATGTGATTCTCTCTAAATTGTTTTAGAAACTTTTGTGAAAATGTCAGTGAAAATAATTTGAGTGAATTAATACTATGAAAGTATTTTAAAAATGTTTTAGGATTGAGATGAGAACGACAGGTCTATGGGAAAATGTTTTGAAAAATCTGGTATTAGTGAATTACGAGACGTTACGGGGAGTGAACCTATAAGTCTAAGAGAAGACCTATGACCTTATGTTATGAATTTTAGACATAGACTGCAAAGTATTGTTAATGTCCCCAAAATAAATTAATATTTTTAAAGGATAATTCCCAATGGCTTTTTTAGTTTAATCATTTTGTGAAATAATGTTTATATATATAAATATATTTAAGTGTTTGTGAAAATCTATTTATTTATTTTTGTATGATTAATTTTTTTTTTAAATTACTAATAAGGGTTTTTATCAGTTTTTTAAAACCACTTATTGGGAAATTTACAATCACCCTACATTTTATAAACACTTTTACAGGTATAACACACTTTCTGCATTGAAACTCTGTTGTGGAAGAAACATGTTGAAGAATCATTGTTTTTAATTTGTTAGTTTTATTGAAATGTAAGTGATGTATCTAATTTTATAAAACCTAGACCGGTAAAAGGACCTCTGTTGTAATTAATGTTGTGTATTTATTCATATTTTTTATATAAATGAAAATACACAAAATTTGCAAGAGAGGAACCTTAATTTTGTGTTCAGGTCATTATAATTGGTATCAGAGGAGGAACCCAACCTTAAGTGTGGTTCACTGCCTTGGTTGAGATGTAGGGACCACAATGAGGACGTTGTGATCTAAATGAGGGGTGAATGTAACACCACATAAATGATAAAGGGTTAAATGACTAAATGATATGACTTATGTCAACAAGGTTCACCTTCTTTTTTGGGATCCAACCTGATTAGAACTCTACAGCTAAGCGTGCTTGGCATGGAGTAGTGATTGAGATGGGTGACCTTCTGGGAAGATTCCCAGGGTGTGTGTGAGTGAGGACAAAGCACACATGAAAGGACATGTATTTTCCTATGGGGACAGTCATTAGTCAGATGACTCGTTCAGGCACATGGGTGGGCCCCAGGGTGGGGACCACATGTCTGTAGGGAAATGGGTGGTACCTGGTGGGCCGGGATACGACGACCGTGTTAAAGGAAAGGTGTTTGTGCTGTCACCGAGGCCCAGTTGTCACACGTGGTGTTTGTGCTGTCACAAGGGCTTGATTGTTACAATTAGTATTAGAGGAATAGTCTAGGAAACGTTGGAGATAAGATGTTATCGTGTCTAGAAGTTTAACGGCTGTAGTGTTTTATTTCATAATTCTGAAGAGGGAAATTTATGATTATTTTAATCTGATGAAATGAATTGCAAGGACGCAATTATTTTAGGGGGGGATAATGTAACACCCCACGAAATGTAAATAGTAATTTAACTTAATTAATTATTTAATTAATTATATTTTCTATATATCACGAAAGGTTTTAACTAATGGGTTTACAAAACTAAAATATTCATCACAAGAAATATTATATTACGTTAAAAAAATGTTTTTTAGTTAAAATATATTCATTATTTAATGCTTTGAATATATTATTATACATAATATATTATTTTTTTAATATGGTATTAATTTATTTAAAATATTATTTTAATATAAATATGTTTACTTGGTCTTTTTGTAAAAATATAAGAATCAAATAATTAAATTTCTTTGAAACCTAAAATGATTACATTTTAACACATAAATAATGAAATGTGTGATACTAATTATAATCTTAAAATTATTTTAAAATTAATATAATTTGTTTTAATATTTTTATGATAATAATAATAGTAATAATAAATAAGTTCGAAATATTTTTTTAAGAATATTTTTATTTTTAATATATCAAAATATATTGTGTTTTTTTAATTATAAATATATATAATTATATTATTACTAAAAAACGATATATATATATATATTAAAAAAAATTTAAAAATAATATATATATATACATATAATTTTTTTAATAAAGTGTAGTGTTTATAAAATAAAAACAAAATATGAGAATAAAAAAAAGAATGAAAAAGTCAACAAAATGATGTAACGAATAAATATAAAAAAGATGAAATGATTTGAAAAAAATTAATAAAAAAAATTATTATGACAACATGAGAGAGAAGTGTGGAATAAACAAAGAATTCAAAAAGTGAATTTCTTTTGATGGTAAAAATATTGTTGCGTGGGAAATATAAAAAAACGATATGTTTTCTCTAGTTAAAAAAACGAATTATAAATATATGTATAGGTTAAAAAACTTAAAATCTAAAGTAATATAATTTGATAAATACAATAATGGGTTTTAATAATTTAAAAAATATTAAAATGCTTTTTTGTTTATGTTTTAAAAAATGATAAATGAATATATCTTAAAAAAATCCAACATGAATACTTTGCAAAAAAAGGTAAAGGAATTAATAAATGATTATATAAAAATATAAAACAATAATGATTTGTTTTGCATTGGGGATAGATGTGTGACATACAAAATGAGGGAGAGTGATAAATTTGTGTAAGTAATAATTAATTTAACAAATGAAAAGATTTTGGTGAAAAGATAAATAAAGAAAATGTTTAAAAAGATAGAGAATGTGAATGAATAGACAAAAAACAAAATTCATCTAATATTTAAAAAAAGGAACAACGTGAAAGGATTCCAAAAAAGAGAGAAAAAATGATTTAAAAATTTATAATAATATATAATACAAATGGTGTGTGAAATAAAAAAATTGAGAAACATGTATGATGGAAAAGTAAAAAAATGATAAAAAATTATTAATATATATAATATTATTATAATTACATAATTGGTGAGATAAGAAGAAACTAAAAAGCAAATTTTGACCCATTTTTGTGTTTTGTGGGACCTTGTTTTGTTCAAAAAAATAACATAGCTTCTCCCATAAGCTTACGACCCATGTAATTTTTTATATAAATTTAGATAACCCTACATCCATGGTCTTAAGTCATGAGCTGAACCACTCCTTTGATAACCAAGAAGGATATTTCCTCCCCGATTCTTTCACCATTAGCATGTAAGGGATTTATTTATAATTTCATTGTAATTCCATTATTATTTTTTGAGGGATTTTTTTATTTCAAATTTATTTTGTAAGGTAATTTTGTTTTATTTCATGAATATATACATATATACATTGTTATATATATATATATATGTATAAGTAAAACCATATTTTCCTAATCCGTATTACATATATAATAAATCTTCTTGTTTTAAACGATCTTTCCCTAAAAGTATTATATATATAAAGGTATGATTTCGGTGATCAAGTAAAAAAAATTAAACATGAGTTATGTGAGTGTATATACATACGTATATATACACATGTATTGTCCAATATTTTCAGTATTTATATATATAATCTTGTTATGGATTCTTACAATATATTTTTATAAACTTATGTTTGTTTGAAACCATTAAGGTTTTCAAAATTGTTTATGTACACATATATATAATTATATATATATATAAAGACTTAGGTACTCACAACCTTGGTTTGGTTAATTCTTCTCATTTGTCTAAAAACTATGGCGTTTGAAAAGATATAAACTAATGACTACTGATGTTTTTTAAAATTCTTATGGACGCCTTGATTTCTTAATTTTCATGGGACGAAACTTATAATTTTATGTGAATTTATGGAATGAGTTATCATTTCATGTGCATAACTACATCTCCATCATCTTCCATGTTAGGCATGTATAGTTATGACCATCATCTACTCATACATGACATTATCAGCATTTTTTACCATGCACACATTTAATTCACATAACTTGTAATTATGGTTCATAAAAGTTTTCCAAGCATGGGATTCTCTATAAATGGTTTTGGAAACTTTTGTGAAAATGTTAGTGACACTCATTTGACTGAATTAATACTATGCGGTTATTTAAATGTTTTGGGACTGATATGCGAACGGTTGGTCTATGAGATTTTTTTTCAAAAATATGGCATTACTGAATTAAGTGACATTACGGGGAGTGAACCCGTAAGTCTAAGAGAAGACCTATGGCCTTATGTTATGGATTTTATCCATGGATTGTAAATTATTTTTAACGTCCCCAAAAACAATTAATATTTTTAAAGGAGAATATCCAACGGCTTTTCAAGTATAACAATTTTTGAAATAATATTAATATATATATATTCAAGTGTCTGTGAAAATATATTAATTTATTTTTTTATGATTATAAGTTTTTTAATAATTTCTAATAAGGGGTTTTATCAGTTTTTTTAAAAAACCCCATACTGGGAATTTTGTGCTCACCCTAAATTTTATAAAAACTTTTACAGGTATAACATACTTGTTACATTGAAACTCTGTTATGGAAGAATCACGCTGAAGAACCATTGATTTCAATTTGTATTTTTTATTTAAATGTAAGTGATGTATCTAATTTTTCAAATCCTAGACCGATAAAAGGACCTATGTTGTAATTAATGTTTTATATTTATTCAAATTTTTTTATATAAAAGAAATTACACAACATTTTCAAGGGGTGAACCTGGGTTTTGGTTTTGGGTCATTATAATTGGTATCAGAGGAGGAACCCTGCCTTAAGTGCTGTTCACTGCCTCAGATGAGATGTAGGGCCCACAATAGGGATGTTGTGCTCTAAAGGAGGGGTGAATGTAACACCCCATGAATGATAAATGGTTAAATGACTAAATGATATAACTCATGTCAATAAGGTGCACTTTGTTTTTTTGGGAGCTTACTTGATTAGAACTCCACAGTTAAGCGTGTTTGGCCTATTGTAGTGATCAAGATGGGTGACCTTCTGGGAAGATTCCCTGGGTGTGTGTGAGTGAGAACAAATCACACTAGAAAGGACATATGTTGGCCTGTCAGGATAGTCATTAGTCAAATGACCCATTCAGGCACGTGGGTGGGCCTAGGGTGGGGACCACATGTATGTGGGGTAACTAGTGGTACCTGGCGGACCAAGACCTGATGGGCATGATAAAGGTAGGGTTTTTGTGCTATCACCAGAGCCTGGATGTCACATGGGATGTTTGTGCTGTCACCAGGGCCTGGTTGTTACAATTGGTATCAGAGGAATGGTCTGGACAACATGGGAGATTAGATGTTATGGAGTCTAGATTTTTAACGGTTCTAGTGTTTTTTTCTTAATTCCAAAGAAGGAAATTTAGGATTATTTTAATATGATGAAATGAATTGCAAGGATGCAATTATTTTGAGGGGGAAATAATGTAACACCCCACGAAATGTAAATAGTAATTTAACATAATGAAATATTTAAATAATTATTGTTTCTATATACCAAGAAAGGTATTAACTAATGGTTTTCAAAAACTAAAATACTCATCACAAGAAATATTATATTACGTTACAAAATGTTTTCTAGTTAAAATATATTCTTTATTTAATTTTTTGAATGTATTATTATTATACGTAATATTTTTTTAATATGGAATTAATTTATTTAAAAGTTTATTTTAATATAAATATGTTTACTTGGTCTTTTTGTAAAAATATAAGAATAAAATAATTAAATTACATTGAAACCTAAAATTATTACATTTTAACACATAAATAATGAACTATGTGATACTAATTATAATCTTACAATTATTTTTAAATTAATATAATTTGTTTTAATATTTTTATGATAATAATTATAATATTAACAAATAATATGTTCAAAAAAAAATTTAAGAAAATTTTTATTTTTAATATATCAAAATTTTTTGTGTTTTATTAATTATAAATATATATAATCATATTATTACTAAAAATGATATATATAAATATATATTAAAATAATTTTAAAAAATAATATATAAATATGTATATAAATATAATTTTTTTTGATAAAGCATTGTATTTATAAAAAAAAACAAAATATGAGAATAAAAAAAGAATAAAGAAGTCAAATTTTTTTTTAATGAATAAATATAAAAAAGGTGAAATGATTGGATAAAAATAATAAATAAAATATTATTATGACAACATGAGAGAGAGGCGAGGAGTAAACAAAGAAGTCAAAAAGTGAATTTCTTTTGATGGTAAAAATAATGTTGCCTGGGAAATATAAAAAAACAATATGCTTCGTTTAGTAAAAAATGAATTATAAATATATTTATATGTTAAAAACATAAAATCTAATGTAATATAATTCTATAAATACAATAATGGATTTTATATATTTAAAAAATATAATAAATTTTTTTTTGTTTATGTTTAAAAAACACTATGTGAATATATCTTAAAAAAATCCAACATGAATCTTTTTCAAAACAAATGGTAGAGTAATTAATAATGGAGGATATAAAAATATAAAATAATCATGATTTGTTTTGCATTGGGAAAAGATGAGTGACATACAAAAAGAGAGTGAGTGATAAATTTTTGTAGGTAATAATTACTTAAACAAATGACAAGATTATACTGAAAATATAAATACATAAAAAGTGTAAGAAGAGAGAGAATTTAAAAGAATAGACAAAAAATAAATTTAGGTAATATTTTAAAAAAAATAAATAAAAATTCAAATGGTGTCCAAAAAAGAGAGAATAAAATGATTTAAAACTTGATAATAATATATAATACAAGTGGTGTGTCAAATAAAAAAAATGAGAAACATGTATGATGAAAAGTTATAAAAAATGATAAAAATTTATTAATATATATATATATATAATATTATTAGAATTACATGATTGGTGAGATAAGAACAAACTAAAAAAACAAATGTTGACCCGTTGTTGTGTTTTGTGGGTCTTTGTTTTGTTAAAAAAAATAACATAGCTTCTATCGTAACTTACGACTCATGTGAATTTTTATATAAATTTAGATAACCCTTCATCCATGGTCTTAATTCATGAGATAAACCACTCCTTTAATAACCAACTAGAAGATTTCCTCCCCGCTTCTTTCTCCATTAGCATGTAAGGGATTTATTTATAGTTTCATTGTAAATCCATTATTATTTTGCAAGGGATTTTTTTTTGTTTCAAATTTATTTTTCAAGGGAGTTTTATTTGATTTCATGAATATATACATATATACATTCTTATATATATATATATATGTATAAGTAAAACCATATTTTCTTAATCCTTATTACATATATAATAAATCTTCTTGTTTTAAATGATCTTTCCATAAAAAGATTATATATGCAACGATATGATTTCAGTGATCAAGTAAGGATTTTTTTAAACAAGAGTAACATGATTGTATATACATATGTATATATACACATGTATTTTCCAATATTATTATTATTTATATATATTATCTTTATATGGATTCTTACCATATGTTTTTATAAACATATGTTTGGTTGAAACCATTATGGTTTTCAAAGTTGGTTATATACACATATATATAATTGTATACATATATATTGTTATATATATATATATATATATATTAACTTAGGTATTGACAACCTTGGTTTGGTTAATTCTTCTTATTTGTCTTAAAACTATGGTGTTTGATAATCCCTAAACTAATGATTACTGGTGTTTTTTAAAATTCTTAAGGACACCTTGTTTTCTTAAATTTCATGGGACAAAACATATCATTTTATGTGAATTTATGGAATGAGTTATCATTTTGTGTGCATACCTACATCCGCATCATCTGCCATGTCATGCGTGTATAGTTATGGCCATCATCTACTCATACATGACATTATCATCATTTTTTATCATGAACGCATTTAATTCATGTGAGATTTATTTATGGTTCATAAAAGGTTTCCAAGCCAGGACCATAAATAATCTTTTTGTCAAGGCCTTGTGCCTTGATAGTATGGTTATGATGTCCAGCATATGCACTTTCCTCATTATGGCTATAAAATTTAATCAACCAGAAGAATATTCGACCAGTAGAATATTCTTGGTTTAAGAGCTTATGTTTATGAGAATTAGAAGAAGTAAATGTTATGGCATTGTAATTATGCAGTACTCAGAGATTATTTAGCCAATGTATATCCATAGTAGTAAAGGATGAAATTGTAGTTATTATTTTAAGCGCAACTCTAATATTGTAGTTATTATTTTTTTACATGCACATTCACATGTCATACTTGTAATAGTTATAATGTATTCCACTTATAACTCTGAATGAGCATACCTATAATTGAATCATGTTACCTTGAAATTATGTTAGTATGCTTTTAATTGTGCACTTATATTTTTTAGACAATTGTTATGGTATGTTACATGTGATACAATATTTTAAGAAAATATTTTATGGAAAATTTTAAATAATGTTTTCAAAAGTTATATTAGTATATTATGTTATGTTTTAAAACCCCTTACTCGGAATTTGTATGCTCACCCTACATTTTTAAATAATGTTTTTCGGGTATCAGATTTCAGCAGAAGTGGCTTGTCAGAAGTAGCTGGTTCCCATAACCTGAACTGAATTCGATCCTCGGTATGGGAAATGGTGGGTAATTTATCATTTCTTTTTTTTTAAATTACACAACATGTTTTGAAGGCACCGACTCGGGGTATGTTAGAGTCGGGTCCTAAAATTCCAGTAAGGGAATGATCATAAGGATACATATTAAACACATGACTTAGGAGGCATGACATAATGATAAAAAGCATGGAACATATGAAATCATATCATATAAACATGGGATCATATAAACATGGAATCATATAAATGTGGCAGAATTATAAGACATTTCTTTAGTACAGGTCAAGGCTAACTGCCAATCCCGTTTCCCAGTTTAGTACAGGTCAAGGCTAACCGCCAATCCCATTTCACATCACATCCCATGAGACATAACATTACCCAATGAATTGGAGCACTATCTGGGCACACCCATCTCAACATTTTCATGAATATTCAATCAACATAAATAATCTTGACAGACCAATAATCATATATAATCAACCATACATAAACATAAGGGTACCCAGGGAAAGAATTAGGTACCACAACCATGACATAAATCATAACCAGTGGGTATATCCTGAAAGTGTCCATGAAAGAAAGGGATTATACATGGAAATTAAATAATCATATATCATGGCACGTGATGTCAAAAATGAGTGACAAATTGTAAGAAATGTATTTGGGAAACTTTAGCATTAAAACATTTTATGCCAGTTTAAGGAAAATACTATAGAGATTTTAAAGTAGAAAAGGAAAATATCTTTTATATAAAACCATAAGTAACCCAAAAAGGTTTTTATAAAAAAAATTCTGATTTTATAAAGACAATGGTTGCTTAAAACATAAGATAGAGTGCACTTGAAATCAGGTAAGAATTCAAGAAGTTCCCTAAAAACATGATTGCTTATCGGGGGGTATCGAGGTGGGAATCACTAAAAAATCATGTATATCCCCAAAATAGAATGAGGGATGGATATTGGAACATGATTTTGTAGAATATAAACAGTATTTAGAATTTTTACACAAAAATGAAAGAAAAATTCATTTGGGTAAAAAGAAAGATATAGAAACCAGGAGTAAAGGAGGTTCTGGTATAATTCATTACAGATTATTGTCAGGGTATCAGGTGTACCTAAAAGAGATTTTTTCAGAGATAATGGGGTTTTTAAAAACATATAAATAATTAGGTAAGTATGGGGAAGGTGAGAAATAACACCCCATCATTAGGGATTACACATAAAATGGAATAACAAAGAGGACAATATTGAAATAAAAGTGAAATGGGGAGGATCCCAAACCTTAAATTCGTTGGTGTTATCCACCTGTAATTAAAGGCCTGAATAAACAAATTAGTTTTTTTAATTAATAATTCCATAACCCATTATATATTTAATTGGGTTTTAATAATCATTTATGTTAATTCATAACTGTTTTAATTGGTTATGAGGTTCAATTTCATGGTTCGGGCTCATTTGTTTACTTGATTATGAGGACAGGTACACTTATATTTCTGTTTGGATAAACATGTAAGATGAAAGTGGCTGTACAGAATTGAAGTTATATTATATTATTGAACATACAAGAGATTAAATGGTTTTAAATTTAATTTGGTTACTTAGAGTGAAGTCGGACTATTATATAAAACCAAATTAAAAATTGTTTTTGTTAATTGGTGGATTTGATTACAAAAAACATGTTTTGATTTATAACTTAATACCATTTTTACAAAACGATTACTGAATAAAAATAGGATACATTAAATATATATAATCAGGTTCAACCATAACTAAAATGGTTCAATGACCAGATTTAAAGATGATAATAGAAATTGATAAACTATTGTCCTTGAATGTGCTAAATTATCACATCTCAAACGGTGCTTTCATTCCTTTCAAATAAAAGGTGGGGAAAGTAGTGAAGATAAAGAAATATCCAATTATCATAAAAACATTATTGTACATGTATGTTACTAGAGTTATCATACTATTTAGGTGAAGGGAGGTGAGGAAATAAACAAAAAGAAAAGAACATAAAATAAAATAAGGAATTGGAAAGAGGAATTTACCTCTTGAAACTTCTTCCTTTGAGAATCTCTTAATGGGAGTGGTTCTTCTATTTTGAAGAGGACATGGGATTTTGGACGTGTGGGAGGATCTTGGGGAGAGATTTGGGCAGAATATTTAAAAAGCACAAGGATTGAGAGGAGTGAAGAGAAGAGGCATGAATGGGTGGTATTTATAGTGGAGGGGAGAAGGGTTTCCATAATTGTTTAATCTTTAGTTTATTTTTTCTTCACAAAACAAGGAATAAAAAGTATTAAATGACCAAGAAGAGTAATAAACACATGTGACTTTGAAACAATTCGGATTTCATCAGAATATTATCATCAATGTCTCAAATAATCCATTATTTATCATTTATTGTGAATTATCTGATTTTACTATTCTTCAAAAATTCCAGTATTTCCGAAAAATCCAAAAAATTGAACCTAACCATTTTTCAATGTGTAGAATCCAAAAAAAGAAGTCTATTTTAAAAAAAATATAAATATGATTAATTTATCATTTATTTAAAATCTTAATTTATTATTAAAACCGAGTTTTAAAACATTCATTAAATTATTCTAAAATACAATACATCATAATTTCACTTGAATATTATTTTAATACTATCATAGGTAATGTTACTATTCATTAGGGAATATAACTATTCAAAAGGTTATGTTACTATTTATAAGGTTAGGTTATTATTCACCAAAAATTATGTTTTTCTTCTCATACTCCAAATAACTTACTGGTCACAACTGTGTATGTCAGATTTTCAAAATTCCAAACACAGAAGTGACAAACATATTTTTAAATATCACTTATAACATAGTATTTCATTATGTTTTGTTTTCATTAGATTTTATGACATACTTATGAGAAGGGAATTTCCATTGAAAAAACATTGGGTCATTACATTCTTCCCCCCTTATGAAATTTCACCCACGAAGTTTTGTTTTACATTCTAAGCCTTAAATAGGTGAGGGTAATTCTCCTTCATTGCCTCCTATGGTTCCCAAGTTGCTTCTTCACACTTTTGGTTCCTCCACAATAGTTTGACAAGGTGGGTTTTATTGTTGCATATAACCTTATCTCTTTGGTCCATAATCTTCTCTAGTTCTCCTCATAAGAGAGATCATCTTCCAGCTGCACCACCTCAGAATTTAGTACATGTGAGGGGTCAGGTATGTAATTCCTCAGGAGTGATATGTGAAACACATCATGAACTCAATCCATATTCAGTGGAAGTGAAAGATGATAGGCCATGGATCTTATACGGTGAAGGATATCAAAGGGGCCAATGTACCTTGGGCTTAGCTTCCCTTTCTTTCCAAGCCACATGACTCGATTCCATGGTGATATTCAAAGGAAGAATTTATCTCCAACATCAAACTCCAAGTCCCTTTGATGGTTGTTAGCGTAGCTCTTTTGCCGACTTTGAGAAATTTTGATGTTTTCTTGGATGACTTGAACCTTCTCCGACATCTCTTATACAATATCGGGTCCAAGTAACTTTCATTCTCCAACTTCATCCCAACAAGTTGGAGTTCTATATCGCTTTCCATACAGAGCTTCATACGGAGCCATCTGAATACTCGACTATAGTGACCCAAGCCTTTTATATATAACATTAAATGATTTTAAGCATAATTATACATCAGAGTACAAGCCAAAGATCATTAAGTCTAGTGTCTTGGAAGACTAAGTAAAAAAAACATAAAACATGGGGCTAAGAAACATTTCTTTATTTTATATCCATAAAGGGCTCCTAACTTTCTTTGAACCCTTACAAATACATAGGGTACCCTGGGGAACACATGAACAAAGGGATAATCTAAAAAGCATAGTAAGGGAATGAAGATAAGGATACAACTTAAGGAGATGAGTTAGAAGGATTGACATAATGATAACAAAGAATGGAACATATAAAATCATATCATATAAGCATGGGATAATATAAACATGGAATCATATAAATGTGGTATAATCATTAGACATTTATTTAGTATGGGTCATGGATAACTGCTAATCATGTTTCCCATTTTAGTATAGGTTAAGGCTAACCACCAATCCCGTTTCACATTGCATCTCATGAGACATAACATTACCCAATGCATTGGAGTGCTCTGTGTGTGCACCCATCTCAACATTTTTATGAATATTCATTCCACATTAATAATCTTGCCACACCAATAATCATACATAATCAACTATAGATAAACATAATGGTACCCATGGAAAGAATTAGGGACCAAAACCATGACATAAATCATAACCAATGGGAATATCATGAGAGTGTCCATGAAAGAATGAAATTAAACAAAGACATTCCATAGGCATATATCATGTTACTTGCTTTAAAAATAGATTGAAAAATTGAAAGAAATGTATTTGGTAAACTTAGAATTAAAACATTTTGTGCGGTTTTGAGGAAAATAATATAGATATTTTAAAATAGAAAATAAAAAAATCATATATATAAAACCAGAAGTGAACCAAGAATTTTTTATTAATAAAAATACTGATTTTCTAAAGAAAATGGTTCATTAAAACAAAAGATAGAGTGCACTTGAAATTGGGTAAGAATTCAGGAAGTTCCCTTAAAAATGATTTCTTATTGGGGGGTATCAAGGTGAGAATCATGAAAAAATCATGTATATCCCCAAAAGAGAATGAGGGATGGATATTGGAACATGAATTTGGAGCATATAAATAGTACGTAGACGTTTTAAATAAAAATAAAAGACAACTTCATTTGGGTAAAAAGGAAGATAGAGAAACCCGAAGGGGTAAAGGAGGTTCGGGTTGAATTCATTACGAATTATTGGCATGGTATCAGGTGTACCTAAAAGGGATTTTTTGAGAGAGAATGTGGTTTCTAATAAATTATAAATCATGAGGGCAGTATGGGGAAGGTGGGAAATAATACTTTATCATTTGGGAGCACACAAAAAATAGAATAACATAGAGGACAATCTTGAAATAATGGTGAAATGGGGAGGATACCTTACCTTAAATCTGTTGGTGTTCTCCACTTGTTATTAAAGACTTTAATAAAAAAATTAGGTTTATTAATTATGTTACTTAGAGTGAAGTGACAGAATTATATAAAACCAAAGTGACAACCATTTTTGTTAATTGGTGAGGTTGATTAAAAATAACATGTTTTGATTTATAACTTAATACCATTTGTAAAAAATATTACAGAATAAAAATAGTATATATTACATATATATAATCTGGTTCAACCATAACAATAATGGTTTCATGACCGAATTTAAAGACAATAATTGAAATAGATAAATCATTGTCCTTGAATGTGATAAATTGGCACCTCTCAAACGGTGCTTTCATTCCATTCAAATAAAAGGTGGGGAAAAGAGAGAAGATAATGAAATATCCCATTAGAATAAAAAAATTTCAGTATATGTAAGTTACTATAGTTATCATACTATTTGGGGTAAGGGAGGTGAGGAAGGAAACAACAAGAAAAGAACATAAAAGAAAAGAAAGAATTGGAAAGAGGAATTTACCTCTTTAAACTTCCTCCCCTGAGAACCTCTTAATGAGAGAGGTTTTGGTATTTTGATGAGGCTAGAGGCTTTTGGACATGGAATAGAAGCTTGGGGAGTGATTTGGGCAGAATATTGGAAAGGCATAAGGCTTGAGAGGAGTGAAGAGAAGAGGTAATAATGGGTGGTATTTATAGTGGGGGGGGAAGAGGGTTTTCATAATTTTTTAATCATTAGATTATTATTTATTCACAAGACATGGAATAGTTAGTATTACATGACCAAGAATAGTAATAAATTCATGTTACTTTGAACCAATTGGTCTTAAATCAACAGATCATCATCAATGACTCAATTAATCCATTATTTATCATTTATTGTGAATTATCATATCTTACTATTCATAAAAAAATCCAGTATTTCAGAAAAATCTCAAAAATTCACCATAACCATTTTTCGACCAGTAGACTCTAAAAATGAAGTCCATTTTTCAAAAATAATTCTCTAAATATAATTAATTTAATATTTAATTAAAAATCATAATTTATTATTAAAACCCAATTTTAAAACATTCATTTACTTAATGTAAAATACAAGTACATCATAATTTCACATGAATATTATTTTAATACTATAATAGGTATGGTTACTATTAATTAGGGTATATCACTATTCATAAGGGTATGTTACTATTCATAAGGGTAGGATACTATTCACCAAAAAATAAGTTTCTCTTATCCGTCTCCAAATAACATACTAGTCACAACTGTGTATATCATATTTTCGAAATTCCAAAACGAGATGTGACAAACCTATGTTCAAAGGTCACTTTGAACTTAGTAGTTCACTATGTTTTGTTTTCATTGTTTTTTATGACATAATTATGATAAGGGAATTTCCATTGAAAAACAGTGGGTCATTACATTCTTCCCCCCTTATGAAATTTTACCCTCAAAATTTCATATTTCATTATAAGGCGTAAACTAGTGATGGTACTTCTCCTTCATTGCCTCCTCTGGTTCCCATGTAGCTTTTCCGAACTTTTAGTTCCTCCACAACACTTTCACAAGGTAGGATCTCTTGATGCGTAGAACCTTATCTCTTCGGTCTCTAATTTTCACTGGTTGCTCCTCAAAAGAGAGGTCATCTTCTAGCTACACCACCTTTGAGTTTAGCACTTGTGAAGGATCAGGTATGTACTTCCTCAGGAGTGATATGTGAAACACATCATCAACTAGAGCCCTATTCGGTGGAAGTGCAAGCCAATAGCCCACCGCTCTGATGCGGTCAAAGATCATAAAGGGGATAACGTACCATGGGCTTAGCTTCCCTTTTTTTCCAAACCGCATGACTCTCGTCCATGGTTATATTCGAAGGAAGACATTATCTCCAACTTCAAACTCCAAGTCACTTAGATGGTTTTCATCATAGTCTTTTTCCGACTCTAAGTAGCTTTGATGTTTTTCTGGATGACTTGATCTTTCTCAGACATCTATTGCCCAAGATCAGGTCTAAGTAACATCCGTTCTCCAACTTTATCCCAATAGGGTGGAGTTCTACATTGCTTTCCATATAGAGCTTCATACAGAGCCATATGAATACTCGATTGGAAGTTGTTATTATATGAGAACTTATCCAATGGGGGATGGTGATCCCGTCCACCTTTGAATTCAAGAGAGAAGGATCTTATCATACCATCAAGCATCTGAATAGTCTTTTTATATTGGCCATTAATTTGGGGATAATAGGCCATGCGGAAATTCAATTCAGTACTCAATGCTAGTTGAAGACTCCTCCAGAATTTTGATGTGAACCTTAGATCACGATCAGAGACAATTGAGAGCAAAACACCATAGAGTCTCGCCACATCCTTCACATGTATTTTTGCAAGTTGTTTAAGCAATACGTTTTCCCGAATAATGATAAAATGGAAGTCTTGGTGAGTTGGTTAACCACAGCCCATATAGCATTATTTTCCCTCGACATCTTCAGGAGACCCGTGAGAATGTCCATAGTGACATTCTCCCATTTCCACATGGGTATAGGAAATGGTTGCATCATCCCTTTAGACTTTTGTCGCTCTACTTTAACTTGCTGAAATACCAATCACCTTGATATATATTCCCCAATATCCTTCTTCATGTTATCCCACCAGAAGTGTTCTCGGAGATCACGATACATCATAGTACTCCCAGGATGGATATAGAATGTGGAGCTATGTGCATTGTCTAATAGTTCTTTTTTTATCCAGGGTGATGAAGGCACACAATTACACATTCAAAACAAATCACACCATCATCGTTGATATGGAACTCTTGCAGTTTCCATTCCTTTACTACATTTACCCTCTTTTTTAACTCCACATCATCCCTTTGTGCTTCCTTAATCTTCTCTTGGATGGATGGTTGCACAATCATTTGGGTAAAATAGTTTAACGCCCCGACCCTAGTTACCCAGAGTCGGTGCTTTATTACATAACCCTGGCATGATACAAGGAATCATATCCCGAATGACCGATAGATTTAGTATTATTGGAATCAAGATAAATACATACGTTCAAAATTACAACTTGAAAATAAATACAACACTAATTTATTCTATTAGAAATATCCATTCCTCTAATATTATTCATGTAATTCACTCATAACTAACTTCTTCATATCCTGGGAAAATGAATCATAATAAAGGGGTGAGCTTAAACACTCAGTAAGGGTAAGCAATACAGTAGATGAAAACATAAACATTAGGCGTGGTGAATAATTAAAAAGATATGCCTTTACAAATAATAAACACGAACACTTTATGGCAGTAATATGAGCTGAGTATATAATTTCATAATAAAACATAGTCTTGGTTATTCTACTATTCTAATAACCACATGAACCAACATTATTAGTTTCATAATGAGGGAATATATAATGTTGTACATTCTAAAAAATATTTTCAAGGCCTCAGCCAAGACGTCTAAAAAAAATTTAGGCCTCGTCCAAAACCATATATCAAATTGGGAAAGACCTCGACCAATTCCATGTCTAATTGTCTCATGAGACCTACTGATGCATCAAAGAGCTATAGAGGGCTCTACCTGTCACATACTATGTCCAATACATTCCAAATTTGAAAAGGTTGAAAAATAACATAAACATTCGTATTAAAACTAGCATACGAAATGTCATTACTTTAACCATAAACCATGAATGGTATAAAAATAACTCATCCACAATCGAACATATGACAAAACCTGAAATACAATATGGAATATTTTTATCATAATAAATCAACTTCAAACAGGTGTATAATTTTTCAAAGGATGTTGACATAGATGAAATAAAAACTATTTGAGTGAAATATATCCTTCTATTTTGAAATTATTTAAGAGTAACATAATTATAAAAGAAAATATTTATCTTAAAAATATTATTATAATCTTTTAAGGTAATCTTTTATGATGTTATAACGACGGAAAATAGCCGCATCGACCGAATAAGTTAAAAAACATTCTTAACATAATTTTGTCGAAAAGGTCATAAAGTACCTAGTTTGGAAAACGACGGAAAGATTCCTTTCAAAACATATAAGGTCAAATAAGAGTATAAATGACTTAAACCCATAGTCTAGTAAATATTAAATATTTTTTGAAACACATTTTTATGAAATCATGGATGTGGATGATAAAGAGGTCATAGTAGATACTTACGTAAAAACAACTTCGAATAATAAAGAGATTATGAAATTAACCCTTACCTTGTACTTTTCCGTAGTCGATGGTATGTTAACATCCTTTATAATAGTTAAAAAATTGGTATTAAATTATACAGATACTATATACATAATTATGATATCATATATGATCCTCTAATATTTCCTTGTTAATAATATTTCATTAGTATCATCGTTCTGAGTGTTAATAGATTCATTTTCATTTATATGCTTGGTTACATAATCCATGTTTGTTTTTGATAGGATGTTTTTGATTCATATACATAATGATATTATGTTCATAAAAATTATTTTTAATCAGAAAATCGAAATTATTCTTGAATAATTATTATGGGGAATGAATCTCATCGCATTCGTGGAGACGGTAATCCGTACATATGCACGAGCGACAATATCATTATATTTATGGTTTAATTGTATGTTAGCGGATGGTGTATCATATATTAAGAATCATTAAAATGTTATATTTATTATTTACATCAGTTATACTCATTATTATACTCATCGAAATAATGAAGTGTTTGAATAAAAAACTAGACCACGACGTGGAGACGCAAGCCGTACGTACGCACGTATGGTAAATTTGTCATTTATAGGACGGAGAGAATACCAGATATAGTTGTACCATATTTATAATAACATCACAATATTTATAAGGTAGTGGAATTTTTTTTTTTATAGAAACAACAAATAATGAGGAAGTGGAAGAAGAAAATAACTTGAAAGAGGTGAAGAAATGTTTACCTCTTCGAGGGCTTCTTCCTTTTAATTTGATCAAAAGATCTTTCTAGGTTGGCTTTCTGACCAAAGGAAGGCCTCTAGAATGAAGGGAGAAAATATGGTAGGATATTTGGGTGGAGGTTTTCTGAGCCAAATGGCTTTGGAGGTGTGAATTTGAGAGTAGGTAAAGTGTCCTTTAATAAGATATGTGACGGTCACTTTTGGAAAGGCTTGAAATATTATTTTATAATAAAATACTTTTTTGTTTATAATGGCTAAAAATGATTTATTTAGAGGATAAGGTGTGTATGGGTCTAAAACCTCTCAACCAATAGGGTTTAGATAGGTTTAGGTCACCATATTTACATTATCTTTTAGGTTTAACTCTTAGTTAAATAGTTTGACATTACCGTGTCTCTTTGTATTTTTATATTATATGGTTAATAAACTTACTATAAACTTCCAAGAGAACTCCAAATGGTTAATTATTAATATATATAGCCTTATCTATGTATTTTTTCCTACCATTAGATTTTTATGAATATTATGTCAATTAATAATATAGTATTTGTTTTAAAAACTCAATTATGTCAATTTTGACACTATTTAGTATTTGATTTTTTTAAATTCATTAAAACATTATCACTTAGAATAAAATTTATTTATCCAACCCTAACATGTCATATTAACCTATAAAATTAGTGTAATTCATTATAAGTATAAATTTACATTTATTTGGATATTTATAATATCAATTATTTTAATATTTCATTAATAAGGTAATTACTACATCATCATTGTGTCATAAATAAATTAAATTATATAGTGTTTAAAAATTATAAATAAAATACCATTATGTAGGAAATATTTTTATATTTCTAATGAATATTTATAGTCAAATTTATATTGTGTTTAACTCTATATGAAAAATTATTTAGTTATTAAACATTGAATTTAACTCTTTTAACTCTTCTTTAAATAAAATAATAATAAATGTCCTAATAATATCTATGTGGACCAAATAGGGTCATATTTTATTCATATGGTTGTTTTTGGTAGAATTATACTTATCTAATAGAAATATGACACATGTTAGGTTAATTATGATATCATTTTTACCCTTAATTACCCTATTTACTTTTAACAGTGGTAAATAAAAGTCAAAAGTTACTATTCACCAAAAAGTGTTTTCATCTTATTTAACCACATTTTACATACTGAAATTTACCATGTCTCTCAAATTTTTGAAATTCAAATAACAGAAGCGGTAAAATTATGTTTAATGCACATTTGAAAATGCTCATAGGTGGTGGGTAAAAGACGGTAAAAAGGTCATTAATTTATATATTTATAAACTTGTTATAAAATGACTCCAATGAATTACATTGAACATATATAGGTATTATGTATCTATTTTGACCTAAAATATATTTAAATAAAATAAATAATTATATAAATAAAAATTCAGTTTTATCCAATAACGCAGTGTTTTTCACTATTCATGATAAATTGAATGTTTTCAAAAAAATATCACAAATTCACCCCAAGTTAATTTTGATATTCCTAATTCAAAAATGAAGTCCGTTTTGAAAAATAAAATTTATAAAATTTCAAAAAGTCGGTATTACTATTCATAACTGCTAGTTTGATTTGTCGCGGTGTGTTAGAATCTCAAAGTTGCATATAATGCAAGCTATTGCATTATTCAAAGTGAAACGTATCGTGGAAGCTTGGGGTGTTACATTCTTCCCTCCAAAAAATAATTTAATCCTCAAAATATCTAGAATACTACCGCACAAAATGATTCAAGTGGTTCTTTATCATATGTTCCTCTGGTTCCCATGTTGCCTCTTCCATCTTATGGTTTCTCTGTAAAACATTTACCAGATGAGTCATCCAATTTCCCAGCATTAGTTCCCTGGTATCAAGAATTTTGACAGGCTCTTCCCAATAAGATAGATCAACTTCTAGTTCAATTTTCTCATAGGTGAGTACATGCGTTGGGTCAGACATGTATTATGTCAATAGTGATACGTGGAACACATCATTAACTTTGGAGATACTTGGAGGCATTTCCAAATGATAAGCTACAAATCCAATTCATTATAGAATTTTTAAAGTTCTGATGTACCTGGGACTCAATTTACCCTTCTTACCGAAACGTATAACACCCTTCCATGGAGGTACCTTCAAGAAAACATGGTCTCCTACTTGAAATTCCAAATCCTTCCTTTGGTTATCGGCATATCTATTTTGCCTACTTTGGGATTCTTTGATGTGGGTTTGGATAATCTTCACATTTTCCATTGTTTCCTCAACAAGTTCTAGCGTACGAGTTTTCTTTCATGAACATCATCCCAATAAGTTGGTGTGTGACATCTCTTTCCATATAACGCTTCATATAGTGCCATCTGAATACTTGAATGGAAGCTATTGTTATAAGAAAATTCTACCAAAGATTAATATTGATCCCACATACCTTGAAATTCAAGTGAGAAAGATCCCAACATGTCTTCTCCGGTTTGAATAGTCCATTTTGATTGTCCATCTGTTTGAGGGTGGTAGGCAGTGCTCAAATGAAGTTTAGTATCCAGGGATTTCTGAAGACTTTTCCAGAATCTTGATATAAAACGGGGATCACGATCAGAATCAATTGATAGTGGTAATCCATAGAGTCATATAACTTCATTAATATACAGTCTTTCTAAACATTCAAGTGGTAAATCTTCTCTTATAGAATGAAAATGTGCAGACTTGGTAAGACTATCAATAATGACCCATATTGAATCATTCCTTCTAGGATTATTTGGTTTCCCCATGAAAATGTCCATCATAATGTCATCCCATTTCTACTTAGGTATAGGAAGTTGTTTCTTGAATCCTCTAGGATGTTTTCATGTAGCTTTCACTTATTGGAAAACCATACATCTTGACACAAAATCAGCAATCTACCTTTTCATATTGTCCTACCAAAAATGTCCTTTCAAATATCTATACATATTGGTTCTCCCAGGGTGTATAGATAAATTGGACTTATGATCATCATCCAACAATTCCCTTTTTAGATTAGGTATATCGAGAACACACTATCTCTTCCCAAATTTCAAAATTCCATCTTCATATATGAAGTCACTCAATCTCCCATCACTTACAGCTTTAATCTTCTTTTGAAACTCCTCATTATCAGTCTAAGAACTCTTTATCCTTTCTAGTAAATATGGTTTCAAAACCATTTGAAAAAGTATTATTGTTTCACCTTCCATGGTAATTCCCATATCCATCATTACTAGATCCATGAAAATAGGATCCCTTTCAACTCTCATCTTGTTCAAAACTCCATGATTTTTTCTACTGAAAACATCTACCACCTTATTTTCCTTCCCTGGGTGGTATTGTATAGTACAATCATAATCCTTGAGTAGTTTAATCCATATTCTTTGCCTCATGTTGAGTTCTTTCTGTGAGAAAATATACTTCAAACTCTTGTGATTAGTATAAATATCACATTTTTCACCATAGTGATAATGTCTCCATATCTTAAGAAGAATGATTATAGATGCTAACTCAAGATCATGAGTTGGATAGTTTTACTCATGAATATTTAGCGGTTGTGATGCATAGGCAATAAATCTATCATTCTACATAAGGACACAACTAAGTCCTTTCTTTGGAGCATCACTATAAATAACAAACCCATCGTTCCCTGATGGTAGAGTCAAGATAAAATCATTAACTAATATTCTCTTCCGTTATTCAAAAAATTCTTCACACTCTTTTTTCCAATCAAATTTAACCCCTTTACGAGTGTGCTTGGTTAATGTTTTAGAGAATCAGGCAAGATTCTAGACAGAACACCGATAATAACCTACTGAACCAATAAAATTGTGTTCCTCAGTTATACTCGTCGGTGTTGGCCATTCTTGGATTGACTTGGTCATTGAAGGATCAAAAAAGATTCCATCCTTAGAGACAATATGGCCATGAAAAGAAATATCATGATACTAGAATTCACACTTTCTAAATTTCCCATATAATTAATTTCTTCTAAGAATCCTTAGGACAATTCACAAGAGATTTTCAGGATCTTTGTAACTTTTTAAGTATACCAAAATATCATCAATAAATACCACTAAACATTCATCAAGATATTCCTTGAAAAATATATTCATTAGATCCATAAAGACGGAGGGTGAATTTTTCAATCCAAAAGGCATTACTATAAAATCGCAATGCCCCTACCTGGTTCGAAATGCTGTTTTTGGAATGTCTTCCTTCTTCACATGCAACTGATGACAACCAGATCGAAGGGAAATATTTGAAAAATATTGATCTCTATGACGTTGGTCGAATAAATCATCAATGTGAGGTAGGGGATACTTGTTATTTGTTGTTATAAAATTGGTCTCCCTGTAGTCAATGCACAACCTCGTAGATCTGTCTTTCTTCTTAAGAAAAAGGATAGGGGCTCCCCATGGAGAAACACTAGGGTGAATAAATCCCTTATTACTCAATTCCTCTATTCGTTTATTTAGTTCCACTAATTCCACAATGGCCATTATATAAGGGGTCTTCGATATTGGCCTTGAACCAAGAATTAAATCAATGGAAACCTCAATTTCTCATTATGGAGGATGTCCAGGTAAATCCTATGAAAACACATCAACATATTCTTGCACAATAGGTACATTATCTATTCAAAAATTCTTTTCCACACCCATAATTAGTTTATTATCATCCTCCCCAATGATTGAAATTAGTAGAGCTACTGGGGGTGGATCTAGATAAGAATCAGATGGTGATGTTTCTACTCTAAATATAAGGTAATCCTTATCATAATCGAGAATTGGAACCTCATTCTTATTACAATAAATGTTCGCATCATGGTACAAAATCCAGTCCATACTAAGGATTATATAAAATTCAATCATTGGAATGACGATAAGATCAGAAGAAAAATATCATTTATATTCCTTAATGGGGACTGATTCACAAAACATTTTTTCAATGATACTTCCCTTAAGAGTTTTGACTGACAACACCCTTGTTAAATCAAATTGTAAATATCTAATTTTCTTAGAAAACTGGTAAGATATGAAACAATGTGATGATCTAGAATCAAATAAATCATTGGCTAAATTTGAGAAAACCATTAAATTACCTACCACCACATCTTTTAGAGCTTCAACCTTAGCAGTAGTGATTGCATAAGCTTGGCCTTGATCCCATGGCCTTTTCTAAGTTAAGTTTCCCTGACACTTAGGACATTCATTTTCATAATGTCCAATCTCTCTACAATTGTATCATTGAACATTGATAGCTTCTTTATTCCCCTTACAGTCACTAGAAAGATGGCCTTTCTATCAACATTTGTAGTATAATCCTTTTCCTTTTAGATAGGCACTAGGGTGCTTCCTTCCACAATTATCACAGGGTGGAAATTTAACTCTTCCATTCTTCCCTGTTTCCTTATTTCCTATCCTAGAGTGTTCAGAAGATCTCTTTTTCTACTGCTTTTCTTTAAAGTTGCAAGACTTAGAGAATTCCTTTTCTGTCTTGATAGCACATGAGACAATATCTTCATACGATGAGAAGGATTGAGAGACTAATTCTTGATGGAAATATAGTTTTAACCCATCAAAGAAACAATAAATATTACTTCTTAGATTATGTAAATAATATGAAACATTCCTTTCCAACCTTGTCAAATTAGCTTCATACTTTGAAAAATTGTCATCTACCTTTTTTATCAGACTCAGAAATTGACTTTGTATATCTACTCGATGGTTAGGAGGAAAGTATTTTTCTTAAGAAAATCTCTATAATATCTTTACATTCCATTTTTGATACTACTTCATCTTACTTTGTGTTTTGAATCAATTACCACCATTGATCTGCATCTCTCGTGAGGCGATAAATTGCCATGACAACTTTTTACCTTTCGCTACTCCCCAAAGCGTGAAATATTTTTTATAAGGAAATTATCTATTGCTCGTCTACTAATAAATTTGTACTCCCATTGAATGTTGGTGGTAATTTCCTCATGAAGCAGTCTAACATTGATTCTACGCATTATGGATTAGGGTTCTCCATACGTGTAAGTTTAATATTCATAACCTGAGTGAGTTGTCCTAGAATGGTGATAAGCTGATCAACACCAGTTGCATCACTGGCTCCACTATAATTATCTTGAGTAGGAGGGAAATCCCTACATGTATTACGTGCATTAATATAGTTTCCATTCTTTCAACTATGTTCCATTTCTATACAATGGAATACAGTAGATTAGTTTATAAATCGTAATACATAATTTCAAACTTGTAATACAGTTAACATAAATTGAACAGTTTATGGATATAATCCATAATCATAAAAAAATTATTTGAGAGGGTATATAATCATAAATCATTCATAATGGTTTGCAAAGAAAATGAGAAATATCCAAAGAATATCTCCTGGGAGTGTCGTAACCAAGAGTGCATCAAGGCCTATTGTCGTGCACCAGTTCCCATTTGAGTCTAGCTCAAAGAGATCTTTTCAGGTTGTATCCCTAGGTACATCTATGCCAGAGCCACCTCTACCTACTCGTATCCAGACAGGGATGTATGGCTTGGAAAACTCACAAAATCTCAACAGTATGAAAATTCTAGGAATTTCTTCTATACTAATCCTCAAAGCCCATATTAGTGTAATGTGTTCTAATTAGAGTTTTTGTAAATCTAGTTTCAATGGTTTGTACTAAATTTCCTCTGATACCAACTGTAACAACCCAACCCTAATTACTCATAGTTAGTGATTTATTAAATAACATTGGCACTATAAAAGAAATCAAGTCCTGAAAAAATGATCAGTTTAGTATTATTGGAAACAATATATATACATAAGTTCAACATTACAACATGAAAAAGAAATACAACACTAATTTTTTCCATTAGAAGCACCCAAGCCTCCTAGATAATTTCTGAAAGTCACTCATAACTAACTTCTTCATATCCTAGTAAAATGAAACATAAGAAAGGGGTGAGATCAAATTCTTAGTAAGGGTAAGAAATACAGCAGAAGATAACATAAACATCAGGCATGGTGAATAATAAAAAAGAAATTCCATTACAAATAATAAACATGAACACTTTATGGCAGGAATATGAATTGAGTAAAAAATTCTATAATAAAATGTAGTCATGGGTATTCCACTAGTAGAATAACCACATGAACCATCATTATTATTTTCATAATGAGGGAATGTATAATGCCAGGCATTCAGAAACATCTTGTCAAGGTCTCGGCCAAGATGTCTAAAAATGATTTAGGCCTCGACCAAAAAAATATATCAAATTGGTAAAGGCCTCAGCCAATTTCGATGTCTAAATGTCTCATGAGACCTACCAATGAATCAGAGAGCTATAATGGGCTCCACCCGTCACATACTAAGCCCAATACATTCCTCATAAGAAAAGGTTGAAAAATAACATAAACATTCGTATTAAAACTAGCTTACGAAATGTTAATACATTAACCATAAACTGTGAATGGTATAAAAATAACTCATCCATAATCAAACATATCACAAAACCTTAAATACAATATGTAATATTTTTATCATAATAAATCAACTTAAAACAAGTTTAAAATTTATCAAAGGATGTTGACATAGATGAAATCACAACTATTTGAGAGAAATATCTCTTTCTATTTGGAAATAATTTAAGAGTCACTTAATTATAAAAGAAAACATTTATTTTGATATTATTATTACAATCTTTTAAGAAAAGTTTCAATGATGTTATAAGGACAGAAAATAGCCGCACCCGCTGTATAAGATAAAAAAACATTCTTTCCTTAATTTTGTCGAAAAGGTCATAAAGTAACCTGTTTAGAAAATGACAGAAAGATTCCAATAAAAATAAATAATGTCAAATAAGTTTATAAATGACTTTAGACCATAGTCTAGTAAATATTAAAAATTTTCTGAAATACATTTTTAAGGAAACATGGATGTTGATGATAAAGAGTTCCTTGTAGATACTTACGTAAAAACAACCTCGGATAATAAAGATATTGTGAAATTAACCCTTAACTTGTACTTTTCCTTAGTAGATGGTATGTTAACCTACTGTATAATAGTTAAAACATTTTTATTAAATTATACAAGAACTATATACATAAATATGATATCATATATGATCCTCTAATATAGCTTTGTTAATAATATTTTAGTAGTATCATCATTTCAGGTGTTAACAGATTCATTTTCCTTTATATTCATGGTTACGTAAGCCATGTTTGTTATGAATAGGATGTATTTTATTCATATAAATAATGATATTATGTCATAAACATTATTTTTAATCATAAAATGAAAATTATTCTGGAATAATTACGACGGGGAATGAATCTCATCGCGTTCGTGAAGACGGTAATCCGTACGGACGCATGAGCGACAATATCATTATATTGATTGTGAAATTGTATGTAATCGGATGGTATATAATATATAAAGAATCATTAAAATGTTATATTTATTATTTACATCATTTATACTCATATATATACCCATCCAAATAATGAAGTGTTAAAATAACAAACTACACCACGATGTGGAGACGGTAAGCCATACGTACGCACGTATGGTGACTTTGTCATTTATAGGATGCATAGAATAATGGATATGGTTGTACCATATTTATAATAACATCACAGTATGTATAAATTATTGGATTTAATATTTTGGTATGGAAACAACAAAAAAAATAAATTGTGGAAGAAGAAAAGAACATGAAAGAGGTGATGAAATATTTACCTCTTCTTGGGGTTCTTCCTTTTGATTTGGTTAAAAGGGCTTCTTAGGTTGACTTTCTGACCAAAGGAAGGCCTCTAAGATGAAGGAAGGAATTTTTGGGGGATATTTGGGTATATTTTTTCTGATTCAAATGGATTTGGAGGTGTGATTTTGAGAGAAGTGGAAGTGTCCTTTTATAAGAGAGGTGGGGGTCACTTTAGGAAATGCTTGAAATATTATTTTATAATAAAGTCATTTTCGGTTTATAATGGCTCCAAAATGATTTATTTAGAGGATGAGGTGGGTATGGGTCTAAAACCTCTCAAACAATAGGTTTTAGACAGGTTTAGGTCACTATATTTACATTTTCTTTTAGATTTAACTCTTAGTCAAATAGTTTGACATTTACCATGTCTCTTTGTATTTTTATATTATATGGTTAATAAATTTACTATAAACTACCAAGAGAACCCCAAGTGGTTAATTATAAATATATATAACCTTATATAAGTATTTTTTCTGATCATTAAATTTTTATGAATATTATATCAATTAGTAATATAGTATTTGTTTTAAAAACTCAATTATGTCAATTTTGACACTATTTAGTATTTGAATTTTTTCGAAAGCCATTAAACTTTATCACTTTGAATAATTTTTTTTTACCAACCCTAAAATGTCATATTAACCTTTAAAGTTATTCTAATTCATCAGAAGTCTCAATTTACATTTATTGGGATATTTATAATATCAATTATTTTAATATTTCATTATTAAGGTAATCACTGCATCATCATTGTGTCATAAATAAATTAACTTATTTAATGTCTAAAAATTATAAATAAAATACCATTATTTAGTAAATATTTTTCTATTTCTAATGAATATTTATAGTCTAATTTATAATTTGTGTAGCCCTATATTAAAAATGGTTTAGTTATTTAACTTTGAATTTAAATCTTTTAACTCTTCTTTAAATAAAATAATAATAAATGTCCTAATCTAAACCAAGTGAACCAAAGGGGGAAATATTTTATTAATAAATTTTTTTGGTCTAATTATACTTATCCAATAGAATTAATACATGTGTTAGTGTAATTATGATATCATTTTTACCCTTAATTACCCAATTTACTTTTAACCATGGTAAATAAAAATCAAAAGTTACTATTAACCAAAAATTATTTTCATCTTATTGAACCGCATTTTACTTACTGATATTAATCGTTTCTCTCTCATTTTTGAAAATCAACTCACAGAAGTGGTAAAATTATGTTTTATGCAAATTTGAAAATGCTCATAGGAGGTAGGTAAAAGACGGTAAAAAGTTCAATAAATTTTTATATATCTAAAAATATTATAAAATGACTCTAATGAATTACATTGAACTTATATAGGTATTATGTATCTATTTTTACATAAAATAAATTTATATAAAAAAAATAAATATTTAAATAAAAAGTTGGTTTTAACCAATAACGCAATTTTTTCACTATTCATCAAAAATTGAATGTTTTCAAAAAAATCAAAAAATTTACTGTAAGCTAATTTTGATATTCCAAATTAAAAAATGAAGTCCATTTAGAAAAATAAAATATATAAATTTTCAAAAAGTGGTTATTACTATTCATAACGGCTAGTTTGATTGGTCGCAGTGTGTTGGAATCTCGAAGTTGCGTACAATGCAATCTATTGCATTATTCAAAGGGAAATGATCCGTGAAATCATGTGGTGTTACTGGTAGGATATATCACCTGCCATTATGATTTATAAATCCATCCATTGCATATCCAAGAAGATAGGGTCTTTCTCAATCCATAACATGGATAAAGTAGTAGATTCTTTTCTACTTAGAGCATCAGCTACCTTGTTCACCCTTCCAAGATGACAATGAATAATGAAATCATAATCCTTAATTATCTCTAACCATCTCTTTTGACTCATGTTGAGCTCCTTTTGTGTGAATATATACTTTAGGCTCCTATGGTTGGTGTATATGTCACAATTCTCACCATAAAGGTAGTTCCGCCAGATCTTCAAGGAAAAAATCAGGGCTACCAGCTCTAGATCATGTGTCGGGTAGTTCTTCTAATGGATCTTCAACTGACGTGAGGCATAGGATAACACATTATAATTTTGATGCATCTTTGTATGTCACAAAACATTCTCCACTTTTCGGTAATGTGAGTACTGGTGCAGTGATCAGCCTTCTCTTTAGCTTCTAGAAGCTTACCACACATTCTTCTGTCCAGAAATACCTTACCACCTTCTGTGTCAGCATGGACATTGGGTTTGACAATCGTGAAAAGTTCTTCAGAAATCATCGATAATACCCAGCTAGACCCAAAAAGCTATGGATATCCATTACAGAAGTTGTCCTAGGCCACTCTTCAATTGCCTTCATCTTGGTAGGGTCCACAGACATCCCTTTATTGGTGATAACTTGCACCAAGAATGATAATTCCCTATCCAAAACTCGCATTTACTGTACATTGCATATAACTTCTCCCTTCGCAAAGTATTTAACATAGTATTCAAATGCTCTTAATTTTCTTCCATGCCCTTGGATTACATCATAATATAATCAATAAAGACTACGACAAATTTCTCAAGGTAATCTCTAAGACTCTATTCATTAAATCAATGAAAGTTGTTGGAGTGTTAGTGATTCCAAAGGGAATCACTGTAAACTCATAGTATCCATACCTCATTCAAAAGGCAGTCTTGGGAATATCTTCCTTCCTCACCTTTAATTGATGATATCCAGACCGAAGGTCCACCTTAGAGAAATAACTGGCCCCACGAAGCTGATCGAACAAGTCATCCATCTGTGGAAGGGGATACTTGTTCTTTATCATGATTTTATTGAGCCCACAATAATAAATACAGAGGCATATTGATCTATCCTTCTTCTTGAAAAAGAAGAATGGAGCACCCCATGGTGAGGCACTTGGTCATATAAAACCCTTCTCTATATTCTCCTGTAACTACTTTTTTAGTTCTCCTAGCTCTACAGTGGCCATTCTTTAAGGAGTCTTTGATATAGGCAACGATCCAAGAATAAGTTCAATTGAGAACTCAACCTCTCGGTTGGGAGGAATACCAGACAACTCTTTAGGGAATACATAAGTGTAATCCCTTAGAATGGGCATGTCTTCAAACATGATTCTCTCCTTTGTCTCAATCATTTGTGCTAGAAATGCTTGCTCACAAGGCAACAATATCCACACATGAGATGAAGATTATAAAAGAGACTCATTTTTATCCTCACACTTGTAAAGAATCATAGGATGCTTCAAGATGTGAAGAGTAATCTACCTTTCTTGACAGTTGATGTTGGCCCTATACAATGATATCCAATCCATGCCCAAGATAGCATCAAACTCCACTAAAGAAAGTATGCCGAGATTTTTTGGGAGGTTCAGTCCACAATCGTTAACCGATGAGGGGTAATAAACCATTGATGCAATGATTTTCTCATTTGCCGTTCTCATGATAACTTTTCCTCCAAAATTTGAGGTGGTGTTTGAATAGTTATACTAAACTTTGATGATATGAAAGAATGCATAGAACCAAAATCAAATAGTATGTTCTCTATTCTGGAATGAATAACTAGCGTACATGTCACCACATCATTTTCCGGATCCCCATCAGTAGTAGTGATAGAATAAGCCCTTCCTTATTGCCTTGGAGGTTGTTTTTTATTGCCTCTTACAACCCTCAGTTTAGTGAAATTGTTCGCATAATACCCATGCTCCTTACAGTTGTAACACTGCACTGCTGGCTGAGTGTTGATCTGAACCTTCTTTTCGTCTTCAACATTAGCTGGATTTTTCATATTCCCTCATAGTTCTTGTCCATATGACCAAACATTCCAAATTTGAAGCAATTCTTAGTTCCCTTCAGAGAGTTACCAAGATGCTTTTTCCCACAATTTTCACAAGGGGAAAATTCTGGCTTCTTTAAATCATGGGATTTGTTTAATGAACCACCCATGTTGTTCTCCATTTTCCTCTTCTTTTCATTGAGCCCACGAGACCACTAAGATTCTACAATCTCCATTTTAACCTTGAGGAAAAAATGGAAAATATCCTCATAACTATCGAGGTTTTGAATCTACAATGCTTTTCGTAGACTCGACTTTAATCTGCTAATGAAGCAATCCACCTTGATTTCGATGTTCATGACAAAACCAGTGGAATACCCTGAATGCCTTGTAAAGTTTGCTTCATACACCCCGATGGACTCATCTTCCTTCTACTTGAGTTTGAGGAACTATATTTCCATATTTAGATGAAGGTTTTGAGGAAAATATTTATTGAAAAACATCCTCTTGAATTCCTCCTAATCCATTGAATCAATTTCTTCTTGGGAATTTGTATTCTTGATTAGTGTCCACCACTGATCAGCTTCCCCATCAAAACGATAGACTGCCAGTACAACCTTCTCTTCTTCCGAGCACTGGGGGGTGAAGAATATATTTTCAATTGAGTTAATCCATTGTTATGAAAGGTGGTTATCAGAAGATTCACTAAACATGGGGGACCTTTTCTGCATGATGGATTATAAAGCAACTTTATCCTTCCATAGAGGAGGAGGGTATTCTACACGATTCAAGTTATTATTCATAACTCATGCTAGCTAATCAAGTACTGTCATGATGTTTTGAGAACCCACTCCAGTATATCAGGCATATCACTAGGGAAATATTAACATTGCCTATCACATTGGTTGTTGGAGCATTTTCTTCTATTTCCCGGCATTAACTAAGAAAGAGAACGTATAATTAGTGCTCTTGAATACTTAGCTATTGAGCATAAAAAAGAAACATTGAACATAAAAGGATGAACTTATATATAATAAGTACATCCTAACTTATGAATACTTAGGAATAATCTAGGTTATCCTCAATCTATTTCTTAACTTATATTCTTATGGGTTTTTTTGTCCCTTAATAATGGTTTGTACTATTCTTGTGAATCTACCAAAGTATATCCCCCGAGAGTGTTGTTCCCAAGAGTGCAGCAAGGCCCATTTTCAAATACCAGGATACCCTAGGTCAAGCCCAAAACTCCTTGTCAGTGTTTTCACTCCTAGATAAATCTGTGCTAGAGCCAAATCTACCAGCTTGTATCTAGACAGGGATGTATTTTCTTGATAAACCACTTACTCTATACTTACCAAAATTTAGGGATGTTTTATTATACTTTGTCCATCCTTAAGTTTATCAATATGGTTAACTATTCCTAATCTCCAAAAATAACTAAAACATCCTCTGATAGAAACTATAGAGAACATAGCCTTTTATATATAACATTACATGATTTTAAGCATAATTATATATCAGAGTACAAGCCAAGGATTTTTAAGTCTAGTGTCTTGGAAGACTAGGTACATAAAACAAAAAAACATGGGGCTAAAAAAATAATATCTTTATTTAACCTCCATAAAGTGATCCTAACATCCTTTGAGCCCTTACATCTGAATAGGGTACCCTGGGGAACATATGAACTAAGGGATGAGTTAAAAAGCCTAGTAAGGGAATGGACATAAGGATAAATCTTAAGCACTTGAGTTAGGAGGCATGCCATAATGATAACAAAGCATGGAACATATGAAATAATATCATATAAGCATGGGATCATACAAACCTTGAATCATGTAAATGTGATAGAATAATAAGAAATTTCTTTTGTACGGTTCAAGGCAATCCACCAATATTGTTTCCTATTTTAGTACATGTCAAGGCTGAACACCAATCCCATTTCACATCGTATCTCATGAGACATAACTTTACCCAATGCATTAGAGCACTATCCAGGCGCACCCATCGCAACATTTTCATGAATATTCTTTCCACATAAATAATCTTACCACATAAATAATATTTCCCCACCAATAATCATACATAATCAACCATACATAAACATAAAGGTTCCCATGGAAAGAAGTAGGTACCACTACCATGAAAAAAATCATAACCAATGGGAATATCATGAAAGTGTACATGAAAGAGAGGAATTATACATGGAAATTCAATATATAGATATCATGGTATATGTCTTCAAAATGGAGTGACAATCTGTAAAAATGTATTCGAGAAATTTTAGCATTAAAACATTTTGTGCGGTTTTAAGGAAAATACTATAGAGCCTTTAAAATAGAAAAGGGAAAAATATTTTATATAAAACCAGAAGTGAACCAAGAAGGTTTTCATAATAAAAATACTGATTTAATAAAGAAAATGGTGGCTTAAAACAGAAGATAGAGTTCACTTGAAGTCGGGTAAAAATTCAGTAAGTTCCCTTAAAACATGATTGCTTATCGGGGGTATCGAGGAGGGAATCACTAAAAAATATGTATATTCCCAAAAAATAACGAGGTATGGATCTTGGAACTTGATTTTGGGGCATATAAACAGTATTTATATTTTTTAAATTAAATGAAAAGACAACTTCATTTGGGAAAAAAGAAATATATAGAAACCTGAAGGAGTAAAGGAGGTTTGGGTAGAATTCATTACGGATTATTGACATGGTATCAGGTGTACATAAAATGGATTTGTTCCGAGAGAATGGGGTTTATAATTACATATAAATCATGAGGGGATTATGTAGAAGGAGAGAAATAATAACCCATCATTAGGGATCACACATAAAATTAAAAAACATAGAGGACTATCTTGAAATAAAAGTGAAGTGTGGAGGATCCCTTGCCCTAAATCTGTGGGTGTTATCCACTTGTTATTAAAGACCTGAATAAAAAAATTTGGATTATTAATTAATAATTCCATAACCCTTTCTATATTTAATTAGTTTATTATAATCATTTTAAGTTCATTCATAACCATTTTGATTGGTTATGAGGTTCAATTTCATTGTTTGGGCTCGTTTGTTTACTTGATTTTTAATGACCACTTCACTAACATTTATGTTTGGATAAACATGTAAGATGAATGTGGTTGTACAGATTTATGTTTTATTATATAAGGTAAAATAGAGGAGATTACATGGTTTTAAATTTAATTTGGTTACTTAGAGTGAATTCAAACTATTATATCAAACAAAAGTAACAACCGTTTTTGTTAATTGGTGGGTTTGATTACAAAGAACATGTTTTGATTTATAAATTAATACCATTTGTAAAAAAATATTATAGAATCAAACTAGGATATATTACATATATATAAACTGTCTCAACCATAACAAAAATGGCTTCATGACCAGGTTTAAAGATGATAATTCAAAATGATATATCGTTGTCCCTGAATGTGCTAAATTAGCTCATCTCAAACGGTGCTTTCATTCCTTCCAAACAAAAGGTGGGTAAAGGAGAGACGATAATGAAATATTCCATTAGGATAAAAAAATTACATTAAATTTATGTTACTGGAGTTATCATACTATTTGGGTGAAGGGAGGTGAGGAAAGTAACAAAAAGAAAAGAACATAAAAGAAAAAAAGGAATTGGAAAGATGAATTTACCTCTTAAAACATCCTCCTTTGAGAACCTATTAAGGGGAGGGATTTTGGAATTTTGAAGAGGATAGGGGATTTTGGACATGGTGGAGGAGATTAGAGAGATATTTGATCAGAATATTGGCATGGTCCAAGGCTTGAGAGGAGTGAAGAGAAGAGGTAAGAATGGGTGGTATTTATACTGGAGGGGAAGAGGGTTTTCATAATTTTTTAATCATTAGTTTATTATTTCTTCACAAGATAATAAATAGTAAGTATTCCGTGACCAAGAATAGTAATAAATGCATGTTAATTCTAACCAATTGGTGTTACATCAGTACATCATCCTTAATGAGTAAATTAATCCACTATTTAGTATTTATTGTGAATTATCAGATTTTACTATTCATAAAAATTCCAGTATTTCAAAAAAATCCCAAAAATTCACCCTAACCATTTTATGACGTTTAAAACCCAAAAATGAATTCCATTTTTCAAAATAATTTTCAAAATAGGATAAAGTTTATATTTTATTAAAATCATAATTTATTATTAAAACCCAGTTTTAAAACATTCATTTACTTATTCTAAAATACAGGTACATCATAATTTCACTTGAATATAATATTAATACTATCATAGGTAAGGTTACTATTCAGTACGGTATATCACTATTCATAAGGGTATGTTACTACTCATATGGGTAGGTTACTATACACCAAATATTTAGTTTTTCTTATCGGTCTCCAAATAACTTACTGGTCACAGCCATGTATGTCATATTTTCAAAATTCCAAACACAGAAGTGAAAAACTTATGTTTAAAGGTCACTTAGCACTTAGTAGATCATTATGTTGTGTTTTCATTGGATTTTATGACATACTTATGAGAAGGGAATATCCATTGAAAAACATTGGGTCGTTACATTCTTCCCCCCTTATGAAATTTCACCCTTGTGATTTCGTTATACATTCTAAGCCGTAAACAAGTGAGGGTACATTTGCTTCATTGCCCCCTCTTGTTATCAAGTAGCTTCTTCAAACATTTGTTTCCTCTACAACACTTTGACAAGGTGGGTTGTGTTGTTGCATAGAACCTTGTCTCTTTGGTCCAGAATCTTCACTGGCTACTCCTCATAAGAGAGATCATCTTCCAGATCCACCACCTCTGAATTCAGTACATGTGAGGGATTAGGTTTGTACTTCCTCAAGAGTGATACGTGAAACACATCATGAACATGAGCCATATTCGGTGTAAGTTCCATCCAATAGGCCATGACTCTTCTGCGGTCAAGGATCTCAAAGTGGCCAATGTACCTTGGGCATATCATCCCTTTATTTCCAAACCACATGACTCTCTTCCATGGTGATATTCAAAGGAAGACTTTATCTCCAACAACAAACTCCATGTTCTTTTGACGATTGTCAATGTAGCTCTTTTTCTGACTTTGAGCAGCTTTGATGTTTTTCTGGATGACTTGAACCTTCTCCTATATCTCATTCAAACGATCGGGTCCAAGTAACTTTCGTTCTCCAACTTCATCCCTTTAGGTTGGAGTTCTAAATCTCTTTCCATACAGAGTTTCATACGGAGCCATCTGAACACTCGATTAGAAGATATTGTTGTATGAGAACTCAACCAATGGGAGATTCTGATCCCATCCACCTTTGAATTATAGAGAGCAGGATCTTAGCATATCTTCAAGCGTCTGAATAGTACATTCAGATTGGCCATCAGTTTGGGGATTATGGGTCGTGCTAAAATTTAATTCAGTACTCAATTCATGTTGAAGACTCCTCTAGAATATAGATGTGAACCTTAGATCAAGATCAGAGACAATTGAGATTCGAACACCATGCAGTCTAACCACATCCTTCACATATTTTTTTTCAAGATGTTTATGTGAGAGGTCTTCCTGAATATCCATAAAATGGGAAGTCTTTGTGAGTCAGTCAACCACAACCCATATCTTATTATTTCCACTCGACGTCTTCGGGAGACCAGTAAAAAAGTCCATATTGACATTCTCCCATTTCCACATGGGTATAGGTAATAGTTGCATCATCCCTTTGGACTTATTTCGCTCTTTGTTAACTTACTGACATACCTAGAACCTTGATATATATTCCACAATATCCTTCTTCATGTTATCCCACCAGAAGTGTTCTCTAAGATCATGGTACATCTTGGTACTCCTAGGATGGATAGAGAATGTCGAGCTATTTACATTGTCTAATAGATCCTTCTTTATCTCGGGTGATGAAGGCACAAAAAGACACATTCCAAACCAAATCACACCATCATCATTGATATGTAACTCTTACAAATTCCCTTACTTTATTGAATTACTCTCTTTTGTTACTCCACATCATTCCTTTGTGCTTCCGTAATCTTCTCTTGAATTGATGGTTATGAAATCATTTGGGAAAGGTATGATATATCCTCTTCCCTTATGATTTCTAAATCCATCCTTTGCATATCCAAGAAGATATGGTCTTTCTCAGTCCGTATCATGGATAGAGTAACATGTTCTTTTCTCTTAGAGCATCAACTACTTTCTTTGCCTTTCCATAATGATAGTAAATGGAGTAATTGTAATCCTTGATTAGCTCTAACAATCTCTTTTGACGCATGTTTAGATCCTTTTGTGGGAATGTATACTTTAGGCTCTTGTGGTTGGTGTATATGTCACACTTCTCACCATAAAGGTAGTGCCGCCATATCTTCAAGGAAAAAATCACGTCTTCCAGCTTTAGATCATGCGTCAGGTAGCTCTTCTCATGGATCATCAACTGCCATGAGGCATAACCTATCACATTATCATTTTTCCTGAGTACACTACCCAAGCCATTCTTTAAAGCATCACTCTATATCACAAAATGTTCTCCACTTTTTAATAATGTGAGTACAAGTGTAGTGATCTGCCTTCTCTTTAGCTCCTTGAAGCTTAACTCACATCCTTCTATCCAGAAAAACTTTACCCCTTTCTATGTCATCATGGACATTGGGTTTGAAAATCGTGAAATGTTATTCACAAATCATCGATAATACCCAACTAGACCAAAAAAATCTATGTATCTCTGTTATAGAAGTTGTCATGGGCCACTCTTCAATTGCCTTCATCTTGGAAGGGTCCACAAATACCCCTTTGCTGGTGATAATATTCCCTAAGAATGATACCCCCCCGCCGTCCAAAACTAACATTTACTGTAATTTGCGTATAACTTCTCCCTTCACTAATTATTTAACACAATATTCAAATTCTCCTCATGTTCCTCCTTTCTCATGGAGTATATCTGAATATCATCTATAAAGACTACCAAAAAAATTTCAAGGTAATCTTTAAATACTCTATTCATTAAATCCATGAAAATATCTGGAGCATTAGTGAGTCCGAAGAACATCACTATAAACTCATAGAGTCCATGCCTCGTTCGAAAGGCAGTATTGAGAATATCTTTCATACTCACCTTTAAATAATGATATCCCGACCGAAGGTCCACCTTAGAGAAATAAATGGCCCCAAGAAGCTTATCGAACAAGTCATCTATCGTTTTAAGGGGATACTTGTTCGTTATCGTGATTTTATTGAGCTCACGATAATCAATGTAGAGGCGCATTGATCCATCTTCCTTCTTGAAAAATAGGACTAGCCCACCCCATGGTGAGGCACTCGAGCATATAAAACCCTTCTCCATATTCTCCTATAACTTTTTTAGTTCTTCCATCTCTACGGTGGTTATTCTGTAAGGTGTATTTGATATAGGAAAAGATCTATGAATAAGTTCAATTTAGAACTCAAACTCTCGGTCAGGAGGAAGTCCAGGCAACTCTTTAGGGAATACATCAGTGTAATCCCTCATGACGGGCATGTCTTCAAGAATGATTCTCACCTTTTTCTTAATCATTTGAGCTATAAATGCTTGCTCATAAGGCAACAATATCCACACTTGAGATGAAGATTCTAAAAGAGACTCATTTTCCTCCTTACACATGTAAAGAATTAGAGGATGCTTCAAGATGTGAAGAGTAATCTCCCTTTCCCAACATTTGATGTTGACCTTTTACAAAAATATCCAATCCTTTCCAAATATAGAATCAAACTCTACTAAAGGAAGTATGATGAGATTTTCTGGGAGGTTCAGTCCACAAACATTTTCCGGGGAGGAGTTATAAACCATGGATGCGACAATTTCCCCATTTTTTGTTCTCACAGATAACTTTTCCCCCAAATTTTGAGGTAGTGTTTGAATAGTTCTACTAATCTTGAAAGATATGAAAGAATTCATAGAACTAGATTCAAATAGTACATTCTCTATTCTTGAAGGCATAACAAGAATACCTGTCACCACATCATTGTCTGGCTCCACCTCAGCAGTAGTGATAGCTTATGCCCTTCCTTATTTCCTAGGAGGTTGTTGTTGATTTCCTTTGACAACCATCATCTTAGGGAAATTGTTTGGATAATTCCCATGCTCCTTACAGTTGTAACATTGCACTACTGGCAGAGTGTTGATCTTAATCTTCTTTTCTTCTTCTACATTAGTGAAATTTTTCATATCCCTTCGGGAGTTCTTGGCCAGATGACCAATATTTACACATTTGAAGCGATTACAGGTTCTCTTTAGATAGTTACCAATATTCATCTTCCCACAATTTTTTCAAGGGTAAAAGTCAGGCATCATTCCATAATAGGATTTTTTTGATAAACCACCCATGTTGTCCTCCATTTTCCTCTTCTTGTCACTGGGACCATGAGACCACTGATAGTCTCCAATCTCCATTTCAATGTTGAGGGCACAACAGACAATATCCTCATGATCATGGTACCCAATCCTTTCCATGGGTACCCTTATGTTTATGTATGGTTGATTAAGTATGATTATTTATGTGGCAAGAATATTCATGAAAATGTTGAGATGGGTGCGCCCAGATAATGCTCCAATGCATTGGGTACAATTAAGTCTCATGAGATTCCAAGTGAAACGGGATTGGCGGTTAGCCTTGACCTATACTAAAATGGAAAACGGGATTGGCAGTTAGCCTTGAACCGTACTAAAGAAATGTATTATGATTCTGCCAAATATATATGATTCCATGTTTATATGATCCCATTCTTATATGATATGATTTACTATGTCCCGTGATTTTTTATCATTATGCCATGCCTCATAAATCTTGTGCTTAAGATGTATATAGAAACCCAAACCTTTTATATATAACATTACATGATTTTAAGCATAATTATACATCAGATTACAAGCCAAGGATCATTAAGACAAGTGTCTTGGAAGACTAGGTACATAAAACATAAAACATGGGTACCCATAAAAAGCTTCTTACTTCCTTTGAGCCCTTATATCTACATAGGGTACCCTGGGGAACACATGAACAATGGTATGAGCTTAAAATCCAAATAAGGGAATGAACATAAGGATATGTCTAAAGCACATGAGTTAGGAGGCATGAAATAAGGAAAAAAATAATGGAACATATGAAATCATATCATATAAGCATGGGATCATATAAACATGGAATCATATAAATGTGGAAGAATCATAATACATTTCATCAGAATGGGTCATGTCTAACCTCTAATCATGTTTCCCATTTTAGTATGGGTCAAGGCTAACCGCCAATCCCATTTCACATCACATCTCACGAGACTTAACTTTACCCAATGCATTGGATTTCTATTTGGGAACACCAATCTCAACAATTTCATGAATATTCTTGCCACATAAATAATATTATCACACCAATAATCATACATAATCAACCATACATAAACATAAGGGTACCCATGGAAAGAATTAGGTACCACAACCATTACATAAATCATAACCAATGGGAGTATCATGAAAGTGTCCATAAAAAATGAATTATTAATTTACATTCATTAGGCATATATCATGGTATTTGATGTCAAAAAAGAGTGAAAACTTGTAAAAAAAGTATTTGGGAAACTTTAGCATTAAAACATTTTGTGCAGTTTTAAGGAAAATACTATAGAGCTTTTAAAATAGAAAAGGGCACAATATGTTATATAAACCAAGAAGTGAACCAAGAAGGTTTTTATAATAAAAATACTGATTTTATAAACACAATTTTTTCTTAAAACAGAAGATAGAGTGCACTTTAAATCAGGTAAGAATTCGGGAAGTTCCTTTAAAACAAGATTGCTTATCGGGGGGTATCGAGGTGGGAATCACTAAAAAATAATGTATATCACAAAAAGAGAATGAGGGATGGATCTTCGAAAATGATTATGGAGCATATAAAAACTATGTAGAAGATTTAAATAAAAACAAAAGACAAATTAATTTGGGTGAAAAGAAAGATAGAGAAACCCGAAGGAGTAATGTAGGTTGGGGTAGAATTCATTACGGATTATTGGCATGATATCAGGTGTACCTAAAAAAGATTTGTTGAAAGTGAATGGGGTTTCAAATAGCGTATAAATAATTATGGCAGTATGGGGAAAGTGAGAAATAATACCCCATCATTAGGGATCACACATAAAATGGAATAACTTAGATGAAAATCTTGAAATAAATGTGAAATGGGAAAGATCCCTTACCTTAGATATGTTGGTGGTCTCCACTTGTTATTAAAGAACTGAATAAATAAATTAGTTTTATTAATTATTAATTCTAGAACGCCTTATATATTTAATTGGTTTAGTATAATTATTTTAGGTTCATTCATAACAATTTTTATTGGTTATGAGGTTAAATTTTATTGTTTGGGCTCATTTGTTTACCTGATTTTAATGAAAGGTTCACTTATATTTATGTTTGGATAAATATGTAAGAAGAAAGTGGTGGTCCACAATTTAAGTTATATTATATTAGTGAACATACATGAGATTACATGTTTTTAAATTTAATTTGGTTACTTAGAGTGAAGTAGAACTATTATATAAAACCAAAGTGACAGCTGTTTCTGTTAATTGGTGGGTTTGATTACAAAGAACATGTTTTAATTTATAACATAATACCATTTGAACAAAAATATTTTAGAATCAAAATATGATATCTTAAAAATATATAATATTGTTCAACAATAACAAAAATGGTTTCATGACGTAATTTAAATATGATAATAGAAATTGATAAATTGTTGTCCTTGAATGTGCTAAATTAGCACATCTCAAATGATGGTTACATTCCTTTCAAATAAAAGGTTGGAAAAAGAGAGAAGATAATGAAAAATACCATTAGAATAAAAAAATTCTAGTACATTTATGTTACTTGAGTTATCATACTATTTGGGTGAAGGGAGGTTAGGAAAGAAACAAAAATAAAAGAACATAAAAGAAAAGAAGGAATTGGAAAGAGGAATTTACCTCTTGAAACTTCCTACTTTGAGAACCTCTTCATGGGAGAGGTTTCGGTATTTTAAAGAGGCTAGGGGTTTTATTACATGTGGGAGTATCTTTGGGAGATATTTGGACAGAATATTGGCAAGGCACAAGGCTTGAGAGGAGTGAAGAGAAGAGGTAAGAATGGGTAGTATTTATAGTGGAGGGGAGGAGGGTTTTCATAATTGTATAATCATTAGTTTATTATTTCTTCACAAGACAATAAATAGTGAGTATTCCATGACCAAGAACAGAAATAAATTCATGTTAATTCAAACCAATTGGGATTAAATCATCGTATCACCATCAATGACTCAATTAATCCATTATTTAGCATTTATTGTGAATTATCAGATTTTACTATTCATAAAAAATTCCAGTATTTCAGAAAAATCCTAAAAATTCTCCCTAAGAATTTTTCAACATGTAGAATCCAAAAATGAAGTCCATTTTTTCCAAAATAATTTTATAAATATGATTAATATAATATTTAATTTAAATCATAATTTATTATTGAAACCCAGTTTTAAAACATTCCTTTACTTGTTCTAAAATAAAGGTACATCATAATATAACTTGAATACTATTATAATACTATAATACGTAAGGTTACTAATCATTAGGATATATAACTATTCACAATGGTATGTTACTATTCATCATAAGACATTTCTTTAGTACGGGTCAAGGAAAACTGGAAATCTCGTTTCCCATTTTAGTACGGGTCAAGGCTAACTGCCAATCCTGTTTCACATCGCCTCTCATGAGAATTAACATTACCCAATGCATTGAAGAGCTATCTGTGGGTAACTATATCAACATTTTCATTAATATTATTTCGACATAAATAATCTTTCAATGCCAATAATCATACATAATCAACAATACATAAACATAAGGGTACCCATTGAAAGAATTAGGTATGACAACCATGACATAAATCATAACCCATGGGCGTATCATGAAAGTGTCAATGAATGAATGGAATTATAAATGGAAATTAAATAGGAATATATCCTCGTACAAGATGTAAAAAAGGAGTGACAACTTGTAAGATATTTATTTGGGAAACATTATCATTAAAACATTTTGTGCGGTTTTATGGAAAATACTATAGAGTTATTAAAATAGAAAAGAGAACAATATTTCATATAAAAATATAAGTGAACCATGAAGGTTTTCATAATAAAAATACTGAATTTATAATGACAATGGTGTCTTAAAAAATAATATATAGTTCACTTGAAATTGCTTAAGAATTCAGGATGTTCCCTTAAAACGTGATTGCTTATCGGGGGGTATCGAGGTGGGAATCACTAAAAAATCATGTATATCCCAAAAAGAGAATGAGGTATGGATAGTGGAACATGAGTTTGGAGCATATAAATGGTATTTATATGTTTTACATAAAAATAAAAGACAACTTCATTTTGGTAAAAAGAAAGATAGAGAAACCTCATGGAGTAAAAGAGGTTCAGGTCGAATTCTTTACGGATTATCGGCAAAGTATCATATATACCTAAAAGAGATTTGTTGAGAGAGAACGAGGTTTCTAATAACTTATAAATCATGAGGAAATTATGGGGAAGGTGAGAAATAAATCCTCATCATTAGGGATCACACATAAAATGACATAACATAGAGGACAATCTTAATTTAAGAGAGAAATAGAGAGGATCCCTTACCATAAATTCGTTGGTGTTCTCCACTTTTTATTAAAGACTGGAATAAAAAAAATTAGGTTTCTTAATTAATAATTCAAGAACCCCTTAAATATTTAATTGGTTTATTATATTCATTTTAAGTTCATTCATAACCATTTTGATTGGTTATGATGTTCAAGTTCATTATTCGGGCTCATTTGTTTACTTGATTTTAATGATTGGTTCACTTATATTTTTGTTTGGATAAATATGTAAGATGAAAGTGTTTCTCTAGAATTGAAGTTATATCATATTAGTGATCATACATTAGATTACATAGTTTTAAATTTAATTGGGTTACTTAGAGTGAAGTCAAACTATTATATTAAACCAAAGTGAGAACCATTTTTGTTAATTGGTGGGTTTGACTACAAAGAACATGTTTTAATTTATAAATTAATGCCATTTGTAAAAAAATATAATAGAATCAAAATACTATATATTAAATATATATAATATTTTTCAACCATAGAAAATGGTAGTATGACCAGATTTAATGATGATAATAAAAATTGATAAATCGTTGTCCTTGAATGTGCTAAATTATCACATCTCAAACGGTGCTTTCATTCTTTTCAAATAGAAGGTGGGGAAAATAGAGAAGATGATGAAATATCTCATTAGAATAAAAAAATTCCATTACATGCATTTTATTGGAGTTATAATACTATTTGGGTGAAGGGAGGTGAGGAAAGAAACAAAAAGAAAAGAACATAAAAGAAAAGAATGAATTGGAAAGAGGAATTTACCTCTTGAAACTTCCTCTTTGAAACCTCTTAAAGGGATAGATTTTTGTATTTTGAAGAGGCTGGTGGATTTTGGACGTGGGGGAGGAGCTTGGGGAGATATTTTGGCAGAATATTTTTAAAGAACAAGGCTTGAGAGGAGTGAAGAGAAGATGTACGAATGAGAGGTATTTATAGTGGAAGGGAGGAGGGTTTTCATAATTGTTTACTCCGTAGTTTATTACATCTTTACAAGCCAAGGAATAGTGATTATTCCATGAAAAATAACATTAATAAATGAATGATATTTCTAACCAATTGATCTTACATCATCAGATCATCATCAATGACTCAATTAATGCATTATTTTGCATTTATTTTGAACTATCGGATTTTACTATCCATTAAAAATTACAGTATTTCCAAAATATACCAAAAATTCACGCTAACAATTTTTTGACAGGTATAATTCAAAAATAAAGTCCTTTTTTCAAAAAAAATTCTAAATATGATTAATTTAATATTTAATTAAAATCAGAATTTATTATTAAAACCCAGTTTTAAAACATTCATTTACTTATTCTAAAATACAGGTAGATCATAATTTCACTTGAATATTATTTTAATACTATCATAGGTAAGGTTGCTATTCATTAGGGTATATCCCTGTTCATAAGGGTATGTTACTATTCATATGGGTAGGTTACTATTCATCATAAATTATGTTTTTCTTATTAGACTTCAACGAATTTACTGGTCACAACCGTGTATGTCATATTTTTGAAATTCCAAACACAGAAGTGACAAACCTATGTTTAAATGTCACTTAGAAAGTAGTAGTTCATTATGTTGTGTTTTCATTGGATTTTATGACATACTTATGAGAAGGTAATTTCCATTGACACCAACTATAGAGACCCAATCCATTTATATATAACATTTCATGATTTTAAGCATAATTATACATCAGAGTACAAGCCAAGGATCGTTAAATCTAGTGTCTTGGAAGACTAGGTACATAAAAAATAAAACAAGGGGCTAAAAAACATTTATTTATTTAATCTATATAAATAGCTCCTAACTTCCTTTGATCCCTTACATTTGTATAGGGTACTCTCAAGAACACATGAACAAAGGGATGAGCTAAAAAGCCCAGTAAGGGAATGAACATAAGAATTCATCTTAAGCACATGGGTTAAGAGGAATGACATAATGATAAAAAAAGAATGGATTATATGAAATCATATCATATAAACATGGGATCATATAAACATGAAATCATATAAATGTGGCAGAATCATAAGACATTTCTTTAGTACGGGTCAAGGCTGACTGTTAGTCATGTTTCCTATTTTAGTACGGGTCAAGGCTAACCTCCAATCCCATTTCACGTCACATCCATGAAACTTAACTTTATCTAGTTCATTGGAGCACTATCTGGGTGCACCCATCTCAACATTTTCCAGAAAAGTCTTGGCACATAAATAGTCTTTCCACACCAATAATCAAACATAATCAACCATACATAAACGTAAGGTTACCCATGGAAAGAATTATGTACCACAACGATGACATAAATCATTACCAATGGTCGTATCATGAAAGTTTCCATGAAATAAAGTAATTATACATGGTCATTAAATAGGAATATATCATGGTACGTGATGTCAAAAAGGTGTGAAAACTTGTAAGAAATGTATTTGGGAAATTTTAGCATTAAAACTTTTAGTGCGGTTTTAAGGAAAATACTATAGAGATTTTAAAATAGAAAAGGGAAAAATATTTTATATAAAACCAGAAATGAAAATATAAGGTTTTCATAATAAAAATACTGATTTTATAAAGACAATGGTTTCATAAAATATAAGATATAGTGCACATGAAATTGGGTAAGAATTCGAGAAGTTCCCTTAAAACATGATTGCTTATTAGGGGGTATCGAGGTGGGAATCACTAAAAAATCATGTATATCCCCAAAAGAGAATGAGGGATGGATCTTGGAACATGTTTATAGAGCATAAAAACAGTATTTAAAATTTGTACATAAAAATAACAAACAACTTCATTTTGGTAAAAATAATGATAGAGAAACCTAAAGGAGTAAAAGATGTTCTGGTAGAATTCATTACAGATTAATGTCATGGTATCAGGTGTACCTAAAAAGGATTTTTGGAGAGATAATGGGGTTTATAATAACTTATAAATCATGAGGGACATATGGTTAAGGTTTTAAATAATACCCCATCATTTGGGATGACACATAAAATTTCATAACATAGAGGACAATCTTGAAATAAAAGTGAAATTGGTAGGATCTCTTACCTTAAATATATTGGTGTTCTCCACTTGTTTTTAAAGACCTGAATAAAAAAATAGGTTTACTAATTAATAATTCAAGAACCCCTTACATATTTAATTTGTTTATTATAATCATTTTATGTTCATTCATAACCGTTTTGATTGTTTATGAGGTTCAATGTCATTGTTTGGGCTCCTTTGTTTACTTGATTTTAACGACCAGTTCACTTATATTTATGTTTTCATAAACATGTAATATAAAATTGGTTGTCCATAATTGAAATTATATTATATTAATGAAAATATAGAAGATTAAATGGTTTTAAGTTTAATTTGGTTACTTAGAGTGATGTCAAACTGTTATAGAAAACCAAAGTGACAACCTTTTTTGTTAATTAGTGGGTTTGATTATAAAGAACATGTTTTGATTTATAACTTAATACCATTTGTACAAAAATATTACAGAATAAAAATTTGATATATTAAATATATATAATCTGGTTCAACCATGCCAAAAATGGTTTCATAACAAGCATTAAATATGATATTATAAATTGATAAACTGTTGTCCTCAAATGTGCTCATTTAGAATATCTCAAATGGTGCTTTCATTACTTTCAAATAAAAGGTGGGGAAAAGAGAGAAGTTAATGAAATATTCCATTAGCATAAAAACATTCCAATACATGTATGTTACTGGAGTAATCATACTATTTGGGTGAAGGGAGGTGAGGAAAGAAACAAAAAAGAAAAGAACATAGAAGAAAAGATGGAATTGGAAAGAGGAATTTACCTATTGAAACTTCCTCCTATGAGAACCTCTTAAGGGGAGAGGTTTTGGTATGTTGAATAGGCTAGGGGATAGATTTTTCTAGAATATTGGCAAAGAACAAGGCTTGAGAGGAGTGAATAGAAGAGGTAAGAATGGGAGGTATCTATAGTGAAGGGGTGGAGGGTTTTCATAATTTGTTAATCATTAGTTTATTATTTCTTCACAAGACAATGAATAATGATTATTCCATGAAAACGAACAGTAATAAATGAATATGTATTCAAACTAATTGTTCTTACATCAGAAAATCATCATCGATGACCCAGTTAATTTATTATTTAGAATTTATTGTGAATTATCAGATATTACTGTTCATAAAAATTACCATATTTCAGAAAAATCTCAAAAATTCACCCTAACCCTTTTTCGATGTATAGAATCCATATATGAAGTCCATTTTTCAAAAATAATTTTCTATGTATGATCAATTTAATATTTAATTGAAATCATAATTTATGATTGAAACCCTATTTTAAAACATTTATTTACTTATTCTAAAATACATGTACATCACAATTTCACCTGAATCATATAAACATGGAATCAGATAATTGTAGAAGAATCATAAGACATTTCTTTAGTATATAGGCTAACTACCTATCTCGTTTCCCATTTTAGTATGGGTCAAGGCTAACCACCAATCCTGTTTCACTTCACATCTCACGAGACTTAACTTTACCTAATGAATTGGAGCGCTATCTGGGTGCACCCATCTCAAAATTTTCATGAATATTCTTGACACATAAATAATCATACATAATCCACCATACATAAACATAAGGGTACCCATGTAAAAGATTAGGTACCACAATCATGACATGAAGCATAACCATTGAAAATATCATGAAATTGTCCATGAAATAAATCTGTTATAACATTAATGGAATTTAATAAGGTAAAATAGGAATATAACATGGTAGGATATGTCAAATAGAAGTGAAAACATATAGGAAATTAATTTGAGAAACATTAACATTAAAACATTTTTGTGTGGTTTTAAGTAAAATACTATAGAGCCTTTAAAATAGAAAAGAGAACAATCCTTTATATAAAACTTGAATTGAAACAAGAAGGTTTTAATAATAAAAATACTGATTGTATAAATACAATAATTTCTTAAAACATAGGATAGAGTGCACTTGAAATTTGAAAAACAATCGGAAAGTTCCCTTAAAACAAGATTGCTTATCAGGATGTATCGAGGTGGGAATCACTAAAAAAACATATATATCCCTAAAATATAATGGGGGATGGATCTTGGAACATGGTTTTGGAGCATATAAAAATTATGCAGTAGTTTTACATAAAAATAAAATACAAATTCATTTGGGTAAAAAGAAATATAGAGAAACCCGAAGGAGTAAAGGAGGTTCGGGTAGAATTCATTATGGATTATTGGTATGGTATCGGGTGTACCCAAAAGGGATTTGTTGAGAGATAATGGGGGTAATAATAACATATAAATAATTATGTATATATGTGGAAGGTTGGAAATAATACCCCATCATTAGGGATCACAAATTAAATGGAAAAACATAGAGGACAATTTTGAAATAAAAGTGAAATGGCGAAGATCCCTTACCTTAAATCTGTTGGTGGTCTCCACTTGTTATTAAAGACCTGAATAAAAAAATTAGGCTTATTATTTAATAATTACACAACCTTTATATATGTAATTGGTTTAGTATAATCATTTTAATTTCATTTATAGTTGTTTTGATTGGTTATGAGTTTCAATTTCATTGTTCGAGATTGTTTGTTTATTTATTTTTAATGGCCAGTTCACTTATAGTCATGTTTGGATTACATGTACGATGAAAGTGGTTGTCCAAAATTGAATTCATATTATATTATTGAACATACATAAGATTACATGGTTTTAAATTTAATTTGGTTACTTAGAGTGAAGTCAAATTATTATATATAAAATATTAGTGATAATCGTTTTTGTTAATCAGTGGGTTTGATTACGAAGAACATGTTTTGCATTATAACTTAATACCATTTGTAAAAAAGGATTACAGAACCAAAAATATGATATATTAAAAATATAATAATCTAGTTCAAATGTATCACAAATTGTTTCATGACCATAATTAAAGATAATAGTATAATTTGATAAACTATTGTCCTTGAATGGGCTAAATTAGCACATCTCAAATAGTGCTTTGATTTATTTCAAATAAAAGGTGGGGAAATGAGAGAAGATAATGAAACATCCCATTATCATGAAAACATTATAGTACATGTATGTTACTGAATTTATCATACTATTTGGGTGAATTGAGGTGAGGAAAGAAACAAAAAGAAAAGAACATAAAAGAAATGAAGGACTTGGAAAGAGAAATTTACCTCTTGAAACTTCCTCCTTTGAGAAACTTTTACAGGGAGAGGTTTTGGTATATTGAAGAGGATAGGGGATTTTTTCAATGGGGGAGGATATTGGGGAGATATTTGGGCTGAATATTGGCTAGCACAAGGCTTGAGAGGAGTGAAGAGAAGAGGTAAGAATTGGTGGTATTTATAATGGAGGGGAGGTGGGTTTTCATAATTTTTAATCTATAGTTTATTATTTTATCACAAGACAAGGAATAGAATGTATTACATGACCAAGAATTGTAATAATTGAATGTGACTTCGAACCTATTAGCCTTACATCAACAGATCATCATCAATGACTCAAGTAATCCATTATTTAGCATTTATTGTGAATTATCAAATTTCACTATTCATCAAAAATTCCAGCATTTCAGAAAATTCCCAAAATTTAAGACAAACCATTTTTCGACGTCTAGAATCCAAAAATGAATTCAATTTCTCAAAAATAAATTTCTAAATATGATTAATTTAATATTTTATTAAAATCATAATTTTTTATTAAAACATGGTTTTAAAACATTCATTTACTTATTCTAAAATATAGGTACATCGTAATTTCACTTGAATATTATTTTAATAATATCATAGGTAAGGTTACTATTCATTAGGTTATATAAATATTCATAAGGGTATGCTACTATTCATAAGGATAGGTTACTATTCACCAAAAATTACGTTTTTCTTATCAGTCTCTAAATAACTTACTGGTCACAACCATGTATGTCGGATTTTTGAAATTCCAAACACTGAAGTTACAAACCTAAGTTTAAAGGTCACTTAGAGTTAAATGACTAAATGATATGACTCATGTCAATAAGATGCACCTTTCCTTTGGGGAGCCTACCAGATTAGATCTCCATAGTTAAGCGTTCTTGGCCTGGAGTAGTGATTAGGATGAGTGACCTTCAAGAAAGTTTCCCAGGGTGTGTGTGAGTGAGGACAAAGCACACTGGAAAGGAAATGTGTTGGCCTATTGGGACAATCATTAGTCAGATGTACCGTTCAAGGATGTGGGTGGGCCCTTCTGTGGGGAACACGTGTCTGCGGGGCAACTGGTGGTACGTTTTAGGCCATGACCCGATGACCATGTTATGGCGAGGTGGTTGTGGTGTCACAGGGACTGAGTTGTTACATTTGGAAACCACACAAAATGTTTTAATTCTAATGTTTTCCAAATACATTTCTTACAAGTTTTCACTCCTTTTTGACATCACATACCATGATATGTGCCTATAGAATATCCATGTATAATTCATTTCATTCATGGAAACTTTCATGATACGTCCATTGGTTATGATTTATGTAATTGTTGTGGTACCTAATTATTTCATTGGGTATCCTTATGTTTATGTATGGTTAATTATGTATGATTATTGTTGTGGAAAGATTATTTATGTGGAAAGAATATTCATGAAAATGTTTACATGGGTGTGCCCATATAGCGCTCAAATGCATTGGTTAAAGTTAAGTCTCGTGAGATGCGATGTGAAACGGGATTGGCGGTTAGCCTTAACCCATAATAAAATGGGAAAACAGATTTGTGGTTTTCCTTGACCTGTACAAAATAAATGTCTTATGATTCTACCACATTTATATGATTCCATGTTTATATTATCCCATACTTATATGATATGATTTAATATGATCCATGCTTTGTTATCATTATGTGATTCCTCCTAACTCATATACATAAGATGGATCCTTATCATCATACCCTTACTAGGATTTTTAGCTCCTCACATTGTTCATGTGTTCCCAGGGTACCCTATGCAGATGTACGGGCTCAAAAGATGTTTGGATCACTTTATGGAGATTAAATAAAGAAATTTTTTTAGCTCCATGTTTTATGATTTATGTGCCTAGTCTTATAAGACACTAGGATTAACTATTCTTGGCTTGTACTCTGATGTATAATTATGCTTAAAATCATGTAATTTTATATATAAAAGTCTTGTGTCTCTATAGTTGGAATGTGACACCCCTAAATGATAAAGTGTTAAATGGATAAATGATATGACTCATATCAACAAGGTGCACCATCCTTTCGGGATCCTTTATGTTTAGAACTCCATAGTTAAGTGTGCTTGGCCTGAAATAGTGATCAGGATAGGTGACCTTCTTGGAATTTTCCCAGGGTGTGTGTGAGTGAGTACAAAACACACAGGAAAGTATATTTGTTGGAATGTGGGGACAATCATTAGTCATATGACCCATATGGGAAAGTGGGTGGGCCCCAGGGTGGGGACCACATGTCTGCGGGGCAACTAGTGGTACCTAGGGGGGCTGGGACCCAATGACCATGTTAAGGCGGGGTGTTTGTGCTGTCACTGGGGCCTAGTTGTCACATTTGATATTAGAGGTGGTACCTAGCCTTAAGTGGGTTTCACTGACTGGGTTGACATGTAGGGCCCAAAACGAGGATGTTTTGATCGTAGGGTGGGGGGATGTAACACCCCCGAATGATAAAGGGTTAAATGGAAAAATTATATGACTCATGTCAACAGGGTGTACCTTCCTTTATCGGGAGCCTGCCTGATTAGAACTCCACAGTTAAGCATGCTTGGCCAGGAGTAGTGATTAGGATGTGTGACCTTCTGGGATGTTTCCCAGGGTGTGTGTGAGTGAGGAAAAAACACACTGGAAAGGACATGTGTTGGCATGTGGGGACAATCATTAGTCATATGACCCGTGCAGGCATGTGGGTGGGCCCCCGGGTGGGGACCACGTGTCTGCGGGGAAACTAGTGGTACCTGGCGGGCCGAGACCTGACAACCATGTTAAGGTGGGGTGTTTGTGCTATCATTGTAGCCCATTAATCCTTATAAAACATTATTTTGAAAATAACAATGAGAATACATTTTGAAATACAATTTTTAAAATGCTATTTGAAATCACTTATGGTTTTTAAAATACTAGATCATTTTAAAAACTAATTACGTTCAAAATTTCTTAAACATAACCTAGTGTTTTTCTGAAAATAATACACAAGCTTCTAAAAAAACAAATCATTATTTTTAGGTTACTTGAATAGTGGGGGCCACGTGTCTATGGGGAAACTTGTGGTACATGGCGGGCCGAGGCCCAACGACCATGTTAAGGCGGTGTGATAGTGCTATCATCAGGGCCCAGTTATCCTTATAATTTTTTTTTGAAAATAAACATTAGAATACATTTTTAAATACCCTTTTTAAAATTCTATTTGAAATTAGTTACGGTTTAAAAAAAACTAGATCATTTTAGAAACTACTTATGTTCAAAATTGATTAAACATAACCCATTGTTTTTCTGCAAATAATACGCACGCTTCTAAAAAAACAAATCATTATTTTTAGGTTACTTGAATCATTGGAGGTTGTATGGGCCAACCCACTTAGAGAAGGATGGGTTCACTCACCAATGACCTTCTGTATTTACAATGATCAGAAGACGTCTTATATAAAGATCATTTTTAAGCTTGCATTACATATATATATATATATTTCACTGGAGTTTCCAATCTTTTTATAAAACATGTCACAACAATAAAATTCACATTCTCACTGATGCTTTTATATATGTATATTTGTATATATATATAGACACACACACACACACACACGCATATTAGCTTTCATGTCTTAGCACTTGCGAGTTTGGTTATAACCAAAACCCTTATCATAAACTGTCCATGTATTTAATACACTTTCCATTCTTATAAATGATTAATATTATTAAAATAATCGTAATAATTAATTATGTAACTCAAATAGAATTTGAAGTGAATTATTTAAAACATAACAATTTCAATGCAATACGTATACTTATTAAATTCAGATTTTAAACCATTAAATTTGAATTGGAACCATGATTTTATTAAGAATGCAATGGATGTCGATGTAAATGAATAAATGCATGTCCATGTATATGTGAAAATGTGACACCCAAAATGTCGATAAAAATGATGACATATTGTTCAAATTTTTCTAGAAGCATGATGATAAATTGACAGTAAATTATAACCATGAAAATAACCATTTCATCCATATATTCATCTACATAAAACACACATTTGAACATGAATGTAAATAATAAATCTTTTACACATATTTAAATTAAACATGAATGGATAAATATTAATAAATCATTAAAAATAAACTCTAAAAACTAGAGAATAGTATCCCTTATGACATAACAAATTCAAGTATCATTTTGATAGAATCAAATAAACATATCTTTTTATAATTACATAACACACACTTCAAAAATTTGATTCTTTAATCAAAAGATAATTAGAAAATTTAAGAAAAATGAGAACTAAAAGTAACATAAATACGCCATTAGAAAATATAATTGAAAATAGTAATAATCCCTTTAAAAATAAATAATCTTAAACATAAATTAATAAGAAAAAAACAATCCCTTGACTAAAGAATGATTCACTTCATCATCTTCACAAAAGACACTTTATCCTACTCTTAGTTTCACAAGCCTGAACGTTTTATTTTCAGACAGGAAGAATGGTTATTATAGGTTTTTACATTATTGTTCAAGAAATGATTAAAAATAATATATAACTGTGTATTATTTAAATTACTTCGATGCGGTAGAGAAATTGTTGGAGGATTATCGAGAAAGCTTGATTTATAATATATATATATAATGAATCATATAAACTGATTTATACCTATAAAACAATTAAAATATACAATGAAATATATATTATATAAAAATTTATACATGTATTTTATAATATATTGATTTATAATATATATATAATGATATATTATTTTTATCATTCTTTTTGGCCATCTTCCACGGGTCAAGTCTCACCTCAAACTTCTTTTTTCCACTTTTTGTCTTTTGATCAAAAAAGTCACACCACTTGTATTTATATATCATTATATATAAATATATTTTTAAAATAATTTTTCAACATCATTTATGACACGTTACACTCTATTATTTTAATAAAAATACATATCATTTTTTAAAAAAAAAACAAATGTAACTCTTTTTCTTAATATAAATTCATTTTTTGTCAAACAAAAAACATCTTTTTTTACATATTCAAATCTTCATTAAAAAAATAATATTGATTAAATATATATATATATATATGTTTTTATTTTATATTAATATAGATATATATATTAAACAAATGTGTAAATTATATATATATATATATATAAATTCATTTATCATAAAAAAATATGAATTAAAACTTTTTTTATTTTTAACACACATAAAAGTGTGTTTTTTAATGAACTATATAAATATATTTATAGGTTTAAAATTTTATAAAATTATGACATAATAGGGTTTTCATATATTTATAAAATATATTATATAAAAAATTATAATAATAATAGTTTTCATATAATTTTTTTGACCCTTAATTATTATAATGTTTTTTAAACAAGGAAAAAGTGTCATGTTTTTTATTTAAAATAAAACGAAATATTTCAATTACAATTATTAATTAAATACAAACATATAAAAATTATATTTTTAATTTTTTGGGGTGTTGCATTATTCCCCCCTCAAAAGAATTGCACCCTTGAAATTCATTTTGTTGGACTAATAACAATTCTGAATTTCGGTCTTCAGAATTAAGAAAACTTTGACCGCTAGACTTCTAAACTTTACTGCTAAGAAGACATAATCTAATATCTAGGGTTGTATAGAACCATTCCATTGATACAAAATATAAGGAACAGGCCTTAAACGTTACATAATAGAGGGCCTTTCACCGGTATCAGTTCTGGAGAATAGATACAAACTTACAAATTATCAGAGTTACTGTAAAAATAAAATAAAATGAACAAAAAAACAACATGTTCTAACACCAAAAGTGAAGCTAACTCATTTGGAAAACTCCGGGTCACCTGTGGAAAATTATTTTTAAATGAGGGGTGAGCACAAAAATACCCAATAAGGGGTTTAAAAACATTCGATAAATCCTTAGAAAAAATTCATTTGAAAATAAATGTGAGAATACATTTTGAAATACCCTTTTTAAATTGATATTTGAAATTACTTATGGTTAAAAAAATTTATCATTTTAGAAACTACTTACGTTCAAAATTTCTTAAACATAACCCAGTGTTTTTCTGAAAATAATATGCAAGCTTCTAAAAAAACAAAACATTATTTTGAGGTTACATGAATTGTTGAAGGATGTCTGGGCCTACCCACTTAGCAAAGGATAGGTTCACTCACCAATAACGTTCTGTATTTACAATGATCAAGCAAAATATTTTATAATGATCGTTTTTAAGCTTGAAATATATATATATATATATATATATATATATATATTCACTGGAGTTTCCAATATTTTGATAAAACACGTCACTACAATAAAATAAGAATTCCCCATGATGATTATAGATATGTACATATGTATATATATACACGCATATTATCTTTTATGTCATAGTACTTTTGAGTTTGGTTACAACCAAAACCCTTTTCATAAACTGTCCTTGTATGCAATACACTTTCCATTCTTATAAATGATTGATCTTATTAAAATAACCGTAATAATTAATTATGCAACTCACATAAAATTTGAAGTGAATTATTTAAAACATAACACTTCAAATCCAATACATATACATATTAAATTTGGAGTTTAAAACTTAAAATTTGAATTGGAACCATGATTTTATTAAGGATTCAATGGATGTTAATGTAAATGCATAAATTCATGTCCATGCATATATGAAAACACGACACACAAAATGTCGATAAAAATTGATGATTTATTTTTTGCATTTTTCTATAATCATGATGATAAATTGAGAATAAATTTATAACCATGAGAATATCCATTTCATCCATATATACAACTATATAAAACAGACATTCGAACATGAAAGTAAATAATAAATCTCTTAGACATATTTAAATTAAACTTGAATGGATAAATATAAATAATTCATTAAAATAAACACTAAAAACTAAAGAATAGTCTCCTTGTGAGAAAACAAATTCAAGTATATTTGATAAAATAAAATAAAAATATCTTCTTATAATTTCATAACACACACACTTCAAATATTTGATGCTTTAATCAGAAGATAATTAGAAAATTTAAGAAAAACAAGAACCACAAGTAACATAAATACACCCTTACAAAATATAATTTAAAATAATAATATTACAATTACAAATAAATAATCTTAAACTAAAATTTATAAGCAGAAAAAAAATCCCTAACATAAAAACAGATTCACTTCATCATCTTCGCAGAAGACACATTATCTCATTCTTAGTTTCACAAGCTTGAACATTTTAATTTCAAACAGGAAGAATGGTTTTTATAGGTGATTACATTTCCATTCAGGAAATGATTGAAAATAATATATAATTGCATATTATTTTAATTGCTCCGATGCGGTAGAGAAATTATTGGAGGATTATCGAGCAAGCATGAATTATAATATATATATATATATAATGAATCATATAAAATGATTTATACCTACAAAACGATTAAAATATATAATGACACATATATTATATAAAACATTATACACGTATTATATAATATAATAATCTATAATATATATATATATATATATATATAATTATATATTATTTTTATCATTCTATTTGGTCATCTTCCACGGGTGAAGTCTTACCTCAAACTTTTTTCCACCTTTTATATTTTGCTCCAAAAAGTCACGCCACTTGCATTTATATATCATTTTATATATATATATTTTAAAATCGTTTTTCTTATTCATTTATGACACGTTACACTCTCTTATTTCTTAAAAAAAACATATCAATTATTAAAAAAAACAAATATATTGTTTTTTCGTAATATAAATTCATTTTTTATAAAAAAAACATATTTTTTTTACATATTCAAATATCCATTAAAAAAATAATATAGATTAAATATATATATACATATATTTGTTTTTATTTTATATTAATATAGATATATATATTAAACAAATTTTTTAATTATATATATATATATATTCATTTTTCATAAAATAAATAGTAATTAAAACATGTTTTATTTTTAAAATACATAAAAGTGCCTTTTTTAATAAAATAATTATATATATTTATAATTTAGAAATTTTATAAAATTATGACATAAAAGAGTTGTAATATATTTATAAAAAATATTATCTTAAAAATAATAATAATAATAGTTTTTCTATATATTCTTTGGACCCTTAATTATTATAATATTTTTTCAACAAAGCATAAGTGCCATTTTTTATTTATTTCAAACAAATGGAAAGTTTTCAATTAAAATTTTTAATTAAATACACACAGAAAAAAATTATAATTTTAATTTCTTGGGGTGTTACAGTTCCTAGGGTGTGTGTGAGTGAGGAAAAAACACGCTAGAAAGGACATGTGTTGTCATGTGGGGATAATAATTAGTCGGATGACCCGTTCAGGCATGTGGGTGGACCCTTGGGTGGGGACCATGTGTTTGCAGGGCAACTGGTGGTACCTGGAGGTCCCGGACCCAACGACAATGTTAAAGAAATAGTGTCTATGATGTCATCAAGATGCGGTTGACACATTTGATATGAAATATAGTGACCCAAGCCTTTAATATATAACATTACATAATTTTAAGCATAATTACATATCATAGCACAAGACAAGAATCGTTATGTCTAGTTTCTTGGAAGGCTAGGTACATAAAACATAAAACATGAGGCTAAAAAATTTCTTTATTTAATATCCATAAAGAGCTCCTAACTTCCGTTGAGCCCTTACATCTGCATAGGGTACCCTGGGGAACACATGAACAAAGGGATGAGCTAAGAAGCCCAGTAAGGGAATGAACATAAGGATACATCTCAAGCTCATGATTTAAGAGGCATGACATAATGATATCAAAGCATGGAACATATTAAATCGTATCATATTAGCATGGGGTCATATAAACATAGAAACATATAAATGTGGCATAATCATGAGACCTTTATTTTGTATGGTTCAAGGCTAACCACCAATCATGTTTCCCATTTTAATAACAGTCAAGGCTAACCACCAATCCCATTTCACATCACATCTCATGAGACGTAACACTACCCAATGCATTGGAGTACTATATGGGCACACCCATCTCATCATTTTCAAGAATATTCTTGCTATATAAATAATCATTCCACATAAAAAATATTTTCACACTAATAATCACACATAATCAACTATACATAAACATAAGGGTACTCATGGAAAGAATTAGGTACCACAACCGTGACAAAAATCATAAACAATGGGCGTATTATGAATGTGTCCATGAAATAAATTAATTATACATGGACTCTATAACGACCCATACTTTACATACATTGTTAATACTTCAAAATTGAAGCACACTTATTACAACATATGACAAAACCACAAAGGACCGTATAGGTATAGTGTCTTTAGAAACTGGGAAACATAAACAACTGGTTCATAAATCTTCTACAGTGTCTCCCATTTATTTCATCATATCTAGGGTCCCTTTTAGCATATTCTACTTAATATCCATCTTCCTGACCTGGGGAAAAGAAAACATAAAAGGGTGAGCTCAAATGCTCAGCAAGGGCAAATAAAGGAAATAAAAATCATATCATATCTTTATCAAAACCTGCAAAAGAGATCATAATATCTTAACATGGAATAAAACATAGAAGTTAAAATGAGATCCCCATAATCATAACATAAAACTTGATACTTTGTGGCATGCACACATAATCATGGAAATCATTTCTTGTTAGTCATGACTCATTGCCAAGACTATCTTAGTGGACAAAGTCCCTTTCTGAACCGAGTTCACTCCTCGTTTCAGTCCTGTATCACTGAACCGAAATAACCTTCCGTTCCAGCCATGTCTATCTCATGAGATATAAAATCATTACCCAATGCATTGGAGGGAGATATAGGTCCCACACATCTTATAATGAATCCTTTCTTATGTGTGCCACATAATCATAAAACATACATCATCGCATAACACATATAACAAAAATGGGATTCTTGAAACATCATGACATCATAAATTCATATATGATAAAGGAATTCATAAACATAATTCCATCACAACATAGTCAAACCAATGTAAAAATATGGATAGAAACAGAACCCTTTATTATCTTAGATGGAAAATAATTTTGATAAAACACTTGAATTGAATTCTTGAGGAAAATATCCTTTCTTCTTCAAAAACATTTTTCCTTTCATAACATGTCATACAACTTTAAAATAAAAGAAGTTGATTAAAAATAAACTTGAAAACTTTTAAAGGAAGCTTCTTTGAAGTAATGTTTTAAAAATCCATTCATGCCGTATAAGTTAAAAAAACATTCTTCGTACTTTTGTCGGAAAAGTCAAAAAGTACCTCGTACGGAAAAACGACAAAAGATTCCTTTCATATTCTTTACTAAAAACTCACCTAAGGGTAAAATTGGATTTAAACTATTTCAAGTGGATGGAAACAATATTACATATTGAGGGAACATGGATGTGGATGATAAAATACACCCCAGTAAATACTTACGAATAAACAATCTCGGATAAAAATGAGATTGTGATATTTCCCTTACCTTAGGTCCGATTTGCTTTGTTCGTGTCCGAAGCTCCTGTATAATGGTTTAAATAATGTTATTGACTTATTCCAGAATCATACATATTTATATGATATCATATATGGTCATATTATTAGCTTCTTGTTAGTAATATTTCATTGTTACTTGTTACTCGGGTCTTTATAACTTTTTGTTCTTATGCGTGTTTTGTTGAATAAATTCTTATTCTTATCTTTAGATTATAGATAATTCATTTCCAGAATGGTATTAGTGTATTATATACCATATTCATTCATTCAATTCATTTATATAATCATTATTAAATGAAGATCATGTAGAACGAGTCGCATCACATCGTGGAGACGGTATTCCGTACGTACGCACGAGTGATGATATCGTTCCTATGATCGTGGAATTGTATTGGAGTATATATATATATTATTTCAGTATCAATATTACTTAATAATAATCATATATAGTTACTCATTACACCATTATACCCATCCTTGTAAGGTGATGGTGGAAAATAGATTACACTACGGCGTGGAGACGGTATTCCGTACGTACGCACGCGCGGTGATTTCATTTTTCCGTAGGATGGATAGAAGGTGAATTAGGGTTGTTTCATATTTATAATAACATATCAGTATGTAAGTAATACTGATGTTATTACTTTATCATGAAACAACTAAAGAAGAAGAAGTTGAAGAGGAAAGAAATTGAAAAGATCGGTAATGGATATTACCTCTTCTTTGGAACACCTCTTTGAATCCTCCACTTAAGGAACTAAGATTGGTCTTTGGAGAATACCAGGACCTCTAGGATTATTCTAGGGAAGTGGAGAGGAGAAAATGGCAGGGGTTGGCCGAGCTTGAGTGCTCAATTTGGTGTGAGGAGGAGGGGGAGGAGGTGCCCTTTTATAAGGGAGGAAACGGGCACCTTAGGAATATCTCAAAATATTATTTTATATTAAAGTCAAAATCGGTTTATAATGGTTCCAAAGGGTCTTATTTCGAAGATAAAGTGGGGATGGGTCGAAATCCTATCAACCAATAGGATTTAGACAAGTTTAGGGTATTATTTTAACCTTATCAATTAGATTTAACTCTAAGTTAATTAATTTAACTTTTACCGTGTCTTTTTGTTTTCTTTCACTATATGGTTAATACACTTACTATAACATGCCAAACGAACCCCAAATTGTTTATTATTAATATATATATCCTTATCTAAGTCATTTGGCCGAACCTTAGATTTTTAGGAATAAAATAACAATTAATAATATAATATTTTATTTAAAAACTATTTTGTGTCAATTTTGACACTATTTGATATATGATTTTTGTGAAAGTCATAACAGAATTATATGTTCGAACCAAGTTGATTAAATCAACAATAATATATCATAGTAACCTAGAAAATTAGTGGAATTCATAAAAAGTCTTAAATTACATTCATTTTGGTATTTATATTATCAATTTTGTCAATATTTCATTAATAAGATAATTACTGCATCATCTTTGTGTCATAAATAAATTAAATTATTTGATGTCTAAAAATTACAAATAAAATACCATCATGTAGGAAATATTTTTATCTTTCTAATGAATATTTACAATCGAATTTATCTTATGTATAACCCCATATTAAAAATGATTTACTTATTAAACTTTGATTTTAACTATTTTAACCCTTCTTTAAATAAATTAATAATAAATGTCCTAATCTAATCCAAGTGGGCCTAAATGGTCATATTTTATTCCTAAGTTTGTTTTTGGTCGAATTACACTTTTCCAATAGAATTAGGACATGTGTTAGGGTAATATTGATATCATATTTACCCTTAGTTACCCTATTTACTATTAACCGCGGTAAAAAGGTAAAAAGTTACTATTCACCAAAAAATTATTTTCATCTCATTGAACCACATTTTAGTTCTTGATATTAACCGTGTCTCTCGGATTTTCGAAATTCCATTCACAGAAGCGGTAAAATTAAGTTTTATGCAAAATTCAGTTTTTAACCTACCACTTAGTGGTTTCACTATTTATCAAAAATTGAAAGTTTTCAGAAAAATACCAAAATTTCACCCTAGGCTAATTTCGATATTCTGAGTCCAAAAATGAAGTCCATTTTGAAAAATAAAATTTATAAAATTTCAAAAAGTGGTTATTACTATTCATAACGGTTAGTTTTAATAGCATATTGTTGTTTAGTGAAACTCGGTATTGCGTACGACGCAAGCTATCGAGGAAGGTCGCGATTGCGTGTAAAGCAAGTCAAGCAAGTGTTGCGTAGAAAAAGATTCCTTTGATAATTTATATAACATAAAAGTCTCGGGTGTTACATTCTACCCCCCTTAAAAAGAATTTCGCCCTCGAAATTCGTCACTTTGTAACAAACAGATGAGGATACTTCTCCCTCATCATATCCTCAAGCTCCCATGTAGCTTCTTCAAGTTGGTGGTTCCTCCATAAAACTTTCACCAAGCGAGTGGTCTTGTTTCGTAGGACTTTTTCGCTACGATCCAGTATCTCTATCGGCTGTTCTTCATAAGAAAGATCTTGCTCCAGCGGTACAACTTCTGAGCTGAGTACATGTGAAGGATCTGGTATGTACTTTCTCAGGAGAGATACGTGGAACACATCGTGAACTTGAGAGAGATTCGGTGGAAGCGCCAATCGGTAAGCTACCTTCCCAACACGATCCAGTATTTCAAAAGGACCGATATATCTAGGGCTCAACTTCCCCTTCTTTCCAAATCTCATAACCCTCTTCCAGGGAGATATTCGTAAGAACACTTTATCGCCCACTTCAAACTCTAGGTCTTTTCTTCGGTTGTCGGCATAACTTTTCTGTCGACTCTGAGCTGCTCTTATGTGTTGTTGAATAGATCTAACCTTTTCTGCCATTTCATCAACGAGATCAGGTCCTACTAGCTTTCTTTCCCCAACTTCATCCCAGCAAGTTGGAGTCCTGCATTTCTTTCCATAGAGAGCTTCATAAGGAGCCATCTGAATACTGGAGTGAAAGCTATTATTATAAGAAAATTCTACCAAAGGTAGGTGTTGATCCCAACCTCCTTTGAAATCCATAGAGCAAGCTCTCAACATATCTTCTAGGGTTTGAATTGTTCTCTCAGACTGACCGTCTGTCTGGGGATGATAAGCAGTGCTGAAACTCAACTCTGTATCCAGAGTATGCTGAAGACTTCGCCAGAACTTCGAGGTAAATCTCGGATCTCGATCAGATATAATAGAAAGTGGTACTCCATGCAATCTTACCACTTCCTTTACATATATCCTGGGAAGCTGATCTAGAGAGAAATCCTCTCTAATAGCAATGAAGTGTGCAGACTTTGTAAGACGATCAACTATGACCCAGATAGCATTATTGCCTTTGGATGTTTTAGGAAGTCCTGTGACAAAGTCCATAGTGATGTTTTCCCATTTCCATTCGGGTATGGGTAATGTTTGTAACATCCCCTTAGACTTCTGTCTCTCAGCTTTAACTTGTTGACAAACCAAGCATCGAGAGACATATTCAGCAACATCTCTTTTCATGCCATCGCACCAGAAGTACTCTTTCAGGTCCCTATACATCTTCATGCTTCCAGGATGAATAGAAAATGATGAACTATGAGCCTCATCCAGCAGCTCATTCTTTAATTCGGGGATGGGAGGAACGCAAACCCGATTCCTGAACTTTATTATCCCATCACAATCAAGGTTGAATTCAGGAACATTTCTCACCTTCTTTTGTAACTCGACATCTTCTTTCTGTGCTTCTTTAATCTTCACATGTATAGATGGTTGAACATTCATTTGAGAAAGATAAGATTTTTCCCCTTCCATTATAATTCCAAGATCCATCCTTTGTAAATCCATAAATATTGGATCTTTTGTGATCCTCATCATGGATAAACTAGCATGGTCTTGTCGACTTAATGCATCTGCCACCTTGTTTGCTTTCCCAGGGTGGTAATGGATTGAGCAGTCATAATCCTTAATCAGCTCCAACCATCTTCTTTGACGCATATTCAACTCCTTTTGTGTGAAAATATACTTTAAACTTTTATGATCAGTATAAATATCACACCTTTCACCATAAAGGTAATGCCTCCAAATCTTTAATGCAAAGATTACCGCAGCCAACTCCAAATCATGTGTTGGGTAATTTTGCTCATGGATTTTATTTTTCATAAGAACACACCCCAATCCCTTCTTGGATGCATCACTGTAGATTACAAACCTTTCTCCACTACAAGGCAGTGTGAGCACAGGTGCACTGGATAACCTTCTTTTCAACTCCTTGAAATTCTCTTCACATTCCTCTGTCCAGACAAACTTAACTCCTTTCCGAGTCAACTTGGTGAGTGGATTAGATAATCGTGAAAAATCTTTTACAAAACGTCGATAATAACCAGCCAAACCAAGAAAACTTCGGATCTCAGTTACTGTTGTTGGTCTTGACCATCTTTCGATAACCTCTGTTTTTGCTGGATCCACAGATATCCCCTCTTTTGAGATTATATGACCCAAAAATGCAACTTTTTGAAGCCAAAATTCACACTTGGTAAATTTGGCATAAAGCTTCTCCTTTCTCAGGGTCTTCAATATAATTCTCAAGTGATCTTCATGCTCTTCCTTGCTCTTTGAATAGACAAGAATATCATCTATAAAGACTACCACAAATTGATCAAGATAGTCTCTAAAGACTCTATTCATTAGATCCATGAAGATAGCAGGGGCATTAGTAAGACCAAATGGCATCACTATAAATTCATAGTGTCCATACCTTGTACGGAAAGCCGTCTTTGGTATATCCTCCCTTTTGACCCTTAATTGATGATACCCTGAACGAAGATCAATCTTGGAAAAGTATTGAGCTCCGCGTAGTTGGTCAAATAAGTCATCAATGCGTGGGAGAGGATATTTGTTCTTGATAGTGATCTTGTTAAGTTCTCGATAATCAATGCAGAGTCTCATTGATCCATCTTTCTTCTTAACAAATAGAACAGGTGCTCCCCAAGGTGACGCACTAGGGCGTATGAATCCCTTATCAAGATTCTCTTGGAGTTGCTTCTTCAATTCCTGCAACTCAATTGGGGCCATTCTATAAGGTGTCTTTGAAATAGGCAAAGCACCCGGTACGAGTTCTATTGAAAACTCAACTTCACGATTTGGTGGAAGACCCGGAAATTCCTCCGGAAAGACATCATCAAACTCCCGTACAATGGGCATATTCTTAATCGTGAGTTTCTCACCAACCATTTGAGATAAATAACCTTCATTTAGTGGAATCAATACCCATAAGATGGAAGAAATTTCCACTGGAAGGTTATGTTCATCCTTGCATTGGTATACAATCGTAGATTGATCTGGAATATGAAATGTGACTTCCCTTCTTTGGCAATTGATATGAGCTCCATGTAGAGAAAGCCAATCCATGCCAAGAATCACATCAAATTCCACTAAAGGAAGGATCACAAGATTTGCAGGAAGCACTTTCCCACAAACTTCGATCGGAGAAGAATTATAAACTTCTGATGCGATTGATGTGCCATTAGGTGTTGTCACAGCTAACTCAACATCTAATTGTTGAGGTAATACGGTGATACCCTTAGAAAATTTTTCAGAAATAAAAGAGTGGGTGGATCCAGAATCAAATAAAACATTTGCTACTTTAGAGTGGATGGTAAGTGTACCTTTCACCACATCGTTATCGTACTCCACCTCGCTGATAGAAATTTCATGTGACTTTCCTTTGTCTTTAGCCTTAAGAGTTTGTTGACGTCGACCATCATCATCAAACCTTGGATTTGGGCATTGATTGGCATAATGCCCTATCTCCTTGCACTTGAAACATTGAAGTGTAGCAGGTTCATTCTGTGTATCCCTTCCTTTGTTTGCATCATTAGACATCTTCTTCCCATTATCACGGCATTCAAATGCCCGATGACCTTCCTTTCCACATTTAAAACATTTACTTGTCCCTTTAAGACAACTCCCTCCATGTTTCTTTCCACACTTTGAGCATAAGTGAAAGTTCATCTTCTTTTCCGTGTGCTCTTTAGATTTTTCTTTGAATTCCATCTTCCTCTTCTTATCAAACCCATGTGACTGATGGGTTACTCCAATCTCCATCTCGACTTTGAGAGCACATCGAACGATTTCCTCGTAGCTATTGAAGTCCCTTATGGCTAATGCCCTTCGAAGACTTGGTTTTAAGCCACTAAAGAATCGATCGATCTTACTCTCAGGTTGGATAATAATAACAGAAGCGTACCTTGCAAGTCTTGTAAAATTTGCTTCATAGGTACCAACAGATTCATCATCCCTTTGCTTCAGTTCAAGGAACTCTTTCTCCATCTTTGTTCGGAGAATACGAGGGAAGTACTTATTGAAAAATAAGTTCTTGAACTCGTCCCATTCCATAGACTCAATTTCATCCCTTTGCCTTGTATTCTTAACAAGATTCCACCATTGATCAGCATCTCCTTCCAAACGATACACTGCTAGGATGACTTTATCATGCTCAGAACATTGAAGAACTGAAAATATCTTTTCAGTAGTACTAATCCATTGTTCAGCAACTAATGGATCAGTAGACCCGCTGAAAGAAGGTGGATGCTGCCTCATGAAGGATTCAACAGAATGTTGCTCCCTCCTTTGTTCGTTTGGAAATCCTGCATGATTCATAGCTTGAGAAAGTTGTGTGAGCATGGCTACAAGATTTTGCATTCCAGCTCCCATATCGTTTGGTTGCTCAGGGGGACAATCATTGCATTGCCCATCGCATTCCGCATTAACACGGTTCCTTCGAGTTCCAGCCATTGACTAAAACCAAGAAGAATAGTGTGAGAAACACTAATTATAATAGGAAACCACATAATTCAAGAATAAAATTTTCATGCTTAAGGTCTTATCCTAGGTTATTCAAGGCCATTTCTAAAACACTAATATTGTGTTCTATGCTTAGACTTATCCTTAGGGTTCTTACTAAGGCTTTCACATCCTAGTTTCCAAAGGTTGACTATACCTTTCCTCTGATACCAACTATAACGACCCATACTTTACATACATTGTTAATACTTCAAAATTGAAGCACACTTATTACAACATATGACAAAACCACAAAGGACCGTATAGGTATAGTGTCTTTAGAAACTGGGAAACATAAACAACTGGTTCATAAATCTTCTACAGTGTCTCCCATTTATTTCATCATATCTAGGGTCCCTTTTAGCATATTCTACTTAATATCCATCTTCCTGACCTGGGGAAAAGAAAACATAAAAGGGTGAGCTCAAATGCTCAGCAAGGGCAAATAAAGGAAATAAAAATCATATCATATCTTTATCAAAACCTGCAAAAGAGATCATAATATCTTAACATGGAATAAAACATAGAAGTGAAAATGAGATCCCCATAATCATAACATAAAACTTGATACTTTGTGGCATGCACACATAATCATGGAAATCATTTCTTGTTAGTCATGACTCATTGCCAAGACTATCTTAGTGGACAAAGTCCCTTTCTGAACCGAGTTCACTCCTCGTTTCAGTCCTGTATCACTGAACCGAAATAACCTTCCGTTCCAGCCATGTCTATCTCATGAGATATAAAATCATTACCCAATGCATTGGAGGGAGATATAGGTCCCACCCATCTTATAATGAATCCTTTCTTATGTGTGCCACATAATCATAAAACATACATCATCGCATAACACATATAACAAAAATGGGATTCTTGAAACATCATGACATCATAAATTCATATATGATAAAGGAATTCATAAACATAATTCCATCACAACATAGTCAAACCAATGTAAAAATATGGATAGAAACAGAACCCTTTATTATCTTAGATGGAAAATAATTTTGATAAAACACTTGAATTGAATTCTTGAGGAAAATATCCTTTCTTCTTCAAAAACATTTTTCCTTTCATAACATGTCATACAACATTAAAATAAAAGAAGTTGATTAAAAATAAACTTGAAAACTTGTAAAGGAAGCTTCTTTGAAGTAATGTTTTAAAAATCCATTCATGCCGTATAAGTTAAAAAAAACATTCTTCGTACTTTTGTCGGAAAAGTCAAAAAGTACCTCGTACGGAAAAACGACAAAAGATTCCTTTCATATTCTTTACTAAAAACTCACCTAAGGGTAAAATTGGATTTAAACTATTTCAAGTGGATGGAAACAATATTACATATTGAGGGAACATGGATGTGGATGATAAAATACACCCCAGTAAATACTTACGAATAAACAATCTCGGATAAAAATGAGATTGTGATATTTCCCTTACCTTAGGTCCGATTTGATTTGTTCGTGTCTGAAGCTCCTGTATAATGGTTTAAATAATGTTATTGACTTATTCCAGAATCATACATATTGATATGATATCATATATGGTCATATTATTAGCTTCTTGTTAGTAATATTTCATTGTTACTTGTTACTCGGGTCTTTATAACTTTTTGTTCTTATGCGTGTTTTGTTGAATAAATTCTTATTCTTATCTTTAGATTATAGATAATTCATTTCCAGAATGGTATTAGTGTATTATATACCATATTCATTCATTCAATTCATTTATATAATCATTATGAAATAAAGATCATATAGAACGAGTCGCATCACATCGTGGAGACGGTATTCCGTACGTACGCACGAGTGATGATATCGTTCCTATGATCGTGGAATTGTATTGGAGTATATATATATATTATTTCAGTATCAATATTACTTAATAATAATCATATATAGTTACTCATTACACCATTATACCCATCCTTGTAAGGTGATGGTGGAAAATAGATTACACCACGGCGTGGAGACGGTATTCCGTACGTACGCACGCGCGGTGATTTCATTTTTCCGTAGGATGGATAGAAGGTGAATTAGGGTTGTTTCATATTTATAATAACATATCAGTATGTAAGTAATACTGATGTTATTACTTTATCATGAAACAACTAAAGAAGAAGAAGTTGAAGAAGAAAGAAATTGAAAAGATCGGTAATGGATATTACCTCTTCTTTGGAACACCTCTTTGAATCCTCCACTTAAGGAACTAAGATTGGTCTTTGGAGAAGACCAGGACATCTAGGATTATTCTAGGGAAGTGGAGAGGAGAAAATGGCAGGGGTTGTCCGAGCTTGAGTGCTCAATTTGGTGTGAGGAGGAGGGGGAGGAGGTGCCCTTTTATAAGGGAGGAGAGGGGCACCTTAGGAATATCTCAAAATATTATTTTATATTAAAGTCAAAATCGGTTTATAATGGTTCCAAAGGGTCTTATTTCGAAGCTAAAGTGGGGATGGGTCGAAAGCCTATCAACCAATAGGATTTAGACAAGTTTAGGGTATTATTTTAACCTTATCAATTAGATTTAACTCTAAGTTAATTAATTTAACTTTTACCGTGTCTTTTTGTTTTCTTTCACTATATGGTTAATACACTTACTATAACATGCCAAACGAACCCCAAATTGTTTATTATTAATATATATATCCTTATCTAAGTCATTTGGCCGAACCTTAGATTTTTAAGAATAAAATAACAATTAATAATATAATATTTTATTTAAAAACTATTTTGTGTCAATTTTGACACTATTTGATATATGATTTTTGTGAAAGTCATAACAGAATTATATGTTCGAACCAAGTTGATTAAATCAACAATAATATATCATAGTAACCTATAAAAGTAGTGGAATTCATAAAAAGTCTTAAATTACATTCATTTTGGTATTTATATTATCAATTTTGTCAATATTTCATTAATAAGATAATTACTGCATCATCTTTGTGTCATAAATAAATTAAATTATTTGATGTCTAAAAATTACAAATAAAATACCATCATGTAGGAAATATTTTTAGCTTTCTAATGAATATTTACAATCGAATTTATCTTATGTATAACCCCATATTAAAAATGATTTACTTATTAAACTTTGATTTTAACTATTTTAACCCTTCTTTAAATAAATTAATAATAAATGTCCTAATCTAATCCAAGTGGGCCTAAATGGTCATATTTTATTCCTAAGTCTGTTTTTGGTCGAATTACACTTGTCCAATAGAATTAGGACATGTGTTAGGGTAATATTGATATCATATTTACCCTTAGTTACCCTATTTACTATTAACCGCGGTAAAAAGGTAAAAAGTTACTATTCACCAAAAAATTATTTTCATCTCATTGAACCACATTTTAGTCCTTGATATTAACCATGTCTCTCGGATTTTCGAAATTCCATTCACAGAAGCGGTAAAATTAAGTTTTATGCAAAATTCAGTTTTTAACCTACCACTTAGTGGTTTCACTATTTATCAAAAATTGAAAGTTTTCAGAAAAATACCAAAATTTCACCCTAGGCTAATTTCGATATTCTGAGTCCAAAAATGAAGTCCATTTTGAAAAATAAAATTTATAAAATTTCAAAAAGTGGTTATTACTATTCATAACGGCTAGTTTTAATAGCATATTGTTGTTTAGTGAAACTCGGTATTGCGTACGACGCAAGCTATCGAGGAAGGTCGCGATTGCGTGTAAAGCAAGTCAAGCAAGTGTTGCGTAGAAAAAGATTCCTTTGATAATTTATATAACATAAAAGTCTCGGGTGTTACAGACTCTCACCAGGAATATATCATGGTACTAGATGTTAAAATTGAGTGACATGTTGTAAGAAATGTATTCAGGAAATTTTAGCATTAAACATTTTGTGCAGTTTTAAGGAAAATACTGTAGAGATTTTAAAATAAAAAAGGGAATAATATTTTATATAAAACCATAAGTGAACCAAGAAGAGTTTCATAATAAAAATAATGGTTTTATAAAGGCAATGGTTGCTTAAAACAGAAGATAGATTGCAGTTGAAATCGGGTAAGAATTCAAGAAGTTCCCTTAAAACATGATTGCTTATTGGGGGGGATCGAGGTGAGAATCACTAAAAAATAAGTATATACCCCAAAACGAATGAGGGATGGATCCTAGAACATGATTTTATATCATATAAAAAGTATTTATAATTTTTAAATAAAAAGGAAAGACAAATTAATTTGGGTAAAAATAAAGATAGAGAAACCCGAAGGAGTAAAGGAGGTTCAGGTAGAATTCATTACAGATTATTGGCATGGTATCAGGTGTACCTAAAAGGGATTTGTTGATAGATAATAGGGCTTATAATAACTTATAAATCAAGTGGGATGTATGGAAAATCTGAGAAATAATACCCAACAATTAGGGATCATACATAAAATGAAAAAACATAGAGGAAAATCTTGAAATAAAAGTGAAATGTGGAGGATCCCGTACCTTAAATTTGTTGGTGTTCTACACTTGTTATTAAAGACATGAATAAACAAATTAGGTTTATTAATTAATAATTACAGAACCCCTTATATATTTAATTGTTTTATTATAATAATTTTATGTTCATTCAAAACCATTTAGATTGGTTATGAGGATCAATTTCATTGTCTGGGCTCGTTTGTTTAATTGATTTTAATGACCGGTTCACATATATTTATGTTTGGATAAATATGTAAGATCAAAGTGGTTGTCCAGAATTGTAGTTATATTATATTAGTGAAAATATAGTAGATTAAATGGTTTTAAATTAAATTTGGTTACTTAGAGTGAAGTCGAACTATTATATAAAACCAAAGTGAAAACCGTTTTTGTTAATAGGGGGTTTGATTACAAAGAACATGTTTTGATTTATAACATAATAAAATTTGTAAAAAAGATTAAAGAATTAAAATAGGATATATTAAATATATATAGTATGGTTCATCCATAACAAAAATGGTTTTGTGACCAGATTTAATGATGATAATAGAAATTGATAAATCGTTGTCCTTGAATGTGCTAAATTAGCATATCTCAAATGGTGCTTTCATTCCTTTCAAGTAAATGCTGGGGAAAGGAGAGAAGGCAATGAAATATCCCATTAGAATAAAAATATTCCAGTTCATGCATGTTACTAGAGTTATCATACCATTTGGGTGAAGGTAGGTGAGGAAAGAAACAAAAAGAAAAGAACATAAAAGAAAATAAGGAATTGGAAAGAGGAATTTACCTCTTGAAACTTCTTCCTTTGAGAACCTCTTAAGGGGAGAGGTTTTTGTATTTTGAAGAGGGTAGGGGATTTTGGACCTGGGTATGATATTGTGGAGATATTTGGGCAAAATATTTTCAAGTCACAAGGCTTGAGAGGAGTGAATAAAAGTGGTTATAATGGGTGGTATTTATAGTGGAGGGGAGGAGAGTTTTCATAATTGTTTAATCATTAGTGTATTATTTCTTCACAAGAAAAGAAATAGTGTGTATTCCATGAGCAAATAAAAGTAATAAATTCATGTGACTTATAACCAATTGGTCTTACATCACCATATCATCATCAATTACTCAGTTAATCCATTATTTAACATTTATTGTGAAATATCGGATTTTACTATTCATGAAAAATTCCAGTATTTCAGAAAAATACCAAAAATTTACCATAACCATTTTTTGACGTGTGCAATCCAAAATTGAAGTCCATTTTTCAAAAATAATTTTCTAAATATTATTAATTTAATATTTAATTTAAGTCATAATTTATTATTAAAACTGAGTTTTAAAACATTCATTTAATTATTCTAAAATATAGGTACATCACAATTTCACTTGAAAATTATTTTAATACTATCATATCTAATATTACTATTAATTAGAGTATATCGCTATTCCTAAGGGTATGTTACTATTCATAAGGTTAGGTTACTATTCACCAGAAACTAAAGTTTTCTTATTGGAGTCCAAATAACTTACTGGTCACAACCATGTATGTTATATTTTTGAAATTCCAATTGTAGAATTGAAAAAAACTATGTTTAAAGGTCACTTAGAACATATTAGTTCATTATTTATCGTTTTCATTGAATTTTATGACATACTTATGAGAAGTTAATTTCCATTGAATATTGTCCAGGCCTCGTGCCAGGACCATATATTTTTTTTTCAAGGCCTTGTGCCATGACCGTAGTTTTTCTCATGAGACCTACTAATGCTTCGAGGGGCTATTGCGGGCCCCAACCACCACAAACTAAGTCTAATGAATTCCTCATATCTCTAAATCAAAGTTCACATACCACTCTGATGTAGTAAAATTACTGATTACTTATTATTTTAAGTGTCACGTATTTCATGTTTCCTTATTTCACATTATTCAAAGTGTCACATACCACCTTGAATAATTTAATTTAGCATTTAATATTATTCAAAGTGTCCCATACCACCTTAAATAATTCTTATTTCATAATTTATCATAAGAGGTAAATAATAAATTGTTTGTTTTATCACATAAATTAATAACTTCACAACTCTTCTATAAACTTTGAACGCATTATAATGCATGTTTATAACTTTAGATAGGTAGTATTCATGCTCAATTCATGCACTAATAAATGGAAATGACAATGGGATAAATCATAATATGTCAGTTATTATTTAGATAATAATTTTCCCAATGAAACTAATAAACTAGTAAACATTCTTTGTGCATGTGATATTAATTTCAAACACACAAGTAATGAATGGATGGGGTTACCACATAAAATTATACTTCCTTAATTTTCAAAATCCTTGATCCATGGAAATGAATATTTATAGTTTAGAATGACTAATTTTATATTAAGATAGGTGTCATTTTTACATAAATAGGCACTGATAAATGGTCATGTCTTAATAAATGGCCATGCCTTATGCTTCGTAGCATATAAGGACAATTGATTTGTAGTGCAACAATTGTTTTATGTAATGCATGCATTCAAAATAATTTAATTAAACATATCATAAACATACTTTAACCAAAAAAGTTTTTTTTGGACAATTAATTTGGGTTATGGTTAAGTCTTATAGGTGTATTCATATAACCATATATATATATATAATATGTAAATGTCACACCCACTTACATCGCTTTGAAGAAAATAGTCTTCGAGCTTACAATAAAATACTTATATAAATATATTTGTATGGTGAAGAAAATTGTGTTACCACACACCTATATTTATGTACATATATATATTTGCCATGGATTTAATTTTCACAATCATTAATTGATTGATTATAACCTAAATACTTTTCAAAAAAAATATAATTATGAAAAAAATAAACGATTCCCCTCATATACAGAACCAGAAAATAGAGAACAAAATTAGAATAAATAAATAAAAATCTATTGCATAATTTAATATAAATAATTTTCTTGAACCCTTACCAAACGAAATCTATTTCATAAAATATATATAATCTTCTCAATTTATTTGCAGTAGGACAAAATGGGGGGAAATATTTCAATTATGTAAATAAAATAAATATTTGAAATTTAACAGTCTTCCCTTACAAGAGATTCTAAAAACACAATTCATAATTGTAAATAAATTTATTCCTTACAATTTGTGGTATTGTCAAACTCATATAATTTTATATCACACACTTTAAAAAAAATCATCAATCAAATTATGAATAGAAATTTAAGAAAGTTAGTCCCTTACAATTTAACTTTGAAACTAAACTTCATAGAGGATAAAATCAAACCATCTCTTACACAACCATAAATGAAACATGACTTGTATAAATAAAACTAAATAGGATTTTTTTAAAATCTCAGCTCATTATCAATTTGAAAATAATATACCATAATTGAAAATGATTTCAACCCATCACATTCTAGAATATCATTGTAAATCAACATTTATAAGATTTAAAACCGGGTGGAATAAAACTATAAGAATGTATATATATAATATATACTAGTGTATATATTCAAGTTTCCCAAAGGAATACAATGTGTATTTAATCCTTACAAGACAATAACCTTAAATATAAATTAATTAAAAGAAAATAATCTCTTACAAAATAATAGTAGAATCAAAATGAAATTATAAATAAATCCTTTACATGCTAATGGAGAATGAAGCGGGGAGGAAATATCCTACTTGGTTATCAAAGGAGTGCTTCAACTCATGACTTAGGACCATGGATGAAGGGTTATCTAAATTTATATAAAAAATTACATGAGTCGTAAGCTTATGAGAGAAGCTATGTTATTTTTTTCAACAAAAAAAAGACCCACAAAACACAACAATGGGTCAACATTTATTTTTTTAGTTTGTTCTTAACTCACCAATCATGTAATTATAATAATATTATATATATATATATATATCAGTTTTTTTAACTTTCCATCATACATGTTTCTCAATTTTTTTATTTGACATGCCACTTTATTTATATATTATTATCAAATTTTAAATCATTTTATTCTCTCTTTTTTGGACTCCTTTCATGTTTTTCGTTTTTTTAAATATTACATGAATTTCGTTTTTTTATATTCTTTCACATTCTCCCTCTTCTTACACATTTTCTTTATTTATCTTTTCACCACAATCTTATCATTTGTTTATGTAATTTTTTCTTACACAAATTTATCACTCTCTCTCTTTTTGTATGCCACACATCTCTTCCCAATGAAAAAAAAATAATGATTATTTTATATTTTTATATCATCAATTATTAATTCATTTACCATTTTTCTTGTAAAAGATTTATGTTGGATTTTTTAAGATATATTCATTTAGATTTTTTTAAACGTAAACAAAAAAATGTTATTAATATTTTTTTAAATATATAAAATCCATTATAGTATTTATAAAATTATATTAATTTAGATTTTATGTTTTTTAACATATACATATATTTATATTTCATTTTTTAACTAAAAAAAATATCATTTTCTTAAATTTCGCACCCATCATTATTTTTAACATCAAAAGAAATTCACTTTTTGAATTATTTGTTTATTCCACGCCACTCTCTCATGTTTTCATAATAATACATTATTTATTATTTTTTCCAATCATTTCACCCTTATTATATTTATTTTTTACATCATTTTGTTAAATTTTTCATTCTTTTTTTTATTCTCATATTTCGTTTTTATTTTATAAACACCACGCTTTATTAAAATATAATATATATATATATATATATGTATTTTTTTTTAAAAATATTTTAATATATTTATATATATATATATCATTTTTAGTAATAATATGATTATATATATTTATTATTAAAAAAACAAAATATGTTTTGATATATTAAAAATAAAAAAATTTAATTTTTTTTTAATACATATTTATTATTACAATAATAATTATTATCAGAAAAATATTAAAACAAATTATTTTAATTTCAAAATAATTGTAAGATTCTAATTAGTATCACACATTTCATTATTTATGTGTTAAAATGTAATAATTTATGTTTCAAAGAAATTTAAATATTTGATTGTTGTATTTTTACGAAAAGACCAAGATATAATATTTATATTAAAATTATATTTTTAATAAATTAATACCATATTAAAAAAAATATTATGTATAATAATAATATATTCAAAAAATTAAATAAGGAATATATTTTAACTAAGAAACAATTTTTAATGTAATATAATATTTCTTGTGAGGAATATTTCAGTTTTGTAAACCCATTAATTAAGACCTTTCATGATATATAGAAACAATAATTAATTAAATAATTAATTAATTTAAATTAATATTTACATTTCATGGGGTGTTACATATCATTACATGATTTTAAGAATAATTATACATCAGAGTACAAGTCAAGGATCGTTAAGTCTAGTGTAACACCCGAGACTTTTATGTTATATAAATCATCAAAGGAATCTTTTCTACACAACACTTGCTTGGCTTGCTTTACACAAAATTGTGACCTTCCTCGATAGCTTGCATCGTACGCAATACCAAGTTTCACTAAACAATGATATGCTATTAAAATATTATTAAAACTAGCCGTTATGAATAGTAATAACCACTTTTTGAAATTTTATAAATTTTATTTTTCAAAATGGACTTCATTTTTGGATTCGGAATATCGAAATTAACCTAGGGTGAAATTTTGGTATTTTTATGAAAACTTTAAATTTTTGATGAATAGTGAAACCACTAAGTGGTAGTTAAAAAACTGAATTTTTCATAAAACTTAATTTTACCACTTCTGTGAGTGGAATTTAAAAAATCCGAGAGACACGGTTGATGTCAGTAAGTAAAATGTGGTTCAATGAGATGAAAATAATTTTTTGGTGAATAGTAACTTTTTACTTTTTTACCACGGTTAAATGTAAATAGGGTAATTAAGGGTAAAAATGATATTATTATTACTTTAACACATGTCCTAATTCTATTGGACAAGTGTAATTCGACCAAATACAAACTTAGGAATAAAATATTACCATTTAGGCCCACTTGGATTAGATTAGGACATTTATTATTAATTTATTTAAAGAAGGGTTAAAATAGATAAAATCAATGTTTAATAAGTAAATCATTTTTAATATGGGGTTATACATAAGATAAATTCTACTATAAATATTAATTAGAAAGATAAAAAGATTTCCTACATAATGGTACTTTATCTTTAATTTTTAGACATTAAATAATTTAATTTATTTATGACACAAAGATGATGCAGTAATTATCTTATTAATGAAATATTGACATAATTAATGTTATAAACACTAAAATAAATGTAATTTGAGACTTTTTATGAATTCCACTAATTATCTAGATTAATATGACATGTTAGTATTGATTTAATTAACTTTGTTCGAACTAATCATTCTGTTATAATTTTCACAAAAATTATTTACTAAATAGTGTCAAAATTGACATAAAATAGTTTTTTAAAACAAATATTATATTAGTAATTGTTATTTTATTCCTAAAAATCTACGTTTCAGCCAAATGACTTAGATAAGGTTATATATATTAATAATAAACAACTTGGGGTTCGTTTGGCTGCTTATAGTAAGTTTATTAACATTATAGTATAAGAACACAAGAAGACATGGTAAAAGTAAAATTATTTAACTTAATGTTAAATCTAAATGATAAGGTTAAAATAGGAACCTAAACTTGTCTAAATTCTATTTTATGAGAGGATTTCGACCCATCCCCACCTTAGCTTCTAAATAAATCAATTTAGAGGTATTTAAAACTGAACTTGACTTTATAATAAAATAATAGTTTTAGTTTTTCCAAAGGAGCCCCTCTCCTCCCTTATAAAAGGGCATCTCCTCCCCCTCTTCCACACACCACTTTGAGCCTTCACGATCGGCCAAACCCTGTCAATTTATTCTCTCCACTTCCCTATAAACATCCTAGAGGTTCTGGTCTTCTTCAAAGACCCATTTTAGTGCCCTAAAAGGAGGTCTCAAAGAAGCACTTCAAAGAAGAGGTAATGTCCGTTATCGATTCTTTCATCTTATTTCTTCTTCCAATTCTTCTTATTTAGTTGTTTCATTATGAAGTAATAACATCAGTATCACTCATATACTTATATGTTATTATAAGTATGAAACAACCCTATTTCACCATCTATCCATCCTATGGAAAAAGAAATCACCACGCGTGCGTACGTACGAAATACCGTCTCCACGCCGTGGTGTAATCTATTTTCCACCACCACCTTACTTGGATGGGTATAATGGTGTAAATAATAACGATATATGACTATTATAAAGTCATACTGATTCTGAAATAGTATACATACACTCCAATACAATTCCATGATCATAGGAATGATATCATCACTCGTGCGTACGTACAGAATACCGTCTCCACGATGTGATGCAACTCGTTCTACATGATCTTCATTTCATAATGATTATATAAATGAATTGAATGAATTAATATGATATATATTGCACTAATACCATTCTGGAAATGGGGTATCTATAACCTAAAGAGAAGAATAATAATTTATTCGACAAAACACGCATAAGAACAAAAAGTTATAAACACCCGAACAACAAGTAGCAATGAAATATTACTACAAAGAAGCTACGAATATGACCATATATGATATCATAAAAATAATTATGATACTGGAATAAGTCAATAACATTATTTCAATCATTATACAAGAGGTTCAGACACGTACAAAGCATATCGGACCTAAGGTAAGGTAAATATCACAATCTCATTTCTATCCGAGATTTTTTATACTTTGAAATTTACTGGGGTGTATTTTATCATCCACATCCATGTTTCCTCAATATGTAATATTATTTCCATCCACCTACAATTGTTTAAATCCAATTTTACCCTTTGGTGAGTTTTTAGTAAAGGATATGAAAGGAATATTTTGTCGTTTCTCGTACAAGGTACTTTTTGACTTTTGCGACAAAGTACGAAGAATGTTTTTTTAACTTATATGGAATGAATGGATTTTTAAAACATTATTTGCACAAATCTTCCTTGACAAGTTTTCAAGTTTATTTTTAATCAAATTCTTTTAAATTTTTTTGACATGTTAAGAAAGGAAAATTGTTTTTGAAGTAGAAAGGATATTTTCCTCAAGAATGGAGTTCAAGTATTTTATCAAAATTATTTTCCATATAAGATAATATAGGGTTCTGTTTCGATCCCTATTATTGCATTGATTTGATTATGTTGTGATGAAAATATTTTTATGAATTCCTTTATCTTATATGAATTGTTTTATGATGTCATGTTGTTTAAGAATCCCATTTTTACTACATGGGTTATGCAATGATGTATGATTTATTATTTTGTGGCACACATAAGAATGGTATCATTATGAGATGGGTGGGACCTATATCTCCCTCCAATGCATTGGGTAAAGATTTTATATCTCATGAGATAGACATCGCTGGAATGGTAGGTTATACCGGTTCAGTGAAGCAGGACTGAAACGAGGGTAACTCGGTTCAGAAATGGACTTTGTCCACTAAGATAGTCTTGGCAATGAGTCTTGACTAATAAGAAATGATTCTCTATGATTATGTGTGTATGCCACAAAGTTTCATGTTTTATGTTATGATTATTGGGATTTCATTTCACTAATATGATTTATCCCATGTTATGAAATTATGATCTCTTTTGCAGGTTAAGATTTCCAAAAGTTATGTGATTATGTATATGATGTGATTGATATTTCTTTTGTTTACCCTTACTGAGCATTTGAGCTCACCATTTTGTATGTTTCATTTCCCCAGGTCAGGAAGAAGGTTATTAAGTAGAATATGCCAAAAAGGGACTCTAGATATGATGAATTAAATGGGAGGCAAAGTAGATGCTTTATGAACCAGTTTTTTATATTTCCCAGTTTCTAAAGACACTATACCTATACGGTCCTTTCTTGGTTTTGTTATATGTTGTAATAAGTGTGCTTCAATTCTAAATTAATAACAATGTATGTAAAGTATTGGTCATTATAGTTGGTATCAGAGGCAAAGGTATAATCAACCTTTGTAAACTAGGATGTGAAAGACTTAGTAATAACCCTAAGGATAAGTCTAAGCATAGAACACAATCTTAGTGTTTTAGAAATGGCCATGAATAACCTAGGATAAGACCTTAAGTGTGAAATTTTATTCTTGATTATGTGGTTTTCCTATTATAATTAGTGTTGCTCACACTATTCTTCGTGGTTTTAGTCAATGGCTGGAACCCGAAGGAACCGTGTTAATGCGGAATGCGATGAGCAATGAAATGATTGTCCCCCTGAGCAACCAAATGTTATGGGAGCTGGAATGAAAAATCTTGTAGCCATGCTCACACAACTTTCTCAAGCTATGACTCATGCAGGACATCCAAAAAGGAAGGAGCAAAATTCTGTTGAATCCTTCATGAGACAGCGTCCACCTTCATTCAGCGGGTCTACTGATCCATTGGTTGATGAACAATGGATTAGTACTACTGAAACGATATTTTCAGTTCTTCAATGTTTTGAGCATGATAAAGTCATCTTAGCAGTGTATCATTTGGAAGGTGATGCTGATCAATGGTGGAATCTTATTAAGAATATGAGGCAAAGGGATGAAATTGAGTCCATGGAATGGGACGAGTTCAAGAACTTATTTTTCAATAAGTACTTCCCTCGCATTCTCCTAAAAAAGATGGAGAAAGAGTTTCTTGAACTGAAGAAAAAGGATGATGAATCTGTTGGTACCTATGAACCATATTTTACAAGACTTGCAAGGTACACTTCTGGTATTATTATCCAACCTGAGAGTAAGATCGATCGATTCTTTAGTGGCTTAAAACCAAGTCTTCGAAGGGCCTTAGCCATAAGGGACTTCAATAGCTACGAGGAAATCGTTCGATGTGCTCTCAAATTTGAGATGGAGATTGGAGTAACCCATCATTCATATGGGTTTGATAAGAAGAGGAAAATGGAATTCAAAGGAAAATCTAAAGGGCACACTGAAAAGAAGATGAGCTTTCCCTTATGCTCAAAGTGTGGAAAGAAAAATGGAGGGAGTTGTCTTAAAGGGATAAGTAAATGTTTCAAATGTGGAAAGGAAGTTCATCAGGCATTTGAATGCCGCGATGATGGGAAGAAGATGTCTAATGATGCAAAAAAAGGAAGGGATACACAGAATGAACCTACTACACTTAAATGTTTCAAGTACAAGGAGATGAGACATTATACCAATAAATGACCTAATCCAAGGGTTGATGATGATAGTCGACGTCAACAAACTCTTAAGGATAAAGACAATGTAAAGTCACATGGAATTTATATCAGCGATGTGGACTATGATAACGATGTGGTGAAAGGTACACTTACCATCCATTCTAAAGTAGAAAATGTTTTATTTGATTCTAGATCCACCCACTACATTATTTCTGAAGAATTTTATAAGGGTATCACCGTATTTCCTCAACAATTAGATGTTGAGTTAGCTGTGACAACACCTAATGGCACAACAGTCGCATCAAAAGTTTATAATTCTTCTCCGATTGAAGTTTGTGGGAAAGCGCTTCCTGCAAATCTTGTGATCCTTCCTATAGTGGAATTTGATGTGATTCTTGGCATGGATTGGCTTTCTCTACATGGATCTCATATCAATTTCCAAATAAGGGAAGTCACATTTCATATTCCAGATCAATCTATGATGGTCTATCGATGCAAGGATGAACATAAACTTGTAGTAAAAATTTCTTCCATTTTATGGGTATTGATTCCACTAAAGGAAGGTTATTTATCTCAAATGGTTGGTGAGAAACTCATGATTAAGAATATGCCCATTGTACGAGAGTTTGATGATGTCTTTCCGGATGAATTACCGGGTCTTCCACTGAATCGTGAAGTTGAGTTTTCAATAGAAATCATACCCGGTGCTTTGCCTATTTCAAAGACATCTTATAGAATGGCCCAAATTGAGTTGCAGGAATTGAAGAAGCAACTCCAAGAGAATCTTGATAAGGGGTTCATATTCCCTAGTGCGTCACCTTGGGGAGCACCTGTTCTGTTTGTTAAGAAGAAAGATGGATCAATGAGACTCTTCATTGATTATTGAGAACTTAACAAGATCACTATCAATAACAAATATCCTCTCTCGCACATTGATGACCTATTTGACCAACTACGCGGAGCTCAATACTTTTCCAAGATTGATCTTCGTTCAGGGTATCATCAATTAAGGGTCAAAAGGGGGGATATACCAAAGACGGCTTTCCGTACAAGGTATGGACACTATGAATTTATAGTGATGCCATTTGGTCTTACTAATTCCCCTGCTATCTTCAGGGATCTAATGAATAGAGTCTTTAGAGTCTATCTTGATCAGTTTGTGGTAGTCTTTATAGACGATATTCTTGTCTATTCAAAGAGCAAGGAAGAACATGAAGATCACTTGAGAATTATATTGAAGACCCTGAGAAAGGAGAAGCTTTATGCCAAATTTACCAAGTGTGAATTTTGGCTTCAAAAAGTTTCATTTTTGGGTCACATAATCTAAAAAGAGGGGATATCTGTGGATCCAGCAAAAACAGAGGTTATCAAAAGATGGTCGAGACCAACAACAGTAACTGAGATCCGAAGTTTTCTTAGTTTGGCTGGATATTATCGACGTTTTGTGAATGATTTTTCACGATTATCTAATCCACTCACCAAGTTGACTTGGAAAGGAGTTAAGTTTGTTTGGATGGAGGCATGTGAAGAGAATTTCAAGGAGTTGAAAAGAAGGTTATCCAGTGCACCTGTGCTCACACTGCCTTGTAGTAGAGAAAGGTTTGTGATCTACAGTGATGCATCCAAGAAGGGATTAGGGTGTGTTCTTATACAAAATGATATGGTGATAGCTTATGCCTCACGACACTTGAAAATAAATGAGCAAAATTACCCAACTCATGATTTGGAGTTAGCTGCGGTAATCTTTGCATTAAAGATTTGGAGGCATTACCTTAATGGAGAAAGGTGTGATATTTATACTGATCATAAAAGTTTAAAGTATATTTTCACACAAAAAGAGATGAATATGTGCCAAAGAAGATGGTTGGAGCTGATTAAGGATTATGACTGATCAATCCATTACCACCCTGGGAAAGAAAACAAGGTGGAAGATGCATTAAGTCGACAAGACCATGCTAGTTTATCCATGATGAGGATCACAAAAGATCCAATATTTATGGATTTACAAAGGATGGATCTTGGAATTATAATGAAAGGGGAAAAATCGTATCTTTCTCAAATGAATGTTCAACCATCTATACATGTGATGATTAAAGAGGCATAGAAAGAAGATGTCGAGTTACAAAAGAAGGTGAGAAATGTTCCTAAATTCAACCTTGATTGTGATGGGATAATAAAGTTCAGGAATCGGGTTTTTGTTCCTCCCATCCCCGAATTAAAGAAGGAGATGCTGGATGAGGCTCATAGTTCTTCATTCTCTATTCATCCTGGAAGCACGAAGATGTATATGGACCTGAAAAAGTACTTTTGGTGGGATGGCATGAAAAGAGATGTTGCTGAATATGTCTCTTGATGTTTGGTTTGTCAACAAGTTAAAGCTGAGAGACAGAAGTCTAAGGGGATGTTACAACCATTACCCATACCCGAATGGAAATGGGAAAACATCACTATGGACTTTGTCACAGGACTTCCTAAAACATCCAAAGGCAAAAATGCTATCTGGGTCATAGTTGATCGTCTTACAAAGTCTGCACACTTCATTGCTATTAGAGAGGATTTCTCTCTGGATCAGCTTTCCAGGATATATGTAAAGGAAGTGGTAAGATTTCATGGAGTACCACTTTCTATTATATCTGATCGGGATCCGAGATTTACCTCGAAGCTCTGGAGATGTCTTCAGCATACTCTGGATAGAGAGTTGAGTTTTAGCACTGCTTATCATCCTCAGATAGACGGTCAGTTTGAGAGAACAATTAAAACTCTAGAAGATATGTTGAGAGCTTGCTCTATGGATTTCAAAGGTGGTTGGGATCAACACCTACCTTTGGTGGAATTTTCTTATAATAATAGCTTTCACTCCTGTATTCAGATGGCTCCTTATGAAGCTCTCTATGGAAAGAAATGCAGGACTCCAACTTGTTGGGATGAAGTTGGGGAAAGAAAGCTATTAGGACCTGATCTCGTTGATGAAATGGCAGAAAAGGTCAGATCTATTCAACAACACATAAGAGCAGCTCAGAGTCGACAGAAACTTTATGCCGAAAACCGAAGAAAAGACCTAGAATGTGAAGTGGGTGATAAAGTGTTCTTACGAATATCTCCCTGGAAGAGGGTTACGTGATTTGGAAAGAAGGGGAAGTTGAGCCCTAGATATATCGGTCCTTCCGAAATACTGGATCGTGTTGGGAAGGTGTCTTACCGATTGGTGCTTCTATCGAATCTCTCTCAAGATCACAATGTGTTCCATGTATCTCTTCTGATAAAGTACATACCTGATCCTTCACATGTACTCAGCTCAGAAGTTGTACCGCTGGAGAAAGATCTTTCTTATGAAGAACAACCAATAGAGATTCTGGATCGTAGCGAAAAAGTCCTACGAAACAAGACCACTCGATTGGTGAAAGTTTTATGGAGGAACCACCAATTAGAAGAAGCTACATGGGAGCTTGAGGATATGATGAGGGAGAGGTATCCTCATCTGTTTGTTACAAAGTGACGAATTTTGAGGGCGAAATTCATTTTAAGGGGGGTAGAATGTAACACCCGAGACTTTTATGTTATATAAATCATCAAAGGAATATTTTCTACAAAACACTTGCTTGACTTGCTTTACACGAAATCGCGACCATCCTCGATAGCTTGCGTCGTACGCAATACCGTGTTTCACTAAACAATGACATGCTATTAAAATATTATTAAAACTAGCCGTTATGAATAGTAATAACCACTTTTTGAAATTTTATAAATTTTATTTTTCAAAATGGACTTCATTTTTGGATTCGGAATATCGAAATTACCCTAGGGTAAAAGTTTGGTATTTTTTCTGAAAACTTTCAATTTTTGATGAATAGTGAAACCACTAAGTGGAAGTTAAAAAACTGAATTTTTCATAAAACATAATTTTACCGCTTCTGTGAGTGGAATTTCAAAAATCCAAGAGACATGGTTGATGTTAGTAAGTAAAATTTTGTTCAATGAGATGAAAATAATTTTTTGGTGAATAGTAACTTTTTACTTTTTTTTACGACGGTTAAAAGTAAATAGGGCAATTAAGGGTAAAAATGATATTATTATTACTTTAACACATATCCTAATTCTATTGTACAAGTGTAATTCGACCAAAAACAAACTTAGGAATAAAATATGACCATTTAGGCCCACATGGATTAGATTAGGACATTTATTATTAATTTATTTAAAGAAGGGTTAAAATAGTTAAAATCAATGTTTAATAAGTAAATCATTTTTAATATGGGGTTATACATAAGATAAATTATACTATAAATATTCATTAGAAAGATAAAAATATTTCCTACATAATGGTATTTTATTTTTAATTTTTAGACATTAAATAATTTAATTTATTTATGACACAAAGATGATGCAGTAATTATCTTATTAATGAAATACTGACATAATTAATGTTATAAACACTAAAATAAATGTAATTTGAGACTTTTTATGAATTCCACTAATTTTATAGATTAATATGACATGTTAGTATTTATTTAATTAACTTATTTCGAACTAATAATTCTGTTATGATTTTCACAAAAATTAATTACTAAATAGTGTCAAAATTGACATAAAATAGTTTTTTAAAACAAATATTATATTAGTAATTGTTATTTTATTCCTAAAAATCTACGGTTCAGCAAAATGACTTAGATAAGGTTATATATATTAATAATAAACAACTTGGGGTTCGTTTGGCTGCTTATATAAGTTTATTAACATTATAGTATAAGAACACAAGAAGACATGGTAAAAGTAAAATTATTTAACTTAATGTTAAATCTAAATGATAAGGTTAAAATAGGAACCTAAACTTCTCTAAATTCTATTTTATGAGCTTCTTTCGACCCATACCCACCTTAGCTTCTAAGTAAATCAATTTAGAGCTATTTAAAACCGAACTTGACTTTATAATAAAATAATAGTTTTAGTTTTTCCAAAGGAGCCCCTCTCCTCCCTTATAAATGGGAACCTCCTCCCCCTCTTCCACACACCACATTGAGCCTTCAAGCTCGGCCAAACCCTACCAATTTCTTCTCTCCACTTCCCTAGAAACATCTTAGAGGTTCTGGTCTTCTTCAAAGACCCATTTTAGTGCCCTAAAAGGAGGTCTCAAAGAAGCACTTCAAAGAAGAGGTAATGTCCGTTATCGATTCTTTCATCTTATTTCTTCTTCCACTTCTTCTTATTTAGTTGTTTCATTATGAAGTAATAACATCAGTATCACTCATATACTTATATGTTATTATAAGTATGAAACAGCCCTATTTCACCATCTATCCATCCTATGGAAAAAGAAATCACCACGCGTGCGTACGTACGAAATACCGTCTCCACGCCGTGGTGTAATCTATTTTCCACCACCACCTTACTTGGATGGGTATAATGGTCTAAATAATGACTATATATGACTATTATAAATTGATACTGATTCTGAAATAGTATACATACACTCCAATACAATTCCATGATCATAGGAATGATATCATCACTCGTGCGTACGTACAGAATACCGTCTCCACGATGTGATGCGACTCGTTCTACATGATCTTCATTTCATAATGATTATATAAATGAATTTAATGAATTAATATGATATATATTACACTAATACCATTCTGTAAATGGGTTATCTATAACCTAAAGAGAAGAATAAGAATTTATTCGACAAAACATGCATAAGAACAAAAAGTTATAAACACCCGAACAACAAGTAGCAATGAAATATTACTACTAAAAAGCTAAGAATATGACCATATATGATATAATAAAAATAATTATGACTCTGGAATAAGTCAATGACATTATTTAAATCATTATACAGGAGGTTCGGACACGTACAAAGCATATCGGACCTAAGGTAAGGGAAATATCACAATCTCATTTCTATCCGAGATTGTTTATACTTTGAAATTTACTGGGGTGTATTTTATCATCCAAATCAATGTTTCCTCAATATGTAATATTATTTCCATCCACCTACAATTTTTTTAATCTAATTTTACCCTTTGGTGAGTTTTTAGTAAAGGATATGAAAGGAATCTTTTGTCGTTTTTCGTACGAGGTACTTTTTGACTTTTCCGACAAAGTATGAAGAATGATTTTTTTAACTTATACGGCATGAATGGATTTTTAAAACATTATTTCCATGAAGCTTACTTTACAAGTTTTCATGTTAATTTTTAATCAACTTCGTTTAAAATTGGATGACATGTTAAGAAAGGAAAAGTTTTTTTGAAGTAGAAATGATATTTTCCTCAAGAATGGAGTTCAAGTATTTTATCAAAATTATTTTCCATCTAAGATAATATAGGGTTCTGTTTCTATCCCTATTATTTCATTGATTTGATTATATTGTGATGGAAATATTTTTATGAATTCCGTTATCTTATATGAATTTTTTTATAATGTCATGTTGTTTAAGAATCCCATTTTTACTACATGGGTTATGCAATGATGTATGATTTATGATTTTGTGGCACACATAAGAATGGTATCATTATGAGATGGGTGGGACCTATATCTCCCTCCAATGCATTGGGTAAGGATTTTATATCTCATGAGATAGACATGGCGGGAAAGGTAGGTTATACCGGTTCTGTGAAGTAGGACTGAAACGAGGGTAACTCGGTTCAGAAATGGACTTTGTCCACTAAGATAGTCTTGGCAATGAGTCTTGACTAATAAAAAATGATTCTCTATGATTATGTGTGTATGCCACAAAGTTTCATGTTTTAAGTTATGATTATTGGGATTTCATTTCACAACTATGATTTATCCCATGTTATGAAATTATGATCTCTTTTGCAGGTTAAGATTTCCAAAAGTTATGTGCTTATGTATATGATGTGATTGATATTTCTTTTGTTTACCCTTACTGAGCATTTGAGCTCACCCTTTTGTATGTTTTATTTCCCCTGGTCAGGAATAAGGTTATTAAGTAAAATATACCAAAAAGGGACTCTATATATGATGAAATAAATGGGAGGCAAAGTAGATGCTTTATGAACCAGTTGTTTATATTTCCCAGTTTCTAAAGACACTATACCTATACGGTCCTTTCTTGGTTTTGTTATATGTTGTAATAAGTGTGCTTTAATTCTGAAGTAATAACAATGTATGTAAAGTATGGGTCGTTATATCTAGTGTCTAGGAAGACTAGTTACATTAAACTTAAAACAAGGGGCTAAAAAAATTTCTTTATTTAATATCCATAAAGAGATACTAACTTCCATTGAGACCTTACATCTTTATAGGGTACCTTGGGGAACACATGAAGAAAGGGATGAGATAAAAATCCTATCAAGGGAATGAACATAAGGATACATCTTAAGCACATGGGATAGGAGGCATGAAATAGTGATAAAAAATCATGGAACATATGAAATAATATCTTATAATAAAGGGATCATATAAATACCGAATCATATAAATGTGGTAGAATCATAAGACATTTATTTAGTATGGGTCAAGGCTAACTGCCAATCTCGTTTCCCATTTTACTACGGGTCTAGGCTAACCACCAATCCCATTTCACATCGCATCTCATGAGAATTAAATTTACCCAATGAATTAGTGTGCTATCTGGGCACACTCATCTCAACATTTTCATGAATATTTTTTCCACATAAATAATCATACATAGTCAACCATACATAAACATAAGGGTACCCATGGAAAGGATTGGGTACCACAATCCTGACATGAAGCATAACCAATGGGCATATAATGAAAGTGTCCTTGAATGAAAGGAATTATAATATAAATGAACATTAATAAGGTAAAATAAGCATATAAAATGGTAGGTGATATCAAACAAAAGTGACAACATATAAGAATTGTATTTGAGAAACATTAGCATTAAATCATTTTTGTGTTGTTTTAAGGAAAATATTATAGATCCATTAAAATATAAAAGAGGACAATATTTTATATAAAACAAGATTTGAACCAAGAAGGTTTTCATAATAAAAATACTTATTTTATAATGAAAATTTTGTCTTAATACATGGAATAGAGTGCACTTGAAATTTGGAAAAAAAAATCGGGATGTTCCATTAAAACAATATTGTTTATCGGGAAGTATCGAGGTGAGAATCACTAAAAAACATTTGTATCCCCGAAAGAGAATGAGGGATGGATCTTGGAAATTTAGTTTGGAGAATAAAAACATTTTTTAGATGTTTTAAATAAAGATAAAATGAAACTTTATTTGGGTAAAAAGAGAAATAGAGAAACCCGAATGAGTAAAGGAGGTTTGGGTAGAATTCATTACGGATTATTTTTATGGTATCAGGTGTACCTAAATGGGGTTTTTTGAGAGATAATGGGGTTTATAATAACTTATAAATTATGAGGGAATTATGGGGAATGTTTGAAATAATACCACAACATTATGGATCACACATAAAATGGAAAAACATAGAGGGAAATATTGAAATAAAAGTGAAATGGGGAGGTTCCCGTAACTTAAATCCGTTGGTGTTCTCCACTTCTTATTAAAGACCTGAATAAATAAATTAAGTTTTTTAATTAATAATTTCATAACCACTTATATATTTAATTGTTTTAGTATAATCATTTTAAGTTCATTCATAACCATTTTGATTGGTTATGAGGTTCAATTTCATTGTTCGGGCTCGTTTGTTTACATGATTTTAATGACCGGTTCACTTATATTTATGTTTGGATAAAAATTTAAGATGAAAGTGGTTGTATAGAATTGAATATATATTATATTAGTGAACATAAAGTATATTACATGGTTTTAAATTTAATTTGGTTACATACAGTGATGTTGAACTATTATATAAAACCAAAGTGACAACCATTTTTGTTAATTGGTGGGTTTGATTACAAAGAACATGTTTTGATTTATAAATTAATAACATTTGTAAAAAAATATTACATAATCAAAATAGGATATATTACATATATATAATCTATTTCATCCATAACAAAAATGGTTTCCGGACCAAATTTAAATATTATAATATAAATTGATAAACTCTTGTCCTTGAATGTGCTAAATTAGCACATCTCAAACATTGCTTCCATTCCTTTAAAATAAAAGGTGGGGAAAAGAGAGAAGATAATGAAATATCCCATTAGCATAAAAACATTTTAGTACATGTTAGTTACTGGAGTTATCATACTATTTGGATGAAGGGAGGTGAGGAAATAAACAAAAAATAAAAGAACATAAAAGAAAAGAAGGAATTGGAAAGTGGAATTTACCTCTAGAAACATCCTCCTTTGAGAACCTCTTAAGGGAAGAGGTTTTGGTATTTTGAAGAGTATAGGGTATTTTGGACATGGGGGAGGAGCTTGGGGAGATATTTCAGTAGAATATTGACAAGGAACAAGGCTTGATAGGATTGAATAGAAGAGGTAAGAATGAGTGGTATTTATAGTGGAGGGGAAGAGGGTTTTCATAATTATTTAATCATTATTTAATTATTTATTCACAAGACAAGGAATAGTAAGTATTCCATGACCAATAATAGTAATAAATTAATATGAATTAGAACCTGTTTGTCTCACATCATCATATAATCATCAATGACTCAATTAATCCCTTATTTAGCATTTTTTTTGAATTGTGAGATTTTACTATTCATAGAAATTCCAGTATTTCAAAAAAATACCAAAAATTCAATCTAACCCTTTTTTGACGTGTATAATCCAAAAATGTAGTCCATTTGTCAAAAATAATTTTTTAAATATGATTAATTTAATATTTAATTAAAATAATAATTTATTATTAAAACCCAGTTTTTAAACATTCATTTATTATTCTATTATACAGGTACATCATAATTTCAACTGAATATTATTTTAATACTATCATAGGTAATATTAATATTAATTAGGGTATATTACTATTCGTAAGGTTATGTTAATATTCATAAGTTTAGGTTACTACACACCAAAAATTACGTTTTTCTTATCAGTCTTCAAATAACAAACTGGTCACAACCGTGTATGTCAGATTTTCTAAATTCCAAACACAGAAGTGAAAAAACTATGTTTAAAGGTCACTTATCAATTAGTAGTTCATTATGTTGAGTTTTAAATGGATTTTATGACATAATTATGAGAAGGTAATTTCTATTGAAAAACATTGGGTCGTTACTTTCTTCTAATTATAACAACCCAAGCCTTTTTTTAAATATCATTACATGATTTTAAGAATAATTATACATTAGATTACAAGTCAATGATCGTTAAGTCTAGTGTCTTGGAAGAATAGGTACAAAAAAATAAAACATGGGTCTAAAAAACATTTTGTTATATAATCACCATAAAGAGCTCTTAACTTTGTTTGAGTCCTTACTTCGGCATAGGGTACCCGGGGGAACACATGAACAAAGGGATAAGCTGAAAAGCCCAGTAAGGGAATGAACATAAGGATACATCTTAAGAACATGAGTTAGGATGCATGAAATAATTATAAAAAAACATGGAACATATGAAATCATATCATATAACTATGGTATAATATAAACATGTAATCATATAAATGTGGTAGAATCATAAGACGTTTCTTTAGTACAGGTCATGGCTAACGACCAATCCTGTTTCACATCGCATCTTAGGAGACTTAACTTTACCCAATGCATTGGAGAACTATATGGGTGCACCCATCTCAAAATTTTCATTAATATTATTTCCACATAAATAATATTTCCACATAAATAATCCTTCCTCACCAATTATAATACGTAATCAACCATACATAAAATAAGGGTACCCATGGAAATAATTTGGTACCACAACCATGAAAAAAATCATAACCAATGGGTGTATCATGAAATAATATTTGAATTAATGAAATTATACCTGGAAATTAAATTGGAATATATCAGGGTATGTTATGCCAAAAAGGATTGACAACTTGTAAGAAATGTATTCGGGATATTTTAGAATTAAACCATTTTCTGCTGTTTTAAGGAAAATACTATAGAGATTTTAAAATAGAAAAGGGAACAATATATTATATAAAACCATAAGTGAACCAAGAAGGTTTTAATTATAAACATACTGATTTTATAAAGTAAATTTTGTCTTAAAATAGAAGATACAGTGCACTTGAAATCAGGTAAGAATTCAAGAAGTTTCCTTAAAATATGATTGCTTATCGGGGGGTATCGAGGTGGGAATCACTAAAATACATGTATATCCCCAAAATAGGATGATGGATGGATCTTGGAACATGAGTGTGTAGCATATAAAAAGTATGTATAAGTTTTACATAGAAATAAAGGACAACTTGAGTAGGGTAAAAATAAAGATAGAAAACCCAAAGGAGTAAAGGAGGTTTGGGTATAATTTATTACGGATTATTGGCTTGGTATCAGGTGTACCTATAAGGGATTTTTTAAGATTGAATGTTGTTTATAATAATATATAAATCATGAGGGAAATATGTGGAATTTTTTAAATAATACCCCATAATTATGGATCACAAATAAAATGAAAAAACATAGACGACAATCTTGAAATAAAAGTGAAATGAGGAGGATCCCTTACCATAATTCGGTTGGTGTTCTCCACTTTTTATTAAAGGCATGAATAAAAAAATTATGTTTATTTATTAATATTTCCAGAACACCTTATATATTTAATTGGTTTAGTATAATCATTTTTAGTTCATTCATAACCATTTTGATTGGTTATGAGGTTCAATTTCATTGTTCAGGCTCATTTGTTTATTTGATTTTAATGACCAGTTCACTTATATTTATGTTTGGATAAACATGTAAGTTTAAAGTGGTTGTACAGAATTGAAGTTATATTATATTTGTGAAAAACCAGGATATTACATGGTTTTAAATTTAATTTCGTTACTTAGAGTGAATTCGAACTATTATATAAAATCAAAGTGACAACCATTTTTGTTAATTGGTGGGTTTGATTACAAAGAACATGTTTTGATTAATAACATAATACCATTTGTCAAAAAATATTACAGAATAAAAATAGGATATAGTACATATATATAATCTGGTTCAAACATAACAGAAATTGGTTCATGACCAGATTTAATGATGATAATATAAATTGATAAACCGTTGTCCTTGAATGTTATAAATTAGCACATCTAAAACGGTGCTTTGATTCCTTTCAAATAAAAGGTGGGGAAAAGAGAGAAGATAATGAAATATATCATTAGAATATAAAAATTCCAGTACATGTATGTTAATGGATTTATCATACTATTTGGGTTAATGGATTTGAGGAAATAAACAAAAAGAAAAGAACCTAAAACAAAAGAAGGAATTGGAAAGATAAATTTACCTCTTCAGACTTCCACCTTTGAGAACCTCTTAAGGGGATAGGTTTTGGTATTATGAAGGGGTTAGGGGATTTTGGAAGTGGGGGAGGATCTTGGGAATATATTTGGGAATAATAATGGTAGGGCCCAAGGAATGAGAGGAGTGAAGTGAAGAGGTAAGAATGGGTGGTATTTATAGTAGAGGGGAGGAGGGTTTTCATAATTTTTTAATCATTAGTTTATTATTTTTTCACAAGATAAGGAATAATCATTATTCCATGACCAAGAATAGAAATAAAAGAATGTGACTTTGAACCAATTGTTCTTATATCATTATATCATCATGAATGAGTTAATTAATCCATTATTTAGCATTTACTGTGAATTATCAGATTTTACTATTCATAAAAATTCTAGTATTTCAGAAAAATCCAAAAATATCACCCAAACCATTTTTCAGCATGTAGAATCCAAAAATGAAGGCCATTTTTCAAAAATAATTTTCTAAATATTATTAATTTAATATTTCATTAAAATCATAATTTATTATTAAAACCCGGTTTTAAAACATTCATTTACTTATTCTAAAATACAGGTACATCATAATTTCACTTGAATATTATTTTAATACAAACAAAGTTAAGGTAAAAATTAATTATGGTATATCACTATTCATAAGGGTATGTTACTATTCATAAGGGTAGGTTACTATTCAACAAAAATTAAGTTTTTCTTATCAAACTATAAATAACTTACTGGTCACAACCATGTGACATGGGGCTAAAAAAATTTCTTTATTTAATCTCCATAAATAGGTCCTAACTTCCTTTGAGCCCTTACATCTATATAGGGTACCCTAGGGAATACAAGAACAAAGAGATGAGCTAAAAAGCCCATTAAGGGAATGAACATAAGGATACATCATAAGAACATGATTTAAGAGGCATGACATAATGATAACAAAGCATGGAACATATAAAATCATATCATATAAAAATGGGATCATATAAACATGGAATCATATAAATGTGGAAAAATCATAAGACATTTCTTTAGTATGGGTCAAGGTTAACCGCCAATCCCGTTTCCCATTTTAGTACGGGTCAAGGCTAACCGCCAATCCCTTTTCACATCGCATCTCATGAGACTTAACATCACTCAATGCACTGGAGCTCTTTCTAGGAACACCCATCTCAAAATTTCCATGAATATTTTTTCCACATAAATAATCTTTCCACACCAATAATTATACATAATCAACCATATATAAACATAAGGGTACCCAGGGAAAGAATTAGGTACCACAACCCAGACATAAATCATAATTAATGGGAATATCATCAAAGTGTCCATAAAAGAATGTAATTATACGTGGACATTCAATAGAAATATATCATGGTACGTGATGTCAAAAAGGAGTGAAAACTTGTCAAAAATGTTTTTGGGAAACTTTATCATTAAAACATCATGTGCGGTTTTAAGGAAAATATTATAGAGATTTTAAACTAGAAAAAGGAAAAATCATTAATATAATATAAGAAGTGAACCAAGAAGGTTTCAATAATAAAAATAATGATTTTATAAAAATAATTGTGGATTAAAACAGAAGCTAGAGTGCACATGAAATTGGGTAAGAATTCAGGATGTTCTCTTAAAACATGATTTCTTATCGGGGGGTATCGAGGTTGGAATCACTAAAAAATATTGTATATGCCCAAAAGAGATTGAGGGATGGATATTGGAACATGAGTTTAGAGCATATAAATAATATGTAGAATATTTACATAAAAATAAAATACAACTTCATTTGGGTAAAAAGAAAGATAGAGAAACCCGATGGAGTAAAGGAGTTTCCGGTAGAATTCATTATGAATTATTAGCATGGTATCGGGTGTACCTAAATGGGATTTGTTGAGAGAGGATGGGGTTTCTAATAACTTATAAATCATGAGGTCAGTATGGGGAATGTGTTAAATAATACCCCATCATTAGGGATCCTAAAAAATGGAATAAAATAGAGGACAATCTTGAATAAAAGTTAAATGGGGAGGATCCCTTACCTTATATCTATTGGTGTTCTCCACTAGTTATTAAAAACCTTAATAAACAAATTAGGTTAATTAATTAATAATTCCATAACCCTTATATATTTAATTGGTTGATTATAATCATTTTAAGTTCATTCATAACTATTTTGAATGGTTATGAGGTTCAATTTCATTGTTCAGACTCATTTGTTTTCATGATTTTAATGACTGGTTCACTTATATTTATGTTTGGATAAATGTGTAAGATGAAATAAATTATCCAGAATTGAAGTTATATTATATTAGTGAACATACAAGAGATTACATGGTTTTAAATCTAATTTGGATACTTAGAGTGAAGTCAAACTATTATATAAAACCAAAGTGACAACCATTTTTGTTAATTGGTGGGTTTGATTACAAGGAACATGTTTTGATTTATAACTTAATACCATTTGTACAAAAAATATTACAGAATAAAAATAGGAGATATTACATATAAAAATTCTAGTTCAACTATAACAATAATGGTTTCATGACCAAATTTAAAGATGATAAAAGAAATTGATAAACCGTTGTCCTTGAATTCACTAAATTATCACATCTCAGAATGTGTTTTCATTCCTTTCAAATAAAAGGATGGGAAAATAAAGAAGATAATGAAATATCCCATTAGCCTAAAAACATTCTATAACAAGTATGTTACTGGAGTTATCCTACTATTTGGGTGAAGGTAGGTGAGGAAAGAAAAAAAAGAAAAAAACATAAATGAAAAGAAGGAATTGGAAATAGAAATTTAGCTCTGGAAACTTACTCCTTTGAGAAAATATTAAGGGAAGTGGTTTTGGAATTTGGAGGAGGATAAGGGCTTTTAGACATGGGGGAGGAGCTTGGGGAGAGATTTTTGCAGAATATTGGCAAGGAACAAGGCTTGAGAGGAGTGGAGAGAAAAGGTAAGAATGGGTGGTATTTATAGTGAAGGAGAGGAGGGTTTTCATAATTTTTTAATAATTAGTTTATTATTTCTTTATAAGACAAGGAATAGTAATTATTCCATGACTAAGAATAGTAATAAATGCATTTCACTTTGAACAAATTAGGCTTACATTAGCAGATCATCATCAGTGACTCAATTAATCTACTAACCTTCAGGGAATGAATATTGGGAACACACCCTAACAAAACATTACCAAGATAGGAAAAGGGCTATAAGTCATCTATAAAAGAGTACATGGTGTGTATTAGGGTTTCACACCATATACCCTTGACCCCATGTCCTGCTTGTGTAAATGGTCCATGCCCCATAACTATGTAACCACACATGGTGTGTGGTTTTCCCATATACTCTTCCCATGTACCAGTACATGACATAGCCCATGTATATTTTCCTAAACCATGTCTGTGTGGGAGTACAGATCATGTACATTCCCATGTACTCCAGCCCATGTCCATGTACCCTCTGAGGTACATTCCAAACCACCTGGAAGAGGTCACATTCTATGTGACAAGGTCACACACCATGTGATCTTTAACTTTCTCTGAAACCCTATCCACCTCAAAGAAGGACTGTAGGATTGAAATATGAATGCAGATTTTAAATTACAAGAGGGGGTGGATTGTATGTTTAAAAACATTCATTTTTAATCTTAAGGAAACTATGTTTAACAAGGTTAAACAAGGTAAATTCACAAGACCTCTTTTAGTTATACAAACTTGCGAGGTTCCAAAAATGTGGTTCCATAAATGAAACTTAAAGAAAGTTTAAAAGGAAAATATTCTACCTTAATGCATATAGAATCTTACTTAATTAGAGAACATAATATATCAAGAAAGTATTATAAATTTATACTTTCTTCCTTTATCAAGATACAATGAAAAATAAACTTGAAACCAAATAAGTATCAAGTATGAAGTATTTTAACCCAATGAGTAGGGTATCTAACAACCTTGGATAAAGGTCCCTTGATTTATACTTTCATGAAAGTCCATCTTACCCACACGTGGGTAAGCTTTCGATAAGAATATCGGATTCTTTCTTGCTAACCTCACAAGCCCTTAAACTTAAAGGTAGTTAACAACTATGTCTTCCTAATCAAGGAAGTCCTCGAACTTTAAGGTAGTTGACCCCTCTGTATTTCTATCCCCAAAAGTCATCAATTATACACAACAACCATCAGAGTTTCCCAAAGCAGGCTGAACAAGATGTTCAGTATGCACAAGTCATGAGAGTCTCTCTCTCTAGAAATCACTTCAGTAGCATGAAATCTCTAGAGTGATTGATCAGTAATGAGCTCATTCAAATGAGATCCTATTTATAATAATTTATCCAACAGTCGGCTCCCCCATCCAATGGTCATATTTTTTCTTGAATCTTGGCGGGATATGTACACGTGTCACTCAAACAACGGTTAGTTAGAAACATAATGTATGCCATTGTTTCATAACTAAAAAAATGTAAGAAAAAAAAATGTTTCTTAACCAAATATATTTTATCGGAGTCTAAGGAAAAAAAGTTTGGAGTTTAAGCATGTAATAATTTGGAGACTATAAATCATGGATATTTGGATTATGTTTTCCAAATAATTCAGAACCTGACTTACATAGACTTCAAAATATGAATTCTAATGAATTAGGAGACTAAATTCTTAGGAATTCGGAGTCTGAATTCTGGGGAATTTGGAGTTAGAATTTTGAGGAATTCAGAGTTTGAATTTCATAGAATTCGAAGTTTGAATTTCAGAGAATTTGGAGTCTGAATTTCAGAGAATTCGGGATGTGAATTTCAGATAATTCAGAGTCTAAATTTCAAAGAATTCAGAGTCTGAATTTAAGAGAATTTAGATTCTGAATTTGGAACCGTAAACCAGATCTTGAAAATAGAATTCTTTAAAACTATGGATTTATTGGATCCCAAGGTTTTTGATATAAAACCAAATTTTACCATTTAGAAATAAAAGATTTAAATTTATAGAAACTATAAAATTTTCTTAAGGAAGGAATGTTTTCCTTATTAGGATAATTCTTAGGGAAAATATGATTTGCCTTAAGATTGAGTATTTGTGATTTTCAAAACATAGAGGAATGGAAAATTCATAAGGAAACCTTATTTACTCAACAATCTCCCCCTTTTTGGAAAGCACAAACATCCTTACGAAAAAGAATATAAGGACTTAGAGTTTTTATTAAGGAACATAAAAGGAACTTATCTTCATTTAAATATGAATCATAGTGAATATGGCTAATTCCCCCTTAGGTTTTAAAATACCAAAGGATCATATTCCCGATATCCTCAATGAGATTTTACATTATCATTCATATGAAAATATTCTTTGATAAGAACTTCCCCTTAGATGAACTCTCACTTACATTGGAAAATATCTTCTTTCATAGTATTCTTTTTTATCATTCCTTTCTCCCACTTTGTGACATTCAAAAAGGAATTGAGGGAATGGAAAAAAATTATACCTAGAAAGTTAGTCTTAAACCACCAAATATATGAAGAGCAACTAAAATTTCATTAAGATTGAATGAATTTGTATAAGGAAGAAATTCAAAAAAGATTGGAATTAGGAAAAAAATCATCCTTCTTTGTCCTTCAGCATCAGTTTCTTTACAATGGTTTTCAGCTTCTTTATCACTTTAGGATATTCTTCCATATGCTTGAGGAACTTATCCAGATCTTCACTTTTCTTCTTTAATGTTGTTATATTTTCTTCTCGAGCCTTAAGAATATATGCCTAAACCTTCAAGAATTCTTCTTTCGTAACAAGATTTTATTAAAATTCAATTCTGAGATCCCTTTCCCTCTTCTAATTCATGGCCTCAACATTAAGCTTCCCATTCAGATCCTTAACTACCTGCTTCCAAGTATTCTTTTCGAGACTTAGATTTTCCTCAAAACTATTAGTAAGGTACTTGATCTTCCAATATTCGGTGTCAAAAGCATCCATGACATTTTCATGAAATTCATCAAAGACTCGGAGTTCTTTAGCTGTCTTTCTTTATCAGCTTGTAATATTTTTACAAGATATTTTATGAGCCTCATAACCGATGAGAAAAGATTTAAAATCTTCCTCAAGTCCAACACATTTATCCATAACCATAGAAACTAAATTGGATTTCTGATTTATCGAATTTTGAAGCATCTGTCATCTTGAATCTATTTTTGAAAATAAGGAAATAGTTCCCACCAGCTTTTTCAAAGACTAAAAAACAAAATCATGTCCAATAATGGATGATTCTAAATCCGAGTGTTTAGTTTGATAGGATTATTTTTCTATCTCATCAGCTTTCCTCTTCGATGAAGCACCAACTTATTTCTTTTTCACCACAGATTTACAAGGTGTATTGACTACCACCTATTTTCCCTTATTAGATCTTGGAATAATGTCTTGGTTTTTGGGTGACTCATGTTTTCTATCTCATAATCGAACAATATTTTCTTCATAAACTTCTTCTTTCTCAGCATCAACCACTTGATCTTCTAGATGAACGAAATCATGATTGCTGCTTTCTACTTTATATGGTATGTTTACTTATTCCTGATCGTTATCATCTTTTCCTGGAGTAGCAAGTTTTGAAGACTCTGCTTCAGAATTTTGGATTCAAAGTTTCTCAAAATGACTCTCCTTCTCATGATAATCCTCCACTATCCTTATCATGTATTCTATATCACCACTGCCTTCTTCTTCTCCTTCTTCTTCCACTTATTCCTCTTCAACTATTTCTTCTTCTTGATGTGGTTCCAGAATCACTAGCTTCTTTCCCAGAGTCACAAGGAGTGATTCTTTCAAAAATGATTACGGTACCTAATGTTGTTCAGTGGCTTTTTCAACAACCTTGAGAAGATATTGTACTATATCAGCTTCATAAATTTTCTTTCATCGCTTATTTTATTTTTCTTACTTCTCAAGATTCTCAGTAGCCTTCAACTTCAAGGCTTTTGCCTCAGCTAGATCCAGGACAAAAATAGGCTCCCCTTATTTCATAATCTTCCCATATTATCTCTATTTATCCACTACATCATTAGGGTAAATCTTTTGCTTCTTTTGATTTGGAGGTGCAGATTGGGTTTCCTTAGCCACAAGAGTTTCTCCTTTCTATTCTAGTTCCTTTGCCTTCCTCTTCCTTCCACCCTTCTTGGAAGTCTCAGACACTTCTAATTTCTTTGAAAGAGCTTTGATTTCGGCTTTTGACAAGTCATAAAAATCTTCGGATTGACTTTTAAAGCCATCCTTCATCCTCCTTAGAGTATCATCACTCAATAACATTACTTTGAAATTACTTGTCTTATAACTACAAAGAATTATTTATGACTCAAGGAAAAGAACAAAAATTTTCGAGAGTATATTCGAATACATGATAATTGGAGACTTCAAATTTCCATTCTTGATATTCTCAATTATAACAAAGATATACTTGACTAGGTTTATCTTTATGAGGTTCACCAAGAAGTCCATAATATAGATATCACTTTTCTTTAGGGTGACCTTATCCCCTTTTCGCGGATTGATAAAACCTTGGACCCATAACTCAAGAATCCAAAGGATTATAGATAGATGAACAATATTTAGAGTCTTCACTCCTTTCAAACCAATACAAGATAGAGCCTTCTTCTTGTCAAAAGATCCTAAAACATCCAGTAATTTGTGAGTATAGAATTCTGATTCTCCTTCATAAGGAATTCTAATCAAACATGATGCCCTACTGTAAGAAAAAGAATAAGTCTCCCTATAGCTTTTGAAGGAAAACTTATCTCTCCCTCCTTCATTGAAAAAACTTGTTGACTCATAAAATTCAATAAACAAGTCTGGATAGACTGGATCATGTAACTTTGGTTTCAATATGCATAGGCTCTCCCAACCATTCAACCTAATATTCTTTGAAATTATAGAGTCATACTTAGCATAAAATTTCAGATCGACCAAACTTTCTTGGTATATCTACCATTCACAAATTTTCTCTATAGTCAACATTTCTTTCTGAGGAGAGGCTTCATCAGAAATTCTGAAGGAAAAACTGAATATTTAGAATTGCCTTATGTAGGGAAGGCAGAACTTAAGGACACGAAGGATTTGAATATAGATGTGGGAAAACATTTGGGTGGTCCTTATATAGGCGTTTTAGGTGACAGTTCAACTTCCTTGATTGATCCAAGGGTTGAAATAATTCTGATCAGATCTGACAGTTGAGATGATAACCAAAGAAGGATTTTAGTAGGTTTCAATCTTTTGATTTTTTTAAGGTAAACATTCGAATTTTCAAAAATAGTGAATCCAAAGAAGTTTCTTAAACAAGATAAAAATACCAACATCTAAAAAGATGATTACTAAAATTTAAGAAATAAAACATACCTTCCAAATTGCTTGGAATATTAGTCATAATGTGGTAGATTCTTCTTAAAAAACATTAGATTCCAGAAAATTTTAAAGAAAAAAATTTGATTACGAAAAAATTTTATTATGAAAATTTTGACTACAAAAAATTTTGACTATGAAAAATATGTACTCCCCCTATGAAAATGAGTTTATTACTATAAAGAGATAGGTTTCAACAAGAAGATAATATGGAATATTATTTTATAGTTATCATTAATAACATCTATTTAATATATACAAATCTATCAGAGGGTAATGATTTTGTGAAAATATCAGCAAGTTAATCTTGAATTCTGATAGATTAAAGAATGGTATCACCTTTTTGTGTGTGACCCCTAAAAAAGTGTTACCTAATATCTATGTTTTTTGCACGAGAGTGATGATCATGGTTTTTAATTAAGGAAATGGAACTAGTATTATCACACATTATTTGTGTTTTGGTAAAACTCATACCATAGTTTGTGAGTGTGTGTTGCATCCACAACACTTGAGCACCACAACTTCCGGTAGCTATAAATTCATCTTCAGCTGTGGAAAGTGCTTCTAGGTGTTTCTTTTTGCATCAATAAGAAACTAATGAATCACCTAAGAAATGACGCATTCTAGATGTACATTTCTAATCCATTCTACATCCACCAATGTCATCATCTGCAATAATTTAAAAAAAATCATTTTGAGAAGTATAAAAGAGTCCTAAATCCATGGTTCCCTTTAAGTCGTGAAAAATTATTTTCACTACCATTAAATGAGATTAATTAGGATTAGATTGATACCATACACATAAGCACACTGAAAACATTAAGTATGGACAACTAGTTGTCAGGTATAGTAAACTTCCTATCATACCTCTAAATGATATTTGATCTACTGGTTTCCTAGATTCATCAAGATCAAGTGAATTTGAGGTATCAATGGGAGTACTAATACTTTTAGTGTTATCATATCTATAATTTTTAATAATATATTTACTATACTTATGTTGAGATATATAAATTCTTTATAGTTTTTGAGAAATTTTAAAACCTTGGAAAATTTTAACTCACCCATCATACTCATTTCGAACTCAGATTTAATTATATATGCAAATGAATCAGTTAAATATTGATGAGTTAAACCAAATATAATGTCATCAACATAAATTTTAACAATAAAAACATTTTTCTTATCTTTCTTTATAAAGAGGGTTGGATCAACATTTCAATTAAATTAATTATTTTGTAACAAAAATCCTATAAATCTATCATACCAAGATCTAGGGGCTATCTTTAGTCCATATAAAGCTTTGTTAATTTTGAAAACATGTTCAGGATGTTTTGTATCTTCAAAAGCAAGAGGTTGTTCAACAAACACTTCCTCTTGAACATAACCTTAAACAAAAGAACATTTACAATCCATTTGAAAAAGTTCAAAATTAACGAATGTTGAAAAGGAAAGTAGAATACTAATTGATTCATGTCTGTATACTTGATCACAGGGTTCTTCATAGTCTATTACTTTTTGTTAATTATCGCCTTTAGCAAGTAATCTAGCATTATTTCTTACTATGATTCCATTTTCATCACACTTATTTCTAAAGACCCATTTTAATCTAATAACAGAAGTTTCCTTAGGTCTTTCAACCATGGTCCAGACATTATTCCTTTGGAATTCATTTAGCACATCTTGCATGGATTTTTCCAATCATCATAACCTAAAGCTTCATGAATGATTTTTGGTTCTAATTGAGAAAGGAATTCTAGATGATCTACTTCATTTCTTAAGGAAATTCTAGTCCTTACAGGTTGATTTACATCACCAATGATACTATCACTGGGATGATTCTTAAGAAATAACTGATTTGGGTTTTTAAAACTTGATCATCAAGATATGGTAGGAAATTTTCTGGGGTAAATGATTTAGAAACATTTTCTTGAACATTTTCCACATCTGAAGGATCTTCTATAAAGGGTTGACAATCAGTTTTTGGAAACACATCAGTAGATTTAGGTTGGGGGTGTTTAAAAACCAAAGGATCAGTTTCATAAAATTTAACATGTACTATTTCTTCAATAGTATAAGTATTTTTGTTAAAAACTCTATAATCCTTAGAAGTTGTGGAGTATCTTAAGAAAATTCCTTCATCAGATTCGGGTGTGAATTTATCTAAATTATCTTTAGTATTCAGAATGAAAACTTTTCATCCAAATACATTAAAGAAGGAAGTTCTAGGTTTTCTACCATTCCATAATTCATAAGGCGTTTTATTAAGAAAAGGTCTAATTGAAACTCAATTTATTGTATAATAGGAAGTACTTATAGCTTCAACCCAAAAATGTTTGGCTACCAAATATTCAGTCAACATGTTTCTTATTATCTCTTGAAGAATTTGGTTTCTTCTTTCAACAACACCATTTTTTGAGAGGTTATTAGTGCTTAGAAGATATGGGTAATGCCTTTTCTACTACAAAAAGTTTCAAAATCAGAATTTTGAAATTCTCATCCATGATCACTATGAATAGTTATCAATGGAAGGGTTTTCTCATTTTTAAATTAGGATCTAAAAATATTAAAATAAGAAAACACTTCAGATTTCTTTACTAGAAAATAGACCCATGAAAATCTTGTGTAGTAATCAACTAGGACAAACACACTGTATTTTCCCCCAATTCTTCCAGTTTGTGTTGGATCAAAAATATCCATATGCACCAAATTTAATGCATTAGAAGTTGAGACTTCACCAATTTATTTAAAAACATGATTTATGTTTCTTTCCATATATACAAGGATCACAAACTTTTGACGAATCATATCTAATCTCTGGTAGATCCTTAACAAATCTTTTCTTAGAGAGTTTACATAAGCTCCTAAGGTTACATTTTCCTAACCTTCTATGCCAAAACCAAGATTGGTCTTCCATTACACTAAGGTAGGGTAGGTCTTGTCTCCTAAGGTCTTCTATGTTTAGTGTGTATACATTCTCTTGTCTATGGGTATAAAGAATAAACTATTCATTCGAATTGTGTACTAAGAACTTATCATTCCTAAAATTCACAAGATAACCTTCATTACATAATTGACTTATGCTGATAAAGTTGTTCTTAAGACCTTTAACAAAAAAAAGTTTTGAAATCAATGTTTTTCCAAGATAAAAAATGTTATCTATACTAATAATTTCTCCCTTAGGATTATCTCTAAAAGTTAATTTTCCTTCTTTATTCTTGATAATATTTTTAAAGAAGTTTTTTTTACCAGTAATGTGCCGTGAACATCCACTATCCATGTACCAGGTATTACTGTTGGTATTATCTTTATTTTTCAGAAAATAAGAGTGTTAGGCTTTCAAAACCCCAACTTTCTTGGATCCGGAAACTTCAAAAAGAAAATTTTTAGGTATCCACATTTTCATAGAAAAATAAGTTTTATGAAAACCTAAGGACTGGGTTTTTTTTAAAGAAAACGTTTTCCTAATGTCCACCATAATTACATTTAGTGCATAATAGAGCACTTTTAGGAATAAAATAATTATTACTAAAAACTGGTTTAGAATGAGTATAACGAAATCTAGAATAATTCTTTAGAGGTTGAATTTGAGAATACATCTTATCAATGTTTTCCTTACCTAAGGTAATGTTTGAAAATAATTTCTTTAAGGAAAATATTCCCGAATCTAGTCTAATAACTAAGTTTTTGTCCTAAAAAACTTTAGTTTTAGCACTAGGTTTAGTATCTAAAATATTTTTCTTAGAAATTTCATTTTTAAGATCCTTAAAAAGTTTATCCTCCTCATTATTAACTTCCTCATAGTTTTTGGGAAATACTTTCAAAATCATAAATTTTCTTATCAATATCTTCAGAAACATCTAATACTTCTTTAGTAAGAATAGAAATTCTGGAATTTTCCTTATCAAGCTTTTTCTTGACTTAAAAATTTTCATTCTCAAGAAGTTTAGAAATCCTAGATACTTCTTCATAAGTAGGTAATATATTATCTTAATCAGAAGAATATTCTTCATCTAATGATTCATAATATTTATTTTCACTATAATTTGCACTCAAAGATACATTAGTTATAGATTCAGAAATGTGTACCTTGGCATTAGACAATGATTTTCAATGGGTAATTTGGCTAGTAGACCAAGATTCTTCTGACCTGAAGATTCATACTCTAAGGATTCATCAGAAGAGACTCCACCATTGGGACTCCAGGTGTCATTAACTTCCAAAACATTATTATCTTTAGCCATATAATACTTCATTCTATTTATCTCATAATGATTTTACTTTCTATCATTTTTTTAAGCATAGGACAATCTGGGCTAATATGCCCTGATTTATTTCATTCATAACAAGTGACTTCAGAGTATTTTTAATCCTTTATTTTTTTTATTCTTAAACCTATACTGAAATCCTTTCTTTCCAACTATCTTGTTCATCCTTCGATCAATATTAGCTAGGTTATTTTCAGAATTTTCACATTATTTAGATTCAGATAAAACAGTGACTTTCTTTGACTAGGATCTTGTTACACTTTTAGGAGTCTGGGCTCTATTAGTAGTAAAGGCTACACTTCCATTTCCATTCTTCTTCTTATTCATATCAGAATCTCTTTTAATTATTGTCTAATGTTGAATAAGAGTTCCAAAAATATCATCAAGACTAATTTGAGATACTTTTCTATTCTCATCAATAGTTTTTCATTTAGATTCCCACTCATTAGGCTTGATATATATAATCTTTTCCACAAGTTCCTCATTATCTAAACCTTTTTCACCCATTGACTATAAACTGTTAACAATAGTAATAAATCTTTATTGTACCTAGCACACTTTTTCTCTATAAGGGAATATAAATCCATGACAATCTGCTCCAAGCATAGCTCTTCTAGTTTCTATAACCATGGATGTACCAAAATGAGTAATTTTCAATTTCTTCCAAATAAAATTTTCAACTTCACAAGTAGAAATCTGAATATATATATTTCTGGTCATGGAACACAACAATGTATTTCATACCTTGTAGTTTAGTTGATATTTCTAATTTTCTTGATTAGTAAAATTTTGGAATTCTATATCTGGAATCCTGTAATCTCTAGTAATCATAATAAATTTTTCCACTCCAGTATTAATAACAAAATTTGTCATATGATCTATCCAATATTCATAATCATTTCCATCAAATATAGGTGGTCTTGTAGGATTTATATTTTCAATCAAAATGAAATATATTCCTTCCATCTAAATGAGAATATCTTTCCACAAAAAACTTTTTAATAGTAAAATTGTGTAAACATGGATAAAAATACTAATCAAGGAAAATATTTAAAACAATGAAAACTTGAGCAAGAAAACTTATATGTGAATATAAGTATTTTAGAGACCTCCTCTGATACCATTTATAGGATCTAAATATGAATGAAGATGCTAAATTACAAGAGGGGTTGAATTGTAAGTTTAAAAAAATTCATTTTTAACCTTAAGGGAAACTACGTTTAACAATTTGAAAGAAGGTAAATTCACACGAACACTTTTAATTCTACAAACTTTCTAGGTTCTAGAAATGTGGTTCCAAGAATGAAACATAAATAATTTTCACAAGGGAATGATTCCACTGTAAGGGATATAGAATCTTACTTAATGAGAGTACATAAAAGAACAAGAAAATATAAGAATGTTATACTTTCATCCTTTATCAAGATAGAATGGAAAATCAACATGAAACAATGAAAGTTACAATTATGAAGTCTTTTATACCCAAGAGTAGGGAATCTAACAACCTTGGATAAAGGTCCCTTGATTTATACTTTCAAGAAAGTCTGTCTTACCCACACTAGGGTAAGCCCTCGATAAGAATATTAGATTCTGTCTTGTTATCCCCACAAGACCTCAAAATTCAAGGTAGTCGACACCTCTATATTCTTAATCAAGGAAGTCCTATAACTTTAAGGTAGTAAAGAACTTTGTCTTCCTATCCCTGGATGTCCATGATTGTACACAATAACAATTAAAGCCACACAAATCAAGCTGAAAAAGAAGTTCAATACGCACAAGGAATGAGAGTCTCTCTCTAGAAATCATTTCAATTGCATGAAATATCTAGAGTGATGGATTAATAATGAGATCGTTCAAATGATCTCCAATTTATAGGAATTTATCCAATGGTTAGCTCCCTCCTCCAATGGTCATATTTTTTCTTGAATCTTGGAGGGACCTGTACACATGCCACTCAAACAATGGTTAGTTAGAAACAGAATGTATGAAATTGTTTCATAACTAAAAAAAGTTTAATCAAAATAATGTTTCTTAACCAAATCTATTTTTTGGAGTCTAAGGAAAAATAAATGTTTAGAGTATAAGAATGTAAATATTTGGAGACTATAAATCATGGATATTTGGATTATATTTTCCAAAGAATTAGGAACCTGAATTCTAAAGACTTTAGAATCTAAATTCCCATGATTTAGGAGTATGAATTCTTAGGAATTCAGAGTCTGAATTCTGAGGAATTGAGAGTCATAATTTTGATGAATTCAGATTCAGAATTATGAGGAATTCAGAGTCTAAATTCTGAGGAATTCGGATTCTGAATTTCAGAAAATTCAGAGTCTGAATTTCAGAGAATTCAGAATCTTAATTTCTGAGAATTCAGAGTCCGAATTTCAGATAATTCAGAGTATAAATTTTAGAGAATTTAGAGTCTAAATTTTAGAAAATTTATAGTCTAAATTTGGGACCTGAAATCAGATCCTGAAAACAGATTGATCTAAAACTATGGATTATATAGGATCACGAGGTTTTTGATATGAAACCAAATTTTACCCTGTATAGATAAAAGAGTTGGATTTATATAAATGATAAAATGAACAATGAAAAAATAGGTAAATGTAAAATTTTCTTAAGGAAGGAAAATTTTTCTTATTAGGATAATGCTTAGGGAAAATATATTTTTCCTTAAGATAGAGTGATTGTGATTTCAATAACATAGAGGAATGGAAAATTCAAAAGGAAACCTTATTGACTGAACAAGGACCCACATAGTGTGTGGCTCTGTGATACATTCCAAGTAGTGCATAAATTTCTATAATCTCATAAACGGATTTTGGGTTCATATATGTGCCTCCAGCCATTGATCTGACCATTTATGTCCTAATAAAATTAGGGATTGAAATCATATGAGCTTTACTGTCAATCAAAAAACATGTTATGGTCGTACAATATATTAGGAAAACACCATTGTATTCTGTTCTTCATTATGCAATTAAGAACATGAAATCAAGTACCCAAATCCATCCAATCCACATCATCTTCTACCATCAGACCACCTTCACGTCATGTTGATCTCAGATCTAAGATTTCAAACCATTGTCCCAAGAATCGGATGAACAACATTCAAATTTTCAATATACATAGAACCACATTCCAAATGAATAATTCTATCAATTCATGAAGAATTGGGGGAGAAAATAATAAGAAAAGTATTTAGGAATAGACCTTGGTCAATGTTTGTGTATACCTTGATTCATTTCCTTTATAATGATGAACAAAAAGATAACAAATTAAATATAATGAAATTCTCCCAATTCTGGATTAATCTAAACCATCAAATAACACACATGATCCATAGATCAATTTGTTGATTGATTTGTCTGTTTTCATCATAGATACAAAAATATTGAAAGTAAACCAAATAAAATAACCTCCTACCTTGATATAGATCAATCGACGATGATGTACGATCATGTATCGTCGTCGTTGGAGATATCCTGAATCACATTGCCTTCCATTCACCGATCTATGATTTGATTATCATTCATCTAAGAGAGATCCCCCAATTCGATCTCCAATTACTCTCCATTGGATCTAGGTTTATGATGATAATCTTGGTATTCAATCATAATAGACTACTTAAATACTCCCCAGTTCATGTGTCAAAGTAATAAATATAAAATAATTTTATTACTTATTTTATTTATTTTACGCCCATGATTAATTTTATACAAACACACCATGATGACCAATTTTATTTCATAGCTAGGGTAAACCCTATGTTATAAACACATCGATCCCCTCAAATTTATGATCTGGACCCCACTTTATATGTTATTCCAATTTTTTAGGAAAACTACACATGCATACTATTTAATAGATTTGATATATTTAAAATATTTCAAACATTATTATGGGAACACCAGGCCTTGGAATCAAAAGCCTTCTCAGCCCATGGTCTCAAAAATAATCTATAAAATATACAAAAATATGAAATGGAAAATATGATTCATTACATTCTCACCACATTAGGTCTTTATGTCCTGAAAATAGAAAACAAGGGCTATATAAAGAGATGTGGAAACTTATCCCGAATCTGAGTCTCTCACTCCCAGGTTCCCTTATGATGATTCTTGTGCTTCCACCAAATAGACACTAAAGTAATCACTCTCCCACAAAAGATTCTCTTCTATAGGTCCTCAATCTCTATGAGGTACTCAAAAAAGGTAACTCCATCCTCTATGTCCATCTCTGCCTAGTCGATAACATGTGATGGTTCATGCACATACCTCCTCAAATATGACACATGAAAGACATTATATACCTTATCTAGATATGGTGGTAGAGATGATGGGTATGATACCTCTCTAACTCAACCCAAATATATAGAAAGGCCCAATGAACCTTGTAGATACCATTCTACCCTGGCAAAATCCACATAATCCACATCTATGTGAAACCTGTAGGAACATATGGTATCCTTACTAAAACTCCAAAGGCTTCCATCATCTATCCTCATAATACTTTTGATGGATTTGTGAATTCTTCAACCACTCTTGTATGATCTTAACCTTCAAGATATTTTCTTGCACCGACTCTGTTCCCATAAGTGCTGACTCTCCTAGGTCAGTCCAAAATAATGGTGACCAATATGGTCGCCCATACAAATCCTCAAATGGTGTCGTATCGATAGTGGAATGGTATCTATTATTGTATGAAAACTCCACAAATAGAATGTGATCCTCCCAAATATGGCCAAAGTCAAACATGCAAGCTCACAGTATATACTCCATAACTTGAATGGTTCACTTTGTCTAGCTAGTAGTTTGGGGGGGGGGGATGTTGTGATCAATAGTAAATGAGTCCCGAAAGCCTCTTGTAATCCCTTCCACAACCGGGATGTGGAGCATGCATCACAATCAGGTTTTATCATCAATGAAACTCCATGTATTTAGACTATCTCTTACATGTAGAGGAATCCCAAGCTCTCTATTGAACACTATTCGCAAACAGCTATGAAGTGGTCTAACTTGGCGAGTTAGTCTATGATCACCTAGATGGAATCATGTCCCCTAGAAATACATGGTAATATCATCACAATGTCCATGGATATCCCATCCCACTTACACTCTTTCACCTCAAGGGGTTGAGATAAATCTTCTAGAATTTGGTGTTCAACCTTCACTTGCTAAAAAGTAATGCATTGAGAAAAAAACACTACAACTCCCTTCTTAATCATTGGACACAAAATTTATGTTGAAGTTACTTTTACATATTTTCCACTCCTAGATATACCAACAAAGAAGATGTATGAACCTCTATAAGAACATCCTCCCGTAATATCACTGGTACCATCATGTGTGATTTGAAAAGAACGACATGCTTCCATACTTCATAAAATGAATTAAGAGTATTTCCAATGGATACCTGAGTACGTAGGTTCTCATAACTGGTATCCCCATGTTGTTCCACTATAAATTCTTGCAAGAGAAGTGGGGTGAAAACCATCTAATAGAGGTAAGTTTCTCCATCTCCATCCACAAAGGATAACTATAACAATGACAACTACTCTGACACCTTGTTCAGTAACAATGAAAAAGATCACCTAAAGAGAGAATTTTCTACCACATTACCATTCCAAAGAGTTTAGAAAATATAGAATTCCTAATCTGGGAGAAACTCTTTTCATAACCTCTATCTGAAGTCAATATCCTTCTAAGATAAGATATAATTGAGACAATTGAAATTAGAATACATGATAAATCGCTCACCTATTAGGTAGTGTATCCACATCTTTAAAGAGATGAATACAACTAATAACTCAAGATCTTGGGTTATGTAGTTCTTCTCATGTGTTATCAACTGAAGTGAACCATAGGTAGCCACCACCTATCTTTGCATCAAATCATAACCATGCCTGGTTCCTAATTCATCACATGACAATAAGTACTTAACACCCTTCTCTAGAAATCTCATGGTGGGAGAAAAAATCAATTACTACATAAATTGGTGAAATGACTATTATAAACTCTTTTTCCATATGAATGGATTACCCTTTCGATTCAAATATTTTAAAGGTGTTGATACCATAGATAAATCAGGTATGAATCTACTGTAATTGATTTCTAACCAACAGAAGCTGCACACATCTATCAAACTATTTGTTGGATCCCAAACATATACTACCACAAACATGGATGGATCCACTACCACCCCTTCTTCTGAAATAATGTGTCTTAGAAAGTGGACCACGTAGATCTAGAACTGGAAATTTGAGAGTTTCCTGTAAATCTGTTACTCTTAGAGTACGTCAGAACCATACTAAAGTGTCTTACATGATCCTCCTTGGAATCTGAGTACATAAGGATATCTTGGATGAAGGCCTTGATGAACCGGTCTAGGAAATATTGAAATATCTATTTCATGAGTTCCATGAACACCGAAATAGAATTCATCACAACAGAGGGCATCACCAAGTACTCATAGTGACCTTGGAGACATCTAAATGTCAATCTTAGTATATCCTCATCTTATACTCACAACTTGTGATAGCTTAACCTGAGATCAAACTTATAGAACCATTGTGCCTTAGTAACAGATCAAAGAGGTCATCAATCCTCTGTAGTGGATAATTGTTCTTCACGGAAACATGGTTCAAGCATCGGTAATCTACAGATAAGTTCATGCTCTAGTTCAACTTCTTGGTGAAAAAAATTGGGAATACCAGGGGTGATACATTGAGTCTAACACGAACCTTCTTCTACAAGTCCTCCAACTACACACGTATCTTGTGAAGCATTGCGATAGACATATGATGTTCTATCATAGATATTGGTTTGTCCTAGGGTGTATCACAATGAATAATTATATCTCATGGTGGGAACGTAATCCTGTAACATCCTCAAGGAATGCATCCTCATAATATTCCACCACTGCAGGAAACTGGGAACTCATAACATCAACTGCACCAAGGGTATTTCTAGATAATTGGTGAGTAATCGGTTTCACCATCATATTTATGATTCCTTCATACACTGTCTAGTTTCCTTTTCACTGAAAAAGGAAAACCTACTTCATTCACTGGGGACACACTGCATCCTTCACGTAAAATAGTACATCGGGGCATGGACCATAGATAACCAATCCATACCTAAGATAACATTTTATGGCCTCATTGCTTATATAATGAGATCCCAATAGAAACTCTCTCAGCTATCAATCATATCACATTATTGTCATAAGTGTGTGACCACCGAGTCATCTTTAGTAGGAGTCACTAAGAGCAAGGTTCAAGCCAAGGGATCAACTGGAATATCTAATCCACAAACAAAATATGTGGTAATGAAGGAATGACTAGAAACTATGTCTATCATTACTAATACTATGGTAGAAAAGACACAGATTGTACCTCAAATAATTCTTAGAGCCTCTGGGTCATGATCATTGATTTCCTGTAGCTATCCCTGACCCTGTCCCCTAGCTCCTTGAGCCTGGCGTGGACCACATGGGGATGGGAGGGGTAAAAATTCAAAGCACCTACCATTTACTACTTCTAACTCATACTCTATTCAACATCATCCACCCTACGAACTTGTATTCTCCGAGCACTACCTATGTCTCTACAGCCCATCCATGATCTCTTTGTCAGATGTATGAATGGTCAGAATATATCAGGAAAGATGTTTCATGTCGTCACATGAGTAGCACCACCTCTCCCTAGGTCAAATGGACCCATCCTATGATCCATAAACCACAGATCCTCAATCGTGGTACCTCTTACTAAAACATCATGCACAACTAGGTCCCTAAGACTAATGTCGTCTTCCTTCTTATGAGGTCTATGCTCCTTCTTTCCAACTACTAGAAATCAGTAGATGTTTCTTCTTACGAATGAAACTCACAACCACCAAAACTCTATATAGCACCCCAAAATAGGTAGGAATGCACATAGGGATAACATTGAATCAAATGCCTATATGAAGCCCTTACTCGAAGGTCCAACCCCCAAAGAACCCATACCAATGGAGACCATTACATGAATCCTCAAACCCACCTCAAATAGGCTAGGGGCTAGTGACTAGCACCAAGTTGGAATATCACTATAATTGGAGGCCTTAGCCTAAGAACCTATACACAAACACACATATCCAAGCCTATAAAATTCTAAAATTAAAAAAAAAACTGAATAACCATTCCTTCATACATCTAAATCCCACAAAAAGTTTATGGAAAGAAGTAAATGAAAGTAAACTGGTCCAATTACAGGCCCACCATAAAGAGTATGAACTTAAGTCCAACCTAAAAGTAATATAGGGGACTGATTTCAAGATACTGTAGGAATACACCTCGGTCTATATGGTCTCACTAATCACCATTTGGTCATAGTCTGTCTAGGACTATGTCAAAAGGTTGATCATTTTTAAAAGACATGGCATGTGCAGTTAAATCCCATGCATGGGTGAGTATAATAATACATAGTAGGATGCCTCCAAAGAATAAAGCATACAAAAATATATATACTTTCATCTGTACATAGGTATATTTCTACAACACATATAACAAGAATATCTATATATACTCAATAAAAAAATAGAACATAAAGGAAAATCAAAACCATAATTCCATCCTTGGATTATAGCTTGAATGTTTCAAAAAACACTCATCCAATAGAACAAACTCTTGAGTCTGACACAAATAATGACATACATTTGAGAGGAATTTCTTATCAGTTCTCAACATAGTAAGTACATACTGAAATTATGAAGAGTGATGATACACAGATGAATATCACACCCAAGGCCATGGGGTATACCAACAAGTCTATATGGATTAACATACTAAGTAGAGGATTAGAGCTCATGTAGTGTTGGTCACGATGATACCAAGAACCCTACCTATAGAACAGATATGAATACATGATCCCACTCTGAGCCTCACATAGGGATTTCAACAACTCTAGCAAAGAAGTCTTGCTAAAGGGATCGTTGTCCTATGTGTAGGAGTTGATTCCATACGAACCCTCCAGTAATGGATATAGGGAACACTACATAGAGAAAATTTTCCAATATATATAGGATAATGGATCTAGTCCATCTTTAAGAGATTACACGACATGTAGTAGGGTTACACTCCTTGTCCCTTCGACCCTGGGTCATTACCATGTAAACAGACCGTGTCCTGTGTCTATGTAATAGTAAAAATCGTGTAGTTTTACCATTTACTAGTACACAACTTAGCCCACATACATTTTTCCAAGAATTGTATATGTGGGTGTAGATAGCGTGATCATTTCTATGTACTTCAGGTGGTGTTTGTGTTACCTATGAGGTATACACTGAGCCACCAGGAACAAGTCACATGCCTTGTGATAGGGTCACACTCAGTGTGATTCTTAACATTATATAAAACCCCATCTGCCTCTATTACGGGTCCACACAGTGTGTGGCTTCACAATACTTGATGTGTAGTGAGGTAATTTTTAGAATCTTAGATCTAGATTCTTCATTCATTTACATTCCTATGACCATTGATCCAGCCATTCACCTCACTGGAAAATCAATTATTCACATCATTTGATCCATGATATCAATCAAAAAACATGTTTCAATCATCAAATATATTTGGAAAACACCATCATACACAGTTCTTCATTTCATGCTGAAGAACAAAAAATCAGGTATCCAAATCTATCTGATCTACCACTACATCCATCATCACACCACCATCACATCTTGATGATCCCCGATCTATGATATTGAACTATTGAGAGAGGAATCAGGAGTGAAATGTTTAAATTTCTTGTATACATCGAACCGTGATCCCAATGAAGAATGTCCACCATGAACAATGAATCTAGGGAGAAATGAACAAGAATAGTCACGAGTAATGTACCTTGGTAGATGTTTAGATTGACAATGATTTATTTGTGTTATAATGAAGAATAAAGAAATAACATATTAAACAAAAACAAATTCTCCCAATTCCCAATTAATCTAACACATGCCGCAACATACATGATCCATGGATCAATCTATTTCTTTATTAATTCTTGTTCATTGTAGAAACCAAAACATGGAAGGAAAACCAAATCTAATGAGGTCATGCCTTGATATGGATCAATCACTAATGAAGAGTGATCCTACATCATTGTTGTTGGTGAGGTCTAAAATCTCATTGTATGCTGATCGTAGATCTATGATTCAATTATCATTAATTTGAGAGAGATCCTCCAATGCTATCTCTAAAGGCTCTAGAGTTATGCTGATAACCATGAAAATACATAATAATAGTCTAGTTAATGACTCTCCATTTTCTGCATCAATGGAATATAAAAATAATTTATTTATTTATTTATTTATTTTACACTGGCTATGAGTTTTCTACAAACTTCTCAAACTGACCAAGGTTATGTCATTCCTAAGGTAATACCTTCATTTTTAACTCAACAGTGCCCTTATATTTCTAATCGGGGCCCCTATTTAAAATTTATTCTAGTTTTTTTGGAAAACTATGTGTGTGTGCTATTTTAGATATTTAATATATTTCAAAAACTTATTTTGAGCATATCAGGACACATAATCACATGTCATCTCTGAGTCTAGTCTTTAAAATAACCTATACAGTATCAAAAAACAATACATGTAAAATATGAGTCATTACATCAAATTCCATGAGGTTGGATTCTTTATATTCATGGGTTTTTTGGCCAATTTCCTCTTTTAAATGGATTTTATTATAATTTAAGGTTCATTCCAGTAGGTATATATAGGTAGATAATGGGATGGGATCCTACTCAAGATATTTATTTTATTTGAATATTTTCATTTTCAAAATTCCCCAGATGTGTTCCAGATGTTCACTACCATTTGATATATTATAGGTAAAAAATACTTCTTCCATGTGTGGGTAAATTTTCAGAACATGTTCCCAAACTATGAATATATGAAAATGAAATAAAATTAGAAAAAACACCAAAATATTTCTAAGAAATAACATTTTCTATTTTAATTTTCAAAATATTTTAAAATCTTCACTGAATTTTGAAATTTTAAAACATAAAAATTAAAATGAAAATTATTTACTTTTAGGAAAACTAATTTTTTTGGAGAGATAAATCTCATTCATTTTTCTCAATCAAATCTTACTAAAATATTTTCACAACTTATGAATAAAATATGACAAGAACCAAATAGTACAAAGATCTATTTGAATCATTACATTATATTTTTACTTCCAAAGGAACTAAAAGAATTCTATTTTAAATATATTTTTATTTTTACTTAATATTAAAGAAATAATACATTATTTTCTTATCATAACAAAAATAATTACTAAAATTTAGGAAGATGAGAAAGTAATTCATAAGCACTCTAGAATGCACACACAAACATGGGAGTGACATTCCTCAAGTAATTATGTAGTTCGATTGATGTTATTTTGTGAAGTGGGGGGGGGGTTGGTTGTGTTTTCATGGGGTTCAAATTCATAACATGGAAATATTTAATGTTTTACCACTATGCTTGGTTAAGGTGAACAGTTTGAGGGAATCCATGTGGACTCCCTTCATAAAAAAAATTAGTTAATTTTGAACTAAGAATGGTTTTCCAGCACGAGATTTACATGGGTATGTCCAAAATTTATGGAACCTCGGAGAAATAATGGAGTTTTTCTGTGTCTATTATGTGGATCATGACTTTAAAATATCCTTGTAATCCATTTAGAATGAATTTAGATGGATTTATAATATTTAACAGAGTAGTTTTCATGAATTGTGTACAGTTTGGGAAAATCATGTGGGCACACTAGGAGGTATTACTAGGATTGGGTGGCCCTGGAGTGAGGCACATGGTTTTTTTTAATATTTTTACCTCTCACATGAAACCATGCAGATAATGTTTTTTTGAAGGAAGTGACAACCACATGGTTGGAACAATATTTTTCTAATTATCAAGAAAAACCATATGCATTGTCCAAGTTGTTAAAATTTTGCGATTTTCCTAAATTACCTCCTTTATTTTAATTGTTTTTAGCCCCTATTATCGCCCACATGAGTCATAAAACCTTTGGGAACCCTTAGGGTGTTTCAAATATTGGATTTTGTGTCCTAGAACCAACTATTTATACATTTATTATATGAATATTTAATTTATTTAAATATTAAACATCTTATTACATATTGATCATTATTCTGCATGAATATAACGTAATAATGTATTAGAGTATTTGTCTCATTAATATGGTCATAGAATTACCCCACTATGATGAGAACATTGAAGTTATATCACAATATTCTTAAATACAGTTGTGCAATTAGATGACATACTATGATGGGAAACATTGTATACAGACCATCAAGTGCGGGTACTCTTAAGCAGATGAGACTTCTTCTCATGAAGTTTGATCTCAGTAATCTCCAAGATGGGAGATTATGAGAATAGATCCTCCAGTTGGAATTCTTTATGTTTTGGTGTCATTAAATATTCCTCTTTGAAAGCATGTGTAATGGTCCTTACACTTTAATATTATCATTAATGTGTGTCATGACTCACACACTATGATTTTCTGATGAAAAATGTCTTGCCATATGTTGGTGGGAAGTAGGTTACATTGGGTGTGTCATGAATGACTTGTTATTAATGGATGAGTCAAGGAAGGATTTGTCCCTTCTATTTATAGAAGATGATATTTTGTCCCTTTTATTAAAATAGAACTGTCACCCTAAATTCCATGGCCATGGTGTAACGATGAGTTTATTTTAGGTAGTCAAATAATGACATGTCAAGCAAATAAGTTGATGACACTATCATTAAACCTTCTTGATGATATATTGTGACAATGGGATTATATTTCACAGTGAGTATTCGTATATGGAGTGTATCATTATGACTTTAAGTTCTTTATCTTGGGTGCCTTGACCTATTGGTAGACAATAATCATGGACATTAGGCAATCCCACCTAATGCCAATGAGAAATAATCCTAGGGGGTCACACAAAAAGTGTTTCTGGTGGTCTCGATTAAATTCTATTTGAATTTAATTAATGGAATAAATATTTTTATCAAGACCGAGGAATAATTTTATACTTGTTAAAATTATCACAAAAAGGAAATAAATATTTATTCATCATATTGTAAATAAAATTTATTTATTTATTTTATTGAACATTTAACAAATATTAATTTATTATTTTGTGAAGAAAAAAGATTATTTAATAGAATAAAATATTTTATTTAGTTGTTCCATAAATGGAAGTGGAATTTGAACATACCAAGAATGTTTGTGTTTATAAATTAATTAATTATATGTTGGTAAATAATGTTTATCTAGTGGGTGTATGAATAATAATAATAATAATTTTATCATTATGCGGCACACGATTTCATTTATGGTGCCATTTTGTGCAATTTTGTGAACAAAAAATAATGGTGTTGTTATTGTAATTATATGGAATGGGTTTTCTCTAATAGTTATAATTGCATTTAATTATTTTTTCGAAATTAGATATTATAACTGAAACCCCATGTAGATTAATAGGCAGGTATGTCTATTGTGCAAAACCCCGGTTAATTATGAATTTTTGAGGTAAACATTTTATCTCTCAACACCTCTCATCTCTCCCTCTAAAGAACAAGAGAAGTTCATCATGATCAACGAAAGAGCAATCAAGATTAATCGATGCAAGACATTCAGTCTCTTTCACGTACAACTTGGAGAACAGGTGGTGTTGATCAGAGACCATTGGATAACTTGTGGATCACCACTAGAGGGATTCTACATTGGATCCTTTTAAGTGCAATGAAGGAAATTCAGAAAGGTCATTTCAGATGATCAATGATCATTAACGAAGAATGTACTGAAGGCCCAGGTATTTAATTTCTTTTAAAATTATTTAATTAATTATAAACATGATGTGAAAGATCCACTTTCTTGGATCCGATGGTATTATTCTCTTTGTCTAAATCTTTGATTTCAATTTGTGGATACTAGTGTTAATCGTCGTATTGATCCGGGATTGGTCATCGATTACGGAAAAATCAATGTTGGGCCCTCTAAACCGACATGATTCCATACCATACGGATCCTACAAGTGGTATCATAGGGGGATCATCATCATGTATAATTATTTAAATAATTTTTTGATGATTTATGATTAAATATTTTAGTTTGTAAATTCATGTTTAATTATTCCTATAATCTGAATTTTGATATAAGTTCATCCTATTTTAATTTCACACATATATAACAGAAAAAATTGTTTTTTAATTAAAATTAAATAAAGTGTCTCATCAGAAGGTGCGGGGAATTTTGTCTCTGTAGAACTACAATACACACTATGTATTCAGAGTTACACACTATGTAATATGACATACACGCTGTATAATACGGATTACATGCCATCTAGTTGTGATCAGTGCATCGGGAGTAATTTTTCAATTACTCAATCCATATACATTAATGACACATAGTGTAGTTAATTCTCTAACCACATATTGACCAAGACAGACTGGAACATAGTGAGATAAATTACACATTGTGTGGCCCATAGGACATGATGTGTAGTCCCTTCACGTGTGGGCTAAAACGTGTATCCCATACAAGGCTAAGCCAACCGGTAACTATGTAATCAAGATTAAAAACGACATGTGGCCCACTAAACATGGATATAATCCAAGATTTAGGAATTACACCTCACACACCGAGTCCTAGGTGTGTACTTTATATAAGATGGTAAAGGCAGTACGTGCTGTGTAGTCAAAACTACAATATGTGTACTTTAGAAAATTACACAGAATTAAAACATTGATGTTCGTGTAATGTTTATAATTACATATCATGTAGATTTGAAATTTTTTTCACCATGTTACCTTCATGTTTATCTATGAGAATATTAGGGAAATTCAGAAAAGGATTAAGATAAAAGGATTGATTAATTAAAGATAATAATTAATCAATTAAAGTAGGATTTATATTAATAAAAATGATTAATGAATTGAATGCTAGTTTTACTAAATGTGTAATTCATTGCGTGTATCTGGATGATCATGAGAGAGACTAGACCTTTGTATGTGATTGGTTTCCTTTTAATTTATTTTAAATTAAATTTTTGGTCTGTGTTCCATATCACCTCATTAATTTGTAGGGCCTATGTGCCCATGGTTTCTTTTATGTAAGCCTTCTTTTTACCCCTCCCCTGTGTGTGAGTTAAAAATCAAATTTTATGGATGAAGCTCTCAAGCTAGTGGAGGTGGTTCAAGATGGATCAGAGGTGAAACCAATCCCAGGAGATATAAAGGTGGACATGTGGAAAGCTATAATGATGAACCCAAAAGGTTCAAGGTGTTTCTCCCCTATGTTAGGGTTAGTTTATCAATTGATAGTTAAACTAACCATTATAAAATATCATTATAATAAAATTTACATGATTTCATTTGTATTAGTTTCATGGTTCATCATTATGGATGTGTTTTCACGATCACATAAATAATGAATTAAATAAGTATGCAATATGCAACTAAAATAAACCAAGCTTAGGTGTAAATGTTATAATGACATGGTTAATCACCTAAGTATGTTCTACTTATTATTTGCAATCATGTGATAAAGATAATAAGTAATTTATGCATATGAGATAAAAATACCTTAATAAAATATTAAGATAGACTGAGCCTTTAGTTACTTGATTAAGGGAAGACTCAATAAAACTTTGTGTTTTACCATATTTTGTTGGGACACTAACTTTAATACAGACTGCCCTTGGGAAATATTAGGGTTTACTTAACGATATCACATCAAGAGAAGTATCCCTTTCTAGAATTGGTGTATTATTAGTGGAAAGTGCTATGGAAATCCATGTTAGGATTCCAGGATTGTAGAGTCCACTCAACGGATCAAGGAGTTGCAAGCCAGTAGTTGGAAAAGACTTGCCTACCTAAATATCTTCAAATATCTTGACCAACCCTTTGGGGGGTTATGTGAAAGGGAATATGGATACTTTCCCTTATAATTTCTAAGAAACTTTACATTTTGAGTTCAATGGTTAGGGCCAGGGGGACTTGATAAAATAACGGGAGACTTAATAAAATTAATTTATTATTTATCATAAAATATAATCAAGAAAGTGCTAATTATCTACTCTTTTAATTATTGAATAAAAATGACAAACATTTCAACCATACTATCCCTATGATACATTCTTTATAAAGATAACATCCTCACCGACATTAACTTCCAAGAATGGTTTAGACACCTTTAGGACATTCTATACCATGAATGAAAATTTTACGTGCTGGAGTCCTCATTACCAGATCCGCCTGCCCAAGAGGTGAGTGATGAAGAGTTCCTGGTCAAAAAAGACATATAAACGATGAATTCGACATTCAATGTTTTATGTTAACATCAATGTATAGTGAACTCTTAAATTCTCACGAAATCATGGATGATTATAGCATGCTTGAGCTCATCCATGGTCTTTAACAGGAGAGAGAAAGACATGAATGGTTTGAGATATTCAATACAATCTTTCATAGTAATCATGGAGAGTGTTCCCTAGCGGGGCCTCACGTTGTCAAGATTATTGGATACATTGAGCATCTTGAGGTTCTAGGGTTTAAACTCTCCAAGGAACTGGGTACTGATCTCATTATCACATCAGTCCCTGAGAGCTTCTTCAGTTTTTTTTGTGAATTTCAATATAAAAAAATTTTAAGAAGCCTCTACGAGATCTTCGTATCCACTTTCTCCAAGTGGACAAAGGCATGAAGCATGAAAATCCTTTTTTTCTTATGGTCAATAAGAGGAAAGGGAAGGTGAAGTGGTTTAAAACCAAAGCATCTTCACGCCCTTCCATGAAAATAAATATCAAGGGGGATGGAATGGAATAAGAAACTATTGGTTTCGCATGTGAAAATAAGGGCCACTAGAAGAAAAATCACAGCTAGATAAAGATGAAATGGGATGATTCGGGTATATTTTTTATCTAGTGAAATTTATCTTTTTATAAAAATTTTGTATTAGATACATCATGTGATTCTCATATATGTATCCAAATATAGAAACCAAGTAGATTCAAGAAAAATGATCGAGTGGAGGTAGATTTACGAGCAGCCAACAGAGCTAGACTTGTTGTTGAAGTTGTCAGGGACTACCACCTTATGTTGCGGACTTGGAAGATCTTTGTATTAAAAGGATTTTATTTTGTGCCTTCTACATCCAAAAAAATTATTTTTGTATCCAGACTAGATATAAATGGATTCATTTTCATGTTCGAAAATTAATATTTCTTCTTTTATAAAGATATCATTTGTTTTGGTAAGGCACATTTATATAACAGTCTTACATGTCTGATTACACAAACCAAGTAATGAAAATCGATAATGAAAATACTTCACAAGACTCATACCACACTCAACATTGACATCACCAGCAGGGTCATGAAAATTTTAAACCCTTGACAAGGATACATAAATATGGATATTTAGATTCTTTCGAACTAAAACCATTTGGTGTATGTCACACATATTTACAAGAAAAAAATGACGAATGCCCCATTTAGTGGGAAACGTGAAAGAGCTAAAGAGCTTCTTTAATTGGTTCATACCGATGTGTATGGACCATTTATATTTTAAGTAAGGGTTTGGTAATCATACATCATAAATTTTACTGATGATTTTAGTATATATGGATATATCTGCTTAATGAGGTATAAGTTGGATTCTTTTGATATGTTCAAGGAATACAAGATTTAAGTTGAGAACCATCTTTGTAAGAATATTAATAAACTTCACTCAAACCGAGGTGGAGAATATCTTAATCATGACTTCATTGAATATATACAAGAGTTTGGGATCCTATCCCAACTCACTCCTCTTTACACACCCAAGTGAAATGGTTAAGGAAAAGGAGGAACCAAACCTTGTTGGTCATAGTGAGATAAATGACGAGTCATGAAAGTATTCCATTATCCATTTGGGGATATTCGTTACAAATAGAGACACACATACTAAACCAAGTACCAACTAAATAGATAAATGGTATTCCATATGATCTTTGGAGAATAAGAAAATCCATGTTATTGATTTTAAATGTGTGTATAATTGAAGAGTTTGTTAAGGACTCTTTAGGTTAAAAACTCTCACCCCAAGGCACAAAGTGTACCTTTATAGGATACCCCAAGGAAACTAGGTAATATTACATATATGACCCCTCAAAAAAGGTTATTGTGTCAAGAAACACCAAATTACATGAGAGGGAGCACATCTATAAAAGAAATAGTGGGAGCGAGATAGACTTCGATGAAGTCAAGGCTCAATGTATACAAGAGTTGGTATAAGAGAATATTCTACAAAGCCCCATAGAATAAAGATCTATTCTGGAGACAGAAGTATTAAGTATGATTACAAGAGAGGTTCGAGAACTGGAATAGTATGTTTTTCAATTTACTGAGGATGGTGACTCATATTTAGTTGATAATAATGATCCTATAACCTAAAAAGAAGTATTAAGTGGCACAAAAGATTCAAAGTGGAAAGAAGCCTCAAATTATAAAATAGATTTCATGCACAAAAACCAAGTCTGGATTTTTGTTGATCCTCCAGTAGATGTAATGCTTGTTGGTAGAAAATGGGTATTCAAGAAGAAACTGGACATGGAAGGAAAAGTAAGTACCTATAAGGAACGACTAGTTGCAAAAGAATTTAAAAACCATCAAGGTATTGACTATGATGAAACATTTTCACCAGTTTAAATGATGAAATCCATCATAAATCTATTATCCATTTTTTCTTACCATGACTATGAGATTTAGAAAAGGGATGTCCAAACAACCTTCCTTACTGGGAACCTTAGGAAGAAGTCTATATGAAACTACCTGAAGGGGTTTTCACTCTAAAAGATTCCAACAAGATAAGAAAGTTTCAAAAATCTATATATGGATTAGATAAATCATCCAGGTCATGGAACATTTGTTTTGATGAATCCATAATAGAATTTGGTTTTATAAAAAACATATTTGATCCTTGTGTCTACAAGTGGTTTAGTGGGAGTGAATTAATTTTCCTACTAGTATATGTTGATGACATGTTAATTATTTGAAATGAAATATTAGTCTTATAGTCTGTTAAGGCATGGTTGAATAAATTGAAATAAATGAAGGAATTGGGAGAGGAAGTATATATTCTTGGGATCAAGATCCACCGTGATAGATCCAAGAGATTACTTGGCCTATTTCAAAGCATATAAATTAATAATATACTGAAGAGATTCAGTATAGAACAATCCAAGAGGTAATTGTTTCTAACGTCACTTGGAATTCATCTTTCCATGAAAATGCGTTCTTAGATGAATGAAGAAAGAAATTGAATGGAAAGGATTCCATATGCATCATTGATTGGGTTAGTCATGTATGATATTCTATGTACTAGGATAGATGTCACCTATGCATTGGGTTTGGTGGGAAGATATCAAATTGATCCAGGTAACCGCTACTGGATGACTGTCAAGACTATCCTTAAGTATCTAAGGTGTACTAAGGATATGTTTTTGGTTTATAGAGGAGGTGAGGAACTAGTCATCATAGGATATGTATATGTTAGTTTCTAGACTGATCAAGATGAAATGAAGTGACAAAAAGGATACATCTACATTTTGAATGGAGGTGTTGTGAGCTAGAAGAGCTCAAAGCAATGTGGGGTCGCAGATTCTACAATAGAGTTTGGGTATATCGCTACTTCTAAGGCAGATAAAGAAGCTATTTGGATATAGATTTAATTCTTTGAGCTGGATGTGGTACCTAGTAGTACAGATCTCTTCACACTTTATTGTGATAATACTACAACGGTGGCTCTCATAAAAGAGCCACACTCACATCATTGGACGAAGCACATACTACAAAAGTAACATCTCTTGAGTGATTTTTCTCCGAGAGGTGCAGTTGTAGTGATCAATATTTCCACCAAAGACAACGTGGAATACCCCTTGACTAAAGCCTTGACTCATCAAAAACATGATCATAGTGTGAGGTCTAGCAGACTGAAAGTCGTATGCATTTGGATCTAGTCTAAGTGAGAGTTTGTTGAAGTTTTTGTCCTAGAAAAAACTATTTTTACATTGATTAATTTAATATTTAATGTATTTAGATATTAAACATCTTATTACATATTGTTCTTAGTTCTACATGACTATAATGTAATAATGTTCTAGAGTATTTGTCACATTAATAAGGTTATGGAAATTCCATGCTATGATGATAACCATGAAGTACTATGAAAATATTCGTAAATATAGTAATGCAGTTAGATTACATAATATGATAGGAAACATAGTATATGGACCATTAGGTGTGAGTAATCATAATCAGATGAGACTTCTTCTCATGAATTTATGCACTTGGTAATCTCCATGATGGGTGATTATGAAAATAGACCCAGCAATAAGAATTCCACATGTTTTGGTGTCATCGGATATTCATATCCATGATCATGTGTAATGGTCTTTAGACATTAATATTTTCATTAATACATTTAATGAATCATGCACATCGATTTGCTAATGAAAACCATTATGCAATATGTTGGTGGGAAGTATGGTACATTTAGTTCATCACAAATGACATATTATTAATGGATAATTCGAGGAAGGATTTTCCCCTTAAATTTATGGAAGTTGATATCTCATCCCTTTGATTGAAATAAAACCATCACCCAAAATTACATGGCCATGGTGCAACAGCGAGTTTATTTCAGGTAGTCAAAGAATGGCGTATCAAGCATATAGGTTGATGACACTATCATGAAACCTACTTGATGAGATATTGTGACAAATGGATTATATCACATAGTGAGCATTTGTATGTGGATGTCATCATTATGACTTTAAGTTCCTTATCTTGGGTTACCTGACCCATTTCTAGATAGAAATCTTGGAATTTAGGCAAGCCTAGCTAATGCCAATGAGGAAGAATCCTAGATGTTCACACATTATGTCTTTATGGTGGTCTTGATTAAATTCTATTTGAATTTAATGAATAGAATAAATATTATTCTCAAGACGGAGGAATATTTCCATTCATGGTAAAATAGTTTCATAAATTAAATAAATATATATCCACCAGATTATGAATAAAATTTATTTATTTATTTTATTGAACATTTTAAAAATATTTATTTACTAGATTGTAAATAAAAAAAATTATTTAAGAGAATAAAATATTCTATTCGGGTGTTCAATAAATGGAAGAGGAATTCGAAGAATCAATGACCGTGTCCATTGATAAACTAATTATTTACAAGTCAGTAAATAATTTTTATCCAATTGGCACAAGAAATAATAATAATTCTCTTATCATTATGTAGCACAAGATAACATTTATGGTTCTGTTTTTCACAAGTTGGTTCCCCAAAAAAATTGTTCTGTTATTTTTATTATGTGGAATTCATTTTCTCTAATAGTTATAATTTCATATAATTATTGTTTCACAATTAAATATTATAATTGAAATCCCATGTCAACTAATAGACAGATATGTCTATTGTTCTAAACCCCGGTGAATTGAGAATTGTGGATCCAACCATTTTTTCTCTTGACTCCTCTCATCTCTCCCTCCCAAGAATGAGAGAGGTTATTTAAGACTGAATAATGAGTGATCAATAACGATAAACGCAAGAAATTTGTTCGGCCGTGCTAGCACTCAGAGAATGATTGGTGTTGATCGGAGACCATTAGAGCATACATGGATCATGTCTAGAGGGATTATACTTTAGATCCTCACAAGTGGAACAAAATAAATATGTAAGGGTCATTCTTGATGATCAAATATCATCAACGAGTAAAGTAACAAAATCTTAGGTATTTAATTTCTTCAGAAATTATTAAATTAATTATAAACATGATGCGAAAAAATCATTTTTCTCGGATCCAGTGCTATTATTATCTTTGTCTAAATCTTTGATTTCAATCCAGGGATACCGGCGTTCATCATCGTATTGATCCTATATTGGTAATCGATTATGGAAAAATTAATGTTGGGCCCTCTCCACTGGCAAGCTTCCACTGCCTATAGATCTTTCATTGACTTCTTCCTCCATTGATTCTTTCTATTCCAATGGTGTTTTCGAGGAGATTTTAGTTGATTTTATCTTATATTTACCTCTATTTTTCTTCTCTGTCACATCTATCTTTGATTTGGATTCCACCATAAATCTTAGTTTTCATGTACCACAATTTTAGGGTTCTATGTGGGTTTATTAATGGGGATTTTGGTGTCTAACGGTTGTTGACACTATTGCTTGTCCTGGGGGTGTGGTCGTTATTGAAGGTGACATGTTTCAGATCTTTTTGGATTGGTTTCCACTTCTTTTAGGTAGGTGTTTCTAATAAAATGTTTCATTATAGAATTATAACCACCCTTTCACTTTATAAATTCCCATTTTATGAAATCATAATTCTATATAGTATCCCTGCAGCAATTTTGAACCATTTTTTGTGTTGTTTTCTTGGCATAATTAAGTTTACATGTGAATTCCAAATTTCATTTTTTAAATGGATTTTTTTATTATAGAATTTTCTTGAAATACCTTATGGATTTTTAAAATGAATTTCATGAGGTGAAATAGATTTTTATATGGTTTTCTCTTTCAATGAGTGAAAAACTGTTTTCAATGGAATTTGGTTTTGAATTGAGGTGTGGGCCTAAAAATTCTTAGTAAAGGGGTGTTTTATTTTATTTAAAATGGGAATTAAATTTTTTTTGTGGTTTAACACATTTCAAAATGCCTTGGTGGCTTTTTTTAAATGGGTTAATGGTAAATGGTTGGAGATTTTTCCTGGTTTTGGTTCTAAAAGAGAAAGACCCCTATTGAAGGGTACCTTTGAAATGTTTTAAAAGAAATTGGTGATTTCTTAAGATCACCTAAAATGGTTTACATTGTGTTTTAAGAAACTTTTGATGGAAATAATGGCTTTGTCCATGTTTTGTATTTCTCAAATAGAATCCTAGTGTAGGGGTGACTTTGAAATGTTTAAAATGTTTGGGTGTTTTCCATCAATTTTTAAATGGATTTTGGAATGTGTTTAAGGAAATGTGAAAAGGGTATTGGAAATCCATGATGGGATTTGGTGTTAAATTCATTTTTGAACTTTAGTTTTAAATTGTTTATGTGGATGGAACCCCTTTAATTCCCCTTTTTTATGTACCCCTTATTTTCATATGTGATCACAATGTGATGCTTGTTTCTCCCTTTGTATGGGAATGTTATTATAATGTTTTTATGTTCTTGTTATTTGTATAGGTATTTTAATCATTGGGTGTTAGGGGTGAGGGTAGTTAAGGTTATTCCATGTTGGTATACTTGAATCATTTACACTATGTTTCATTTCTATATTGGCCATGTAATGTTAGGTACTAAGTGGATGATCATGCTTGTTCCTCTATTTTTTTCACATTCCACTTATGAACCCTTAGAGTTAAATAGGGATAATTGGAGTTTTTCATTACATTAGGGATTATGTGGGATACTTTGATGATGGTATGAACTTAGCATATCTAGGTTAATAGTTAGGGTGGTTATAACCATATATGGGTCAATACTTGGCACGTTGCTGACTTTGGGTAGGACAATGAAACATTTTTTTCTTGATAAGTTATTTTTTAGGGGAGTTTGGTTTAGTGCTTGATGGAATCATTTACCCTTCACTCATTGATATTGAATCCTTCTTGTTCATGTTTAAGGTTTTATTCCCTATGATATATATGTGCGCGTGTGTGTGTGGTGCTAATATTTTTTTCTTAAGCCATGTGATTTGGATTATTTCATTTGAAAATGAGTTTTAAAATATATTTTTGAAACCGTGTTTTTGAATTTTTAAAGACTATTTTTTGAGTACATTAAGGTGAACTTCAAAATGGGTTTTGGGATTAATTATGGATTTGGGGATTGAATTTTTTAATGAAATCATTTTCATTTAAATAAAATAATTGTGAGTTGTTTTGAGAAATTATAATGGTGTGGGTTCTTTAAAAATGGATTTGGAATATGTAATTATATTCAAACCAAATGTGTTTGGTTATGGGAAACAAAGGTAAAATGTTTTCAAATAGGATTATGGAATCATTTTGATTTCCATGCATTGTTTGTATTTAAGGATAACTGTCTAGATTTATTTTCAAACTACAATTTATGAACCGCCTTATGAAATGAATTCCATATTTTCAAATGTTTGTGGTGACCTACTGGGTTTTTTAGCACATTCATATTAAATTTTAGGTTCTAGGTTCTCATTCATATCCTTCTTGTTCATTATGGACGATGTGTGGTGATTTAGATGATGGTGAGAAATCGAGGGTTTCATGGATTTGGTTTTAGGATCAGAACAAGTTGGTTGGTTTTTAGTAGTTTTTTTAGTCTGTTTTGTTCATTATTTTTCTTTCTTATCAATTTCTAATTGTTCTAGGATATTAATCATGTATATGAAAATTTTTTGGATCGTGGTTTTTGATTGTGAGTTATTTGTAATGTAGTTTATCTCTTATGGAATTTTTTAATTATTCCCCTGGTGTTCCTATGATTTTGAAAAAATTGTTCCCAAAGGAGTTCATATGATGCCTAAGAACCTGTTAGCAGCTTAAAAGAGTTAAAAGAACCCCTTGATCCTTACGAAGAATCAGTTTGGGGTTTGGGTAGAATGAAATTCGAGCTTATTTGTGGAAAATAATATATCAATGATTGTGTTTTCCTGTAATGTGAACCTAAAATTATTTAATATACCATTTTATTTGGGGAAGTCCTGGTAGAAAAGAGATTAAGGTTTTCAGAGCATGAGTTGTAAAGGTGGGGGGATTCTGACTTTCTCTTACCCATCCTAAAACTAAAACTTCCATGTGTTTTGGGGTTTTTAATTGTGAATCCAAGGTTTATTTTAATATATTCTAGTGTTTTTGAGAGAAATATCATTGTTTAGATCCACTTTGACTAGAAATATGATATATGGGATCACCTTTTTGGTTATACGGTGAAGTAGAAGGAAACTAAATCTGCACAATTAGCTCAAATATTCTGATAAATAGTATGGTACTCATTTTACTGAGTCGGCCTTCTTTGAAGGGTGTATTACATGGTTCGAACCCAGTCTGCCAAACTATGGATGTCAAGGAATTCATAAAATTATTTTACCCCAATCATCTTATTTGGAATCCTCTTGATTTTAGATTTCCCTAACTGTGGTTTTCACTTATTAGATGTGGAATAAAGATTGTTTTTTTACCTTTTCGGGTATGGTTTTTTTACCCAAGAATTCATGATTGATCAGTTCTTTATTTTCAATTAGATTGTTTTAAAACCATGTTTTTTAAAAATAATGGGTTTAGTTAAATTATTATTTTTAAAATTGGTTCATAAATGAATGGGAAGAGTTAATTCAAATAATTTTATGAATTTTTTTATGAAAATGGTCGATTCACTTATTGTATTTAGAAAATATGTTGTTTAATAAAGTTATTATTTGTTTGAATAATTATTGGAATGTGTTTCGAAAAAGGGAAACAAGATTAAAAAAATAAGATTCATAGTTTTAAAGTGGAAATGATATTTTGAAGTTAATTTTGTAGCTTGTATTTTTAAATAAATGGGTTTTTTTCACGTAGGATGTTATTTGATATTTTTAATTTCTATTTTCTTGATTTTTAAGAAATTACTAGTTGGAGGTTACTTTTAAAATTTCATAAAAAATGGTGGTTTTAAAAATAAAAGAATCTTTTTGTTTTATTCCTCATTTATAAGGATATCACATAGTTTTTTATTTTAACACATTACTCGAGGAATTTCATGTCTTTGTTCTTATTGTTCCCTAGAATGGTCAAAATGGTTTATCTAGTTATGGTTCCTACAAAAAATCCAAGTATAATGGTGGAAATGGGGCCCTCATTGATCTAGATTTTTTGAAAATGTCTCTAGTTCGACTCTTTTGAGGATGGATTGGTTGTTTTGGGACATTCAATTTGGAGGTTGTAACTCTAGTTTTTGGAGCTTGGGTTATGGTTATATTTTGTGAATGTTTTCCATTTTTGAGATGTTTCATATGAATGTTTTCCTTTTGGAATATTTTGATGGATGGTTTTAATTTTGGTTTATTGCATGTTTTGTTCTTTTGGGTAATTTTTTCACATATACCACCATCTTGGGTGTTTTTTGGCATGGTTGGGAGTTTATTTTTGATGGTCCTAATTATTTGGGAGAATCATTATTTTTGATAGTTGGTTACAAATGTTCTTTTGGTAAATACTAGTGGTGATCTCTTTTTATACATGATAGAGGTCTTTAAGAGACCAATTGGGTAACTAGGGTGTGTGACACAACAGTTGAGTGTGGAATACTAAATTTTTTATGTATTTCAGACTTCTATACGAAGCACTATGTGAGAGTGATCTATTGTTTGACTTTAGGTTATCTGTTTGTGTCATGAGCCACGATGTTTACTCCTTTTTTAGGGACTTAGGATTTTTATTTCATTCATTGTATTTGGAAGTTTGTTTTGTTGATGTTGTATTCCTATAATGGTTGTATGTTGTAAGAGGATTCGTTCCAGTAGTTTTTCATCGGTTCCACCTTGTTAGATGAACTCTGAATGGTGAGGATACCATGTTAGGTATCCCATGTTAATAAATATTCTTAATAAAGGCCTTTTATCTTCTTGGATACATTTGGTTATATTAAGTTTGATTATTTTGATCATTTTTATTATATTGTTTGTTAGATTTGCGGTTAATCCATGCTGAGTGGTTCATGTTTGTTTTTTCCTTTGTGATATTCTATTTCCATTGACTTTTTTCGACTATAGATTTCTAGAGGTAAAAAGTTACATGGTGGAGAGTTTTTGACACCCCCAAGTTATTATGATGTTCTTTTCATGTTCATTTTAGAAGTGGAGGTTTGTGATTCATTTTCATTGGGCTCCAGCTCATATCATCAGAATTTTCCAAGTTTTCACTTAGTGTGTGGTAAATATGCATAGTTAGAGGGAATCCATGTGCTATCCTTTCATAATGGACCTTTTTATTTCATTTTAAAATGTTATTGGTATGTCAACATGGGAAGGGAATAGTTAAGTCCAAACCATGGGGCCCCTAGGAGAAATTGTGCAGGCTAATTCGTGTTTTTGAGGTGTGGCACGCAACTTGTACATGTTTTGGTAAACCATGTGACAAGTATGATATTGGATCTATATTTTTTAATAGAGTCATTTTCATAAATTCCAAATTGTTTGGGAAACTTCGCATGGCACCCTTGGAGGATATGCAAGGCCCAAGTGATCATAGAGTTAGGCACAAACTCTCAAAAGTAATTATCTATATTAAAAGTTTTGGGAGGCGGTGGCACCCACATAGTTGGAAAATGTTTTCCTAATTGTGCCACCAAACTGTGAGAGTTTCTTAGGTGATTAAAATTTTGTGATATACCTAAATTCCATATTCAATTTAAAGGGGTTTTCACCCCTCACCAAAACAACATGAATCATATAACCCTTAGGTTCCCTTGGGGGTGTTATGCCTTCCTCCTCCCTTGATTCTTTCCCTTCCAATGGTGTCTTCCAAGAGGATTGAGGTTATTTTCTTCACTCTTTCCATCCATTTTTCTTATCCATCTATTCTATCTTGGATTCAGATTCCCCCATGTACCCTAGTTATCAAGTGGCTCTATTTTAGTGTTTCATATTGGTTTATTGATTGGGATTTTGGTTTCTAGGGGTTGTAGACATCGTTGCATGTCCTGAGGGTGGGGTCATCGTTGAATTTGACATGTTTCATGTTGTTTCATCATGGTTTACACTTATTTTATGTAGGTATTGAAAAAATAATAATTTCATTACATAATTAAAACCATTCTTTCACTTTCTAAATTCCATTTGTATGAAAGAATAATTATATATGTATTTATGATGATTTAGAACCATTTTGTTATATTTTATGCTTGGAATAATTGGTTTTAAATGTGAATTTTATATTTGATTATTTAAAACATCATTGTTTTATGGTAGTCTTATTGGGGAATGAGTTAGGGATATTTTAAATAGTTTTCATGAGGTAAAATGGGTTTTTCTATTTTTGGTTTTCAATGAGGGAAAAGAAAGGCTTTAAAGGTAATTTGGGTTTGAATTGAGATGTAGACCTAAAAATGATTTTTAAAGGGGTGTTTTAATGTATTTCATATAATTATTTTAAATGTGTGTGTGGTTTACACCTTTAGGAAAGTTCATGGTGGGTTCTTTTAAATGGTTTAACAAGATATGGTTGGTATTTTTTTCCATGTTTTAGTTTTAAAAGATAAAGAATTTTGATGAAGGGAAATATTGAAATACTTTAAAAGAAATGGGGGATTTCTTTGAACCTCCTAAAATTTTTGAGGTGGTTTTTAAAAAATCTGTGATGAAAATAATGGCTTCGGCCTTGTTATAGTTTTTTCAAATAAGATAACCCTTGTGTAGGGGTGAATTTAAAATGTTTTAATTCTTGGTTGTTTTCTATCATTTTGCAAATGGATTTTGGAAAGTGTATAAGGAAATGAAAAAAGGGATTGGAAATATTTGCTCTGATTTGGTGATAAAGTTTCGCATGGAACATTAGTTTTAAATGGTGTTTTTAGATAGAACCACTTGATTTCCCCTTTCTTGTGTACCCATTCTGTGGTTTTTTTATCACATTGTGATTATTGTTTCTCACCTTTTATGGGAATTTTCTTATTATAACTCACGTACATGTTATTTTTATGGGTATTATCATAATTGGGTACTAGGGGTAATGGTAGTTATGGTTTTGACTTATGGGTAGACATGGGTTCTTGAACTATTCCTCACCTCTTTATTGGTCATGAGATTTTAGGTACTAAGTATAAGATTTATCTTCTTCCTCTAGTTTGTTTACACATTGCTAGTGGCATGTTACCATGAAGTCAGGTTATGTGGGGTCTTTCATTCCAATGAGGCTTATGTGGGAAACATGGATGATGGTATGGTCACATCATATGATGGTATCTATTTTGGGGGGTTATACCCATATAGGGTTAGATACTTGGAACATTAGAGAATTTAGGTAGGACATTGACATGTTAAATTTATTGGTGGGTTATTATTTGAGGGAAGATTGATCTAGTTATTGATGGTATCATTTCACATACATTCCATGATATGGAATCATCATTTTTTATGTTTCATTTTATATGAATTGATATATATATATATATATATATATATATATGAGTGCATGGTGCCTATTTTTGTGTGTAACCCATGTGAGTTGGGTTTTTTCCTTTGAAAATTATTTTTTAATGTTTTTAGTGAAAGTCTATTTTTATTTTTTAAAAAGTCTTATGTGACAACTTTATGGTTGATTTTGAAATGGGTTTTGGGTATAAATATTGAGTCATCCAGTGAAATGTTTTAATGAAACCATTTACATTTATATAAAAAGTATGAGTTTTTTAGAATTCATAACAGTGTGTTTGGTTTGGAAATTGATTTGGGTGATGGATTTCTTTTCAACCCACATTTGTTTTGGTTTTGGAAAAAAGAGGTAAAATGATTTGAATGTGGATTATGGAATTTTTTTTATTTCTATACATTTTTTATATGTAAATCTTTCCATATAATTTTATTTCAAACTAGAATTGATGAATTTCCCAATTTGACAAAATATATAGTTTCAGTGGGTTGTGGTGATCTCATATGATTTTAATCTCAAACCTATAAAATTTCAAGTTTCAGGTTCTCATTTGGTCCATTCATATTCTTTTTAAATGATATGGGGTATGTTATGCAGTCGTGAGAAACCATAGGTTGTATAGAGTTTGTTTTGGGCATCTATTGAGTTGGTTAGTTTGTTGGAGTTTTCTTTTTTCTTTTTTGTTTTTTACTTCTTTGTATTGTCTTCCAGTTTCTTATTATTCTTAGTTGTCGATCATGTATATGGAAATGGGTTGGATCATACTAGTTGGTTGGCATGCTATTAATCTCTCTTGAATTCTATATTTTATTATTCCATTATTTTTCTTTTTATTTGAGAAACACTATTCTCAAAGGAGTTCTTTTGATGACCATACACTTTTCACTAACCCATTGGGATTAAGATCACCCTTAGGGCCTTATGGATAATTATTTCAGCTGACATATAGGATGGAATCCTAGGCCAGTTCGTTACAATGGGGATTCTCTAACATAAAACTACACAAAAAAACATAGTATTTTATTTTTTTAAGAAGCTCATAAAAGTTATTAACATTAACATACTCTCTAAAACATTTAATAATACATAATAAACAACATTTTTTATAGTAAAAAATATAAATAATTTACATTAACTTAATATAATATATTTTTTCCTAATATTTTAATATAATTCCATAAAATTAAACATTGAATAATAATCTATACCACCTAAATACTTAAATAATAAATTATAATATCAAAGATCATAAATTTTAAATTCCAACAGATGAAAGTTTCATTATTTTATATAATTAATATGAAATAATAGTAAAAATCTAAAATGCAATGATTAAATTTCATTTAATCTAAAAAAACATAATTCACAATCAGTAAATCATATGTCTTCACTTTATACTTAATTATAACAAGGATTTTATAATATAATTCATGTTAATTATTTTCAATTATTTAATAATAATCAACTAGATGATTTTTATCATTAATATTTTATTTTATATTATTATTACATAAAATATTTTTTTCAAAACAATTTAACAAAAATTAAGTTCAATATATACTTTATTATTTATCTTAATAGTAAAAAATAGTTTTTTATAAAAAAAATAATCCTTGTTTTTATAATTACTAACATTAATGAACCCCGAGAAATTAATATATTTTTTTTGAAAAATGTTATATGAAAATAATTCAACTACCATCTAAACATTTTTACTTTTTATTTAAAAAAATAAATTAAAACTGAATATTAAAAAATGATCCTATAAAACATAAAAAATAAAAATTAATTCTGAAAATAAAATAAAAAGTTAATGAGAAAATTAAACATAACATAGAGGTTCATCATGAACCCCATGAAAATATTTCAAATCCACTTACTTTGACTCTGATAATTCCATTCTATGGTACCTTAAAGGCTTTTTTCCCATTGTTTTTTTACCTGATTTTTTTGTACCTAACACTATTGTCATGTATTTACAGAATCACATCTAAAATAAATTGGTTATATCATTTTTTATCTATCTATAAATAAATTAATTCCCCCTCTTGTGGAGGTATTTGTAAAGACCTGGAAATTTCAAGGAAAAGTTTTTCTTAATTTTCATTAGAATTTTACAAGAAGACAGTTTCTAATGGCACCTGATTCCGAGGCCTGGTGTGCCCAGAATCAATTTCTTAAGTTTAGCTCGGGTACGTTCAGTTAACGAATGAGCAGGAATTTCTAACTTTTGAACCGGTGTTCGGAATCAAATTCCGAGGGCACCGATAAAACCGCATCACCGGTTTTTTCTTACGGAGACCTTTTCCGAAGTTGCGTTTTATGTGGGTTGAGAGTTAATTTTTTTGGGGGGAAATACAAGAAGTTAAATAAAATTGTGGAACACAATTTTATTTTATCAATGTTAGTTATTTCCTCCCAAGGGGAGTTAGAGGTGGGTCCCACACCCACATAACCTCCCATGAGAGGATATTAGTGGAGTGGGGCCCACACGTGCCCTAAACTTTTCATCTCCCCATAAATCCCTTGAACTCCCCCATTAACACCCTTTTTCATTAAGTTTGTTAACTCTCCCCCTAATTAATGTGTGGAACCTCTCCATCTCCCATCCATTTATGTTGACCAACACTAATGCCATAATTAATTCAATTTACATTTTCAATTAATTTGAAAATGCATGGCAATGTTACATAATGGGAGGGCCTTATTATTATTTTATTGGTTGGAAAATATTATGGGTGGGGAAAACCTTTGGAGAATTTGGAGGAGAGTTCTTCTTACGACGAAGAACACCATCCTTCCACGAAGAACGATGACGTTCCATCCTTCCTCTTCATCGCAACACGTGAGGAGACGCCGTTTCCTCCTCAGACGCACCCCGACGTCGTCTTCAAATCCTCTTTCCGCGACTCCGCTCTTAAAACTGAGGTAGGGGGTTTATGTGATTTTCCTTACGTGATTCTCTTCCGTCTTTTATCTGCGACATTTGGACCGCATGATATCAGTTAACGGGAGGAGGCCGGACCGCACAAACATGACCATCCCCCTCCATTTTTGTTTTTATTGTTGTTGCGGATCGAATGAAATTGACGCGGTGTCGTCGCACCGCGCGGGATCGAGCGGCAAGGATGCGCTACATCGTCACGCCGCGCGGGATCGAGCGGCAAGAATGCGCGACGTCTTCATGTCGCGCATTCAAATGTTAAACTCTCGTGCATGGGTATTTTGATTGCAAGGTGTTCGTATAATTTATTTTGGATAAATTATACCCTCGTCAATGATTAAAATCATGTGTTTATTATTATCCAATTGGTAACACCTAACGCGGAGGACGCGGGCCGAACAAACACGGCCCGACAACCCTCCGCAGCTTGTTTATCGATGTGCGGATAAATGGACGACAACGAAGCAGACCGCTATGGCGTTTGAATCCCATCCCAGTGAAGGCCGGGTCCCAGGAGGACCGTTGGCGAAGACGGTAGGAGAAACAGACCACCAGAGCGCGTTCGGTGGTCCGCGGAAGGCGGTGGCGGCGCGCCGCCGGAAGGTTGGTGTCGGTGGTTGCCGTCGGCTTCAATTAGCGGCGAGGGGGGGGGGGGGCGCGCACCCCGCTCCGCGGCTTCCGCTAGGCCGCGCTGGCCGAGCCGTGGCGGGCCGGGCCGGGCCGGGCCTAGCCGGGTCAGACCTGGGTCGGGTCAACCCGGTTCGGGCCGACCCAAGGGGGTCGGGCCGGGTTGGTCCGGGCCTAGACCCCCCCCCCCCCCCCCGTTTTCGGACCCCCTTTGGTCTTTTGCCCATATCTTGAGCTGTAGACCTCCGATAGACACACTGTCAGTGGCGATGCGATCCTTGGATCGAGGCGGTCGCCTCGGTATATTGCACTCAAAGTTGAGGAACACTTTGGGTTTTGCCAGGTTGGTTCGGATACGGAACCAAACGGGCCCTCGGAGCGGAAACGCATATATCTTGAGTTCCGGAAGTCCGATTGACGTGCCGTCAACTTTGATTGATTCCTCTAAGTGAGAGAGATGTTTTGGCTTACTCCGCTCAAGGTTTCGATGTCGTTGGAGTGCGGTCGTGTTGGTTCGCTCACGAAACCAACCAGGCCCCTGGAACGAAAAACCCCATAACTCATAGACCGGGCGTCCGATTGACACGCCGTCTATCTCTTTGAATTCCTCTTGATGAGACGGAACCTTTGCCATACTTCACTCGAGTTTTGGTTTCTGTTGGATAGTGGCCGGGTTGGATTGTACCTAAAATCCAACCGGGCCCTTGGAACGGAAAAGCTGATATCTTTCAGACCGGGCATCCGTTTGACGAACCGTCAGCGGCGTTGGTAATCACGTTGAGAAACGGTCCATATGAGTACACCCTATGAGAGTTCGGGATACAGTTGAGATACGGCCAGGTTGGTTCGCTCACGAAACCAACCATGCCCCTAGGACGAAAAGGCTAATAACTCACAAATCGGGCGTCCGATTGACGCGTCGTCTGTTGCGTTGAGACCCCTATGACAAGGCGGGTCTTTGAGATACTTCTTCCTGGGACTATAGATACTTGGAGTATCGACCTATAGCTCGTGGAGCGGACCCTTCCAGAGACGAGTTTGCGGAGTACGGAGACCATGTAGCCGACTGAGGCCTGACGACTGCTTGACCGACTCGACTTGGAGTGAGTCGACTAGCCCAGTGGATGGAGCACTACTTTGTTTGGGTGCAGACCGATGGCGGACAGAGCACTACCTGTGTGACAGTGTAGACCCACGGTACTCGTCCGGAGAGTACCTCAGCAGGCTACTAGGGGGTGTGCACTACTGTGTTTGGGTGACATACCCTGGCGGGAAGCACTACTGTGTTTGGGTGCCTGACCCGCGGTACTCGACAGGAGGAGTACCTCAGTAGTCTTAGGTTAGTGAGAAGTACCTCAGAGTCGTGACAGGACCACTGTACACTCCAGAGACAATTCTATTCAGCAGTTACGGTTACGATAATGAAAATCTTGGTTTGAGCTGAGTCTATGACCTTTGTGTTTCCTCCTAATTGAAATGGGTTACTTGATAACATAGGTATATTTATGGGCATATACCTAAGTAGAGGTCATCTGTTGAGATCTTATTTGTGGTTATCCTTGTTGGTTTTAGTGAGACCTTGAGGGTCTCGGGGTCCTTACTGAGTATCGTTATACTCACCCCTGCACGGGCTATGCCCGCACCTCGTTTAGTTGGTTGCAGACGATGGGCAGTGCTGACGGAGGCCGAGTGTTCGAGGACTGGATGGTACCCAAAGGTGGAATACACGACGATTCAGTACCCAGAGGTGGACTTCACGGCGAGACAACACTCGGAGGAGGTTGACGGACGAGAGCGTTGTGAAGGCTATCTATACCTACCCTTCAGGTAGGATCTGTAGTGGACGATCGAGGGGCTGCGCCATCTGTACCTACCCTTCAGGTAGGATCTGAGGAGGACGACCCAGGAGATGATTCCGTCCTTCTAGCTGTTGTCTTTTTCTATTGTACTTTGTTCAGTTTTAGTTGTACTTTCTTTTGGGTTTGTATTCTGGCCCATTTACCTTTCAGTACTTCTCTTTGTACTTAGTGTGTTACTTCTACTTGTACTCTGTGGTGTTTTGTTTACTTTTATAAAGAAAATTTCTTCCCAGTTATCGAGATTTATGCCTTTGGTGCTAGTCGCCAGCCCCTGGCCTATGGAAGGCGGGCTTGGGGTAGTCACGGCATGGGCCCCAAGGATGGGTCGTGACAAATTGGTATCAGAGGAGTCGGTTCTACCGTAGAACTTATAACTCTAATATTTTATTTCTATGAAGCGATAGTGTTAAGAGTACCAGGTGTGGTTTTCAGTTCAGGGAGTCCAGTGTTGGTGCGGGCGGCCGACGTATCCATACACTAGGACCCTGACAACCGATTTCCGACTCTGTGCACGAAAACACTGATTGCGTGTGTGTTTCCAGAAGTTTTTAAACGTCAGTTCGAACTAGGTCAGCTCACCAGGTATAATCGTTTGACCATGTCACGTTGTTTCTTTCAGGATTCCTTTTCACGGACGACCAGTTAGAGCCCAGAGGGATGTGCGTACTGACAGCCTACCGAGCGACGAGGCTTCAGTACAGGGCCCTCTTGCAGTTGAGGCACCATCGGTACTACCATAAGTTGGGCCACCGATGCCACCAGCCCCAGCAGTAGGCGATGCATGCCACTTGAGTGCGCTGCATGAGTTCCAGTGCCAGAGGCCACCCAGGTTCCGGGGAGAGATGGACCTGCAGGCGGCTGAGGTTTGGCTGGAGGCTGTGGTGAGAGTCTTCAGGCTAGTGGGGATGCCTGCAGACTTCATGGTGATCTTTGCTGCCGGCCTTCTTCAGGCAGCAATTGGCAGGTGGTGGAGCCACTTGTTTCAGTTTTGCGACGGGATGACCTTCGAATGGGAAGACTTCAAGACCTTCTTCAGGGTAGAGTTTGTGCCAGTATCTCTACACCCCGAGCGTGTTCAGGAGTTGCTACCTTTGCCACGTGTTTTTCGATCAGTAGTCGTGTCATATGTGGGCAGTAGATAGATGATGCAGAGGTCCAGGAGGACCAGACCAGCAGTTGGGAGATCTCGGGTTTTAGGATCGGTGGTGCGGGGAACCCGGGGTGGGGACAAAGTTAGGAGTTCCAGAAACAGACAGTGTTACTCAAGCAGCTGAAAGGGTCCCCTGGCACGTGACTATCTGACTCCTCATACAGTTGATCTGCAGGCTTTGGAGGAGCCACCGAGGCAGAAGCAGTGGTGGGTGCTTGAGCAACAGCCGAGCAGTGGACAAGGAAGTAGAGCTCATGGAGCAGGTAGACAGGAGCGGAAGTAGTGGATACGTCCCTTGTACTTATAGTTCTATGTTTTTGTTGTATTTGTGTCTTTTTACTATGAGCTGCAATAATAAAAAGACACTTATCTTTGTGATGTTTTCTTTCCTGTACTTTTGTTTGGTTGATGCTGAGTGGTCCCGGTTAAAAACTGTTTACTTGACCCTCACTTTATTGATTTCTACTGGAGGAGACCTAGTGACCTCACACTGATGCCGATAGTGTGACCCGACCCTTGGAGGTGAGAGTAACAGTTGGATCTCTTGGTAGTTACATCGAGGCCTTACGACATCATCCATGGCATGAATGCATCATTCATGTCGGGATTGACTGTATTAGGCAATGGGCATGGTTTATCCAGGGGATGAGACCGAGTTTCTCTTTTCAGCAAAGGAGAAATTTTTAGCAGATCTTTCAAATCGTAGGCAAAGAAGGTGCAGATCATCTAGGAGCGGATGAAGACTACACAGTGCAGTGAGAAATAGGAAACTGGCACCAGTCATGGAGACTCGGGTGTGTTAAATGTTTCAAGAAGAGGAAGTTTAAAGGAGATATGAGTCTGCAAAGCAGCAGACGTAGAGGCAGAGCTAGGAGAGCAGCATGAGGTGGTGTACATCTTAACATGCTACAACCACCCGCCTTAGTTATCCCCGCCAGGCTCAAGGAGCTGCAGGGCGGAGGAAGAGTGCGGCTGCATGCAGTTAAATAGAGTGACCTGATAGCTCTAAGAATGATTCAATGGACAGTCTGTGTCCACTACTAGCTACTGTAGTAATGGACGTTGATATGAATCATTCCCTGCTTTCAAAAATCTTGTTCCAGACCTAGAGTTCCCGGTAATCCGTGGACTTGACCCTCACGTCTGGAGATACCTTGGGAGGAGACTCGATAATCACACTTACACCGACAGTGTGATCAGACCCTCGAGGCGAGAGTTTCGGTTGGAATCTCTTGGTGGCAGCGTCGAGGCCATACGACGTTGGTTGAGTATGGACTGGGAAATCACCGTTCATACACAAAGTGACGGTATTAGGAAATAAGGTTGTGGTTTAACTACGACGTCGGGATGGGTTTTCCTTGGTCGGTGAAAAGGAAACCCCAGGCAGCACAGGTTAAACTCATGCATAGGAGGGTGCGACCGATCACTCTTGAGTCGGTCAACCTTACCCTCATGGCAGTAGTTGTTTTGAGTTTCAGTTCTAAACAGGAGTTGGAGACCTCTAGAGTTCTAGGATGATGATCACGTCCTTATACGGGTCTCACCTCGACGAGGTTTACGGAGATGTGGCCAAGGCGAAAAGTTATCTCTGAGGTTCAGCGGACCTTCTTAGGTCCTCAGCTGGGTAGGTGGGGTGGTTTACCGCTTGACCCATCTACCTCAGTTGCACCAGGTGCACGAAATTTTCCAGGTATCTCAACTGATGAGATACGTGCTCGACCCTTCACATATCATCGATCATGAGGAGCAGGACGATGGCGATGGGGTTACTTCCATGGAGGTTCCAGTGGGGATCGAGGATCGATAGGAGTAGATCCTATGAGGATGTTCAATTCCTTGGGTGCACTTTCTTTGGCAGTACGGGAATCTCCAGGTGATTACATGGGAGCGGAAGGCTCAGTTGCGTGTTCAGTACCGCCTTTTGATTCCCTAGTTTGTATTATAGCTTTACGGGGACGTAAATCCCTGAGGTGGGAGTAATGTAAAGACCCGGAAATTTAAAGGAAATTTATTTCTTAATTTTGTTTGGAATTTTACAAGAACGCAGTTTCTGACGGCACCTGATTCCGAGGCCTGGTGTGCCCGAAATCAATTTCCGAAGTTTAATTCGGGTACGTTCAGTGAACAAACGAGAGGGAATTTTTAAATTTTGAACCGGTGCTCAGAATCAAATTCTGAGGGCACCGATGAAACCACAGCGCCGGTTTTTGCTTACGGAGACCTTTTCTAAAGTTTCATTTTATGCGGGTTGAGAGTTAATTTTTTTGGGGGGAATTACAAGAAGTTAAATAAAATTGTGGAACACAATTTTATTTTATCAATGTTAGTTATTTCCTCCCAAGGGGAGTTAGAGGTGGGTCCCAGACCCACATAACCTCCCATGACAAGATATTAGTGGAGTGGGGCCCACACGTGCCCTAAAATTTTCATCTCCCCATAACTCCCTTGAACTCCCCCATTAACACCATTTTTCATTAAGTTTGTTAACTCTCCCCCTAATTAATTTGTGGAACCTCTCCATCTCCCATTCATTTATGTTGACCAACACTAATTCCATAATTATTTAAATTTACATTTTAAATTAATTTGAAAATGCATGTCAATGTTACATAATGGGAGGGCCTTATTATTTTTTTTGGTTGGAAAATATTTTGGGTGGGGAAAACCTTTGGAGCATTTGGAGGAGAGTTCTTCTTACGACGAAGAACACCATCCTTCCACGAAGAACGATGACGTGCCTTCCTTCCTCTTCATCGAAAAACGTGAGGAGATGTCGTTTCCTCCTCAGACGCACCCCAACGTCGTCTTCAAATCCTCTTTCCGCGACTCAGCTCTTGAAACCGAGGTAGGGGGTTTACGTGATTTTCCTTACGTGATTCTCTTCCGTCTTTTATCAGCGACATTTGGACCGCATGATATCAGTTAACGGGAGGAGGCCGGACCACACAAACATGACCGTCCCCCTCCCTTTTTGTTTTTCTTGTTGTTGTGGGTCAAATGAAATTGACGCGGTGTCATCGCACCGCACGGGATCGAGCGGCAAGGATGGACGACATCGTCACGCCGTGCGGGATTGAGTGGCAAGAATGCGTGACGTCTTCACGACGCACATTCAAATTTTAAACTCTTATGCGTGGGTATTTTGATTGCAAAGTGTTCGTATAATTTATTTTGGATAAATTATACCCTCGTCAATGATTAAAATCATGTGTTTATTATTAGCCAATTGATAACACCTAACGCAGAGGACGCGGGCTGAACAAACACGGCCTGACAACCCTCCGCAGCTTGTTTATCGATGTGCGGATCAACGGACGACGACGAAGCAGACCGCTATAGCGTTTGAATCCCTTCGTAGTGAAGGTCGTGTCGCGGGAGGACCGTTCGCGAAGACGGCAGGAGAAACAGACCACCGGAGCGCGTCCAGTGGTCCGCGGAAGGCGGTGGCGGTGCGCCGCCGGAAGGTTGGCGGCGGCGGTTGCCGCCGACTTCAAATAGCGGCGAGGGGGGGGGAGCCTCGCACCCCACTCCGTGGCTTCCGCTCGGCCGCGCCGGTCGAGCCGTGGCTGGACGGTCGGGCCGGACCGAGCCGGCCGGGCTGGGCCGGGCCCAGCCGGGTCAGACCCGCGTCGGGTCGACCCGGTTCGCGCCGACCCAGGGGGGTCGGGCTGGGTCGGTCCAGGCCCAGACCCCCCCGTTTTCAGACCCTCTTCGGTTTTCACCCATATCTTGAGCCATAGACCTCCGATCGACGCACTGTCAGCAGCGATGTGATCCTTGGATCGAGACGGTCGATTCGGTATATTGCACTCAATGTTTCGGAACACTTTGGGTTCAGCCGGGTTGGTTCGGATACGAAACCAACCGGGCCCTCAGAGCGGAAACACTTATATCTTGAGCTCTGGACGTCTGATTGACATTTCGTCGACTTTGATAGATTCCTCTAAGTGAGATGGATCTTTTTCCTTACTCCGCTCGAGGTTTGGATGTCGTCGGAGTGCGGTCGGGTTGGTTCACTCACGACACCAACCGGGCCCCTGGAACGAAAAAACCATTAACTCACAGACCGGGCATCCAATTGACGCACCGTATGTCTCGTTGAATTCCTCTTGATGAGACAGAACTTTTGGCATACTTCGCCTGAGTTTTGGTTGCTGTTGGATAGTGGCCGGGTTGGATTGTACCTGAAATCCAACCAGGCCCTTGGAACGGAAAAGCTGATATCTTTCAGACCGGGGGTCCGTTTGACGAACCGTCAGCGGCGTTGGTAATAATGTTGAGAAACGGTCCCTATGAGTATACCCTATGAGAGTTTGGGGTATAGTTAAGATACAGCCGGGTTGGTTTGCTCACGAAACCAACCAGGCCCCTAGGACGAAAAGGCTAATAACTGACAGACCGGGCGTCCGATTGACGCACCGTCTGTTGCGTTGAGACCCCTATGATGAGGTGGTTCTTTGAGATACTTCTTCGTGGGACTTGAGATAATTGGAGTATCATCCTATAGCTCGTGGAGAGGACCCTCCCGGAGACGATCGTGCGGAGTACGGAGACCGTGTAGCCGACTGAGACCTGACGACTGCTTGACCGACTCGACTTGGAGTGAGTCGACTAGCCCAGTGGATGGAGCACTGCTTTGTTTGGGTGCAGACCCATGGTGGACGGAGCACTACCTGTGTGATAGTGCAGACCAGCGGTACTCGTCCGGAGAGTACCTCAGCAAGCTACCAGGGGGTGTGCACTACTGTGTTTGGGTGACATACCCCGGCGGGAAGCACTACTGTGTTTGGGTGGCTGACCCGCTGTACTCGACAGGAGGAGTACCTCAGTAGTCTTAGGTTAGTGAGCAGTACCTCGGAGTCGTGATAGGACCACTGTACACTCCAGAGACGGAGCTCTTCAGCAGTTACGGTTTCGATAATGAAAATCCTGCTTTGAGTTGAGTCTATGACCTTTGTGTTTCTTCATGATTGAAATGGGTTACTTGATAACATAGGTATATGTATGGGAATATAACTAAGTAGATGTTATCTGTTGAGATATTATTTGTGTTTATCCTTGTTGGTTTTAGTGAGACCTTGAGGGTCTCGGGGTCCCTAATGAGTATCATTATACTCACCCCTGCACGGGCTATGCCCCCACCTCGTTGTGTTGGTTGTAGACGACAGGCAGTGCTGACGGAGGCCGAGTGTTCGAGGACTGGATAGTACCCAGAGGTGGACTACATGACGAGTCAGTATCTGGATGTGGACTTCACGGAGAGATGACACTCGGAGGAGGTTGACGGGCGAGAGCGTTGTGGAGGCTATCTGTACCTACCCTTCAGGTAGGATCCGTGGTGGACGATCCAGGAGCTACGCCATCTATACCTACCCTTCAAGTAGGATCCAAGGAGGACGAACCCGGAGCCGCTTCCGTCCCTCCAGCTGTTGTCCATTTCTGTTGTACATTGTTCAGTTGTAGCTGTACTTTCTTTTGAGTTTGTATTCTAGCCCATTTACCTTTCAGCACTTCTCTTTGTACTTAGTGTTTTATTTCCGCTTGTACTCTGTGGTGTTTTGTTTACATTTATAAAGGCGGTGTCTTCCCAGTTATCGGGATTTATGCCTTTGGTGCTAGTCACCAGCCCCTGGCCTATGGAAGGAGGTAATAGGGTAGTCACGGCACGGGCCCTGTGGACGAGTCGTGACAGTATTGGATTTAGCACATATTCTTGGAATACTCATATTCAGCTTACCATGGTGGCTCATGTTCATTGAATCCAATTCAATCTCTTATCTATTAGTAATCTTATATGGAAATTGATATAGATCAAGGTTTTATTATCCCATGATTGTAACGCCCCGACCCCAGCTACCTAGAGTCGGTGCATTATTACATAACATTGGCATGATCACAAGAGAGATCAAATCCCGAAAGACCGATTGGTTTAGTAGCCATGGAAACACTAGATATAATCATAAAGTTTTACATTACATTTCAAAGTGAAAAACTACTACAACAACAAAGTCTTCATATCCACACTATTAACCCCTCATAATATCCCTGCAAGTCATTCATAATTTACTTCTTCACTACCTGGGAAAAATAAAACCTAGAAAAGGGGTGAGCTCAAATGCCCAGTAAGGATAACAATATAGCGGAACATTCAAAATAAGCATAAACATTTAAGGCAATGAATTACTAAAACAAAAGCCTTTTAAAATTGAACTTCAACATAGTATGGCAAAAGTAAAATGAAATAATTCCATTTACTTATTCACATGGATATTCTACTAATCGAATAATCACATGCAAAAATCAATAACCATTTTCATAATGTTGGAATACATAATGCCAGACTATCATAACCACATAGCCAAGGCCTCGTGCCAAGACTACAAATAAGATTTTGTCAAGGCCTTGTGCCAAGACACTAGTTTGTCTCATGAGACCTACCGATGCATCGAGGAGCTATAGCGGGCTCCACCCGTCACTTATTAAGTCCAATGCATTCCCATATGAAAAGGTTTAAACATAACATAAACATTCGTATTAAAACTAGCATACGAAATGTCAATAATTTCACCATAAACTATGAATGGTATAAAAACAGCACATCCATAGTCAAACATATCACAAAACCTTCAATACAATATAGAAGTTTTGTATCATAATAAATCAACTTCAAATAATCTTAAAATCCATCAAAGGATGTTGACATAGATGAAATCAAAAAAAAATTTAAAGAAATATCTCCTTTTATTTTGAAATCATTTAAGATCCATATAAAATAAAACATTTTCTTTGAAAATATTCTTATAATCTTGTAAGGAAAGCTTTGAAGATTTTATAGCGGCGTAAAATAACCGCACCCGCCGTATAAGTTAAAAAAAACATTCTTACCTCAATTCTGTCGAAAAGGTTAAAAAGGACCTTGTTTTGAAAACGACGGAAAGATTCCTTTATAAACCTCTTATAAAAAGTCAAACAAGGGTATAAATGACTTTAACCCATATTCTTGTAAATAGTAAAAATGTTTTGAAATACATTTCGAAGAAACATGGATGTGGATGATAAAGAGATCCCAGTAGATTATTACGTATAATACAACCTCGGATAATGAAGAGATTGTGAAATAACCCTTACCTTGTACTTTTCCTTGGTTGGGGTAGGTTAACCTCCTGTATAATAGTGAAATAATTGTTACTAAATTATACAAGAATCATATACATTAATATGATATCATATATGATCTTTTAATACTGATTTGATAATAATATCTTAAAATTATCGTCGTTTCGGGTGTTAACTTACTCATTTTCTTTTATATGTTTTGTTACATAAGCCATGTTTGTAAAGAATAAGTTGTATATTATTCAAATCCAGAATGGTATCAAGTCTTTAAACATCATTTTTAAATCATCAAATGATAATTATACTTGAATGGATACGATGGAAAATGAATCTCATCGCGTTCGTGGAGACGGTAGTCCGTACGTACGTACGAACGCTACTTCCATTTTATTTTTATTTTAAAAGAATCGAATACCAATGATACATAGGTATATTACTATTCCAGTATAATATAATATTTTATACATGTTACTTAAGTTCATTAACACCATCCTTTATACGTTCCATGTGTGGTATGAACGAGTCATATCATTTTAAGGGGGCGGTAGTCCGCACTTCCTCAAATGAAATTATCGTATGTATATACAACATGAAACGAATAATGGTATGAAATAAAATGGAATTACAGAAGCTTATATATAAAATATATATCATTAATATCATATTTAATTACAGTGCCATCATAATGGCCACCATGAGAGGCGGTAAGATGTATTTGAACAATCATCGTTTCGTGAGGCGTTAGTTTGCCATCCACAGAAACATTATGTTCATCATCCATTAGATGGAGTTGTGTGTATGTGTAGTTTGAATCCTTCTTATAAAAACTTCCTAGTATATTTAGGATACTGGTGTTGTTACAAAAGAAAGGAAATAAAAAGAGTTTGGGGGTTGAAGAAGCAAAATAAATGAAAATAATTTAAGAGAAATCGTTACCTTTAATTTAAGTAACTCACTTTGGTTGGAAACAAAGGACTTGTTGAAATGCTTTCTGCCTATGGGGAAACTTCAAGGAGGAGGAGAGGGATGTGGGGAGCTTAGTTGTGCAGAGTTTGGACGAGCCAAGTGGCTTGAGAGGTGTGAGGAATGAGTAGAAGTGGTCTCCTTTTATAAGGGAGAGGAGGGGCTCTTTAGGAAAGAGTGAAAGTATTACTTTATAATATAATTATATTCGGTTTATAATGGTCCAAAAATCATTGAGGTCAAAGATAAGATGACTCATATTCTAAATAACATCAACCAATAAGAATTGGACAGGTTTTAGATAATATTGTAATCATTATAATATTATTTATTTCAATGATTTTTTAATGAGGTAAACATTGCATCATTATTGTGTCATTAATAATTTACCTTATTTGATGTCTAAAAATTATAAATAAAATATCATAATGTAGGAAATCCTTTTAGCTTTCTAATGAATATTTATAATCGAAAATCCAACATGTATAACCCTATGTAAAAATTGTTCTTCTAAAATATGTAAGCTTATGCCATTTTTATTTTTATTTTAACTTTATTAATATAATGTGTCCCTACCACATACAAGTGGCTCCAAGGGGTCCCCAAATTGACCCAAGGATGCCCATGGTCGGGTATGTGTCCACCAATAAGGTTAGGACACGTTTTAGGGTAATTTTGTATTATTATAATATTATTTTTTAACCCTTATTTACCGGATTTACCCTTTAACCATGGTAAATAAAATATTTACCACAGTAACTATTCAAAATGTCTAAAAATAAAAGTTACCTATTTACACAATTTGAACATCCTGATTCAAAATATGGAATCCATTTTCCTAAATTCAAAACACAGAAGTGGCAGAAATTAATTTAAAATTAATTCCCGCTGTCAAAACAAAAAGCGTGTTTTTAAGAGATAATAACTATAAAAAGATTGACACTTGTTTATGTTCGGTTTAATTGTAAAATTATGTCCAATGACCAAAATTATATTAAATGGTAAAAATATATTCTAAATATACTTTAAAACCACTCAAATTCACAATTTATCACTATTAATTATTTTGATTAAAAAAGTTGTTTTTAATTAAAATTTAGTAATTTTCACTATTCATCAAAATATAAAAGTTATCCGAAAAGTACCAAAATTTCACCCTAGGCTAATTTCAATATTCCGAATCCAAAAATGAAGTCCATTTTGAAATATAAAATATATATGATTTCAAAAATTAGGTATTACTATTCACAACGGCTAGTTTAATTAGTTGTGGTGTGTGTTAGAACTCGAGGTTGCGTACAACACACGCTATCGATTATTCGAAGGGAAACGTACCGTGGAAGTTTGGGGTGTTACATTCTCCCCTCCTTCAAATAATTGTGTCCTCGCAATTTCTAGGGTATTACTGCATAAAAAGACTCGGGTGGTTCTTCATCATAAGTTCCTCGGGTTCCCACGCTGCCTCTTCCATCTTATGATTTCTCCACAAAACTTTTACCAGACGCGTCGTCCGGTTTCTCAGTACTTGTTCTCTTGTATCAAGAATCTTAACGGGCTCTTCACAATAAGACAGATCGGGTTCCAGTTCTAATTCCTCATAGGTGAGTACATGCGTTGGGTCAGGTATGTATTTTCTCAACAGAGATACGTGGAACACATCGTGAACTTTGGAGAGACTTGGCGGCATTGCCAATCGGTAAGCTACAGCCCCAATTCGTTCTAGAATTTCGAAAGGTCCGATGTACCTGGGACTCAATTTACCTTTCTTACCAAAACGTATGACTCCCTTCCACGGAGATACCTTCAGGAAAACATGATCACCGACTTGAAATTCCAAATCCTTCCTTCGATTATCGGCATAGCTCTTCTGCCTACTTTGAGCTGCTTTGATGTGATTTTGGATTACTTTCACCTTTTCCACCGTTTCCTCCACCAGCTCTGGGCCTACAAGTTTTCTTTCACCAACGTCATCCCAACAGGTTGGTGTACGACATCTCTTTCCGTATAACGCTTAATATGGTGCCATATGTATACCCGAATGGAAGCTATTGTTATAGGAAAATTCTACCAGTGGTAATATTGATCCCACATACCCTGAAAGTCAAGTGAGAAAGATCTCAAAATGTCTTCTAAGGTTTGAATAGTCCGTTCTGATTGTCCGTCTGTCTGAGGGTGGTAAGCAGTGCTCAAATGAAGTTTAGTATCCAGGGATTTCTGAAGACTTTTCCAAAATCTTGAAGTAAAACGGGGATCACGATCAGAAACAATCGATAGGGGTACTCCATGAAGTCTCACAACTTCATTAATGTATAGTCTTGCTAGACGTTCCAGGGGTATATCTTCTCTTATAGCAAGAAAATGTGTTGACTTGGTAAGACGATCAACAATAACCCATATTGCATCGTTCCTTCTAGGAGTCTTTGGTAGCCCCATGACAAAGTCCATCGTAATATTTTCCCATTTCCACTCCGGTATGGGAAGAGGTTGCATGACTCCTCCAGGCTGTTGCCTTCCAGCTTTCACTTGTTGACAAACCATACATCTTGACACAAAATCAGCAATCTCCCTCTTCATGTTGTCCCACCAAAAATGTTCCTTCAAATCTCTATACATTTTGGTGCTCCCAGGGTGTATAGAGAAATTGGAACTATGATCATCATCCAGCAATTCCCTTTTTAGATCAGGTAAATCGGGAACACAAAGTCTCTTCCCGAATTTCAAAATTCCATCTTCATACACAAAGTCTCTCAATCTCCCATCATTCACAGCTTTAATCTTCTTCTGAAATTCTTCATCATTGGTCTGAGAACTCTTAATCCTTTCTAGTAAAGATGGTTTGGCAACCATTTGAAAAAGAATTGATGTTTCACCTTCCCTGGTTATTCCCATGTCCATCTTCACTAGATCCATGAAAATTGGATCCCTTTCAATTCTCATATTGTTCAAAACTCCATGGTCTTTTCTACTCAAAGCATATGCCACCTTGTTTGCCTTCCCTGGGTGGTAGTGTATCGTACAATCATAGTCCTTGAGTAATTCAAGCCATCTCCTTTGCCTCATGTTGAGTTCTTTTGTGAGAAAATATACTTCAAACTCTTGTGATCAGTATAAATCTCACATTTTTCACCATAGAGGTAGTGCCTCCATATCTTCAAAGCAAAGATCACAGCTGCTAACTCAAGATCATGAGTAGGATAGTTTTGTTCATGAATTTTCAACTGTCGTGATGCATAGGCAATAACTCTATCATTCTGCATAAGGACACAACCAAGTCCTTTCTTTGATGCATCACTATAAATAACGAACCCATCATTCCCCGATGGTAGAGTCAATATAGGAGCATTGACTAATCTTTTCTTCAATTCTTCGAAACATTCTTCACACTCTTTTGTCCAAACAAATTTAACCCCTTTACGTGTGAGCTTCGTTAATGGGTTAGCCAATCGGGCAAAATTCTGGACGAAACGTCGATAATAACCTGCCAAGCCAATAAAACTGCGTACCTCAGTTATACTCGTAGGTGCTGGCCATTCTTGGATTGCCTTGGTCTTAGAAGGATCAACAGAGATTCCATCTTTAGAGACAATATGGCCAAGAAAAGAAATCTCCTGAAGCCAGAATTCACACTTGCTAAACTTCCCATATAATTCATGACTCCTCAGAGTCTTCAAGATAATGCGCAAGTGATTTTCATGATCTTCGTAGGTTTTGGAGTATACCAAGATATCATCAATAAATACCACCACAAATTCATCTAGATACTCCTTGAAAACTCTATTCATCAGATCCATGAATACAGAGGGTGCATTAGTCAATCCAAACGGCATTACAGTAAACTCGTAATGCCCGTACCTGGTTCGAAATGCTGTCTTCGGAATGTCTTCCTTCTTTACACACAACTGATGGTATCCAGATCGAAGGTCAATCTTTGAAAAGTATTGAGCTCCATGCAGTTGGTCAAATAAATCATCAATACGAGGTAGGGGATACTTGTTCTTTATCGTTATAGCATTGATCTCCCTGTAGTCAATACATAACCTCATAGATCCATCTTTCTTTTTAACAAAAAGAACAGGGGCTCCCCATGGAGAAACACTAGGGCGAATAAATCCCTTATTACTCAATCCCTCTAGTTGTTTCTTTAATTCGACTAACTCTACAGTGGCCATTCTATAAGGGGTCTTCGATATAGGCCTTGATCCAGGAATCAAATCAATGGAAAACTCAACTTCTCGTTCTGGAGGATGTCCAGGTAAATCTTCCGGAAATACATCTACAAATTCTTTCACAACAGGTACATCCTCTATTTGAACATTCCTTTCCTCACCGACAGTTATTTCATTCTCTTCATCCCCAATAATTGAATTAAGTTGAGCTACTGGGGGTGGATCTAAATAAGAATTAGGTGGTGACGATTCTGCTCTAAAAATAAGGTGTTCCTTATCATTATCATCAAGAATCGTAACCTCTTTCTTCTTACAATAAATATTCGCATCATAGTCCGAAAGCCAGTCCATACCGAGGATTATATCAAACTCAATCATAGGTATGACGATGAGATCAGCAGATAAAGAAAATTTATGTGCTCTAATGGGGACTGATTCACAAAACTTTGTTGCAACGATACTTCCCTTAGGAGTTTTAACTGACAACTCCCTTATTAAATCAAATTGGAAATATCTAATTTTCTTAGCAAACTGGGAAGATATGAAACAATGCGATGATCCAGAATCAAATAATGAATTTTCTAAACTTGAGGAAACCATTAAATTACCTGCCACCACGTCTTTCGGAGCTTCTACCTCAGCAGTAGTGATAGCATAAGCCTGGCCTTGATCCCTTGGCCTTTTCTGAGGTAAGTTCTCCTGACGCTTAGGACATGAATTTGCATAATGCCCCATCTCCCTGTAATTATAGCACTGAACGTTGGTAGCTTCCTTCTTCCCCTTGCAATCATGAGCTTGGTGGCCCTTTTCACCACACTTGTAACAGACTCCCATTACCTTCAAGCAAGTACTGGGGTGTTTCTTCCCGCATTTACCACAAGATGGATATTCAACCTTTCCTTTCTTCCCCTTATTTCCATTCCCAGATTGATCAGCAGGTCTCTTCTTCTCTTGCTTTTCTTTAAAGTCATAAGACTTAGAGAATTCCTTTTCGGTCTTGATAGCACATGAGACAATGTCTTCGTACGATGAAAAGGATTGTGAGACTAATGCTCGACGGAGAAATGGTTTCAACCCATCAAAGAAACGATCAATCTTACTTCTTGGGTTGCGAATATAATCACCAGCGTACCTCGCTAACCTTGTAAAGTTAGCCTCATACTTTGTGACATTCTCATCCTCCTTTTGTCTCAGACTCAGAAATTGTCTTTCCATATCTGCTCGATGGTCGCGAGGAAAGTATTTTTCTAAAAACAGATCTTTGAACTCCCTCCATTCCATATTTGATACTTCATCATCTTCCTTCGTATTTTGAATCAATGACCACCATTGATCAGCATCTCCAGTGAGGCGGTAAACTGCCATGATAACTTTTTCCCTTTCACTGCTCCCCAAAGCCTGAAATATTTTCTCTAGGGAAAATATCCATTGCTCAGCTACTAAGGGATTTGTATTCCCATTGAACGTTGGTGGTTGTTGTCTCATGAATCGATCTAACATTGATCCTCCACGCTGCGGATCAGGGTGCTCCATACGGGTAAGGTTATTATTCATAACCTGAGTAAGTTGTCCCAGTATGGTGATTAGCTGATCGGCACTAGTTGCATCACCAGCCCCACTATAATTATCTTGAGCAGGAGGGCAATCCCTACATGGAGTGCGTGCATTGATACGGTTTCCATTTCTTCCACTAGGCGCCATTTCTAAACAATGGCATAAACTAGATCAGTTTATGAATCAAAATACATAATCCCATACTTATAAAACACTTAACATAAATTGAACTATTTATGGATATAATCCACAATCATAAAAAAATTTTCTATGAGGAAGTATATACTCATAAACCCTTCATAATGATTTGTAAAGAAAATGAGAGTTATCCTAAGCATATCCCCCGGGAGTGTCGTAACCAAGAGTGCAGCAAGGCCCGTTGTCGTGCACCAGTTCCCGTTCGAGTCTATCTCAAAGTGGTGTTTTCGGGTTTTACCCCTAGGTACATCTGTGCCAGATCCGCCTCTACCTGCTCGTATCCAGACAGAGATGTATTGCTCGGAAAACTCACAAAATCTCTACAATACCAAAATTCTAGGAAGTTCTTCTATACTAATCCTCAAAGTTCATCTTAGGTATACGTGCTCTAATCAGAGTTTATCTAAATCTAGCTTCCAAGGTTTGTACTAAACTTCCTCTGATACCAACTGTAACGCCCCGACCCCAGCTACCTAGAGTCGGTGCATTATTACATAACATTGGCATGATCACAAGAGAGATCAAATCCCGAAAACCGATTGGTTTAGTAGCCTTGGAAACACTAGATATAATCATAAAGTTTTACATTACATTTCAAAGTGAAAAACTACTACAACAACAAAGTCTTCATATCCACACTATTAACCCCTCATAATATCCCTGCAAGTCATTCATAATTTACTTCTTCACTACCTGGGAAAAATAAAACATAGAAAAGGGGTGAGCTCAAATGCCCAGTAAGGATAACAATATAGCGGAACTTTCAAAATAAGCATAAACATTTAAGGCAATGAATTACTAAAACAAAAGCCTTTTAAAATTGAACTTCAACATAGTATGGCAAAAGTAAAATGAAATAATGTCATTTACTTATTCACATGGATATTCTACTAATCGAATAATCACATGCAAAAATCAATAACCATTTTCATAATGTTGGAATACATAATGCCAGACTATCATAACCACATAGCCAAGGCCTCGTGCCAAGACTACAAATAAGATTTTGTAAAGGCCTTGTGCCAAGACACTAGTTTGTCTCATGAGACCTACCGATGCATCGAGAAGCTATAGCGGGCTCCACCCGTCACTTATTAAGTCCAATGCATTCCCATATGAAAAGGTTTAAACATAACATAAACATTCGTATTAAAACTAGCATACGAAATGTCAATAATTTCACCATAAACTATGAATGGTATAAAAATAGCACATCCATAGTCAAACATATCACAAAACCTTCAATACAATATAGAAGTTTTGTATCATAATAAATCAACTTCAAATAATCTTAAAATCCATCAAAGGATGTTGACATAGATGAAATCAAAATTTTTTTTAAAGAAATATCTCCTTTTATTTTGAAATCATTTAAGATCCATATAAAATAAAACATTTTCTTTGAAAATATTCTTATAATCTTGTAAGGAAATCTTTGAAGATTTTATAGCGGCGTAAAATAACCGCACCCGCCGTATAAGTTAAAAAAAACATTCTTACCTCAATTCTGTCGAAAAGGTTAAAAAGGACCTTGTTTTGAAAACGACGGAAAGATTCCTTTATAAACCTCTTATAAAAAGTCAAACAAGGGTATAAATGACTTTAACCTATATTCTTGTAAATAGTAAAAATGTTTTGAAATACATTTCGAAGAAACATGGATGTGGATGATAAAGAGATCCCAGTAGATTATTACGTATAATACAACCTCGGATAATGAAGAGATTGTGAAATAACCCTTACCTTGTACTTTTCCTTGGTTGGGGTAGGTTAACCTCCTGTATAATAGTGAAATAATTGTTACTAAATTATACAAGAATCATATACATTAATATGATATCATATATGATCTTTTAATACTGATTTGATAATAATATCTTAAAATTATCGTCGTTTCGGGTGTTAACTTACTCATTTTCTTTTATATGTTTTGTTACATAAGCCATGTTTGTAAAGGATAAGTTCTATATTATTCAAATCCAGAATGGTATCAAGTCTTTAAACATCATTTTTAAATCATCAAATGATAATTATACTTGAATGGATACGATGGAAAATGAATCTCATCGCGTTCGTGGAGACGGTAGTCCGTACGTACGCACGAACGCTACTTCCATTTAATTTTTATTTTAAAAGAATCGAATACCAATGATACATAGGTATATTACTATTACAGTATAATATAATATTTTATACATGTTACTTAAGTTCATTAACACCATCCTTTATACGTTCCATGTGTGGTATGAACGAGTCATATCATTTTAAGGGGGCGGTAGTCCGCACTTCCTCAAATGAAATTATCGTATGTATATACCACATGAAACGAATAATGGTATGAAATAAAATGGAATTAAAAAATCTTATATATAAAATATATATCATTAATATCATATTTAATTACAGTGCCATCATAATGGCCACCATGAGAGGCGGTAAGATGTATTTGAACAATCATTGTTTCGTGAGGCGTTAGTTTGCCATCCACAGAAACATTATGTTCATCATCCATTAGATGGAGTTGTGTGTATGTGTAGTTTGAATCCTTCTTATAACAACATCCTAGTATATTGAGGATACTGTTGTTGTTACAAAATAAAGGAAATAAAAAGAGTTTGGGGGTTGAAGAAGCAAAATAAATGAAAATAATTTAAGAGAAATCGTTACCTTTAATTTAAGTAACTCACTTTGGTTGGAACCAAAGGACTTGTTGAAATGCTTTCTGCCTAAGGGGAAACTTCAAGGAGGAGGAGAGGGATGTGGGGAGCTTAGTTGGGCAGAGTTTGGACGAGCCAAGTGGCTTGAGAGGTGTGAGGAATGAGTAGAAGTGGTCTCCTTTTATAAGGGAGAGGAGGGGCTCTTTAGGAAAGAGTGAAAGTATTACTTTATAATATAATTATATTCGGTTTATAATGGTCCAAAAATCATTGAGGTCGAAGATAAGATGACTCATATTCTAAATAACATCAACCAATAAGAATTGGACAGGTTTTAGATAATATTTTAATCATTATAATATTATTTATTTCAATGATTTATTAATGAGGTAAACATTGCATCATTATTGTGTCATTAATAATTTAACTTATTTGATGTCTAAAAATTATAAATAAAATATCATCATGTAGGAAATCTTTTTAGCTTTCTAATGAATATTTATAATCGAAAATCCAACATGTATAACCCTATGTAAAAATTGTTCTTCTAAAAGATGTAAGCTTATGCCATTTTTATTTTTATTTTAACTTTATTAATATAATGTGTCCCTACCACATACAAGTGGCTCCAAGGGGTCCCCAAATTGACCCAAGGATGCCCATGGTCGGGTATGTGTCCACCAATAAGGTTAGGACACGTTTTAGGGTAATTTTGTATTATTATAATATTATTTTTTAACCCTTATTTACCGGATTTACCCTTTAACCATGGTAAATAAAATATTTACCACAGTAACTATTCAAAATGTCTAAAAATAAAAGTTACCTATTTACACAATTTGAACATCCTGATTCCAAATATGGAATCCATTTTCCTAAATTCAAAACACATAAGTGGCAGAAATTAATTTAAAATTAATTCCCGCTGTCAAAACAAAAAATGTGTTTTTAAGAGATAATAACTATAAAAAGATTGACACTTGTTTATGTTCGGTTTAATTGTAAAATTATGTCCAATGACCAACATTATATTAAATGGTAAAAATATATTCTAAATATACTTTAAAACCACTCAAATTCACAATTTATCACTATTAATTATTTTGATTAAAAAAGTTGTTTTTAATTAAAATTTAGTAATTTTCACTATTCATCAAAATATAAAAGTTATCCAAAAAGTACCAAAATTTCACCCTAGGCTAATTTCAATATTCCGAATCCAAAAATGAAGTCCATTTTGAAATATAAAATATATATGATTTCAAAAAGTAGGTATTACTATTCACAACGGCTAGTTTAATTAGTTGTGGTGTGTGTTAGAACTCGAGGTTGCGTACAACACACGCTATCGATTATTCGAAGGGAAACGTACCGTGGAAGTTTGGGGTGTTACAATGATGTTGTTTTTTAGTATTTTTGTTGAATGGGGAGCATGGTAGAGGTATTCACTATGATAGAGGTTATATGTTTGATGCCTATACATCCCTTACATGCTTAACCCCCATTAATCGTGCTCTAAAACATAAATTTTTATTATTTTCATCCCCCTAATCCAATATTTTATAGGCCTTCCCCCACCTAAGTCCCTTAATTTCCTTCATTGTGATTCATATGGATTTGATAAACATCATAAAATGTCTTCTATTTCATGACATATTTTTAATGAATCCAACCCAATTGACCCCCTACATTATTTTGTTTAGAGTACCTAGGTAGTCTCGTGGCTGTTAACCAATCAATATCATGTCTTATTTGATGATTATTTTTCACAAATAAAATGACTATAGATGTTAAAGAAGGAAAATTGAAGAAATGGAGAAGTAATTTTTATGATGTGAGGGTGAGTGATTAAGAAACTACTAGTTATTACTTCATAATATTGAATGAGATTATCATTAATATTAGTAGTTTTGGATAAACATCGAACGAATCCTTTATTTCCCTCAAATTGATGAGAAACTTCCCTGACAAGTTTGATGTTAACATTTATTCATTATAAGAGAGATATGATTTATCTATTTATGAATTCCATAATATATATGTTTCTTATGATATGGAAAAAGATTTCATTTTTAAGAATAAGATCATAGAGGTGATGAATTTCAAAGGCATGATAAATCTTAAAATCAGAGAGGAGAAACATTACTACTCTAGTGAAACAAGGGATGATAAAGAAAAGGTTAAATAGTATAATTGAAAAATTTCTCTTATCCAATGTAACTTATAAAATTTAATGTTAAGTGAACAGGTAAACTCCCATAGAAATAATTTAAATATAGCAGAATTAGGCACTTTTCTATTGACTATCAAAATAAGAATAGTGTTGATTATGATAAAGCTAAAAAGAAATATTTAGGAATAAGTGACATAGTAAAACACAAAGAATTATTAGGGACAAATTTATGTTAATATAAGGTTTAAAAGAAATAAATAGGTAAGTACATTGAGAAAATAATAATAATAATACTCCACTTCAAGTACACATTTTGAATAATATGTTCCTATAATGTTTAGGAACATGATGGAACATGTTGAAAAACATGAGGAAACTACAAGTATTGTTGAATATGGTGAATAAGGTGAAGAAACTTTCACTAATTACAAGTTTTAAGTTTATCTTGAATCATGTCATGATAGGAACACCTGATATAAGAGAGAAATCAAATTACTGTAGAAGGGCGGTGAAAATTAAAACCAAGGTGATATTTTTCACTAGAATGAAGATATCAACATAAAATAAATTAATTATCTCAAGTTAATGGTTATGTATTGGGAAAGAGTTTTAAAATATCTTGAGTAAAAACATTCTTTATATGAATATGAGTTAATTATGACACAATTAAAGTTTCTTTAAGCTAAAAATATACTTAAAAGTTTGAGTAAATATATCTAAAAACATATGTAAGTTAAAGCTGAATCATCTATATATCTTAAGAAGATAATCCTAAAAATTCAACTTAAATATACTCCTATTAAACATAAAATTAAATATATTTATAATAATATCATGTTTTAAAAAAACCTAGGAAACTTTTGGTTAAGAAAAATCCTAATAAAACTACTTCAACATCAAAATAATATGAAGATATGTTGTGGAGAAATAAATTACCACAAAAAATTCAAAATGAATTATAAAATATTTCTATAAATTAACAAAATATTTAAAAAAACAAATATCAATATGTGAGATTGAAATTTAAAGGATATTTTTGGTATTTCATTTTTTAGGACCATGTATCTCTACTAAAAACGGAGATGGATAGATCAATGGAGATAAGTTTTTAAAATTTCTTCTAACTTAAATAAACATTCATGACCTTTTAATAGTTTATCCACTAAACTATAAATTATTATCATCACTAAAACATGAATAAATTAAAGAGAAATAATATAAACTTTTTTATATGTATAAAACCCCTCATGGTAAACCTACTACATTCCATGATTGGTTATTCCCCCAATCATTATTATTCATTATAAATACATGTGAGTGAAATATTATATGCATGATCATAACATCACACTATTTTGATCCCTATCCACACTTGAAAATTCTTTTTCTCACTATGATACAATGATTTAGAATAAAAATAAGAAATATATATTCAAGTATTAAGTTGTTTAAATAGAAGTAGATATGATCTTACTTCAAGATTCATTAAGATTATCAATAAAGATATGATCACTACATGTAGAATCGAATATAGATCTACTTATCGAATCTTAAACCATGATTTCAGTCACTGATTTATTAAGTGAAAATTGATATAAATGATGAATTATAAACTTCATTAACCTTGCTCTCTTTTGATATCATTTTTTTCTCTTATCTAAATACTCAATTTTTCACACACCTCAATGAGAACACATTTTTTATCTTTATAAATTCCTCATATTCAGACACCAAAAAATACTAGAATTATAATATTACCACAAACATAATTTCTAGATAATAATTCTTAATACTTATCTCAAAATAATATAATTTAAAAATCAATTATTTTTCTTATTCCATTAGCTGTAAAATCATACATATTAATATAAGATATTCACAAATTTAATTAACTTCATATCTCAAGTAAAATTTCTCAAATACCATAATTTTATCAAATCTCAATTAAATTGGAATACAATTATCACTAAATACTTCATTAGTTTGATTCTATAGAAAACAATTGACCAATAATAAATTAATAATTCCATGAATACTAACATTCTCCATTTCATCCAAAAACCTTGAGTCCATCTTCTACACCATGTAGAATCACTCAATAGATCTACATAACTACAATAAAAATACTCAGTTGATTAAAATTATAGATTCTTAAGAACATATTTATAATAATTGATAAGTTGTTTTCTGGGGATTATTTAAAATTTATAATAATACATCATCATTGAAAAAAAACTTCTAGATATATTCTCTAGAAATTATTCAAGAGAAAACTTAGTTTCAATACCATTATCACATTTAAATCACATATTACATGAAACCTAAAACAAATAGGCACAAATATAACCATTTTTGAATACATTAATGAATCATCATTAATCACATTTTAAATGTGATCATTTAACCTTTTAAAATTATCATTAGAATAATTGTACTTTATTCTTTAGGAAATTTAAATTTAAGAAACTCAGAAATCATGGAACGATAAATGATCCACTTATATATATCCCCTTAAAATGATATCTATAACCTATATTCATTTATTATGGAAACTCATACATAATGTTCCATATATTTCATGTATCTTATTATGTGATTCAATCCCTTATGATGATTAACATACGTTCGGTTGAATCCCTTTATATAGAGTTTAGATGTAGATCCCTCTATTTCTATCTGCTTACATAGATAGAGAGACTGCATTTTACATTATGCGAATCCTCAAACATTTTTACCATTAAATGGTTGTAAGAAAGTTATTTGGATTTCTATTTTTTTATAAAATACAAAAAAATCATGAAATTAATTTTACGGAACCTCAAACCTTCTGAAAAAACATTCAATAAACTTCAATAACCTCTCAACAGACTTTAATGACTTTCAACCATGATATAAAAAAATAAAAACCATCCAAAAATTCCATGTAACATTAGTTTTTTGTAATATTCATGAATAGGTATTTTCCATAGAGTCAAAAAAGGAAACAATTGAGGGGAAAACTATAAAAATATAAGATGAAATTTTGAAAATAAGAAAAATGTCACTAAACGATCCTCAAGTCTATCAACATAGAAAATATTTGATTATTAGAAATAAATATGGGGATGATATAACCAATAGTTTCATTTACGTAAATAATGTACAACTATGCTTCTAGGATATTTTCATTATGTTGAAAAAGTAATGGTGGTTTAGAAAATAATAAAGGAATAAAATCACTTATAACTAAAATTTCTCTAAAATAAAACCATAAAAGTATGTTATATATGATTAATAGTGGTCACTCATTTAATATTATAGTTAATAATAAAATATTAAAAAACATTTAATATAATTATATAAGGGAAATTTCTGTTGGGAATGATAGCTGCCTAAAAATTAGAGGAATTGGTGGAGTTGAGATTGAATCACATTAATTAAAATATAATTTTTTTTGTTGGGATTAATCACAATATATTAAATGTAATCCAATTTTTTTTGGAGGGGAATGATTTTATTTTGACTAAAAACTATATTATCTTTAATTTCTCAAAATATGGATGAATTATCACTAATGGGTAAGAAGAAGTGGTAACATATTCTTACTAAGAGATTCGAGTAACTCTTGTTATCTAAGTTCTAAAGATTTATATAAGTTATGGAATTGAAGGATTGTACATATTGGAGAAAGACGTTTTATAAAAATATCAATGGAATATCTAGGTAGAGATACACTATAACTAAAAATATAAAGAGATATTATCTTTTAAACATGTAAAGAAGAAAATATAAAACATGTAAGTCATAAGAGTGTAAATTTAGTCCACTCTTCCACTTGAATTAATTTATTTTGATTTGTGTGAATCTATGAGACCTCAATTTACTTTTTTATACATACATTATCATATTAATTGATGATTAAATCTATATGAATAAATTAATGCTCATTAAATAGTAGTCTAATGTAGTAAAGATGTTAAAAATATTAGAAGACAAGTTGACAATAAATTGGAAGTTTAAATCAGGAAGATTAGAATTGATAATGGAAGTTGGTTCACTAGTAATTATTTTAAGTCATATATTTATAATCATGGGGTAAAAAAATAGTGATCATTCTAATACCTTTGATAATGAATTTTTAGAAAGGAATAATATGCACTTATTTGAAATGAGAAGAACCATTCTTACTGAATACAAACTCTCAAAATTATTAAGGAGGGAAGAAATATATACAACTATACATATTCAAATTAGTTTCTTATTGATACCAGAGTCAACCTTGAATTCTTATCAAATTTGTAAAAGGATAATCAAATATTCAAATTGAAGAAAATTTTATAAAAAAACCAAGGAGGTTTTGTTCGTGCAGTTCTAATCCAACGGAAGTGGGTACATCTAATGAAAAAAGCTATAAAATATGGTTGATTTCTATGATGGCAAATTCATTGAAATTAAAATATTCTTGATAAATGATGGTGAATGTTATTTTTAAGAATTAATGAATGTTAACATTCCAAATTATGAATAATCCAGCAAAATGGAAGATAATATTGAACTCAACCAAGTCGATACTTACTATCATAAATCCAATGATGATGTGAATATTATTTAATGTAGAAGGATAAAAATAAATAAGCTATCAAATCATGTTGAACTATAAAATATCATTAGAAATAAAGAAGATATTGTGAAAAATAGAAGAAAATGTAAATAACGATATTTTAACAGGTTATCCTAAAATAAATTATAAAGGTTCTTGAGAATATAAAGTAAAAAGGTGTTATTAATGAAGATCTAGATTATATTGAGAAGAATAGTACTTTGATACTTGTTCCTTGAGAAGAATGGAAACAATTATAGGAACCATGTGGGTATTTAGAGATAAAATTAATGAAAAAGATAAGGTTTTAAGAAATAATACTGTATTGGTTTATAAAAGTTACTATTAGATAGAATATATTCTTTAATGAAAATCTTTCACCTGTTGAAATACTTGAAGCTATTAAGATGTTTTTGGATGTTATATCTCACTAAAACTATATTTTTTGATGAAATAAATGTAATATTCTCTTTATCAATCTAAAATAATTATTTTTATGAAAAGGTGAAAGAATTCCAAACCACGATTCAAGGTGGATTGAAGTGGTGGATCCCAAGTGTGTCCCCGGTTACAATGGTCTTACAATATATTGAGAGAGATCAAGTACAAGAGTATATAATGGAAGTATTATCCTACCTACCTTTTTAAGTAATGATATTTTCTTCCTTGTTTTTCTAATGAAATGTATGAATATGTTCCACCTATTGATTCAGTAAACTCCTTGGAGCTCTGAGAAGGAAAGAAATGAACCAATGGATTGGGAGGTGACCAAGTAGAAATTTGGACACAAAGGTAGATTCAGTTTCTACTACTAACAGGATAATACTATACCTCTTCTATAGAGATAGGGAACTAATCATGTCTCTATATTAAAATATATGTTAATTTCTTAATCCATATTATAAACAAAATCTTATAATAATATATCCTTTTATATCATGAATGATTACACTCCCCCTCAGGATTCAATAATCACAAGATCCATTTGTGTTGAGTTTTAGACTTTATATAGATCCTTTCTAGCAAACCCATCAACCATAATGATCGTTTCCATTACACATTATGTTATAACATAACTGGGAGATAATTTTTCTTAATGTAGGTGACAACTCTCTTTGTTATTTCAGGGTTCTGAGTTTAGTGATGAGAGTCCACACATTCACATTTGGGTATAGTAAATTACATTTTCAACCATTTATTATTTCCTCACTGTTGGCCACCCATATGTGATGATATATAGCTTCTTGGAACATGCTATGGGTGTTAGATTCTAAAGAGGAGTCATCAGTCCCATAAAACCACATGATTGTTGATTAATACAAAGAGTCTCCCTATATCTCAACTCCCAAGCATCTCCTAAGCATATTCTAGGGGAACCCTGAACACTCTCTTTAAAATAAGAAATATAATACAATTTTCATATTTGAATGATCATATCATAAACATGTCGAAGTAAGATTTATTAAATATAGTTCTTCAAGAATAAGTTTTTACTTATATTTTAAAGTGTGAGAACCATGGCGTGTTGGTTGAAGAAGCATTTGTATGGGTTAAATCAGATTCATAAAACCAGGTACTCCAAAAGTGATAGTCGCCTGAAAAAATTTAAATTTTGTAAATTAAAACATGAAAATAACTTATATGTGAAGGAAATTAGAACAAATACTATATTCTTAATTTTTTATGATGTTGAAATAATTTTTGTAGGTGATAAAGAGTATTCTTGTGAGGAATTTTCAAAACAAATAAATATTAATTTTGAAATTTTAATGGTTGAAGAGATTAGTTTATTTAGGGGATTACAAGATTTATAAAAGACAATATATATCTTCTTATATTAGGAGAAATATTCCAATGAATTATGGAATAATTTTGTCGTGGAAGTTTCTAAAAAAGTATCATCACCCATGAAAGTTAGTGTGAAGCTATTTAAACACAAATCATGAAAATGTTGAATTATTTCATGAACCAAGTCAAGTCTCCATCCAACCAGGCACCCGACCCAGTCCGCGGCAAGGCCTGAAGGTCTTTCCAAATCCCCACAGGCTAGCACAAGTGCCCTGGTATCAAAAATAAAACTTGGGAATGATTTACCTGAATAAATAAATATAAAACAAACAACAAGATGGATGAATTGAAAATAAAGTCAGACAACCAAACAGACCATTACACCAAGTTCAGATTTAAATTTTACAACTTGGACTAAAAACCCAAAATAGAATACATCAAAGGAAAACCAAACCTCCAACTCAAACCTTTGTGCGACATGAGGAGTCACATCCCCAAGCCACCGCCACCAATCCAACACAAGGATTCCACTGATAACCCGAACCACCAATGCAATGCTTGATGCCTCAACTTGGAAGGAAATAGAATAGAATCTCTATACACCCAAAGGATTATGTAGGTTGTGAGCTTAAATCTTAGTAGGATTCCACCGATAAAAGGTTCCACCCATAATTATTAATTGACAAATACATTTTCAATTTTAATTAATGAAAAAAAACTAAATTCTTGAAAAAATTTAGAGAAAAAAAGTTTAAATAAAATAGTTCCAAAAGGAGGAACTTAAATTAAAAAAAAACACACACACACACACACTTACTTTTAAAATAACCCATGTTTCACACTAATGAGCGTATAGTAACCAATTAGTACTAAAATGGGAGAGGCCTCATCGGTGCTAGCTACATTTTGTCCCTAGATCTTCATGTCTTGGTGAAACATGGCGTAGAAAGCCACCACCCTCAGAAAACATGGCTTAGAAGGCCATGACCCTCAGAAAACGTGGATAAGAAGACCACGACCCTCATAAAAGCATATGCTTAGTTAGTGTTTCAATCATCAATCCTGCTAGCGAAACCAGGTCAAGTCACCTCCGAAATGCTAACACACTAGATCTAGTCCGCCCACCTAGTACCCAGGCTTCCCATTTGTGCTCAAGTAGTTCAGAGTTCATGTCACATGTCAAACATAAACAAACAAAACATATGAGATGTTATCTCTACCAACACTACAATCATACATAAAAATCCATATAAAAATAATACACCCACTAAAAATATCCCAAAACTACATCTGCATCACTTACACAACTAATTAAAACAACTACACAAAAAAAGAAATCATATTCATCTTCAAATAAACCACTAACAGGATTTATTAAATAATTTCCACACATGTCGCACGACTTTAAGAACAAAAAACATTTACAAAATTTAACCAAAAATTTTTTTCACCCTTAATAATTATTTAATAAAACATTTCATATTTTTATAAAAAAAGTTTAAATAGCCAAACAATACTTTACACACTATACTGACCCAAACCCCCTTAAATGACCATATGCACACAACGTCACCTCAGGAACACAAACTGCATTACACACGGAATTAAATAAGCCACCCACATAGTTGAAAAGACCAACACTATAGTTAAAAAACCCAGCAGAAAAATTTTATATCATTTCTTAAAAGTACACCACATGACTAAAACACCAAAAACCCACTCAAATATACATTTAAGACCGAACGCATACCGACGCTACACCAAAGCACCAATTTCATCCTTTTCACTTCCAAAAAAATAACTGCACAATTTTTAAAAAAACTAACAAATAACCAGAGATGAGATTTCAACATCAAGTACATGTATTATGACGAAACACTACTAAACAACTTAATGGAATTTCCAACTTCAACGAATGTCAACTTCGCACAATACAAATTAATCAAATAACACTCTAAACAAATAAACATGAAAATTAATTAATCAAATAATAATTGGACATAGAACTACCTATGTCGGTGTAGGAATCATTGCGGGCATGGTGCGAAACTCCCGTCGCATGACGAAAACAGTGTAAGAAGATCAAAGAGACCCCTAAAACAAAACACCACAGAATTTCATCAAAAAAATACCCAAAACAATATAAACCCTAAATGAAGTACCACCAACATTAAAAGGATGAACAACAAGGGACCCCACGCCTATGGCGACGGGTTCAAGAGGTCAGACAGTGGTCGACGGAGGCTGCCGGAGTGTGCGCGGCATCAAAAAAACAAGGGGGGAGATCGTCGATCGTTCGTATGAATGAAGAAAGTGGTGAATGGCCTACTGGACAAGGGTGAGGGGGGGGGGGGTCGCCAGTGCATGACAGTCTTCCGGAGGAAGGTGGAGGTGCATCACATGGGTATCCAGCTTGAAGGAGCAGGGGAGATGGGTGACGGCGCAAGGGAGATGTGTGCACAGTGAGGAGGCCGGAGAAGCGGCGCCATGTTAGGACCGTAAATTATTGGCCCACGGTGCAGCAATAATCATGAGATAAAAATAAAGTGTAAATGCGGAAAAATAAATGACTCCTGATGTAACGTGGAAAAATCCCCAAATGGAAAGGGTAAAAAACCATAGGCAAATAGAAGGATCACTTTGGGGTAAAAGTGGGTACCCACTCCCTCACTTATTACAAGGAAAAAACTATCGTAATATTCTATCTTGAATAAAGGGGAAAACTGCCTCACTAAAACTGCTCACAAATAATAATAAGAACCTGATACAGGTGATGAGATGAGACGTTGAAGGATGATCTTTTGAAGAGGGGGAGAGCCTCCTTTTATAGGCATCCTCACCCCTTCCCCTTGCCTTCTCCCGTTGAAAGATTTGGTGGGGGTTGGCCACCCACCATCTACCACCACCATCCCCCCTTTGACAATTGGGGGGGGGGGGCACCACCCTGCTGACACATCTCCCACTTAGTGATTTGATTGAGAACCAATCACATCTCCACACATCCTTTCTATTTGCCCAACCATGCTGCTCAAGTCTCTGCGAGGCCGCTCGAGGATCTGCACCATCTGAACTTATCAGAGTTAATCGCCTCCATCACGAAATCTGCAAGATTCTCTTCAGTATAAATCATTTGCATATCCACACTTCCTTCCTCCCCCGCGTCTCGGACAAAGTGATACTGTACCCCAACGTACTTCATCCTGGAATGAAAAGATGGATTCCTTGCAACGTGCAAGGCGCCCTGACTATCACAAAATAATGGAATCTGCTCCTCTTTGTGCCCAAGCTCCTCCAACAACCTTCTCATCCAAATTGCCTCTTTGAAAGACTGTGTAGCTGCCAAGTACTCTGCCTCCATCGTGGATAAAGCTACAAATTATTGTAACTTTGAAATCTAGCTTACAACTCCTCCTGCAAGAGTAAACACATAACCAGAAGTGGATTTCCTCCGATCAGAATCACCTACAAAATCTGAATCAACATATCCTCTAACAGTAAAATCTGATCCTCCATAACATAATGCAACATCTTAGGTCTCCTTGATGTATCTCAGGATCCTCTTCACTGTGCTCCAATGTTTCCATCCTGGATTCGCCATGTACCGACTAACTGCTCCCATTTCATGTGTAATGTCTGGTCTAGTACAAACCATAGCGAACATCAGACTACCCACTGCCGATGCATACGGTACTCGAGACATTTCCATCCTCTCTGCTTCATTTCTAGGACTCATCGTGGATGATAACTTGAAATTAACGGGAATAGGGGTAGAGATTGGATTGTAGTCTTACATGTTGAAGCATTTCAAGACTCTCTGTAAGTAACTCTTCTGTGATAGCCAAATCTTCCCATTATTTCTGTCTTGGAAAATCTGCATCCCAAGAATCTTGTTTGCTAGTCCCAAGTACTTCATATCAAACTCCCTAGCCAAATGTGCCTTCGTCTCCTGGATCTGATCATTTTTGGGGACTGCAACCAACATGTCATCCACATACAACAGAAGAACGATGAAATCATTACCATCTGAACCCTTGAAATATGCACAAGGATCTAAATGAAGTCTATCATATCCAAGGCTCATGATATAGGAATCAAATCTCTTGTACCAACACCTCGATGCCTGTTTGAGACCGTACATAGATTTTTTCAACCTGCAAACCAAGTTCTCTTTACCTTCTTATACAAACCCTTCCGGTTGGAGCATATATATCTCTTCATCAAGATCACTATAGAGAAAAGCTGTTTTCACATATAACTACTCTAGATGTAAGCTGTATGTTGCACACATTTCCAGAACTATCCGAACAGTTGTCAGTCTAACAACATGAGCAAATATTTCATTGAAATCAATACCTTCCTTCTAAGAAAATCCTCTGACCACAAATCCTGCACGATATCTTTCCACCTGGTCATTTCCACCCTGCTTGATCTTAAAGACCCATTTGTTTCCGATAGCCTTCCTTCCATGAGGTAATGGAACAAGATCCCAAGTCTTGTTCCTGTGTAGGGCTTCAAGTTCCTCCTGCATCGCCTCCATCCATGAGAATACATCTGGACTCTGGGTCACCTCTACAAAAGAAGAAGGCTCTCCACCCTCTGTCAATAAGAAATACTCAATATTGCTCTCAGTGACATAATATTATGGCCATTCTTGTGCTTTTTTCTCTCGAGTTGACCATCATGGTATAGACTCAACTGGTACTTGATCATCGTGCTCTGGTAATGCCTCAGATGAAACTGGTTCTTCCTTGGATTTGTCCTCTACTTTGACTGTTGAAGTTTCTATATTCTCCTTATCCATGTCTTGGTCAGTTGTCATTTTCACCTTGTCTTCTGCAAAAAATGACATCTCTGCTGATGATAAATTTTTAGGTAGTGGGATCCCATAAACGATACCCCTTCACACCATCATAATACCCCAAGAAGATACATTTTCTGGATCTCGAATCCAACTTCGATCTTTCTTGGTCATTAAACATTGCATATACAGGACATCCAAAAGTATGTAACCAAGAATATTCAGTGGGTTTACCAGTAAACATCTCCATTGGTGTCATCAGATCAATTTCCATTGAAAGAGATCGTTTGATCACATAACAGGCGGTATTCATTGCTTCTGCCCAAAAAGTTTTGGCAATACCTACAGTCTTCAGCATCGCCCTTATTCTATCCAACAGGGTTCTGATCATCCACTCTGCCACTCCATTATGCCGAGGAGTGTACGCCACCGTAAACTTTCTCTTGATGCCTTCTTGTTGACAAAAAGTATCAAACTCCTCACTTTTATATTATCTACCATTGCCTATCCTCAGACAATTGATCTTCTTTCCAGATTCAAGATCCTTCCGCGCTTTGAATGTTTTGAAGACTTCAAAAACATATGCCTTCCTCCTAATTGGGTACACCCAACATCTCCTTGAGTAATCATCAATGAATGATACAATGTAACTTGCTCCTCCTAGGGATATAACTGGTGCCTTCCAAACATCAGAATGGATCAAATCCAAGATCTCCTGACTTCTCGTTATTGACGTCCCAAACATTAACATGTTTTTCTTACTCAAAACACAATGCTCAAAAAATGGTAAGGATACCTTTTTCAGCCTAGGTAGCAACTTCTGATCCGCAAGAATCTTCAGGCCTCGTTCTGACATATGGCCAAGCTTCTGATGCCATAACGTCATCAACTCTTGCATCGAGGTAGTTGATGCAACAAAAATATCCTCCTCCTTGTACGTTTCTCCCATAAGCATGTACAAGTTCTTTGAGATCTTCTCCGCCTTCATTCCCACAAGCGCGCCCTTCACGATTCTCATCACTCCCTTCTCTGTGCGAGTTTGCATCCGATATCATCAAATTGTCCCAAAGATAATATGTTCTTCTTCAGGCCCTTCACATGATGTAATCCTTGGATAGTCCGTAATATGCCATCATGCATCTTCAGTTTGATGGTACTGATTCCAACAATCTTCAGAGTGTGATCGTTCCCCATGTACACAAGTCCTTCCGGGATGGTTTCATAATGGTCAAACCATTCCCGTCGAGATGTCATGTTCCATGTTTCTCCTGAGTCGATAATCCAGGCATCGTCGACATGCTACCTGATTCTAGTAGTCGTTGCTACTTCACTGACTTGTATATCTCCTTTTCCAGAAGTACTCACCACATTCCCCTGAGAGTTCTTTTCACCACTCTTCTCATTCCAAAAATCCTTCTTGATGTGACCCTTCTTGCCACAATTGAAACATGTGACAGTCTTCTTCTTACTCCTTGATTTGGACCTGCCATGATTTTGGCTCCCACTGGAACCACGCTCCATCATCCTTCCTCTCTCCATTGACAGAGCTTCTACCTGGTGCGAAGTTGTCTATCTGTCCTCCTTATTCTTGCGCTGACTTTCTTATTCAAGAACCATGACTGAAACATCATTAAAGAGCAACATATCTATCAGAATATTATTGGTGAGGTTGATTATGATTTGTTCATAGGAATCTGGAAAACTCTGGAGTAGAATCTCCCCACGTTCAGTATCCACAATTTTATAGCCCAACGCCGCGAGCTGAGTGAACAGGGTATTGAGGTTGTTGATGTGGTTGGTCACCGATGATGACTCCACCACTCGAAGAGTGTACAATTTTCCATTCAGGAAAATTTTGTTGTGCAGTGACTTGGCCTCGTATAGCTTCATCATAGTATCCCATATTTCCTTCGCCATCTTTTTCTCCATAATGCTCGATAGGACCTCGTCTGCCAAAGCCAAATGAATGTTGTCAATCGCATTTCCGTTCATATCGTTCCATTTATCCTCCATCACACCCGCCGGCTTTTCGCCAATTGCCAGTAGGCAATTATCCTTCCACATCACTTCCTATATCTTCATTTTGGACAACGAAAAATTATTCCCATTGAATTTTTTGATCTTGAATTTCACCACCATCTGGACACTCTGTCGGTCCAGAACCTCCTCTGTTTAAAAACGGTGTATTTAATAATATCAATAATTTTTTTTCTGATGTGAAAGATCAACCAGAGTCACAATCACAGAGCATACTAAAATTTTACGAGAATTATTAATACTCGAAAACGTGAACAACACTGGGCCAGAACCTCCATTTGATACCACTTGTTAGGACCGTAAATGATTTACCCACAGTGCAGAAATAATCACGAGATAAAAATAAGGTGCAAATGCGGAAAAATAAATGACACTAGATGTAATGTGGAAAAACCCCCAAATGGAAGGGGTAAAAAACCACTAGAAAATAGAAGGATCACTATGGGGTAAAAGTGGGTACACACTCCCTCAATTATTACGAGGAGAAAAATCTCGTAATATTCTCTCTTGAATAAAGGGGAAAACTGCCTCACTAAAACCGCTCACAAATAATAATAATAAGAACCTGATATAGGTGATGAGATGAGACGCTGAAGGATAGTCATTGGAAGAGGGGAAAGCCTCATTTTATAGGCCTCCTCACCCCTTCCCCTTTCCTTCTCCTGTTGGAAGATTTGGTGGGGGTTGGCCACCCACCATCTACCACCACCATCCCCCCTTTTTACAATTGGGGGGGTGGCACCGTCCTGCTGACACGCCAGACGGAAGCAGGAGGGTGCGGCTTGAGGGATATGTGCACTGGTGTTCTGGGTGGTCTGTCCAAGAGGAAGGCGGCGCGAGGGAGGTGTGTGTGCGATGAGGAGGTCGGTGGGGCTATGCTGCGCCAATTCGAAGGGAGGGAACTGGGGGGCTGCCTTGCCGAACGAGAGGAGGGCGCTGCGGTGCTGAACCGGAAGGGGAGAGGTGCTGGTCCGGTTCGTCGGAGGGGGAAAGGAGAGCAACGTGGCATTGAGAAGGAGGGGGGTGTGAGCTCGGATGCCTGGCCAGAAAGAGGACGGGCACACGTGGTCGACTGAGAGGAAGGGAGGGTGCCAGGCGGAGGGAGCAAGGGGAATGGGGTTGCAGCGGAAAGGGTTTTAGGAGGAATGGGAGGTCCATGCGGGGAGAGGGGGGAGAGAAAGGAAGAAGAAAATAAATAAAATGAGAGGGAGAGAAATGGAGGGGGGAAAGTATAAAATAAAAATAAAGAAAAGAAATTAAAAATAAAAGAATAAACAAAACTTCAATTAATAATAAAAAATTGTAAAACAAATAATAAAACCAACATAATAAAATGACCAAATCACAATATTAACTAAAAAATAATAATATTAATTATAACCTAATTAAAATATTAACTTATGTAATAATACTACTACTAATAATACTAAAATAATAAAACCAATAAAAATAATAACATCATTATTAATTGAGGTTGGAAACCACACATGGTCGCGTGTGTGGTCACTCGAGTGGTCGCGTGCATGGTCGCGCTCCCTGTTGCAGGCTTGTGTAATAATTAATTTAGTAATAAAACGTTTTTTATTTATTTCGGCCACTACACACAGTCACACTTATGGAAGCACACTGTATATGAACCCAAATATCTAAAAAAGAACCTGGCTAAACCTACAGCTCAAAAATGAGATCCAAAATAGTTAAATTAAAAGGATGTGTCAGTCGGGGTCTGACAATTCTCCCCACCATGAAACTTTCTGCCCCCAGAAAGTCCCAAAATACTGGGTCAACCCAAGATTCCAAGCATGAATATGAAGACTCTTTAAACAAAACGTCAATCACCTGAGGACCTAGCATTCAAAACACCCAAATCCAGAACTCCAATGTTCTCAAAACCAGAATCACCAATAAAAATAAAGAATAATAAATTCACCTAAAAAAACGACAACATGGAACACCCTGACCCGTAACTTAGGGATCATCGGGGCCGCTCAAGATCTCCATGAATACTCACCCAGTGATCCACTACCCAAGCTAACCAATTATGATGGTCGAGGCTGGGTGAAGCATAGGTAAGGGGTTTCCCCTCTAAGCACACTTTGAAGAGAAAGTTTTTTTTCACATGTTCGTCCTACGGTTGTCGCCCCACCATATGAGGATTCTTGTCAAACATTGGTTCTCCAAATCAAAACAAATCCCAACCCCAGAAAACTCTAACAATGACTTGACCCTTCAAACACCCTATGTTTAACCAACACAAGAGGGGGGAGATCAGCAATAAATGCACTGGGTCTCCCCACCATTTTAAAATTTCCTAACATCATGGAACCCGCATGGGCATTCAAAATTTATTTGGAACGATACAGACTAAATTCTTCATCACGAACCCAACAACATAGGCTGACTTGTACTGATTATTCTTATAGTGGAAAACACTCTCTTTCATGAGATGGTATTGATAGCGAAACCCCCTAAACTAGCCACAAACTAGATAGGCATGCACCAATGCCAGAAGACATGAGCATCTTTAAAATGAGTAAAATTTCGATCCATAACCAAACACAAGATGGTTCACAGATAACGCCTACTGGATTTACAAAAATATTGATTTTTCTAATCCTCTATATATCCCAAGCGGAAGTCCCATAAATTAAGACCACAGCAAGTAGACAGGTGCTTCATGCTCCTCACGACAGCAAAAATAAAGCCTTCAGAGACGACACTGCAATAGAGGAAATTTAAGTTGTTTTCATCCCGTCTCTGTGGACTTAATTCAGACCAAGATCATCCCATGTATGATGAGTTTTGACTGCGCGCAAGCTTCACCCTGAGACCTATGGTTGGGATACTGATGTTTGAAGCATATACCACCTCACAGTCATAAGTTGACCACCTCCAACTGGAACTTCCTCTGCTGGAAAAGCAACCTACATACTTCTCCTCGTGTCCCACATGGCCACTGCATCAACATACAAACTGAGAATTGTAGTAAATGACTTAGAGTGTCTGATTGACCAAACTAGAGATAAGAGATTGAGCGTTCTGTCTGACACGCAACACATACTATTGGAAGGAAAACTCCAAGAACATGCCCCTTCGATTCACACTCCTCATCAGATGAGGAACCTTCACTTCCTTAGGTACAACCGTGGGATTATTTAGTCTTAAGGATCGCTCAAGTCATCCTTATTCTCTAAAAAATGAAACGATCATATTTCACTAGTTTAGCGTCGCTCCACCAGGCATACTCGATACAACTTACGCCACACAACTTTCAGAGTTCCTCCAAAACCAGAGACACACCCAACTTTCTCAAAGCACTCAGCAATATCAAACTGACCTCAACTTCTATGAACAGTCGACACCACCGAGCAGAACCCAACTCCGCCGCTCCACTAGGAGTTTGGGTGAAGCCAAGAACTGAGAGACTTGCTAGAAACCCATGGTACATTTCTATGGGGAATATACCGAACAAGAAACACAAGACAGTACTCTACAAATCCAAACACATCACAAAACAACATCCACACATCAGATACAATTCCATCCAATTCCAATTTAAACATTCATGTATTTTAAAGAAAAGCACCTACTTGAAAAATGTGGCATAGTACAACGAAGACCAAAACTCTTTTGAACCCATCGCTTTGCCTCCGGACTCAAAACCATTTCCAAATTTCCAAAACCATTTAAGCACAAAAACCCATATTAGAGAAAAACCCACTTTTCAATAGATAAGAAACAGCCTCAGAAATTAATCACTAACCACTGATATTCCAACATGCCTCGCAAATATGCATTTTTTTGCCACTTAGGAACCCATACACACGATCCATCAATTTTCCATTACTCACATTCATGTGCATAACCGAGCACCCATCGGAATACCACAGAACAATACAAGGTTCTTCTTCTTTCAAAAATAAAACATTCCCAATATTCCAAAAATACCATTTTCCAAAACCATTTCAAAAATTTCAAGGAAAATTTTCAAATTCTTTCCATTTCCAAAATAACTCAAATCAATTTCAAATAAACATAAAACATTCTTTTAGAAACTCATCTTTGAAAAATCAAACATCGACTTCCAGAAACAAGATTCAAAAGAAACGCACCCCAAAAATCATGTCAAAGACACATGAAAGTAAAATAAAAGAAACCCCAAGGTCAGATTTCCTTAAAGAAAACACATTTTCACCAACACAAAACTAAAGCAAGACATCACACACATTAAAGCACCTGGGTGGAGGACTAGTGGTCGTGTCTAACCCAGCTACATGGTTTAGCAGACCATGCCCTAGGCAAGAACCAACCACATGGAGTGTTGAATTGTACTCTCGGGCATCACATGGGTCGCTACTCCATGTGAGGTCATGCACAGTACCAGTTTACTCTTATTGGAATCCCCAATCCAGACAGAGAAAATCCAAAACTTGAATCTCATACTACCCTAGGTTACTCGAGGATCAGAATGAGTAAGAGTTCACGACGCTCTTCTTGCACCAACCACTCAAGTACCGAAAGACCTGTCTCTGATCTACCTGGAGCCCCAAATAAAAAGAAAAAACCTGCCTTTGATACCATTTTTTCATGAACCATGTCGGGTCACCATTCAACCTAGCACCCGACCTAGTCCGTGGCAAGGCCCAAAGGGCATTCCCGATTCCCACAGGCTGGCACAAGTTCCCGGGTATCAAAAATAAAACTTGGGAACGATTTACCCGAAGAAATAAATATAAAACAAACAACAAGCTGAATAAATTGAAACTAAAGATAGAAAACCAAACAGACCCTTACACTATGTTCAGATTTAATGTTTAAAACTTGGACTAAAAACCCAAAAAAGACTATATCAACCGAAAAACAAACCTCCAACTCAAACCTCTATGCGACATGAGGAGTCACATCCCCAAGCTGCCGCCACAAAACCAACACGAGGATGCCACTGAAAACCCGAACCACCAATTCTATGCTCGATGCCTCAACCTGGAAAGAAAAAGAACAGAATCTACATACACCCAAAGGTGTACGTAGGGTGTGAGCTTAAAGGAAAGTAGGATACCACCGAGAAAAGGTTTCACACATAATTATTAAATTACAACTACATTTTCAATTTTAAATAAAGAAAAAAAACTAAATGCTTGAACAATTTTAGAGAAAATAGGTTTAAAGAAAATAGTTTCAAAAGGAATAAATTAAATTAAAACACACACACACACTTACTTTTAAAATAACCCATGTGTCACACTGATGAGCATAAAGTAACCAATGAGAACTAATATAGGAGAGGCCTCATAGGTGTTAGCTAGCTTGGCCCCATAGATCTTCGTGTCTCGGTGAAACATAGCTTAGAAGGCCACGACCCTCATAAAATGTGGCTTTTAAGGCAAAAACCCTCAGACAAAGTGGCTTAAAAGACCACGACCCTCAGAAAAGCATGTGTTTAGTTAGTGTTACAATCGTCAATCCTTCTAGTGAAACCAGGTCGAGTCACCTCCAGAACACTAACACACTAGATCTAGTCCGCCCACCAAGTACCCAAGCTTCCCATTTGTGCTCAAGTAGTTCAGAGTTCATGTCACATGTCAAATATAACCAAAAAAATAAATGAGATGATATCTCTACCAACAATACACTCTACACAAAAAAACCATTTAAAAATAATACGTACACTAAAAATATCCCAAAACTACATCTGGATCACTTACACAACCATTTAAAACCACTGCATAGACAAACAAATAACTTTCATCTTCAAACACACCATTAACCGAATTTATTAAATAATTTCCACACATGTCGTATGACATTAAGCACCAAAAACATTTACACAATTTAACCAGAATAGTTTATCACCCTTAATAATTATTTAATAAAACTATTCAAATTTTCATAAATAAACTTTAAAGAGAAAATCACTAATTTACACACTATACCAACCCAATCCACCTTACATGACCATACACACACAACATCACCTCAGGAACATAAACTGCATCACACACACAATTAAACAAGCCACCCACATAGTTTAAAAGACAATCACTATAGTTAAACAACCCACCAGTAAAATTTTCTAACCTTTCTTAAAAGTACGCCTCATGACTAAAACCCCCAAACCCCCTCAAATACTCATTCTAGACTGAACTCATACTAACAATACACCAAAACACCAATTTCACCCTTTTCACTTCCAAAAAAATAACTGTACAATTTAAAAAAAAACTAACAAAAAACCAGAGATGAGATTTCAGCATCAAGAACACATATTATGATGACACACTACTAAACAACATAAAGGCATATCAAACTTCAACAAATTTGAACTTCGCACAACACACATTAATCAAATAACACTCTAAACAAATTAAAATTGTAAATTAATTAATCAAATAATTATTGGACGTGGAACCACCTACCTCGGTGTAAGAAGCAGTGTGGGATTGGTGTGAAACTCTCATTGCATGAAGAATGCACTGCAAGAGGACCAAAGCTACCCATAAAACAAAACACCGCACAATTGCATCAAAAAAATATATACCAAAAACAATATAATACCTAAACTCAACGCCACCAAAATTAAAAAGGATGAACAATGAGGGACTCTGCGCCTATGACGAGGGGTCCAAGAGCTCGGCAAGAGGTCGACGGAGGCTGCCTGAGTTTGCGCGGCATTGAAATAACAACATGGGAGATCATTGGTCATTCGACCGAATGAAAATAGTGGTGCATGGCCTACTGTATGAGGGTGAGGGAGGGTCGCCGGTGCATGGAAGTCTGCCAGAATGAAGGCGTAGGTGATGCACATGGGTATCCGCATAGAAGGAGCAAGGGAAATAGGAGGAAGCGTGAGGGAGATGTGTGCACGGTGAGGAGGCCGGAGAAGCGGTGCCAGACGGATGCAGGAGGGTGATGCTCGAGGGCAGTCTGTGCTAGTTTTCTGGGTGGTCCGACCAAGAGGAAGTCAGCATGAGGGAGCTGTGAGCGTGGTGAGGAGGCCGGCGGGGCTGTGCTGTGCTGGTTCGAAAGGGAGGGAACAGGAGGGCTGCTATGCCGGACGAGAGGAGGGCGCTGCGGTGTCGAACCGGAAGGGGAGATGTGTTGGTCTGGTTTGTCGGAGAGGGATAGGAGAGTGACGTGGCATTGAGAAGGAGGGGGGTGAGATCACGGAAGCTTGTCTAGCAAGATAAGGGGCGCCCGCGGTCGACCGAGAGGATGGCAGGGTATCGGTTGGAGGGTGCAAGGGGAATGGGGGTGTGACGGCTAGGGTTGTAGTGGGAATGGGAGGTCTACGTGGGGAGAGAGGGGAGATCAAGGAAGATTAAAAAAAATAAAAATAGAGAGAGGGAGAAATAGAGGTGGAAACTGATAAAATAAAAAGAAAGAAAATAAATTAAATATAAAATAATAAACAAAACATCAATTAATAATAACAAATATTAATAAAAATAATAAAACCAACATAATAAAATGACCAAATTACAATATTAACTAAAAAATAATAATTTTAATTATAACCTACTTAAAATATTAACTTCAGTAATAATAATACAAATAATAATACTAAAATAATAAAACCAAAAAAAATAACAAAATCATTATTAATTGAGGTTGGACACCGTACTCGACCGCATGCGCGGTCGCATGTGTGGGTGTGTATGTGGTCGTGTGAGTGGTCACATGCGAGGTCCCGCACCCAGTTGCATGCCTTTGTAATAATTAATTTTTTAATAAAAAGTTTTGTTATTTAATTTGGGAACGATGCATGGTCACGCATATGGTCGCGCCCCGTATATGAACCCAAATCTCTAAAAAAGAACATGGCTAAACCTACTGTTCAAAAATGAGATCCAAAATTGTTAAATTAAAAGGATGTGTCAGTCGAGGTGTGACAAATTAGATGATCATTATAAAGATGTATAGAATCCCATATCATATTATGACATCATGATTATATTTTTTATATGATGTACCTTTTGGTCAAGGTATCAATGTAGTCTAAATAAATCATGCATTATATCTTACAAGAGACATATAATGTATATTAAAGGAACCTTGAGTTAATGTATGATGTATAAAAGATGTGAAGAATTGAAATTGATGGGTTTCACTGATGCTAATTGGGATAGAGGATGTAATGTTTGAAAATCATCCTCAGGAGAAAAATTCATTCTAGGAGAATTATATATGAGTTGGTATAGTAAAAAATCAATGTTCTATAACATTGATTATATCCAAAGTTTAGTATGTCACTTCTACACAAGCATGTATAATGATTTTGTAGATGAAAATGCATTTAGAATAATTGGAGGTGAAAGATTATAAACCATTGAAAATTACTTGTGATAATTATAGTGTAATTTATCATTCTAGGAATCCACTACAACACTCTCAACACAAATATATTGATATAAAATATAACTTCAAAAATAAGGAAATCACTGATGGAGATGTGAGGTTAGATGTATTTCCAAAAAAGAAAATATTACTGATATGTTCGCTAAAGCTATTATAAGGGAGAGAGTTAAGTATTTCAGGATGAAACTTCTTCTTCAAGAATCACATATTAAATAAAGAAAAAAAATTGATACCCTATTATCATTTGGATTCTCTTGTCGAAGGGGGAGATACATGAACAACTATTTAAGGGGAAATATACTTTATCCTTTTTGGAGATAAGTATAAATATATTATAGGATAAAGGTAATCTATCTTTTTTGAATCGAAATATACTATTATTATAAATAGGGGAAGAAAAATTAATTGACTTTATTAAGTGGGAGAACATAAAAATCACTAGCCACAACTTTTATATCATTCAGGGATGAAATTCTGTACAAAATATTCATTTACCTTGGAGTGTGCTATTGGTACTATTCTGTTTAATAAAGGATGTGGGTGGATAAAAATTTGATTGGTGTTTGTATGGTTAATAAATCTTATGCGATAGATTATAAAACCCATAAAATCGTTTTTGGTGTTGTATTTAGTTTGAAATTTGCGTGTGAGAATGTTTTTTAGAAATAATTGAGAATGATGTTGTGGATTCCAGTAGGATGGATCTAAAAAAATACATAAGTGTTGAGTATGTGGATTTGAGGTATCTAAAATTTATTAATTGTCTATAAAAAAATACTTTTCTATGGGGGTTGGTGATTCTAATTATAAATTATATGACTCATTTATTATATACAGAATATTAAATCATTACATAATGTGTATATATTTGAGAAGTAAAAAAAATTCTAGATGGTGGATCTGGAAGATAATTTAGATGATACTTTCATTGTTACTTAGTTATTTAAATATCATTATTAATATAATAATTATGATTCAATCTAAAGGATTTGGTGACAAAGACTATTGAATATAGATTATGCGACATTACATTGACAATTCAATGTAACAAATATCATGTTGGCTTAATAATAAACTATGATTCATACTGAGTTTTGAAGATATATGGTTCTGAAGATATGATAAGGTTGAGTAACAAGTAAATTCATCATATAAAACTTGTTAAATGGAAGTAAATACAAAAGTATTCCATTGAAAGAAAGAGAATTTAGGGACATATTCCCTAAAAAATGTGATATCAGAGTAATTATCATGTCCCAAAAAGTGATATTATAAGTTGGAGATAATAAAAGATAATATAGGCATTTCTATCGAAGAATAAATGTTGAATTATTGAATGAGATGTATCAAAATATAAGCATTCAGAATCAAAAAAGGGCAAGATTGATCCGACGTGATGAGTCCAGAAGCTGAAGTACATGATTAAGGAAGAAGTACAAATGGATCATCTTAATATTGAAGAAAAAAAGGATTATATATGATTCAAAAAAGTGATTGGAGGAATTATGTATATGTAATTTTTTTTGGATATATAAGAGTAATAAGGAAGAAAATCATTTAGATGATTGAGTAATACAGAGGAAAAGGCTGAACTCGAAGCATAAGAATAATGAAATCCACATTATAATTTTCATGGGTTTGCGGAATATACTGAATAATAATATTCTATAACTATAAAGGATTTAACATAAATTTTTTGTTAATTAAAATTTAGTGTTATGATGTTTAGTTTTACTTAAAGATATAAAAATCATGAAGTTAGATTTGTTATTCTAGACGAGATTTGGGGAAGCATTGAAGATAGATGTAACCGAGTTTTGGGAGATAATTGATGAAGCAATACTATGATATTTTCAAAGGAATTGAACAGTGGTTTTCTATGATTTGATAAAGGTGAATGGTTTTAAATTCATAACATTTTTTCAATATATTTTTAATATTAAGGATGTCTATATTTATGGTGAGCCTCATTTAGAGCTCGATGTTGATTATTTGAGAGTATAGCTTAAGATAGCATGTTTTTATAATTATGTAAGATATAAATAGTTGAGTGAAGGTTGATGTTACATTAAATATTTTATATAATGTTTAATATATTAAATTATATAAGACCATACAGTTTAGGTGTTAGATATAGAAGTTTCATATAGTGAGATTCTATGAAATGAAATTATGGAAGATGAGTTTGCGAGCTCGTACTAATTCCAATTATTCTAAGGTATCATTGGAAGATCATTTTTTTATAAATATATATTAATAATAGTAATATATTCTTAATTTAATATTTTGGTAAATTTTTATACTAGTGGGAATCAATCTAAAGTATTTTCAAGAGGTATAAATCTAACAATACACTATTAGTAAAGATAAGATACCTTCCGAAAAAACTAAAATGATTGTTGATATTAGTGAAACATATGTATCTTATAATTTACCTAAACACAAAAAATAAATATCCACATATGCCTTGGTAAAACCATGTAAAAAAAATTGGTGTGCCTTGTGTAACAACTAAGCTTTAATTATTGTAAAGTTTTCTTTCTAGAAAAAACAATACCACAATATACATATCATTTCTCAAGAATGTTATTATACATAAATTAAAAAATTTAATAAATTTTAATTTTATGAAATGAATTTTTTTTCTAATTATTTATTAAAAATTATCTTATGTTCATTCTTGTGATTTTTCAAAAATAGATGATTTTTTTCATGTATAATGAGAAAATGCCTCTTTTTGTAAAACTATTATTTATTTTCATTAAATAAAATAATTTTAATGTAAAATTATTTTTAAAATGTTATATTAAATTAAAATAATAATCCTTTAATTATAAATATTCTTATTAATTATACATTAATCAACAATATACTTGATTTTAGTATAAGTTTATTTTTGTGTTTAAAACACATTTTTTAAAAACTATTTTACACAATGTGTGTTTATCACAATAAATTTAAAAAATCAATATTATTTTATAATTTTAATAAAATTTATATAATATATACTCAATCAAATATTTTAATATTATTATACTAGTTTTTATAAAGGAATGAAAAAAAGTAAATTCAGATTTTTGTTTGAAATGTATTTTTATAAAAAATGATTTTCATTGTATTTTTCACATTTATTTAAAACTTAATTTATACCACTTATAGATATTTAATATTATAAAATGGATTCTATATTTATTATAATAATAATTAATATAATGTAATATGGAAAAATTATTTTTTCATAATGAATGCTAAAAATAAAAAATAAAAAATAAAAAGTTTATGGTTAAAATGGGTGTACAAGAGGCATTAAACATAGATAAGGGTAAGAATGCCACATAAAATTGCACGATTATTATAGTATGAAGATATTTAAACTAATTATAATACAAAATTCTATTTATTTCTCATTGGGAGATACTTTCACTTGAAAGTGAACTTATATTATTGAAATATTTTAGGTAATTCCATGTGTGTCCCTCTTCTCACATACATAACAGAGAATATTATCCTCCCATATTGACAATATTTGAGAACACTATATATAAAAATACCTATCAAAAACCATTCTAGATTACTTTCAATAATTTATGATCATCTTTTCTTCTTGTAAGACCAACCTATGTTGGATTAAGGTGTAATCCAAATAGGGTCTCTCAAAGAAGAGGAAATCTTCTTTACCAACTCTTTCAAAGTTTATTTATTATTATAAATCCTCATAAATATGTTTTTCCCTATCCAAAAATAATTAATTATGAATCATAAATATAGTTTTATTTTTTATGATTACAGGGAACCCATTTTCTGCCTTATTTTCATCATTTGTAAAAGAAAATCTTCGCTCATATGTACGTACGGCCTCTTTCACCACGTAGTGGTGTAATTAGTTTTTCATCACCAATATACCTGGATAGTAATAAATATGTAACTAATGAATATATATGATTTTTTATAAATAATTATATTTTTTAAAAAATCATAAATCTTTTACCTCCTTACCCTTTAACCCATTAACAAATGATAATGGCCCTCATGTATACATGTTGACTTCCACCTCCACGAAGCGATGTGATTTTTTTTCATTTTAGTATTTAATGGATGATTATAAATATGTATATAATGAATATATATGATATTCATATCATGATTTACATTATAAAGATGATGTAACCATGAGATATGTGAAAGGAACAAATTTATTGAACTAAAAATTATATGAAAAAAATAGTCAACACTCAGAAACGATGATTTTAATAATAAATTATTATTAAATAAGTGTTTAAATGAAATATGTTTAGTGAATGGAATGAGTTCTCCACTTAAGCTATGCTTTAATCTAGTTGGAATCATAGATATAGGTGCACCTCCCAATGTGCCAAAGCCTGTCGACTGGCAGTGAGGGTCTGATTAGGTGATAGTGGGTAGACAATACCATCTGACAATGATGATAATTGCAGTCCATATATATATATATATAATATAATGGATGAAGTACCATAACAACATAAGGAATAAATATAACTTTGTGTAAGCATAAATAAACATCAGCATTATCAACAAGCCTAAAATATAAAACCCTGTGTTGATAATACTCATGCCAAAACAGGTTATACAAAACAAATAAAAAACTCACATGTGGCCGACCATAAAAGTACATAAATACATATAGACACACACACACACACACACTTAAATCTCAAAAGAAGGTCTATCTAAATGTAGAGTAACCACCTAGTCCACTACCATCCATCCCAAGCTATATTAGTACATCCCTGACCCCTAAAGTCCAACACCCGAGCCTGATCCCTTAACTAATCCCACTATTATAAATTATGAACATGACCTAAGGGGCCCATTTAATTTGGGATTATGAACTTAATAGGCCACCGATAACCTGTTATTTTTTTACATCATTAATTATTCAGTTTAAGATGAATATAATTAAAAAGTAAACATACACACATTTAATTATTGACCTGGTCCACTTGTTCTCAATAACCAGAAGTGAGTGTTCACCTGCTTAAGATAATGTTGATATACATCTAAATATTTTCCCCTAATTTTATATTTGGCATACAATACATGTCTGAAAATACAAATTTATTGTGGAATGGATCCATGGCTTAGTGCCTATGCATCCCCTAAAGAATATCATACCAAGAGAGACCTTAGGAACCCCCCCAAAAAGACATCACCAAAACCTCATTTCATCCAACCCATCTTGTGTCATATATCAATTAAATGGAATCAAAATGGAATGCCCATAAAATTTCATAGATCACATATACCTCCACTCAAAAAATCATCATTAACACAATATCCTGACATCTCTATTAGCGGTGATGTATGTTATTATATATATATATATATCACTATCTTCTAAAAAATATAAAATATGAGCCATGAATATATCCATCCTCAAATGATCTCATACCATTGGCATCAAATACAATAGTGACTCATAGACCCCATCTAATGGTCTCAACACCGTCACTCGATGGTCCATCACTTTCAACTGTGTATTTCTATGGTGAGTACCTCCCCCATAACTGAGGTTCAAGACCATCCCTTAAGCTATGATATCTATAGAGGCCTCCACACACAACAAGTTGTAAAAACCACCTCAAATGAGTCCTTTGTATATGCACACCACTCCAACAGTGCCTTTTTTAATAATAGTGAGCGACAATCACCAACTATACCAAAGCCACACTAATTGGAACTGTGTTACCATACGACCATGTCACCAAAATCCCAATGGTCAAAACCATCTCAAGTCCCAAAGACCATTCCCAAAACGTGAAGGCCTATTCACCTCAATTTGATGAACAATTTTAGCTCAATCAGGTGATCATCTTCACCCTATGAATCATGATCCAATCCCAACCTGACAAACCCTGTCACCTCCGTCTTGATTATCATCATCACCTAAGAGCCTCAAGACATGCATGTATCATACCCATGGAATCAGTGTAATCATGTCACATCTAATTAATTTAAATAAAACAATTATACTAACCTTCCAACTTGGTCAAAATCCCCTCACTTGGCTTAGCATGATTTAATATGCTAGAGTATACTCATCAGCAACTCATAATATTAATTAATCAATTTACAGAAAAGCATTAATTAATTAAGGGACTCTCTCAGATAACCCAATTTTTTTTATTTAATATTAACCCTATAAAAATGGTATAATTTGTTTAAATAAAGAACACACCTTCCAAAGACACATAAGAACTCGATCATTGAATATCACCTACTAACTTGAGTTGTATTGGAAGAATATATAATTTTTGACAAACCCCCTGAAAATAGGTCGAAAAGAGATCACATGGATTTATCATTACATATATAAATATAAAAAATTAAATAATATAAATAATTGAAGGATTTATTGTGAGGAATCCATATCCACTAATGGATCTTTATTCTAAGTCCAATTAGGGGAGGAAGTCCAAATCCAATGAGAGGGAGAAAAGGGGTAGCTCTCTGCTACTGTTGGAGGTGCATGCATGTGAGGTAAGAAAATAGGGAGGTACCTCTTAATGAACTTATTGGAAAAAGGTAATTTGGTTGTTTCTAAAATGATGTCAGGTTACTTCTTGGTTTGGAAAAGGTGCGTCAATCATGCAGTGCTCACAGTCCAAAAGGACAGACACTTCACACGGTTTGGCCGCACATTTTAAAAAAACATGTTCCAACCATGTTGTTGAATCTATACTCCTAATCCAATAAACACACTTTATAAAAAGGGGACTAATGGTTAAAAAAACCATGACCCTTTTAAAACATGTTTCACTATTTAATCCACACTCTTTGACAGACTATACGCCAACCGTATGCCCCTGTCTGCGTTTTCCCAAAACTGGGTTTTTGGATCCCGATGCCTCTAAAACCCATTAAAACTCTCATGTAACTGGCTAAGACTTAAAAAACATCTAAAAAATCTTTTAATAATTCAAACTCAATGAATTAGGGTTTTAATCCCCAAAATATTATTTTCCCATCCACCAAACTCAATAATTAAAAAAATTGGGAATTTCGACCTGCTAAAAAACATGGGATGTTACAGTCTCCCCCCTTATAAAAGATCATCCCCATGATATTTTGATTTAATAATAGAGGGTATTGAATATAACCATCTCATTTAAATTACCACATTCATTCATTCAAAGGCCAATTCTTTTTATGGAACTCCCCGCATTAGGAATTACTTACTTACTCTTCCCAACAAAAAATTAAACATCCCCACAGTTCCATGAACCATACATGGACATAAAAATCATCTGATGAAATACCCTAATTCATAAACCCCATCAAGTGAACAATTATATACAATGACATACATGACACACATCAAGTCCTAAATCGCATCAAATTCCCATTAGTACCTATTTCATACGTGACACTCATAAGTCCTGTATCTCATCAGATGACCAAAGATACTGAATCACATTTGATTCTCCAACGTAATCCCATATAATATATGTATATATGTATATATATATATATATTCATTCCAAAAAATGTATCAATTGTTACTCACCTCATACAAAACAAGCATCACACCTGATTCCCACATAGTAAACAACGCATGGTTAGTCCCAATACAACAAATTCAACTTGTGCACCAAAACTAGCAATTACAAAATAAAACATATGGTCAAACCATAATAAAGGCATAATTATAACCATTTTCATCAGTCTATCCATATATGAACCTACCAAATCAAAAATATTCACATGGAATAAAGCCTTACTAGTTAAGAATTAACCTCCCTACAGGGTTGCACCAACTTCCTACCACTAACCCAACTGATGGGTCTCTCTCTCTCCCAACCACAACCTATGTGTAAAGAAGAATCCCTACTACCACCTCCATGTATTGATCCTAGCCCCACCTTAGATCTTGTAGTTTGACATGGTCCCTGGATCCCTGATAATAAGGATTTTTTGATAGTCTCTTTGGATTCCCTATTTGACCACATTCTTGACACTCCATTAGATCTTACTGAAACTGAGTCCAAACGTGACTTAACTTCCCACACTAGAATAATACCATCAAATAAACACTCCTTGGTTGCCTACCCAAGTATCCAGAATGACTTCTATATTAGGACTCCTCATGGTTTCTCTTCTGAATACCTATAGGATCACCACTCAGCTCACCTGATGTCATCACCTAGCTCGAATACGACTGATCCATCATTTTCCCTCAACTATCAGCACTTGATTCACCACCTCAGAGAATGATTTGAACATGAATATATTTCCTAGAACACTGATGGTATTTCTAAATTTATCCTTAAAGAGCCTCACCCTGGTGATGTCTTAACCCACTATAGAAGGAAAAAATCATTTTAAGTATATGAAATTAGCCACATAATCCATGATGGACATGTCTCCCTATTAGTGGTTCAATAACTCACATGCTTAGTCCAACCTCAATGTCTCAAGGAAGAAGTGTTTGAAGAACCTAATCTCAAAATCCTTCTAAGACAGTCCCTCATGTCTACCTACTTGAACCTATACATCCCACCAGTGCATTTATCATTCTCTAATCATGTATGTAGCTAAGTTCAACCTGCAACTAGGGGGTTTATCAAGCAAATAAAAAATCTTCTATACTGAGTTGATCAAATTCTATGCTCCCTGGGGTCCAACCTCACCCTGAAATAAAGGTGGTTGCTGAGACTAGATTTTACACATATAATTTTTCATAGAAATCTTATCCTGTTGAGGTCCCCTTTAAATATCATGTATGGAAAAAATCAAGCACACCCTAATCTTCCTAGTTATCCAAGGCTCAAAATCTTCAATCTTATACAGCTTCCTTGCCTATATCAGATCCTATACATATGGATCATGATCATACCAAATCTCTAGGGACACATCCCATGCACACTCATATAGAACCATATACCTTCCTTCATGAAACTCCACTAGAATCCATCTATGTGGAATCACACTAAAGAGAAAATACATTTTAAAACATCCATAATAGTCCTATATAAATCACAGATAGGTATAACTAAAACATCCATCCCATCTCACCACCCCTTATACCCCGTACCACACCCATGTCACATGACATCCGGCCTCAAGGACCCATACCTACCCATATCAGAGTCATGTATCCCATATCATCAATCCTTATGGTCCCCTTCCTAAACAAATCATATTTTGGAATCACGTATCACCCACATATGATACCACCAATCTGGGTTATATGAGTTTAATTATACCAATACTCTATACAAGAATACACTATTTAGATTTTTGATGATATTTTAAACAACTCACCCCATTTCATTATCCCTACGTACCCATATTATAATCTATATCGCATGTACAATATACACATAGCATCACATACTAATCTCATTGGGAACAACATACCTAGGTCGGTTGAGTATATTTCCACCAAAAAGGATAAGTGATAAAACACTATTTAACTTCTTTGTTGACACTTTAAACAACCCAACCCGTCTTACCGCATTACATGTCCCCCAGGATAATCACATGAATAAAAAATCATATAAGCCTAAGATTATATCATGATGCATTAAAAATCATCCCTTATAATACCGATCCATGGGTAAAAACCATATAATCCAATAACATTACATAGAAGTGCACCACTCGAGGTGGAAATGAATGAATAGTAAAAGTGAAATGAATAAAATCAATTTTGAACCCATGGAATCTTGGAATGTCCCTTGTGTATGGGGCTACATACACCCAAACATGAGCTCATTACCCAGTTCCTATTGTATCCTAGTCTCTAGTCTACCAAAGATAAAATAGTAATACCAAAAGAAAAAGAAACTACTTTGATACCATTTGTAATGCCCCGATCCAATTTCCCACATAATATGTGATTTATTCCAGATGGAAACTATGAATTAGGAGAACCTCCCCATAGGCCAAAGACTTATTACTAGTAGTGAGGATCTGATTATGTGATAGTGAAGAGATTATATTATCTAGTGATGATAATAATAATGGTCCATATATATAAAACACAACGTAATACAGAAAATAACAGTATAAGCAACAAATATAAATTAGTGAAGGAATAAATAAACAACATCAGTACCAATAATCCCGAATCGTAAAACCATTTGTAGATGATACTTATTTTATTAAACTTATATAACACAGATAAGCAAGTTCACATGTGGCTAATCATATAATTACATACATACATATATGTATATATATCCCAAAAATAAGTCATATATCAATGTAGAGGAACCCCCAGGTTCCCCACCATCCATCCCATGCTAAAGTATTACATCCCTAATCACTAATGTCCAACTTCCAAGCATGATCTGTTTCATAATATGAAAATTAAAAAGTCTACATGCATCCTGCGGGGCCCGTGTAGGGTGTGAGTATGAACTCAGTAGGCCACCACCAATGTTTTATTGTCTTATAACCATGATTAAATAGTCTATACAGAACATAACTATGAAGTAAAAATATATAAATTTAATAATTAAACTCCTCCAATTGTTCTCAACAACCACAAGTGAGTGGTCACTTACTTCGACCAGCACCAATATATCTATGAATATGTGACCTAAATATATATTTTGCATAAATTAATTTATAATATATATATATATATATAGTAGAGAGGACCCATGTATTATTACTCAGGAATCCCCTGAATAATATCATACCAGGAGAGCCCTTAGGAACCTTCCATTAATATATCACTGGAACCTCATTACATCTAATGCCCCCTTCATTATATATAGTGTAAAATGAATCCTAACATCATTCCCTTCAACATTTCCAAGGTCCCATAGACCTCTAATAAAAAATTCATCATCGACTCAATATATTGACATCTCATGAAATGTTGATATTTTTCCTCTAATATACATATAATTAACCTTCAGTTCAACATCCCATCATCTTAAGTCACAATGACATCTATCCTCTAATAATCCCACCCCATTGGCCTCAAATAAAATGGATAGATATATCCCCTGACTTGTGGTCTCAACACCAAAACTTGATGGTCCATCACCATCAATTTTTTGTTTCTATAGTGAGAACATCCCTCATAATTTATGGTCAACACCATCTCATAATCCTAATATCTAAGTATTCCTCCACACCCAATGAGTGTTCAACACCACTTCAAATGAGTCCTATCTATTTGTACATGACTTCAATGGTGTGTCTCCCAAAAATGATGAGTGGAAATCACCAACAATACCTAAACCCCATCAACCAACACCTCATGCCCCTGCGACCATGTCACCAAAATCTCGATAGTCAACACCATCCTAAGTCCCGTGGGGCCATAACCTTTTCCTGAAGACCTCATCACCTCAAACCAAAAAACTATTTAACCTAAATTTGGTGATCATCATCACCCCATATATCTTGGTACAAGACCAACCTAATGAACTATATGACCTCAGTACCGGTGATCATCATCACCTCAAAGCCTCGGGCCATGCCAATCTTGTTCCCATATAACCAATGTCGTCATAAAACATTTAATTAATTTAAATAAAACAATGATCCTAACCTGCCAAGTTGATCAAAATACCCTCACTAAATTTCGCATGATTTAGTAATATATATCATACCCATTAGTATATCATAATATCAATTAATAAATTTAAGGGCAAGAATTAATTAATTAAAGTTCTCCCTCAGAAAAACAACATTTATGTATTTATGATGCAGCACATAAAAACATTAAAATTTATAAAAAAGATAATAAACAACCAAATTATACACATAGGTGCTCACTCGATGAATATTGGATTTTAACTCGAGATGTACTGGAAAAAAATAGTGTTTCAGAAAATTTCTCTGAATATATTGAAAAATGGGTCACATGGATTTAGAATTAACTTTAGAGAGATAATGAAAGGAAATAAGCTAATGGATTGAGGTCCATAATAATATAAATCCTTAGAAACCTATAAATCTAAATTTTGAGTCTAATTGAAGGAGGAAGGACAATACTATGAGAGGAAGAAAGGAAGGGCTCCCTACTACTGGAGGTGGCAAAAACATAGGAGGGAGGAAAAGTGGGAGATACCTATTAAGGAACCAGATAGAAAAAAAGGTAATTTTGACTTTTTATAAATGATTTATGGTTACTATAAGGTTTATAAATCCATGCACTAACACTATGGTATGCACTATCCAAGAGGAAAGAAACCTCACACGATTTGTATGAATAGTTTGAAAAACCATCCACCTAACATGCGGGAGACTCTAAACACCAACACCATTGTTCATTTTTGGAAGGAGGTTCCTGAATAGTTGAAACAGAAAATTCCCCTTTGAAAATTGGCCACGCAGTTTAGGTTACACTGTTTAATTGAACATGAACCAACCATGCTACCCTAACTTCCATTTACTGAAATTGGGTTTTTGGAGGCCAATGCCTTCGAAACTCATTAATACTCTCAATAAAATCACAAATCATTAATAACATTCAAAAAATAACACCTTGATACATTGAAACTCTTTTAATTATTTTCTGAACCCTAAACATAAAGTTTTCCCATCCACCAAACAAACAAATTTAACTTTTTTTAGAATTTCGAACCGCTCAAAATCCTGGGACACTACAATAAGTGGATCATATATGATATTATAATTATATATATGATTATATTATATAATTATAATATATTAAAATCTATTATACATGAGTTTAAAATAATTTATGGAGTATGTTGGTCATGAAGTAAGGGTTTATTTCAAAATATGATCCTTCATCACGATTATTTATATATGAGTTTATGATAGAGGATATATATTGTCTTCATATATTAATGAATATATATTTTCTTCTCTAATGTTTATTTATATCAATTAAATGTTTTACTTTAATTTTTCTTTATATAGGTTCTCAAAATCTAGAAAGATCAACTTTAATAAAAACTAACATTGTTTTTTTATTCGGTCATTAATCTTATTCTTCCATGTCTATATTTTCATTAAAATCTTTCAATAATATTTTCAAAATTATATAATTATTTATTAAATCCATGTTTACCAATTTTTAACTTTCTATAAAAAATTAAAATGAATCTTCTTTTCTTTTTCTGAACAAGGATCTTTTTATCGAAGGCATAAATGAATTGTTTGTTTTAATTCTTACTACATGAACAAGTTTTCCCAAAACCATGACTATTATTTGCCATGAATATTCTTTTATAGTTTTTATTGTTATTTTAAAATAAAAATATTCTTACTTATATTTTTTAAATTTTTAGATTTTAAAATAAGTTATATTAAAATGAAAAGTGTATTTTTCTCATGAAATCTTCTAGTGATCATTATAATGTATTTTCATCTATGTCAACAATTTGATAAATCCTATAGATTACTGGGGATATACTATATTGATATTATCTACAATATTACTCTACATGTAATATGATCATGTTGTTATATTTATTGATTTTGGAAAATATTTAAATTGTGTAAGCTATTTTATCAATATAATTTTTTTTGATTCTGTAGTGAATTATCATTCATTTCATTCATATGATAAATGCATTGGACTTAGTATCTAAAATATGTTATATTCCATGATGTATTAGTAGGTCTGATGAGATGAACTACTTTGTTTATTTGGCATATTCAGTACCTATTTATGTATTATTTCATAATACAATGCCTTGAGGGTATGATTATGAAGTTTCATATTATGTGTTCTATCATTATGAAACTAGTTATTTTAATCTATGTGATTATTTATATTTTTATGGAATCTATATATTTAGTGCCCATTTTATGATATAAGTTATATAACATATTTTATTATTGAATATCTCCACTATATTATTCATTATTTTTTATCCTATGATTATTTTTTGTTCTTCTTCCATTATAAAGAATATGATACCACCATTTATTATTTTTTTTCTTCCCCTAATATACCAGGAATATTTCTTTAAATGATATCAAGGATTTACTAGAAGAAATTATCCCAAAAAAATATTAAGTTATATATATCATATCTTTAGATATAATGTGAAGATCATATATGGATATAGTATCCTAAGACTACTAAACTATTTGACTATCCATGATGCAATCTAATGTATCTTGTTCCAATACCATAAAATGACCACTAGATTTTTAGTATAAACCTTGGGAAAAATATTTATGAAAGAATGGATTAGAAAACATAAACCTATGATAGACTTTGATGATAAGTCTAAGTACAATATAATATCACAACATTTTGGGAAAGTATAGATTTTTTATTTTACTATAAAATAAATCACTTTATGATATTGGAAAGGGGATGTGGGTGTATAATAGATGCACCTAAGGGTAATGACTCTGAATGAGGAAGATTCTGTATTAACTCGATCATCATTACTGCACAATGATAGGGCCTAATAATACACAACCAACTAGATACTCCCACGGGATATTCTTTGGTTGATTAACACACTCTTTATAAACCTTTATAAAATATTTTAAAATATTATTATGGTTTTAAGATATTCCCAATGATACTAAGAATATAATGATGATATTATTTATGCATAAATGATTAATTTATGTCACGTATTGCACCAAATTTTGAATTATACACTCTGATTCATTTTTTTATAAAACAATATATTCCATTTAATTATTTGTGAATTTTTCCAAATATCATGAATGGAAAAATTGTAAATACCCATAATTAGTGTAGGTATTTCCCTTGTGAGAAATTCCATATGATTACTACTAAAGCTGAGAAGATTATGACTATGTTACGATAGTTAAATCATGTTATAACCAATAAAATTTACAATTTATAACAAGTTATTTATTCGAAAAAATTATTCATTGATATTGTAATGCTTCATGTGATAGAAAAATACATCCTTTAATGGAACTAAAAATCCACTAATTGTAAAACAGTTGATGTGCCCTGAAAATATATTTCAAAATTTGAGAAAAATTGAAAGGGATAAGATTATTTAAGAAGTATATTATTTAATCAAAGATTATGATCAAATTTATTAATTTATTAGAAAATAATAGAGTATAATAATCATTTTTCATATTAAAATATTTATTTTATTCATTTTTCTTAAATACTTGTTTTAGTAAACATTACAATTTGAACTTCATTTCACATAATGTTAGCAATTCTTCCTAAAAGTGCACTATACATTAGTAACTTTTGAAAAACCTTAGAAACCACTCTATAATCATAATTTTTATCATATATTTTGTTACCATGTTACCCTATCCATGGAAAAAATTTCAACCTTCCAGAAGAATAAGAAATCCATTTGGGATGATAATCCAACTTGGACATCAACTCCAAAAATTCTTGGTGATGTGAAATAGACAACATCCAATAAATATAATTATATATCACATGATAAAAACCCAATTAAAAAACATTGATCTATATATTGAGGAAATTTTGGTTAAAGTTTCATTGAGAAATTTCTACATATAATTAAAAAGTTTCATGGGTGATCCAGGAATCCCAAATTGATGTTGAAATTCTGGGCAAGAATAAATAGCCTAAAATTACAACTCATCATTTTTATCATAAATCGGAATTTATGAGGTCAAATGGGATGAAATATTCACATACATTATATGTAATATTGGGATTAGATTTAATCTTCTTTCCACCATAAAAAATCATCCATAAAGAAGATTGTTTTGGCATATCTTTTGGGTACATGCTAGCTAGATCCATTTTTTTGTCATTGGTGGAAAACACTATATCAATTAAAATTTACACCATATATTATTACCACCATTAATTGGGAAAAATTGTATTTATAATTTCTCTAACCCAATGTTCAAAAATACTAATTTAAAGTAGTGGTGTTGAAAAATTTGATATAAAATTGTGTATGTTTTCCTTGTAAAGTTATGATTCCAATTTAATGTTGTAGTCACATTTCTTCATTTTTAAGTTCATTAATTTTAAATTATTTACAAAATAAAATTTCCTTTTATTTTAATTTTATGTTATATTTCTAACACATTTATATTACTTCCATGATGTGTGAATTTACTCTCAAAACAAAGAGTTAAAGTTCTTACAAAATAGTGGAGTTCTATTTAATTAATTGTTTTCTATTCTATAATTTTTTTCTAAGGACCCTAATCTCATATTATATTGAGAAAATAACCTCAATTGAAGGATATACCTCTTAAGTTTTTATCTAGGGGACTATTAAAGTGATGTATTGGATGTTATTTACCGCCATATAAATTCCTAATTACTTATTTTAATTGATAATTTCATTCAATGATCTTAATCCATTCATCATCATTATTGAACATTAATGACACACACCTAAGTTTATAATATGATCCTTTTCATTGGATTTATCAAAAAATTATCATATAAGTGTATATGTTATTATAATTATTTTTTTGGTATTAAACCAATAAGTTATGAAGGTGGTTTGATCTCATAGAATGAATCACACTTGATAATAATAAATTAATATCATTAAAAATTCAATTCATCTAATCCACCCTAAGATTAATCTAATGTCAAACCATTTAAATTAAGTTATTTTAATTAATTAATTTAATTATTTAATAATCCACACAAATAAAACCCAATTTGGCCTCTTTGTAGCAAAAAATATATCTATATAATGTATGCATCTATAGAGTTTTTCTTAAGACTCCGAGGAGTTAAAAACCCAATATAAACTATAAGTGACCACTTAAACCCCTAACAAGGGTAGATTTTGGAAAACAATTCACCATTTATGGGGACAAAATTAATTTATATTAGGCACTCACCTTCTATTCTCTCCCCTTTCTTTTATAACCAACCCAATTTCTCTTATATTATCCAGTTCATTTTTTTATTTATTAGTGAATGATCTCGTACACCAATGAAATCATAAATAGGCTAGTTATGGTGGATAAATTGTGGGTTGGAGAGTCCATTAAATCTTGGGTTATCATTCATTTAGATCCTAATATTCCTAATATTTTGGATTCTAAAATTGATATTAATCCAATGGAGAATATTTCATGAAGCAAATAATTAACCCATCCAAGAATTAAAATTAAAATAAAAAAGAGGATACCCTTAACATGAGGAATATAGTCAATAAAACCATCATACACCATCCATGACCAATGCACACTCATTCATTAGATAGGTATCCATAAAATATTTCCAATATATCATTAAACCCCATGTCCTAAACCACCTTAACATATTTCATGGAATGGAGTCTAAGATGAATTTTCTTAAGGCTAAAGAGTTCAATGACAATTTTGAAACCATGTGCTAACCAAATAAACATTAATTAGCTAAAAAAGGTATTTCCTTTTTTAACAATAGGTTGAAAAAATAAATGGTTTAAAAAATTGAGACCACATCTATTATCTCTAGGGAAAAAATATAAGGATAATGTTATAAGAAATAATTTACCTATAGAAAAAAAAATAGTACTAAAAAGGATCATAAAAAACATTGTCAAAAAATTAGGGGGAAAAATTCCATGAAACATGGGAAATATTCAATGAAAATCTCAACACGGATACCAAACCATGGGTTTTATATCCCAGAATCAGTTAGGATCTTCTATGAAGGGTTTGGTCTATCAAAGAAAACTCATTGACATGATTTGTAATGGAAATGTTTAAAAACAAATTCCCTACATGAGGATTATAATTATCTGAAAAATCATTTTAAAAAACCAAACATAGGTAACCTCACCCTATTATGATTATAATCCAAAAAATGGGGGGATTTACAATCTTATGCAAGAATATTGTCTCGGGGAAAAAACATACTACACTCACCAGGATGGTTAGTGAGATTGATCTTAGTAAATTATTAGAAATCCAAACTGATTACCCTGTTCTCATAATTTGTGACAACATGACCATTAGAATGAAAAATTCCCAACAATTCATTTTATTTTGGATGTTCATTTGGGGGTACCACCACTAGAGGTCAATTATATGAAATTTCAAAATCCATAATGCTAGAACACTTTTATCCCAAGGTAAAATAACTAACTAGGATTCCAATGAAAATATAACCAATAATCCATTCAATAAACCCGTTAGACATAAGGCCCAAATCCTTACCCATAAAAAACAATTAGCAAACCCTAACCGGTTTTTTTCCCCAAATAGCGAAATAAGAAAATACCATAGTCTAATAACAGTAGCAAATCCAACAACCCATTCAACATCCTTAATATCAACTTTGGATAAATCAACCAACCCAAACCCTTACCCAAGAAATCCCTCTCCCATTATTTGAAAATTTTAACAATAAAATAGGGGTAATGAATGAATTAAAAATCATAAAAACTGGAAATACATGCATTCCAAATCAGGTAATTCCTTCTATAACCTTAAAAGAAGAATATAAATTCAAAAAAACCACTCATGAACAAATCAATGATATAAATATTTTAATAAGTGGTAAAAGCACTTAAAAAATTAAAAAATATTCTTTATCTATATAAATATTTAATATATCATGAAAATAATAAAGAACCACTCATTTTATCTGAAAATATGATAAGAGTGTGAAGGAAATGCCACCTCCAAAAACAAACTAGTAACCTACATTATTCCCACAAAACATGAGAGGAAAATCTAAATCTAAACTAAATGAGACATTTAGGGAAATGTTCTCACATGTTAAGTTAAAAACACACCTTCCCAATAAAATCAAAAAAAATCTATATACTCTAAGTACTCAAAGGACATACTCACATTCAAAATTTATTTATCACACAAATAGATATTCATTTTGGATATTAATGTGGGAACCACCATCAATGGGACCATTCCTCCTACATTAAGGGACATTTAATGTACTTAAATCAATGTTGAATATGGAGATAATTTGTTTCCAAATCCTTATATGATGTAAGATCTAGTGTTAACCTCATTATATATGAAACTAACTGTAAGTTAGGGATTGAGGAACCAAAAAACACACATTTCAGACTCTAACTCCCTAAGCATAGTTTTTAGGTCCTGAAGGGTACCTTGAAGGATTTTTAGTGAATATTGATAATTATATTTACCAGGTTTCCTTAATTTTAATTTAAAATAACCAAATATTATATCCCAGGGAGAAACCCCCATCATCCCCAGTCGTCCCTTCTATGAAACAATCAACTAACTCATCTAAATTAGTAACTGGAACTTGAAAATAACCTTCAAAAACATGATACCTTATCTAAAAATTTACAGTGCAAGCTCTAAAATTATGTATGGTTAAGATATTCAGGATTTCAATTGGATAGGTAGTGTTGATAGTGAACAAGAGAAACATCGAGGATTTAAAGAAGGATTTCCAATTCAAGATGAGATTAATTTCCTTAGTTTATAAGAGTAAAATTTGTCTCTTTGTCTTGAATTTAAATAAAATGTATCCATCAATGATTTTTCAAGATCACCACTCAATGGAACATTTAGAGAAAATCACAAACAATGAGTCCATACCTATTCTTGACACTAATCCAGAAAATTATGTGATTAAAACTTCTATTCAAGAGGAACTAATTATGTTGATAAATTTAGGAAATAAAACTAGGGTTGATTTGAATTCTAAACCGATATCTAAAAGTATAATATGACCTGATATCAAATTGAAGATCCTTCCAGTCTCAATAAATTATGAATTGAAAGGAGAAAACAAAAACCCTAATTTTCTAATTTATCCTTACCTAAATTCAGAACATGATATAATTTTATTATATTTCATGGGAAATTATAATAAATAATTTTGATATACCCTTTGTGATATAAATAGGACTATACTACCCACCAAGATTCATAAAATCATTCCTGAATCAAATTTTATACCTTACAACTAACCCCAATAAATACTAAAGCTAAATATATTGGAAGTTATTATAAAATAAATCAGTAACATGTTAAAATGATGTATTGGGTTGCTTGGGGGGTCTAAGTCGAGCTAATTAATTTTAACATAGATCTTTCTAGAAGAAAACCATACTCTTAAATTGGTTTTTTATATGTTTCTATTAAAGGAACACCTTGGGGTTTCCAATGTTATCCAATTTTTCTTGTGGGTGAGATTTATCATTTGAGTTAGTTTAATATATTAAAATGAAACACATGTTTCTATATATCAAACACAACCTTCAATCATCCCTAAAGAGTATACATGTGACACGTATCCAAGATGTTTAATTGTTTACTGTTGGATCTTCTTCATCATACAAAGTGACTTTATTGGACAATTTCATTTAAAAACACATTTTACACCTCTTTATTCCTATTTATGAACAATAACTTCTCTTATATTTTAACAAAAATAGATGTTTCAATTTATTTTTGAGGGGAAATATTGAAAAAATGGGTTTTGTGTGCGGCAAAGAAAAAGTAATAAAACTTTTAAAAAATAAAAAAATAAAATGGAAAAAATGTGCATCAATGGAAAATAAATTTCTTTAAAATTTTATTTTTCAATTTTCATTAAAAAAATAAAAACTAGATATCAAATATTTTTGTATGATATGATTTTTTTTTAATTAAAGTTGATGTTTATGAGCATATTTTTGGAAAAGTTTGGTTACCAAATGTGATTTTTCACTGTTAATATTTTCATCCATTTAATCAACGTTCCACTTTATACATCCCTTGTATTTTTTTGTATTATTTTATTTATTTGGGTCTCTAATAAATACCATAAGTTTTGTGATCATTATAAATTTAACAAGAGTATTCAAGAAACTAAAAAAACTAATAAAATGTAAATAAAAAACCAATAAATTTACATATAGAGTAATGGATTAACTTAATGTGCAGCTTTCATTACTTTGGGATTGTGAATCCGTACTTTTCTAGCACAATGTTGGTAATTTTATCTCTATTTATTTAACAAACCCAACTTTAATAACACAGAGATAATGCTTATATTATTACATTGTAATAAGATACAAAGGAATATCATCCTAAAGGATTGATCAGTTTAGTATTCTTGATGAATCAGAAACATACATGATACCCATTTTACATTGGAAAAAATCATAAAAAACAAAAAAAACAAATTTCAACATCTTTTAAACTCATTTGAATAATTCCTTTTCATATCATGGGTAAAAAAAATTAGGGTGATCTCAAATGCTCTGTAAGGCTTATATACAATGGGAGCTACATGAGTATATAAATCATAGTCAATATGTAAAGTTAAATAAATAAATGTAAATTTCATTTTGTTAAGAACTTTATAATGAAATAATGCATAATCAATATGGAAAGGTAAATAACTGAAAATAAGAAAATTAATCAATAACTTGAGAATGAAATACATCCATGGATAATTTCAAATAAAAAATATCAGGGATTATATTAAAAACTTAATTATAAATAATGAAAATTCACAATATTTTATTACATGATCTCGTGCATAATGATATCTCTAGCACCAAGACCTTTCTCCAGGGCAATATAAAATTATGTGTAAAAACCATTATAATTTGGTCAATAAAGTTTTCTCATGAGACCTATTAATGCATCAAGGGGATATCTATAACCATGACCCACCCATCCCTATATTTTTAAAGTATTCCTCATATATCAAATGATTAATATAATTCATGAACAATGTTGTTTATTAATAAATATATTTATTGATTAAATAATATGAATTTATATTGTTATTCCCAATGTCTATAAAATCCCATTAATAATAAAACACTTGTGTAAATAGTATACAGTTTAAGAAATAATAATAACCATGATAATGAATATGGATATTTAATTTAATGAAAAATTATTACAACAATGTTAATGTTTCAAATTAAATCTAACAACTACAAAATCAATGGGGGACAATATATAAGTTTGAAGTAAATTCAAGTATTTTAGAAGAATAAATGGAATGGAGGTGGAATATAAAAATTAGATTTCATAAAAAAGTATTATTTTTAAAAACATTGAAAACATATAGAAAATATAAATACATATAATGGGAAGTATATACACCACATAAAGTGAACATGTTCATATTAATAAATATGCCTCAATTGAGCAGAAATTAAGATGAAATATCTTACTTCATGCTTCCCTTTAGTTGAACATTCTCTAACATCCCTTATACTCTTCATAAACATGTTAATAATTTATTAAATAACCATATTTATATTTAAAATATAATATATGATCCATCTATGGAATCTTATCAACTATTCGATAATAATAATTTATTATTATTATTATTGTTTCTGTTGTTAACTACCTTGTTTTCTCATGCATGTTTTGTCATAAGAGTTCCATTTCTTGTGAATTATATATAGTTCTAAAATATTTAGAATTATATTAAATTTATAAATTTAATATTTTTTAATTAGATACATTTTTATAATCATTCTTTCAATTTGGTCATAGAAAATGAATTTTATCGTATTGTGGATACATTAAGTCATACTTCTACACGAGCGAAGATATTGTTTCTTAATGTGTAAAAGGGTAATTAATTGAATAATATATTAATTTTAAATAATAAAAAATATATAATAATTATCATATATATCCATTATTTATATAATTATTAAAATTAAATTGAGTCAATGATGGAAAACAATTAAATCGGTTTGTGAGGCGATAGTTCACCGTACACAAGAGTGATGGTTTTGTTTCCCATTTTATGGGGAATGAGATGAATAAAAATTATGAAATGAACATCACAATATCGAATTATATGGTTGGTAATATTGTTATTATATTTTAAGTGTTAATGATATATTGAAGTTGATAAAAGGAGAAGTAAAAAAGGAAAGAGCTTAGTAAAGATAATTACCTTTTCTTAGAAGAACCACTTTTGGATTTCTTACTAAGGACCATAGGGTTGTTCTTTTATGAATAAAAAAACCTCTATAATGTGAATAAGGATTTTTGGTAGGGATTTTCTCAGGGTTTTTTAAACCAATGTATTGATAGGTGTGAAGAAGTGAGGGGAGGGGTGCCCTTTTATAATTAAGGAGGAGTGTAAATTTTGTAAATACAGAAAACAATTCAATAATATGAAGGCACTCTCACCCAAAGTTCCTCAATAATTTATAAATAATGTATTTTAGGGATTATATTTTTTATCCACACATTCACCAAAAATATCAACATGTTTTAAATACTTTTCCCCTTCACCTCCAAAGTTATTCACTTTTACCATTTTAGTTTTTACCACGATAACTAGTTTTTCAATTTACGTAATTAATCCATTAAGCCTAAAATAAAAAAATAGATGAAATTATTTTATAATATTAGTTATTAAAATTAAAATAATTAATCTATTTTATTAAATTTAATTCACATAAGGGGTGGAATTTATTTTAAAAAACCCACAAATGGTGTTGAGAAATGGATTTTCAAGAATTGTATTTTTCAAGCATAAGATGATATTATATAAACTATGAGACTATTAATAATCATTATACTAATTTAAATTAATATATTTAGATATATAATCTACGCATACATTTAAAATTATTCATATTTAAATATTATTTTAATAAATTAAATGGATATACATTATGCCTTTCAAATAAAAATAGTTTTCTGAAAAATATCACTTTTTTACATCAAAATGATATTATCATATTATATCGAATTCATAGTAAATAAATTTTTAATTGCACATATTATAATAAATTATTATAATTAATAGGTATAATAGTTAAATACTAACTTTTCAATTATTCATAAAATCTTATTTCTAAATAAAAAATTTCAAAATTTCATTATAGTTTTATTTTTACCAGGTTTGTTCAAAATCATTATTTATAAAAAATAATTGATTTTTATACCATGAAATATAAAAAATAGTATTTTAAACATATTTGTACTAAATTAAAATGTCCAATGACTATAATTGAGGCTCTCATGTTACAATTTTTGGTAATTTGAATTTATTTTTGATTGGGATAACCTGAGATGATGCTTGAGTGTGTGATCTTCACTTTGTGGCCTTAGGTCTTTGTGGTTGGGATTCATTATAAAAATATGATTAAAGAGGTTTACATGATCATGTATAATTTAAATTACCATTGAGAATTTAGAAAAATATTTAAAAAATGAAATGAATACTCAACTTAATATTAAAATGTGGGTCCACCTTGCTCTTCCAACATTTTAACCATGAATAAAAATATACCCCTTGTATATTGTGAAACACAACACATCATTATTCTTAATTGAAATTGGATGAAATGTGATGATAAATTTGATTAAAGTAACGGTATTTGTCTTAGTGTAATCTTTAAAACCTATCTTTTTTTTAAAATATTTTTACAGGCTTCAATATTGTTTTATGTGAGGTATTAATAGTGAGCATTATGTGTTAAAATATGTTTGGGAATGAGAATTAAAATTTCATATTTTTAAGATAATTTTTTCTCTGGTGTAAAAAAATGGGGGTGTGATTATCAATAGATAAATTAACATAATCACGTTTTATGTTATAATAATTATGTTCATCATTGTTCATAAATACATTTTAGTGTACATTAATATTTGAACTTCATTTCACATCATGTTCATAATTCATTCTAAAAGTTCACAGTTATTTGGTATATTTTTTCAATTCATTTAAAAACACTCTATGATCATATTTTTCATTTTATATTTCATGATCAGTTTTACCTTTTTTTGGGGAATATTTTATTCTTACAAGGAAATAGGATATTCAATTGGGAAGATAATCAAAGTGGGCCTTCAAGCCTAAAAATTCTAGGAAAATTGAAATAGATAGTGTTCGACTAAAATTACAGTAATATCCATTATACAATCCCAATAATATAATTTTTAAACTCAATATATAGCATAATAATGGAAAAATTTCATTCAACTGTTTTTAGAGCTAATTCATAAGTTTCATGGGTGATCGAGGTAGCCCAAGTGGAAGATGATGTTCTAGGCCACATTCAGTTTCCTAGAATAATATCCCACCATTTCGATGAAAACTATATGTATGTGAGGTAAATAGTATCTATTTTTTAAAATATTTAGAGTAAATCTAGGTATTCAATTTATTCTCCTATAGAGTATATATTTTTTCTATATAGATACTTTTTTTTGGTAAATCTGTTGGGTGGATTCTAGCTAGATCCAATTTTTTTCATTGGTGGAAAATTTCACTATAAATTAAATTCCCAACCACTTATGCCTACCCTCATTAATTTGAAAAACATTTTCTATAATTTTATTAATCCAAGGCTTCTAAAATTAATATTTAAGATATTCATGTTGAATTATTTGAGAGGAAGTTGAGTGTGTTTTACTTGTAATGTTATACTAGTAATTGGATGTTGTGAGAATATATTTCAATTGTATACAATTGTATTTCACCATAGTTTCTTAACAAAAGTTCACATTCTTATCATTTAATGTTTTTTAGTTAATACATTGATACTATTTCATTATGGTGTGTATTATTCACACAATTAAAAGATAAATCCTTCAAAAAATGGGGGAGTGCTCTTTATTTCATTGTTTTCTCTTCTTTAATTATGTCCTTATGAGTCTACTACCATATCATATTGGGAGAATAACATCAATTCAAGGATAACACTCTTATGGGGTAATCCAATTGAATATAATAGGGGTGTACTGGATGTTATTTCTCACCCTATAATTGCTTTATCAATTCTTTTAATTGATAATGTTTTTTATGATCTTAATACTTCTTCTTCCTTATTGAATTTCAAGGAATCACACATAAATTTCTAATATGACCCTATACCTTAGCATTATGGAAAGTTATAATCCAAGTGTATATATTATTATAATTAGTATTGATTTTGTATTGAACCATTAAGTAACAAGGGTGGGTTGATCACATTTAATTAATAACTCACATGTTTAAGAAATTGATAATGTCAAAAAATGAAATTTGTGTAGTCCTCCACAAGAATAACCAATGTTCAACCCATTTCCATTAATGGATTTCACTTAATTATTTTTGGACATTAATAATCCACTAAAATAAAACCCAAGTGGCCCAATTTATAGAAAAACCATTGTACAAAATGTACATGTCTATAGGTTTCTTCTTAGGTCTTCGTGGATTCTACATCCCAAGTTACACTACAAGCGACTCGTTGAACCATAAACATTGAAAATTTTGGGTTAGAAAATTCATGATTAAAAATAAAAATATGGAGGAGGATTTAAATAAAATTTAATGAAATAATTTTATGTAGATATTATTTGAAGAATACTTTCCTCATGAGTAATGAGCTGATATAGAAAGGTAATTCTATAGTCAAATATAGAATGAAAAGTAAAATATTATTGAGTATGAGGAAAACATTACAAGATTATAAATTATTGATATGGACTAAGTATTAAATTTATAAATTAATATTTATTATTTTTTGATAGGACTAATATAATACTCCAAAGTGAATTGTACTCTTATAAAGTATTAGTATATGAGGATATAATATCATGTTATATCGAGATAGTGAAATAACTATCAAATTATTATCTTTCAAGGGAATTCACGAATAGAAGTGCGAGGATGTGCACTCTAGAAAAGGGAATATGGAAAAGGGAAGAATTTAAGGGTTGAATTTATAAATTTTAATATATTTTGAAGGAAACACCATGGAAGATTTTTTATGGGAATGAGAGTTAGCTTCATGTGTGTATAGAAATTCCATTAGGATTATGATATAAAGGGATAGAAAAAAGATATCAATGTTCAATTATTCACATGTAGGAATTTGGGGTATTATTCTAATGAATTTCCCAACCATCAAGATAATTTTCCTCATAAAAGGCTAGGGGAGTTAAGCCATGATTTTGTTATCACTACACTGAGTTAGGAATTCCTATAGATGCAGTGATTGGTATGTTATTTATAGCCAAAAATTTATCTAATGAATTATTAAATTCTGGATATTTTTAATCTTTTATATCGTTCATGTTTTATAATAAAATTAGAAAATTTCCTAGAACATTAAGAAGATAATTATCAATAAAAATATGTAGTGGAAATTTTTCTCCAATAAGGATATGTAATTCAGTACCCATTTTGATAGATAGAGTTACCTATTTGAAAAATTGATTAGTATATACATGTATGGCTTTGATATAATCCATTGTATATATTTTATTTCAAATTATAATGTAAAAAATATATTTCCAATAGAATTGTATTACAATTTATGATAGAGATATGAAATCCCTTATCTTTAAAGGGGAGGTTATGTCATCTAAATCATATCATAATCCACCTACAACAACTCTACTTAATGAATTTTTTAGAGAAGAGTAGAAAAAATCTATAAATGGGAATGGTATACTTAGAAAATATTATGGATCTATTGTACAAGAATACAATGGTACATATCTTGAATAACTACCTAGATTCACAGTTGATCATGAAGTTGAGTTTTTTATTGATATCATCCTTGATGAAAAACCAATATTTAAGACTCCCTACAGGATGGCTAAAATGGAATTATTATAACTAAAGAAGAAACTATAGATTTTTTTTCATAAATGATTTATATTCCATGTTATTTAACTATGGGGACCCATTGATATTTTTATTAAGAATAAATACGGGTCTATGAAGTTGAGCATCGATTAAAGGTAAATTAATGCCTTTATTATAAATAATAAGTATTCTATTCCCTACATTGATTACTGATTAACTTCAAGTAGATGCATATTTTTTAAATATTGATATTTATTCTAGGTATCATCAACTGTGAGTAATGAAGGATTATTTTTCAAATACAACATATCATATGATGTATGAAAATTACAATTTTATAGTTATTCCATTTGGATTAACTAATACATCCTCAATTTTAATGGATATGGCCATAAGAATATTTAAGGATTATCTCAAGAATTTTATTATGGTATTTATTGATTATATTATGATATTCACTAAAAGTTATGATAATCCTAAGAGTTATATGTGAATCTTTCTTAAGACTGTTAGAGAAAAGGGGTTATTTGAATTTTTTTGAAAATGTAAAATATAGATTTAGGATGTTTCTTTTTAGGGACATATTTTATCTAATTATAGAATATAAGTTGATCATTAAAAGATAAACATAGTGATGGAGTTGAAAACATCATCAAATATAATTAAGGTACATAATTACCAAGATTATCTAGTTATAATCAAATACTTGATCAAAATGTTTCTCGATTATCTAACCTATTAACCATATTGATGTGTAAAAGGGTAAAATTATTATGGTCAAAATAATATAATGGAATTTTTAAAAACAAAAATATGATGGTGGTTAATTCACCGATATTTAATTTATCATTTCAAAGGAATGGATTTTCTATATATAGTGATGTATCAAAGAAATGAATAATTTGTGACCTTTATAGAACTATAGGGTTGTTTCCAATTCATCCGGGATGTTAAAGATTAAAGAACATATTTTCCATCCCATGATTTTGAGTTGGTAGCCATGATATCTTCATTGAGGATATGTATTAGTTACCTTTTTATAGAAATATATGAAATATATATAGATCAAAAAATTAAAATATATATTCTGAAAAAAATAGCTCAACATGAGACAAAGGTGATGGTCAAAACTACTCAAGGATTAAGATTTATCAATACCCTTCCACCCAAGCAAGGAAAATAAGATGTATGATGTATTGAGTAGGAATGATCATATTTTTTTGTACTCAAGTTTTTTTGGTATTTTTTAAATATATTATATTTGTATGAAGTTACAAACATGAGATGTTTTTAGTTTCTAGATCCAAATAATCATATTGCTAAGTCAAACTCATCCCATTGGTGTGAGTAATTGATATGATTTATTTTATTGGGATTTGTACTAAATGATATTGGAAAACTTATAGAGTTAAGAAAAAAAGTGTTGATCTTAAACTAATTAGAGTCTGTCTACCCCCGATGTTAAATAAGATGATAATTCGGTGTTTTTTATTTCTCATAAATCAAAAGTATGTTGTGAAACATATGATAAAAGATTTAATAATAAAAATATCATGAAGGAAAAGATGTTTATGAGCCTCTGGAAGAAAAATATTTTATTGAGGTTCATGAAGAAAAAGTTGATTCAGAGGCTTAGGAAGAAGAGGACATTATTGAGCCTATGGAAGGAAAAAATTGGACTGAACAAATTATACTCAGATTTTCATAATGAGATTTTTGTACCAGGATTTTCATTCTTGGAAAATTATACTATGATTTTCTTACTCAGATTTTTGAACTGTGGGAGTCATAATGAAGTATTAATACTAAATAATTTGTACCGAAGAATTTGTACTAAAGAAATTCATACGTATGAATTTGTACTGAATAAATCATACTGGGATTTCTTAAAGGAAAAATTGTACTCATATTTATAGTATTTCTTATGTAAAAAATTATACTAGAATTTCTTAATGGAAAATAATACTTGGATTTCTTATAGAAAAAATCATACTGGGATTTCAGGGATTTTTTAAGGAAAAAATCATACTGGGATTTCTTAATGAAAAAATATTACAATTATTTATTAATGAAAAATCATACTGGGAAATGATAATGGAAAATAAATGAGAATTGATTATTAAAAAAGGAATTGAATGAGTCAACGAGAGATTTGAAAATCAAGTAGATTTCATGATTAGAAAATTAATTGAATGGGCCAATGATAGATCTAATATTTAAGGAGAGTTGATGATTTGAGAAATTTCCTTAAGTGGGAACAGTTTTAGAACCCTGCCTAAACCATTTTTTAGGTCCCTACAAAAAGAGTGATGTGTTCATTTTTAAAAAGGTACGAAAATAAGTTTAAGTGCTCAAGATCAAGAATTTTTGGAACATGTATTTAGTTCCCAAAAAATATTGTGTTTCAGGTTGAAGCTGAGTCAGAGTGAGGCCATCAGAGTGATATCTATTGTATCAAGGTTCATTATACCGAGTTTCATCAGATGTAGAATTGTGAACTATCGATTGAGTTTCTACTCAATTAAAGAGGATAAAAAGGAGAATCGAATCAGACTAAAAATTATATGGAGTCCATAAAATTGGGGTTACTAGACTGAGAATATTGTATTGACTTTGGTGAGGAATATTTTCAGATTGAGGTTATGGAAGAATCTTCAAGACCAACAAGTTATTTTGTAAATTTGTGATGTTATTATAGGTTGTAAGCAAGTAAATATTTATTTATCTTATTTGTGTAGGAAGTGAATAATTTCTGAAGTGGATCTATAAAAAAGAATAAAAGTGAATATTGTAACTATGGATACTTAAGAGTTAATAAAAGGGAATTTTTTGGGTAGTGGATAATAGAAAAGATATTTGTGGGGTAAAACCAACTATAATAGGAATGTTGCTACTGGGATTGTATAATTTTTCTTTACTTGTGACTTCGTATTCTATAAATAATATATTAATGGAATTCCTGTTGGTGGGAATATCAAATATAGAAAGAAATAGGACTTTGTACCAAACCATTAAATATTGTTTTCTACCTTCTTTATAAATTTTATACATACGAAGGGTGAGGCTGTGAGTTATATTTGATTTGATTGTAACTCAAAAAATTTTAAAAGGTTAAATAATTTTATTTTAATGAATTTAAAAACATTATTATAAAAGAAAAAGGAATAATTAATTCACCCATATTGGTCTTGATCCTACTTGGGAACACAAATTTGTATCAGAGCTAAGGTTGCCTTTAAATTACCCATCTCATTAATAGATAATTTCAATTCCACAAACTATAAGGGGATTCTAGTTTTCAATGGAAACAACTATCATATATAGAAAGATAGAATCCTTCCATATTTTATGTTCCTCGGGTATAATGTTTTGGATGTTACTACAGAAGAATTTCTTACTCGTATTGAGAATACTCCTATTACTGATGTTGTTAATTGAAATATTGAGAATGATGGATGAGAGAAAAATGATTTACTCTCATCACTTACTGAAAGTGTTATTCTTAGATTAAATGGATTTAGAACTACCAAAGTTATTTGGGATAATTTTAAAAATATTTATGAAGGAAATACAAAGTTGAAGAAGGAAAAGCAATAACTTTGGAGGTTGAAATATGAAGATATAATATTGTATGATCATGAATATATTGGTGACTTTCAAGGGTAAAGGATATTCTTAGCACCATAATATGAATGGGTGAGAAATTTGAAGACTTGACTATTTTTAAAAAAATCAGGATAATTTTTTATAATAAGTTTTATGCTAAAGTTTCATCATTAGAAGATAGTGATCTTGAAAACTTATCTCTAGATGATATACAAAGTATTCATGTTGGAAATAAAAGGAAAAGAGGTAATTTTATGTATAATAAATAATCTTTTGATAGAGAAATTTCCTCCAAATCATCGATAAAAGATAAAAATAAAGATGATAAAGATATTTAAGAAGAATCAAGTGATTTATAAGCAGAGGAAGAAGCTGAATATTACAACACAATTTTTTCCCTTATTTCGAAAAAATATAATAAGAAAAATTGGAAAGGTAAAACTCTTAAAATTTTGAATTATGAAGGGAAAGGTAGTTTCCCACAAAATTATCCTAGGAAGAAAATTTAATAATATGAGTTTGAAGATGATGACGATAAAACTAAGAATTAAAAGTAGAAGACACATAAGGAAATGTTTACTTATGAAAAGGAGAAGACAAGTTATTTGAGAAGAAGAAAGAAGAATGATTCCTCTTCTGATGATGAATCTGATCATCAACTCGACTTTATTTCTCAATTTAGAAATGAAATTGATTCTTAAGGTAGTAATAATAATGATGATGATATGACATAAATGGAATGAATTCTCAAAATGAATTTCGATAAATCACTTAAAGAGAATACTCAACTCAAGCAATAAAGAAGGTAGTTGAATAAAGATATTGAATTCATAACTTTTGAAAATGAAGAGATTGAAAAAGAAACTGAAAATTTCAGAAGAAAAGTCAACAGGAAATGAGCATCTTTACAATATAGAATCTAAACCGGTTGAAGAAAATAAATAGATCAATTTTGAGGTAGCTGAATTCGAAAAAATCGTAGATTTCTTGAAAAGTAAGTTGGATGAGAGAGAATAAGAGTTTTTAGAAACACAATAAATTATTTTTAAAACAAAAAGGAATATAATAAAGATTATAGAAAGATTCAACAATTCTATATATTTTAAAGTTGAAACTTCTAAATAAGTTGGAAATAAAGGATTAAAAATGAAGGTTTATGAGAAAACATCTTTCACTAAGAAATATAGTAATTCTTCAAGAAAGTATCCTCCTAAGAATATTATTCCATGATTTATAAAGAAACAAAAACAACAAAATTGTTATGTATAATTTTACTATCAGTTTGAAAAACCAGGATTTTGAGGTCACTTTTTGTGTTTTAGAGTTTTCGGGAAAAGAGCCTATTCATTCTAGTATAACATGGCTCTACTAGGAAACATGTATGAATCAAGGGGGAGCTATAATAACCAAATAATATCAAATGTTCCTTAAACTTTTCAACAGATGATGAAATATGAGTATGTTAATAAATATAAGTATGTTAAGAATGTTGAGGAAAGTATTCATGTTGAGTTTGAAAAGAATTAGGGAATAGTTATTTGTCTAGTACAAATTAACAAGGACATGAAGTTAGAAGAATCACAAAAAAAATAACAAAAAAAAGGAAAGTAATTTTTTTTTTCTGAAGATACAAAAAAATTTGATAAAAATATATTTACATATTGTGGTTTGAAAATTCAAAAAATTTTCAAGATATGTGAGAAAGAAGGATATGTTAATAAAAGTTGTTTGACTATCCATCCATAACAAGAGGAAGGAATGAAAGTGTTGTTACAAACTCAGTACAACAAAAAGGTTCCAAAAGGGGAAAATAAGTTGAAATACTTATCATAAGAGTCTATAGAAAAAGGAAAAAATGTTATAAAATTTGATAAGGATGAACAAGAGAAATAAAATACATCCAATGCAAAATCCATGAAGAAGAAGAAAAATTAAATACTAAGATAAGACTCATAGTCTGAACATTTTTTTGATAAGCTATGACTTCATCCTTATTCCTAAAACATTTCTGTATTTTTACCGACTCACTGAGAATTGAATTAGTCGACTAAAGGAAGCAGATTATGAGTCTCTTACTATTATTGTAAAAGAAACTAATTAGGTAACAATTTTCTGGAAATAAAATTTTATACACCTGAAATTTATGATATGTTTGTTGAGATGGGTTCATTTTGTTTTTATATTAAATAAATTCTTATTAATATTGACCTAGAAATGAGAATTTTAAAGGAAACATGAAAAGTTATTACATTAAAGTTGAGTAATAGACAACATTGATAACCATAATTATACAATCTTGTTTTATACATCAGGTTCACCGAGGTAGAATTAGAGTTATTTAGATAAAGGCCCTTTGTTAAGAAACTCATGTGATAATTATTCTCTCTTAATGAAAAGTTTCATTTTTTATAGATTAAAAGTTCTAATATTTTAAAAAAGATAATTTTTCAATAAGGAAACTTTTCATAATGACCCCTTTGAATTTTATTGTCAATAAGGGTGAGATAATATATTAAGGTGGAGAGAAAATAAACCTAGGAGAAACCAAGAATAAGGGGAGAATGAAAAGAATACATAGACACGAAAAAGTGAGAAAATAAAATAATACAACTTAATATTTTAAGGTGAATATTGACATAGTGGGTATCGATGAAAAAAATGATAAGTTTATTATTGGACCCAAGGTTTGTTATGGTCGTATTTGTTGTTAATTGTTGATATATTTTTGAAGTTATAAACATGAGAAGTTTATGGTTTTCTGACCTAGGAAATCGTATTGAGAAATTAGACTCATCCCATCTGTGTGATTAATTGATATGATTTATCATATTGGAATTTTCTTCTTAAAGATGTTGGAAATATTTTTGAGTCTAGAATGAATGTATTAATCATAACCTGATTAGAGTCTACATGACCCCAAGTTTTACATATGATGATTCTTTGGTGTTTTTTATTTTTCATGAATCATAAATAATTTGTGAAACTTATGATACAATATTTATTAAGAAAAATGTAATGAAGTAAATGATATTGATGAGAATTAGTAATAAAATTATTTTGTTATGGCTTTTGAAGAAAATGATATTAGTGAGGCTAATGAAGAAAAAGAATTTTCTGATCCTATCAAATGAAAAAATCAGACTCAGAAAATTGTACTCATATTTTTTTATTTGTATTTTCATACTTATAATTTTTTCTGATATTTCCATACTGGGGTTTTCATACTCAGACAATTGTACTGAGATTTTTATACATAGATTTTCATATTAAAGAAATCATACTGAAGTATTCAAATAGAATAATTTGTACTCAAAAAATTTTTACTAAATAAAATAATCCTAAATAATTCATACTGAAGAAATCATACTGAATAAATCATACTAAATAAATTTTAATGGGATTTCTTAAGGAAAAAACTATACTAGGATTTCATATGGAAAAATTCATATTGGGATTTCAAATATTTCTTAAGGAAAAAATCGTACTGGGATTTCTTAATGAAAAACAATAATAGGAAATAATAATAGAAAATGAAGGATATTTGAATATTATAAAAGGTATTTAATGAGTCAAAGGGAGATCTGAAAGTCAATTAGATTTGATGATTTGAAAAGGAATTTAATGAGTTAAAGACAGATTTTATATTTGGGGAGAATTGAAGATTTAGGAAATTTCATTAAGAGGGAAAGTTTTTCAAAACCCCACCTAAACCATTTTGGGGGTCCTTATAAAAGGAGAGTTGATTTCATTTGTAAAAATGTAAAAAAACATTTCAACTACTCGATCTCTAGAATTTGTGTTATAGGTATTGATTTTCCAAACAAAATTTGTGTTTTAGGTTGAATCATAGTCAGATTGAGGCCATCAGATCGATATCCATCATATTCAGGTTCATCAGACCGAGTTTAATCAGATGTAAAATTGTGAGTTTCCAATTGAGTTTGTACTCAATTGTATAAGGAAGTCAAAAAAGATAATCAGACCAGAATTATGATCGGATGGACACCATCGTATTGGGGTTACCAAATAGAGAAGAACAGACTGACATAACTGAGGAAAAGTTCTGGACTGAGATTCTAGAATAAGTTTCAAGACTAACAAGTTATTTTTTGAATTTTTGAAGTTATTGAATGTTGTACAGTTGTAATGTTTGATATAGTTTACTTGTGGAAGAAGTGAAGACTTTCAAAAGTGGATTAGATTAGAAGAGTAAAAGTGAAACTTGGCACTGTGGACACTTACCAGTTTCTAAAAAGAAGTGTTTATGGGAAGTGGATACTAGAGAAGATAGTTGGGGGTATAACCAAATATAAGAGGAAATTTTATATAGAGCTTTTATAATTGTTCTTTTCTAGTGAATTTGTACTCTGGAAAGAATATAGTTAAATAATCCATGCTAGTGGGAGTATCCAACATGGCAAGGAGTAATACTTTATACCAAATATTTTTAATATCATGTGTTTAATTCTCATTATATTTTTTACTTACAAAATGGGATTTTGTTAGATATATTGGGTGGATCATAACTCTAACAAGTTTCAGTGGTTAAGGAATTTTCTTTTAATTAAAAATGAAACTTTATTATAAAAGAAAAAGTAACCACTCATCCACCCCAGTTATCTTGATCCTACTTTGGAATAATAATATGTTACAAAAATGATTATTTTTAAAGATACTATATTATTTGATTTAGTGAAGTCGGTTATGAGAATCATTAATGAATGGGAATCATCACATTAAATCCACAAGATTTTCCAACCGTCCTTATTTTAGAAAATAAAATCCTCATATCCTGATTATGTGAATGTTTAAAAGAAAATCAATTTTCTGAATGACATGAATTTGATAGATTTCATCTATGAAGAAGATTTTTTGAAATTTGGAAATATGCTATGTGTTCCATCCATGTCTGATATGAAAAGAGAATTAGTAGATGAAGCTCATTGCTCAAATTTCTTTGTACACCCTGATAGCACCAAAATGTATCATGATTTGAAATATCATTTTGGTGGTATAATATGAAATGAAAATATGTATTCTATATATTAATATTCCTAGTTTTTCAATATGAAATGGATGAGAGACTACATCCTAAAAAACATGCAATATATACGTATTCCTATGTGTAAATGGGATGATATCACTATGGAATTTATCACTAGATTTCTACAGACTTGTAGAAAGAATTATTCCATATGGGTTAGTTTTGTTTTACTTATCAAGTATTCACATTTAATTTTTTTAAGGGAAGATATACCACTTGAGCACCCCATGTGGTCTATATTAATGATTTTGGGAGACTACATGGTGCTTGTATTTCAATTTTATCTAATCATGATCTGCAATTGACATGAAAATTCTAAAAGAGTATTAAGAAAAAAATTAACACTGAGATAATTTTGAGAATAAAATATCATAATCAAACTAATGAAAATATTGAAAGGATAATTTAGATATTAATACATTTTGAATTCATGCTCACTTGGATTTAATGGAATGTGGGATCAATATTTAACCTTGGTATAATTTAAATTTATTATTTGCTTCTATTCTATAATTAAAATGGAACCATGTGAATAATTATATGGAAATATTATTCATACACAACTTTTTGTGAAAATGATGGTGAGAGTAACATTTTAGTATTCAATCTTCTGGGTGAGACGATGATAGAAATGAAAATTCAATAGAATCATATTAATATGGTTTAAAATATATTAAAAAATTTATATCAATATTCATAGAAATTATATATAATTTTAAGGGAGGTTTTGTATTCTGAAATGTATATATATGTAATCATTCTATAAGATTCTATAAGAAATTAAAATTAAGCTCTAGGTATATATATCATTTATAAATTCTAAAAAGAATAAAAGATGTGGCTTACTATTTGGAGATGTCACTTAGCCTCTCTAAAATTCATGATGTGTTCCAAATCTCTTTATTGAGGAAGTATATAAATGAATAAACACATGTTCTCACCTATATGGAAATATAATTGGAACTTGATTTATTTAATTACCAAAATATTATCTATATTCTTAATACTAGAGATTAATTACTGAAAAATTGGATGACTTGGATAGTAAATGTACTTTGTAGAAATCATAAGATATAAGTGGTGATGTGAAAAAATAAAGAAGTTATGATAAATAAATACAAAAATATATTATTATAGTTTATTTTTTTAAAATTTTTAGGAAGAATTATTTTAATGAGGGAAGAATGTAACACCTGAGCTTTAATTATATAAATCCTTTCTTTATATAGAAACAACAACACAATACACATAGCCTTATTATAGAATTCGATTTAAAAATAAATTCACAAATTTTATAAATTTAGTTTGATTAATTGAAATTAATTTGGGAAATTATCATTTTATTGTCAACTTAGTGTGAATTTTTTATATTTTTTAGAAATAGGCTTTTTGGATGAATAATGAAAAAAAACCTATTTTTGTAAAACTGTCATTTATTTCATTAAATAAAGTAATTGAAAAGATAAATTATTATATTAAATATATTATTAATACAACATAAGTCTCATTTAATTATAAATTATCTAATTATCTATATAGTAATCATCATTAAACTTGGTCATGGTATAAGTTCAATTTTGGGCTTTAAAAAACATTTGTTAGAAAACTGTTTTTATGTATGCAACTGTTTATCATAATAAATTTAAAAAAATAAATATTTATGGAAAATATTAATAAAATTTATAGACCAGATATTAAATTATATATTTTAATATAATCTAATAGTTTTTTATAATAAATTAATGATTTTGAATTCAGTTATATACTTAATAATACATTTTTCTAATAACATTTTCATTGCAATGTATGCATTGATTTTAAATTTTAATTCCTTCAATTATATAAATTTATTTGTTTAAAATAGAATCTATATTTTTAATCAAAAAAATGAATAGAATTTAATAGGAAGAACTTAATTTTTTTCATAATGAATAGTAAAAAGAATGAAAATTTGGTTACAACAGTTAAGGTTGAATCCGGTTTACTAGGGGGTAGGGTAAAAATAAGATATAAGTGTAATAATTACACATAAACTATTTTACTTATTATATTTGGAATATATTTAGACCTTATATTATCATAACATTTACCTCTTGTCCATTTAGATATATTTTCACATGAAAGTGAACATATATTATATTTTTATAAAATATAATATATATTATATTTCTATAATGAATATAGTGAATATATATTATACATTATTATAGATTCAGGGAAAATATCTGAGTAATGAAACTACCAAACAAAAACATACATGAAAAATGAAAAAAATAAAACTCAGAAACAACAATTTTAAAAAAATTAATTTTAATAAACTGGTGTTGAAATGTTATAAGTGGGTCAAATATGATATTTAAAAAATTTATATGTTTATTTTGAATAATTATAATGAATTTAAATTTATTATATATGATCTTAAAAGCACAATCGATAAAATTTTAACATGAGGTGATGGATTGTTTCACAATCTCATCCTTATTCATCATTTTTTATGTTTACGTTTCCATTAGAGTAATTATTTGATCATAAAATCATAAAAAAATATTTTCTAATCCTCTTTATACTTATATAAATCATATGTTTTGTCACGACCCACCCTCGGGGCCCGTGCCGTGACTACCCCAAGCCCGCCTTCCATAGGCCAGGGGCTGGCGACTAGCACCAAGGCGTAAAATTCCAGTAAAAAGGGAAGGCATTGCCTTAATAAAGTAAACAAGCACCTCAGAGTAACAAGCGGAAGTAAAGCAGTACACAAAACTAGAGCAACTGTGCTGAAGTAAAGGGGCCGGAAATACAAGCCCAACTGTAAAGTAAAGTACAACTCGAAAGGGAAAACAGCAACTGAAAGTACAAGCGGCTCCTGGGACGTCCTCCTCGATTCCTACTTGAATGGTAGGTACAGATGACTCAGCTCCTGGATCGTCCACCACAGATCCTACCTGAAGGGTAGGTACAGATAGCTCCACAACTCCTCGGGTCCAACTGTCCGCTCCGAGCACGTTCCGCTCAGTGGTCCTCCTCCGGGTACCGACCTACTCTGTAAGCCTCAACCGCAGTCAGCACTGTCCGTCGTCTGCAACCAACACAACGAAGTGCGGGCATAGCCCGTGCAGGGGTGAGTATAAGATACTCAGTAGGGACCCCGAGACCCTCGAAGGTCTCCCGAAATCCACAAAGGATAAACCACATGAAGGATACAATCACGAAGTAACATCCAGTATTGATTAGGTATATGCCCATACATATACCTATGTCACCAATTTCCGTTCGGCTCCAACACCGAGCCCAAGAACAACCCAATCCACAAAGAAGAGTAAACAGTAAATCCACACAGGATAACAGTACAAGTCCACACAGTTTATAACATGTTTATGAAATCAACGGATAACCATTACCCAGGTATACGCCCATACATATACCTAAGTTATCAAGCGACCCATCTCAATCATGAGGAAACACAAAGATCATTGAATCAGCTCAAACCAGGATTTTTATTATCGTAACCGTAACTACTGAAGAGCTCCATCTCTAGAGTGTACAGTGGTCCTGTCACGACTCCGAGGTACTGCTCACTAACCATAAGACTGCTGAGGTACTCCTCCTGTCGAGTACTGCGGGTTTGCGGCCAACTACCGGGTGCTCCGTCCGCTGAGGGTCTGTCGCCAAATACCGGGCGCTCACCCAAATAGCCTACTGAGGTACTCCTCCTGTCGAGTACCGCGGGTTTGCTGCCAACTACCAGGCGCTCCGTCCGCCGTGGGTCTGCTACCAACTACTGGGCGCTCCGTCCACTGGGCTAGTCGACTCACTCCAAGTCGAGTCGGTCAAGCAGTCGTCAGGTCTCAGTCGGCTACACGGTCTCCGTACTCCGCACGCACGTCTCCACCGTCGCGGGTCTGTCGCTACAACCAAGCGCACACACTCCGTAGAGTATCGCGGGTCCGCCGCTACAACCAAGCGCTCCACTGCCAAGGGTCTGCTGCTGCATCCAAGCGCACCACCACTGTCAAGTACCACAGGTCCGCCGCTACACCCAAGCGCTCCCCCGCCCGCTCGTCTCCGGGAGGGTCCACTCCACGAGCTACTGGTCGATACTCCAAGTATCTCAATGTCCAACGAAGAAGTGCCACATACGTCCGCTTCGTCAAAGGAGTCTCAACGCAACAGACGGCGCGTCAATCAGACGCCCGGTCTGTGAGTTATTAGCCATTTCCTCCCGAGGGCCCGGTTGGTTTCGTGAGCGAACCAAACCCGGCCATATCTCAACTGTATCCAAAACTCGGGCGGAGTATGTCAAAAGTTCCGTCCCACTTAGAGGATTCCATCAAAGTCGACGGCACGTCAATCGGACGTCCGGAACTCAAGATATGAGTGTTTCCGCTCCGAGGGCCCGGTTGGTTTCGTGAACGAACCAACCCGGCTATACTCCACCTGCGTCCAAACCTCGGGCGGAGTATACCAAAAGATCCGTCTCACTAAGAGGTACTTATCAGAACTGACGGCACGCCGTTCGGACGTCCGTAGCTCAAGATATGAGCGTTTCCGCTCCGAGGGCCCGGTTGGTTCCGTGTACGAACCAACCCGGCCGAACCCAAAGTATCCAAAACATTGAGTGAGTTATACCGAAACGACCGTTTCGATCCAAGGATCGCGTAGCCGCAGACGGTTCGTCATTCGGAGGCCCGTAGCTCAAGTTACGGGCAAATAACCGTTCTGGTTCAAGAAGGAAGGGGTCCGGGCCGACCCGGCCCGAACCGGCCCGGCCGGTTCGGCCGGCGGCGCGCGGCGGCGCGCGGGGCGCGCAGGCGGCGCGCGGGTGAGACCCCCTCCCCCCCCCCGTTTTTCCCCATGGCGGCGCGGCACGTGCCGCGCCGGTTTCAAAAATTAAACCGCCCCCTCACATGAGGGGGCCTGCTGGACGACACGGGGGGGCGCTGCCCCCCCCCCCTTCTAAAATTAACCGGCCCCCAATTTAATTGGGGGCCATTAACGGCTAACAGGGGAAAATAAATTTCCCCGGTTTGACTTCCTTCCGGCCGGCCCGACCTGGCCGGCCGGTTCTCTTTCGTCTTCCGACACCGGCGGCCCGGTTGGCCGCCGGTCTTCTCAATCCGCCACGGCCCGGAACCGGCCGCGGACTTCGTCGTCTGGCGCGGTGCGACGGAACCGCGCGCCTTCGCCGCGGCCCCGCTCCGGCCGCGGCGCCTTTTTTTTCTCCTCCGATGCGGCGTGGCGGCGTTGCATCCAACGGTCGCACTTCCTTTACTCCGCCGCGGCCAACGGGCCGCGCCTCATTGCTCTGGCGGCTTGGTCAATCCGGCCGTGGGAGACCACTACGGCCCTCGTCGTCCGGAGTGGCGCGTCAATCTCGCGCACTCCCATGAACCCCTTGCGTCCAAGCGCGGTGTCACGGCACCGCTCCGCCTCTTCTTCGAACCACGAGTAAAAATCCAACAACAAGGTTTGGGAGGAGGATCGACCGTGTTTGTGCGGTCCGATCCCCTCCCATGTTAAAGATAACAAGCGGTCCAATAATTTATTTACGAAGGCGTAAATTAAATTAGGAAATAAGGTACAACCCCTACCTCGAAGGAAGCTCGCGGAGCTCGTCAACGATCCGTGAAGGACGAGCGTCGCGGAGGTCGGACGTCACGGAGTAAGACGTCGTCGGCATCGCGGTTATGGCGTCGCGGTAGACGGACGTGGGTTCGCCGCGAGAGGCACGTCGCGGAAAGTGCGTTGCGGTGTCGGACGTAGGTTCGCCGCGGAAAGCACGTCGCGGAAGAGATGACGCGGAAGAAGTACGTCGCGTCGCGGATACGGCGTCGCGGATGGACCGTGTTCTTCGGCGGAGAAGTTCTTCGTTGAAGAACGGCGTTCTTCGCGTTCTTCGTTGAGTTTGAAGAAGATGAAGAAGACTTCCCTACTCTCTCAAGGAGATAAAATTCTAACAAAATAAAATAAGACTCTTTCTTATTTTATTCACACAACCCAACCTCTTTTAATTTCAAAGGTTTTAAATTCAATAACAACACACAACTCACCTCATTAACTCATTACATTTAAGTCATAAGTTTATAACTTAAGTTAACATAATTTAAGTGGGAGTTGAGGGGGTTTTAGAGGATATGAAGGGGTGGGGTTCGTGTGGGCCCCACCACCCTCATAACCTCCCATGGGAGGTTGGGTGGTTACCCAACTTCCAACAAGAGATAACATTTAGAGTAGAATAATAAAAATTGTAGTGTAATTACAAAGTAAACATCCACAATTTTTATTATCAACACTCGCAAGTACGCAACTCCAGAACAGGAGTTCCTAAGCGTAAACCGGCGCTACGGTTCCATCGGTGCCCTCGGAATTCGATTCCGGGCACCGGTTCAAAATTTAGAAAAACCCGCTCGTTCGTTCACTGAACGTACCCGAGCCAAACTTCGGAAAATGATTCCGGGCACTCCGGGCCTCGGAATCAGGTGCCGTCTGAAACTGCGCTCTTGTAAAATTACAAAGAAAATTAACAAAAAAATTTCCTTGAAATTTCCGGGTCTTTACATTACTCCCACCTCAGGGCTTTACGTCCCCGTAAAGCTTCAACTCACACTTAAGGGAAACAAAGTAGTACTGAGCACGCAGCTGAGCTTTACGCTCCCATATGCTCACCTGAAGATCTCGTGCTACCCGTGAAGCACCCTAGAGGAAGAAACCGTTCACGTAGAACCTGCTCCTGTCGATCCTCGTTCTCTACTAGAACCTCTGTGCTTGTCGCCCTGTCGTCGACGTCCAACTCCCCGAGGTCGATGACGTGTGAAGAAACATACACGTATCTCCACAGCTGAGACACGTGGTGGACATTATGCACCCGGTGCGACTGAGGTGGTAGGGTCAAGCGGTAAACCTCCTCGCCTACCCTGCTGAAGATCAAAAGGGTCCATCGAACTTCGGAGATAACATGCCGCCTCGGCCACATCTCTGAAACCTCATCGGGTTGAGACCGTATAAGAACGTGTTCGTCACCCTCGAACTCAAGAGGTTTCCCTTTTTAGGTTAGAACTGAAACTCAAAACTCCTGCTGCCACAAGGGTAGGGTTGACCAACTCAAGAGTGATCGGTCACACCCTCTTATGCCTGAGTTTAACATATGCTGCCCAGGGTTTCCTTTTCGCCGACCAAGGAAAACCCATTCCGACGTTTGCCTAAAACAGTCAACCGGGGTATGATTTGTGAATCAAAACCATACCCAGATCAACGTCGTAAGGCCTCTACGCTGCCACCAAGAGATTCCATCCAAAACTCTCGCCTCGAGGTCAAATCACACCGTCGGCGTAAGTGTGATTATCGAGTCTCCTCCCAAAGGTATCTCCAGACGTGAGGGTCAAGTCTACGGCATACCCGGAACTTCTAGGCCTGGGACATGATTCGTGGAAGGGTAGAATGATTGGTTCCTATGTCTATAGATATGGAAGCTCGTAGTAGACATAATTCGTACCCCGAATCATTCTTAGAGCTCTTGGGTCACACTCCTTGACCGCAATGCAGCTACTCCCCTCCCCAGCCCTCCTGCTCCCTGAGCCTGGCGGGGACTACTAAGTCGGGTGGTCGTAACATGTCGAAATGTACACCACCACATGTTTCTCTCCAAGCTCCGCTTCCACGTCTGCTACCCTGCAGATTCATCTGTCCTTAGCACTTCCTCCTCCTGAAACATTTTACACGCCCGAGTCTCTGAGACTGGCGCTAGTTTCCTGCCTTTCACTGCTAACGTTCACAGGCTGTAACTGACTAGCCCAAGAACTCACAACCACAAAGGTTCTCTCTAGCATCCTAGCATAGGTAGGAATGCATAGAGGAAAAGTAATGGTTCAGATGTCCTTTAGTCACACTTCGCTCAGAAGTTCGAGTCTAAATAACTGATCACAACGTAACCAACGAGTACCAAGATTGATTGGTAAGCCACGTTGAGTGCTCTGCTTCCGACATGTCGTACTGTCGAAGCTGTATTAGCTCCAGAAAACTCACAACCACCTCCTCAAGCCAGTCCTCAGCCGCCTACGAGTCAGGCTCACCTCGAAACTTGAGGGATATCTGGTGCTAAAACATATGTAAGGCACTAAGCCTGTGAGTCTCTGCTACCAGTACCGCCGGTAGTGTCTGCTGACCAACAGGTAGTGACATAGCTGGCGCACTACCCGTAGGTACTATCCCAGGTATCAGTTCGCGTAACGAAGCCTCATTACTATAAGGACCAACCTCATGGTCACTCACTGGAAACACCAGGAGCTAAGATCATCATCCGCTCTACTAGTATCCAAGCTAGGCGTAGAACTCTAGCAACCGCCTCCATCCAGTCCACTGCTGCCTGGGAAATCTGTCTCGCCTCGTATCCTCAGAGGCCTATACTGCTGGAACTCGTGCATCGCGCTCTGCTAGCGTGCACTGTCAGCTAGTGGCATCTGCTGCCTAACGGGTGGTGGTGCTGCTGGTACACCACCCGAAGGTGCCAACACTGAAAAAGGGCCCTGCACCAGAGTCTCGCTGCTCGGTGGGCCATCATCGAGAACTCTCTCGGAACTCCAGCTAACTATCTGCATGGTGACATCCTGAACAGTTGTGTCACGGTCAACGATTTATACCTGGTGAGCTGACCTGGTTTGAGCTGACTTTAAACCTTTTGGGAAACACACACGCAATCAGTGTTTTCGTGCATTAAGTCGGAAATCAGATGTCAGGGTCCTGATGTACGGATACGTCGGCCGCCGCACCAACACTGGACTCCCTGGACTGATAACCACACTCAATACACTAAACACTATTGCTTCACATAGAAAAAAGATCAGAGTCTGCGGTAGAACCGACCCCTCTGATACCAATTTGTCACGACCCACCCTCGGGGCCCGTGCCGTGACTACCCCAAGCCCGCCTTCCATAGGCCAGGGGCTGGAGACTAGCACCAAGGCGTAAAATCCCAGTAAAAAGGGAAGGCATTGCCTTAATAAAGTAAACAAGCACCTCAGAGTAACAAGCGGAAGTAAAGCAGTACACAAAACTAGAGCAACTGTGCTGAAGTAAGGGGCCATAAATACAAGCCCAACTGTAAAGTAAAGTACAACTCGAAAGGGAAAACAGCAACTGAAAGTACAAGCGGCTCCTAGGACGTCCTCCTCGATTCCTACCTGAAGGGCAGGTACAGATGACTCATCTCCTGGATCGTCCACCACGGATCCTACCTGAAGGGTAGGTACAAATAGCTCCACAACTCCTCGGGTCCAACTGTCCGCTCCGAGCACGTTCCGCTCAGTGGTCCTCCTCCGGGTACCGACCTACTCCATAAGCCTCAACCGCAGTCAGCGCTGTCCGTCGTCTGCAACCAACACAACGAAGTGCGGGCATAGCCCGTGCAGGGGTGAGTATAAGATACTCAGTAGGGACCCCGAGACCCTCGAAGGTCTCCCGAAATCCACAAAGGATAAACCACATGAAGGATACAATCACGAAGTAACATCCAGTATTGATTAGGTATATGCCCATACATATACCTATGTCACCAATTTCCGTTCGGCTCCAACACCGAGCCCAAGAACAACCCAATCCACAAAGAAGAGTAAACAGTAAATCCACACAGGATAACAGTACAAGTCCACACAGTTTATAACATGTTTATGAAATCAACGGATAACCATTACCCAGGTATACGCCCATACATATACCTAAGTTATCAAGCGACCCATCTCAATCATGAGGAAACACAAAGATCATTGACTCAGCTCAAACCAGGATTTTTATTATCGTAACCGTAACTACTGAAGAGCTCTGTCTCTAGAGTGTACAGTGGTCCTGTCACGACTCCGAGGTACTGCTCACTAACCATAAGACTGCTGAGGTACTCCTCCTGTCGAGTACTGCGGGTTTGCGGCCAACTACCGGGCGCTCCGTCCACTGAGGGTCTGTCGCCAAATACCGGGTGCTCACCCAAATAGCCTACTGAGGTACTCCTCCTGTCGAGTACCGCGGGTTTGCTGCCAACTACCAGGCGCTCCATCCGCCGTGGGTCTGCTGCCAACTACTGGGCGCTCCGTCCACTGGGCTAGTCGACTCACTCCAAGTCGAGTCGGTCAAGCAGTCGTCAGGTCTCAGTCGGCTACACGGTCTCCGTACTCCGCACGCACGTCTCCACCGTCGCAGGTCTGTCGCTACAACCAAGCGCACACACTCCGTAGAGTATCGCGGGTCCGCCGCTACAACCAAGCGCTCCACCGCCAAGGGTCTGCTGCTGCATCCAAGCGCACCACCACTGTCAAGTACCACGGGTCCGCCGCTACACCCAAGCGCTCCCCCGCCCGCTCATCTCCGGGAGGGTCCACTCCACGAGCTACTGGTCGATACTCCAAGTATCTCAAAGTCCAACTAAGAAGTGCCACATACGTCCGCTTCGTCAAAGGAGTCTCAACGCAACAGACGGCGCGTCAATCAGACGCCCGGTCTGTGAGTTATTAGCCTTTTCGTCCCGAGGGCCCGGTTGGTTTCGTGAGCGAACCAAACCCGGCCATATCTCAACTGTATCCAAAACTCGGGCGGAGTATATCAAAAGTTCCGTCCCACTTAGAGGATTCCATCAAAGTCGACGGCACGTCAATCGGACGTCCGGAACTCAAGATATGAGTGTTTCCGCTCCGAGGGCCCGGTTGGTTTCGTGAACGAACCAACCCGGCTGTACTCCACCTGCGTCCAAACCTCGGGCGGAGTATACCAAAAGATCCGTCTCACTAAGAGGTACTTATCAGAACTGACGGCACGCCGTTCGGACGTCCGTAGCTCAAGATATGAGCGTTTCCGCTCCGAGGGCCCGGTTGGTTCCGTGTACGAACCAACCCGGCCGAACCCAAAGTATCCTAAACTTTGAGTGAGTTATACCGAAACGACCGTTTCGATCCAAGGATCGCGTAGCCACAGACGGTTCGTCATTCGGAGGCCCGTAGCTCAAGTTACGGGCAAATAACCGTTCTGGTTCGAGAAGGAAGGGGTCCGGGCCGACCCGGCCCGGCCGGTTCGGCCGGCGGCGCGCGGCGGCGCGCGGGGCGCGCAGGCGGTGCACGGGTGAGACCCCCGCCCCCCCCCCCCGTTTTTCCCCCTGGCGGCGCGGCACGTGCCGCGCCGGTTTCAAAAATTAAACCGCCCCCTCACATGAGGGGGCCTGCTGGACGACACGGGGGGGCGCTGCCCCCCCCTTCTAAAATTAACCGGCCCCCAATTTAATTGGGGGCCATTAACGGCTAACCGGGGAAAATAAATTTCCCCGGTTTGACTTCCTTCCGGCCGGCCCGACCTGGCCGGCCGGTTCCCTTTCGTCTTCCGACACCGGCGGCCCGGTTGGCCGCCGGTCTTCTCAATCCGCCGCGGCCCGGAACAGGCCGCGGCCTTCGTCGTCCGGCGCGGTGCGACGGCACCGCGCACCTTCGCCGCGGCCCCGCTCCGGCCGCGACGCCTTTGTTTTCTCCTCCGATGCGGCGCGGCGGCGTTGCATCCAACGGTCGCACTTCCTTTACTCCGCCGCGGCCAACGGGCCGTGCCTCATTGCTCTGGCGGCTTGGTCAATCCGGCCGTGGTAGACCACTACGGCCCTCGTCGTCCGGAGTGGCGCGTCAATCTCGCACACTCCCATGAACCCCTTGCGTCCAAGCGCGGTGTCACGGCACCGCTCCGCCTCTTCTTCGAACCACGAGTAAAAATCCAACAACAAGGTTTGGGAGGAGGATCGACCGTGTTTGTGCGGTCCGATCCCCTCCCATGTTAAAGATAACAAGCGGTCCAATAATTTATTTACGAAGGCGTAAATTAAATTAGGAAATAAGGTACAACCCCTACCTCGAAGGAAGCTCGCGGAGCTCGTCAACGATCCGCGAAGGACGAGCGTCGCGGAGGTCGGACGTCACGGAGGAAGACGTCGTCGGCATCGCGGTTATGGCGTTGTGGTAGACGGACGTGGGTTCGCCGCGAGAGGCACGTCGCGGAAAGTGCGTTGCGGCGTCGGACGTAGGTTCTCCGTGGAAAGCACGTCGCGGAAGAGATGACGCGGAAGAAGTACGTCGCGTCGCGGATACGGCGTCGTGGATGGACCGTGTTCTTCGGCGGAGAAGTTCTTCGTTGAAGAACGACGTTCTTCGCGTTCTTCGTTGAGTTTGAAGAAGATGAAGAAGACTTCCCTACTCTCTCAAGGAGATAAAATTCTAACAAAATAAAATAAGACTCTTTCTTATTTTATTCACACAACCCAACATCTTTGAATTTCAAAGGTTTGAAATTCAATAACCACACACAACTCACCTCATTAACTCATTACATTTAAGTCATAGGTTTATAACTTAAATTAACATAATTTAAGTGGGAGTTGAGGGGGTTTTAGAGGATATGAAGGGGTGGGGTTCGTGTGGGCCCCACCACCCTCATAACCTCCCATGGGAGGTTGGGTGGTTACCCAACTTCCAACAAGAGATAACATTTAGAGTAAAATAATAAAAATTGTAGTGTAATTACAAAGTAAACATCCACAATTTTTATTATCAACACTCGCAAGTACGCAACTCCAGAACAGGAGTTCCTAAGCGTAAACCGGCGCTACGGTTCCATTGGTGCCCTCGGAATTCGATTCCGGGCACCGGTTCAAAATTTAGAAAAACCCGCTCGTTCGTTCACTGAACGTACCCGAGCCAAACTTCGGAAAATGATTCCGGGCACTCCGGGCCTCGGAATCAGGTGCCGTCTGAAACTGCGCTCTTGTGAAATTCCAAAGAAAATTAACAAAAAAATTTCCTTGAAATTTCCGGGTCTTTACATGTTTCTTTAATTTTCCACTTTCTATGTACACAAAAAATAAAATAACATTTTAAATAAAAAATTACTTTTTTTTTCTATTCTACATGGAATATTTTTTACCCATAACCATATTTTATTTATAATGTTTTCATGAATGTTTTTAATATTATAATTTTTTTATTAAATTCATTTTTCCCTTGTTTTAATTTTTTTTATTTTTAAATGGAATCTTCTTTTCATTTTCTGAACGAGAAACTTTTTTCCAAAGGTGTAAAAAAATCACCATTTTAATGTTTACCGGATGAAAGAAGTTTCCTACCACCATGAATATTCTGCTAAATTATTCTTACAATATAATATTATGTTGTTATTTTTAAAGAAAATATTTTTCATAAAATTCTGTAAATTTTTAGATTTTAATATAATTGATTTCAAAATAAAAATTTTGATTTCCTCAAAGAAATCTTCTAGAGATCTTCCAAAAGGATTTCCATCTATGTAAATATCCTTTATTGGATATTATAATTTAATAGGGATATAATATTTTTATACCATTCACTATTTTACACTGAATGGTTAATGATCGGTTTTTATATTTATTATTTGGGAAAAATATTATTATTTCATATGCTATTTTTTCAAAAAAAATGTTTTTGTTGATTATTTAATTAATTATTATTTATTTCATTCATATGAAAATTGAATTAGAAATATAATATGATGAGTAGGGCCCATTATAGCCCCTTGATTCAATAATAGGTCTCATGAGGAAAATCATTTTCAATATTTGGCACATGCATTACTGATTTTTGTATAATGTCTTAACACAAATCTTTTACGGTAAGATTATGATGTTCGACATTATGTATTCTATTATTATGAAACTAGTTATTATTATCAAATTTTTGTTGTTGTTTTATCATAAATGGATTTATTCCCCTTTTTATGATATAATTTGTATGTAATATTCTATTATTGTTTATCACTTCCATATTATTCAATATTTGTTTATGCTATGATAGATTTTTTTATACACTCTCCCTTACTGAGCATCTGAGCTCATCCCTTATTATGTTTTCCTTTCCCAAGGATACCAAGAAGGGATTAATGAATGATATAAAGGATTTACTAAATGAAATAATAATAATCTTACAATAATTTTTAGGTTTCATTTTCTGTTTTGAGATTTAATTTGAGAATCATGTATGTATCTAGTCTCCCAATACTACTAAACTATTATTTCCTTCAATATGTGATCCCATGTATCTTGCGACCGTATAATAAAATTACTACCATATCCAAGTCACTAGAGATAGGGTGTTACACCTTTGGTTGATTTATCTTTCCATTGTATTATGGTAATGGTGAGAGAAATAGTTTTATAAAATCGAGACTCTAAAAATCAATAAAGGTTAACTTTAATTTGACATAAATTTTAAAATAGTACTATTGATTCAACCCCCTTTCTTTATGGTATATTATATTCATAGGAACATTAATTGGTATCAAAGAAACCCAAGTTTCTTATGAAAAATCCTTATATTTTAAAAAATAGAGAATCAAAATTCTATAAATATTAATGGTATTTATATACTTAATGATTTAAAATGACATGTATGGTATAATAGGATTAGTCTTTAAAGCACTTAGCCTAGAATTTTTTGATAATGTTGGTTCTTAGACTACCATAATAGGTAACAAATTAGCGGGGGATTACAGTATAAAAGGTGAATAAAAAATTTTCACCACCTAAACTATTAATAATTATGAAACAAAAAATTTCAATAAAACCAAAAAATTTAAACTCATAATATATTAAACTAAAATAATTAAGCATTACAATAATTATGTCTATCATAATTTATGAAAATCTGAAAAAATAAGACACACAATGAAAATAAAAAAAAACTACCCAATTTAGTGGGAATAAAATAATTTAACTAACCACAAAGTAATGATTTATATTTAAAGTATCAATTTTAAAAAACATTATAAACTATAATTTCACCAAAAGAACAAGGGAAATTAAAAAAATGATTCAAGTTATCTTCCACTTTAACCCATCAAAAGTTATACTTCTAATCCCTCAAAATCCCTTCACTAAACCTATCAAAATATTTCAATTTTATTATAAAACTATAATATTTACTTTATCTTCCTTGTAACAACACAATGTTTTCATAAATTAAATTTTTATTTTAAAATGAATAAATTCCTTTTCAAGTAATGAAATTATAGAAAACACATGCACTAGTTTATTTATTTTGGACCATTATAAGTTATATCATATCATATTTAAAAGGAAATTAGTCATTATAACCTTTGATAATATAATCTTTGTTCAGGTTCTGATATGATTAGTATAACCAAAGGGTTATGATAAAAACCAATTAACAATGACAAAAGAATTGATAGCGTCAACTAGTAGGATCATACCATATGAATCCCATTTATCAGAGCCTTTGAGGAAGATGGAATCACTGGGATTTTTCGTTGACCAAACCCAAGTCAGGATTCAATAACTAAAGCATGAAAAATGATTTATAGGAGAAGTTCAATCTTATCGATATCACATACCAAACAATGTTTAAAAAACCACCCAAAAAAGTGATGGCATCGCACGTCATACCCATAGGGAATACACTTAATTAAAAAGGGGTTATGTTTGAAGACCCTAGTAGAATGAATTTGTATAATTTCATTTATGTGAAATAAGGATTATATTTATTCCTCTTTATTAGTACATTATAAATTATTAAATAATGAGGTTGATAAAAATTATGTTTTGATAATAAGAAACTCAAATTTATTTTTTAGGAAATATATTGTTTCAATTAAGACACTCCTTTTTATAAATTCATGAATTTTTATAATAAATAATAATTTAATAAATTATTATTATTAAATAATTTTAATTTAAATATAAATGATAAACTAATCTAAGGAACTCCAATGTATTCTTTATAAAGGTCAAAAAACTATTATCGTCATAAAAAATAGTATTTTCAATAAATGGGAATTCTTATTTAGAATTTTAAATTCCCATATTTATAGAAATAATTTGATAAAATAAAAATTATTTATGAAATCAACATGTGAAAATTAGTCAATAGTGATTTATTCATAATTTTTTATGATAAAATAATGTTTTGGTAAATATTAAATATGGTATAAATATACTGTATGTATTATGAAATCATAAAATCTCAAAAGTGATGTAATAAATACAATAAATATTATCCATGACAAAAATTATGTTTCCCCATTAGAAAAATTGTATTTTTAGTTATTTTATTTATTTTACAAACCCTTAATTTATCCTGTAAAATCTATTCTATATTTTATGGTCTGAAGATTCATTCATTATGAACATGACTCACTTCAAAATAATCACTGGTATTAATTTAATGATTTCAGTTATTAGGCTTATAAAATATTGAACAATACTTCTCTTTAATAGAAACTATGGTAAAAACCACGCTAAGGTTTTTGTTTTCTATTATTTTATCTTATAGAGTATAAAATCTATGTATATAAATTAATAAATAAATTTCCTCTCTTTTTCTATAAAGCCCTCTGAACATCTCATTCCTCTTCCCTCAAAACCATTTAATCATTATGTTACTCTCAATTTACCTCTCTATATCTCTCTTTAAGTTATCCCAATATCTTAATATTCTCATCCAATGATTTTAGATCACCCTCTAAAGTTAAGAGATCCTCTGTTTCTCCTGTTTATTGAGGAACTCTCTTTATAATATGCCCCTTTTCAAATTTCTAATGTTTTAATACGATTTTACACATCCCCATTACTATATATACTATTTACAAGAGATTATTTAACCCTATTACTCTCATTAAAACCTTGTATGAATGTTTATGTAACCCTATTATGCTTTTGAAATTTTCCTATGTTTTTCCATGCCAAACAATTGTGTAGTGAATACACATACACATTTACACTCAAGGGTATTCACCTAGATGGTATTATCCTAAATTTATTAGTTAATTACATGTATGTAACCGAAAATACATAATCAATAGATTAAATGAGATTAAATACATCCTTACTTTGTATGATCAATGTGGCACACTTATGGATGTGCATGACATGAATATGACGTTTGGGGCCATTATTATAAAACCCTCTAAAAAATTAGTTAATGTTTTTATCTCAATAGATACAATGTAGAGTTCAGGTGAGGTTATCTTGGTAACACTATGCTATGATGTATTGATGGTTAGCATTTGAATTTTTATACAATGTCATGTTTTATGATGTTTCAACATTCCCATGTTATCTTTATGATATAATCTTATATCATGATTCTATTTTTATGTTTATGATTCTAACCCATATTATGTTACATTGATTTTACTCTTGACTCACATGTAAAACATTAATTAATTTTTCTATTTTATTATTCCCTTTATGGAATTTATATCTCAACCATTTCTTATGTTTTTTCCCAAGTTACACCAATCAGTTTTGAAAGAGCAATTGTATTTTATGGTCATGTTGTTGACTTTTTAAATAATATTATTGTACCCATGTTTCATTTTTTATTCTATGTAACTAATATCCCAAATACAATTGGCCTCATAATATTTTGAGATTGTATTATCTATATCTTTATGTAATAAATAATGAATTAAGGGGTATTAAAGATATAGGTTGTCATAGTTGGAATCATAGGAAAGTCTAGTTATTTTTAGGGATTAAGATTCCAAAATATTACTAAATGTATTATGGATAATAAAATATATATGAAATAATCAATAAATTTTTCTAAACTATAGAGCTAGTAGTTTACAGTCAAAAAATAGCTTTCTAGATACTATAAGTGGATTTTGATTTGGAATAGTTGTACCTAGGAGTAATATCCCTAAACATTATGCATTGGAATTTGAATCGATCATCACCTAGTTCATGAAAAAGAGTCCATGCTACACACCTGATTTGAAAACTTCATGGGATATCCTATGGTAAATTACCGATCTCTTTATAAACCATTATGATGGGAACCTAAATTCAAATTAAATTTTATGTTAGAAAATAGATCATAGATAACCAACACTGAGACATAGAAATTCATTTGTTAAGGAATTTATATCATTTTTAGGTTTCCAATTTAATGTTTATGGTTTATGGTTTATGTGTTTAATAGTTTGAAAATTTACATCCCTAATTTTCTAATTATTTTAGTCAAAGTATTGAAATAGAATGATTTGAGTCAATTACCAATGTGAAAGGCAATGTGATGACTCCATAAATGAATTTCCCAACCCGATGGGAGAAATATTTAGAAACATCAAGAAAATAATTCCTCAAATAAATAAATATTTTAACATAGTTTTTAATAAATAGGAAAGCCCAAATACCCATAATAATTATAATTTTGCAATTGATATCTTTATGTGACGAAGGCCTATGATTTTACTGGTTTGTATGATCCCTTAATCATGTAGGAATTGATCAAATCTATTGAACTGATCTTATCCATCATTAAATTCTCTAAAAAGAGAAGGTCATGATGGATGTTTATCATATGGATGGGAAATCTACTCGACGGTGGAAGTTTATAAAAAATATAAAACTTGAAGAGGATATAAAGTAATAGAGTGGAAGGAATTTCAGAAAATATTTTTTGATAAATATTTTCCATGAACTCTCTAACTTAAAATTGAGATTTATTTCATTGGCTTCAAACATAAGGTCAAAAAATCCAATAGGGAATATAATTAAAAGTTAACAAGACATGAATGATATGCCTCCAAATTTTTCATTAATATTAAGAGTAAAATTGAACACATATTTAGTAGGATGAAGCAGATTCTATGAAGCAATTTTGTGTTTAAAGGCTTTGACTACTTTATGTAAATTATCTGATGTTCCCTAAAAGTTGTGATATTGATTAGTGAATCTCAAGGGTACCATGAGTCTATAGATAAGAAATAGAAAATAGAGGTTAATTATAGTGAATTTATTATGAAATATCACTATATTAAGAAATTAAAATATACCACTTGTAAAAAGTGTGGGAAGAAACAACACAAAAGTTTCTTGAAATGGATAAGAAAATGATTTAGGTAAGGGAAATAAGGGAACCTAGATAACAAATTACAATGGGAGAAAGTCATGAATGTGAGGGAATAATGGAATTCTATAGTAAAACTTACAATTTATCAACTGAAAAAAATAAGAACACTATGAGAATCAATACACTAAGACAAGGGTATTAAATAATAACCAACAACTATAGATTCCAATCCTATAGAGAAAGGGTGATCTTATTAAATCACAACTGGTATGGTAGATCCTAAAAATGATGTGGTGATTTGTATGATAGTTATTAATTAAAATAAAGAGAACATATTATTATATTCTCATTCTATACATTCTTCCATGTCACATATGTTTAGTAGAACTAATCAAACAATGCCTCAAAATATAGTAGTTTAGTTTTCGGTGAAGATGGTAAATGGGTCAATTAAGCTTCCAAATCATATAACTCAAACCCTATCAAAATTTGTGGGCTTAATTTACTAAAAAAACCTTGTGACACACACTTTAGTGTAATTCAATTCTCTTATAGGTAGGGATAAAATTTCATTGCATAGAACTAGAAAAAAATTTATGAGAGAAGGAAACCACCCTCATTAACATAAATCACTATCCAATTCAATACACTCGAAATGAGGAGGATGAATATAAATTTTTATAATCATCTAAATCATAAATATTATATTCTTATGAGAAATCATATCTATCTAAAATAGTTGATACTGAGGAAAAGATCATCCTTGATGACATGCCCATTTTAAGGGGATTTTCTAAAGTGTTTCTTGAAGAATTTCTTGGTCTTCCTCAAAGATGATAGGTTGAGTTCTCAATAAAACATATACCAATATATTTCCAATATAAATTAATCCATATAAAATAACTATTGTTGAACTCAAGGACCTAACGAATTAGTTACATAAGAGTATGGATATATAATTTATATGCCCATGTTCTTCACAGTGGGGTGCATATTTCATTTTTTAAAGAATAAGGATGGGTCAATACACCTCTACAATGATTATCAAGATATCAAAAAGAACAAAATAAAGAAAAATTATCCTTTACCATGGATTTATGACTTATTATATCAGCTATGTAGAGACCAATACTTCTCCAAGTTGTATCTTCGACCGTGATATAATCAAGTAATGGTGAAGAAGGAGGATATCCCCAAGGATTATTTTCATACAAGGTATAGACATTGAGAGTTAATAATGATTCCATTTAGACTCAATAATTCTCCAACCATATTCATGGACTTGATAAATAGAAAATTTATATATTACCACGAAAAATGTGTGGTAGTCTTTATAGTTGATATTCTTATCTACTCTAAATGTAAGGAGAAACATAATGATAATTTGGAAGATATACTAATTTCCATAAGAAAGGAAAATCGATATGTGAAGTATAATAAATTTTATATATAGATGGAGAAAGTAACATTAATAGTTCCTTTTATCACCAGCAAAGGTATATCTATGGGTTATTAAAAAATGGAGTCAATTGAAGGATGTCCGAGACCAATATATAGGATGGAAATATGTAGTTTACTTGGATTATGTGGGTATTATCATTGATTTAGGAAAACATTAGCATTATTTTCAATCCCACTAAGTAGTCTAACTCGGAATGGGGTAATGTTTTTCAAGACTTATGGATTCATGGAGAGATTTACAGAGAAAAATAATTAGATAATACTTGAATATGTTCTCACATTACCCACCATTAGGGAAGGATTTGTGATATACCATGATGTGCCCAAAAATGACTCATGTGTTGTAATAATGAAAGATAAAAAAGTTATAGCCTATGCATCTTACCATGAGGATAACTACCTAACTCATGATCTAGAATTGGCTATATTGATCTGCACATTTAAGATTTGGTGACATTATCTCTATGGGGATAAGTGTGATGTATACATAGATCATAAAATATTAAATTATGTTTAAAAAAATTACCCAATATTCTCTCTTTCATGTGTTTAGATATAATCAAGATTTTTTTAAATCCATTTCCATCATTGGAAGGTTTAAAAAGTGCTAGATTCTCTCATTAGAGAGGGTCCAACAACCCTATCTCTAAAGAGGATTACAAGGGTTACAATATTAATTGATATGAATAGGATGGATATGGGAATGATAAAAGGATCATCACCCTAACATACACAAATAACTATTAAACTATCCATTATTCAGAGGATTAAAGAGTCCTAAAAAGATAATGAGGTTCTATAGAAGAAGTTAGAAATTATTCAAGAGTTCCTTTTTTCTAAAGGAAAATTTATATGTCTTGTAACTCGAATATGTGTCCCATAAAAAATGGTGTTGTATAAGGAACATTTGGATGATATGCAGAGATCATCCTATTCTATTCATATAGGAATCACTAATATGTATAGAGATATAAAACAAAACAACTAGTGGGATGACATGAAGATGGATATTTCAAAATATGTATTTTGAGGCTTCGTGTGATAGAAAGTAAAGGTTTACTAACAGAATTCTAAGGGTGTGATGCAAAAAATTTCATATACTAGTATAAAAATAGGAAAACATAACCACATATTTCATAATAGGACTATCTAGTACATCTAAAGGTAATAATTCAATTTCGGTTGTTGTTGATCACCTTAAAAATAATAACATATCATTGTTATCAAGGAATATTTATCTCTTGAACAACCCACCAAGATATACATATGGGAAGTAGTAAGACTACATGGAGTGCCATTCTCCATTGTATCTAATTGAGGTATTTGGTTTTCCTTGAGGTTATAGAGAAGCTTTCAATAGGATTTTGATATAGAGCTAAGTCTCCCTTCTTCTTATCACCCTTATATGGATGGTTAGTCTAAAATAATAAAGTAAACTCTATTGGATATACTGATACAATGTTTAATAGATTTCCAAGGATGTTGGGATCAATATCTTTCCCTAATGGAGATCTCATATAAAAACTATTTCCATTATATCATTCAAATGTAAACCTATGAGGATATATATGGGAAGAGGTTTCAAACTCCAAAATACTAGGATAATGTTGGAGAGAGTAACATGACGAGACCCGATCTTATCCAAAAGATGATATAGAAGGTTCAAACTATTTTTCATCATATTAAATCCTTGAAGGTTGATAGAAATGATAAGCATACAATCATTGACAAGACCTAGAGTTTGAGATTAGAGATTATTTTTTTCTTTTATATATATTATTATAGTATCAATTCATGATGTTTTTGTTGAAAGGAAAGAATAGTTTGAGATACATATCCCCCCCTGAGACCATTGAACACATTGGAGTTGTTTTTTATTGACTAGTAATCTCACATAACCTAAATAAAGTACAAGATGTGTTCCATGTATCCCTATGGAGGAAGTACATATCTGGACCATCACATGTACTAAATCTAGTGTGGAAACCTGTGGAGATTGATATGTCCTGGGAGGATCGGTTGATGAAGATGTTAGATTGTAGAGAGTGAGTTATATGAAATAAGAAAACTCACTTGGTAAAAGTGATATATAAGAACCACAAGTTTGAGTAAGGAACATGGGAACTGTAAGAGGTGATGAAAAAATTTCCCCCATATGTTTTAGAGTGTGAAATTTAACTTTGAGGAAGAAATTTATTTATGGGGGAAGAATGTAATGGCTTGATGTTTTATAAATGAAATTCTCTTTTACAAATGAATAAATGTCTCATTTGGTAATGAATCTATACCAAACACTACTCCACTTTGGTTATTTTGGATCATTATAAGTTATATCCTATTGTATTTAAAATATGGTTAGGCATACCAACAATTTATAATTATCTATTTTATATTGAGTGTTATTATTAGTATACACTTGGGGTTGTGTTAAAATCAAATTGAGACTAAATAAAGAATCGAAGGCCTTAACCCGTAGGATTGTACCCTATAAAGTCAATTTATCTGAGATTCTGACGGAGTTAGAATCAATGGGCTTTTACCTATACCAAGACCATGATGAGATTCAACAAATAGTGCATTAACATAACTATTTATGGTATAATTTCTATCTTATCAAGATCATGACTCAAACAATGTTTTCTGAACCACCATAAAAATGTTTCACCATCACACACCATACCATTTAGGAGTGTGCTAGTGTAATAAGGGCTCATGTATCGAGACCCTTATGATTTTTTATATTTTATTTTAAATGAAATACAGAATATATTTAACACTATTTATTAATGCTTTATAAATGATTAAATAATTAGTTTGGTAAAAATTAAATTTGGATAATAAAAAAAATAAAATACAATTTTTGGGAAAAATAGAGTTATAATTAAGAAACTCTTTTTGATAAATTAAATAATTTTTTAATTAAATGTTACTTTAATAAAATTTCATAATTACTAATATTTATTTTTATATATAAATATATATTTATAATTTAATGAAGTCTGATATAATCTTTATAAGGGTTAGAAAACTGTTATCATTGTAAAAACCATTATTTTTCAATAAATTTGATTTTTTTTATTTGAGATTAAATTATCATTTTTAGATAATTATTTTGATAAAATGAATATTATATCTGAAATAACATTGTCAAAATTATAAAATGAAGGTTCTTTCATAATTTTATGAGTTTGTTGAATTTTAGGTTACAAATTAAATATGGTATAAATATATGGCATATATTATGGAATCATAAATTCCCAAAAGTAATGTAATAAATACTATAAAGAGTATCGATGAAAAAAATTATGTTTCTTCTTTAAAATAAAGTGTTTTAAAGTTATTATATTAATTTTAAATACCCTTAATTAATCCTCCAAAACCATTATTATATTTTATAGTTTTAAAATAAATTCTTTATGAACATGAATCACATCTAAATCACAAAAGGAATTATTTTAATGATTTTGGTTATTATAATTATAAAATATTTAAATCCTCTCCTCTTTGGCTGAAAGTATGGGGAAATCCATGGAATGGTTTGTGGGATTTTAGCTTATCATAAATAGTCCAAAACATAAATTAATAAATTAATAAATAATTTCCCTCTCTTTTTAAATATAAACACACACAACTATACATTATTCTTCACTAAAAATCCATTTTTCATGAATTTACACTACCTTTCCCAATATATATCCTTCTCAAGGTGTTCATAATATCTTAATAAGATGCTATAAATATTTTATGTTTTCTCTCTCAATCTAAGGGATTATCTATTACTATTCTTTATTCAAGTATCTTATTTATATTAAATGTTTTTTTATAAATTTTCATGTTTTAATATGTTTTTACACATCCATATTAATTTCTTTATGATTTAAAAGTGATGAAAATCCCCTTTAATATCATTAAACCCTTAAATGAATATTGATGATCCCCCATTATGTTGTAGAAATTATCCTACACTTTTCCATGCCAAACATTGACTACTAATCCATTTTTTTGTATTTTCAAATGACACTTTTAAAGGGAAAGTGTGAACATTAAAAATTACATAAATATATGTCCATTGACTAGAAATTTTCCTGAGAAAAAAGACGACATGGAACAGTCCCTCCCTGGTGAGTATGTCTATATGTAAAGCCTCCACCTTCGCATGGCTACTAGGATAGATATCCCGTGCAAGGTAGCATGGGCCTGGTACTGATGGAAATTTTCATACCCTCTCAAACAGCCAAATTTGTATGGCTATGCTCTGATGAATGCTTCATTCTCTAAATCCACATCTTGCACTATTCCTTGTCGGGTGTCTGGTTTCTACCACATTAAAAATACCAAATAAAACAAAAAACAAACATTCTTGATCCAAAAAACCATCACAATGTCGAACCACATCAAAATATTAACAAATTTCAACTACATGATAACTTCCTCTAAATACTAATTTCAAATAAAACTAAAACCAATCCTCCTCATGGGAACCTCGAGCCACTAGCATTCCATTCCAACCACATGTTTAGTGAATACCCATCCCCATTTCCACTCAATGGTATTCACCTAGATGTACCAATCCTTAATTAATTGATGATTTACATGTAAATAACCCAGACTCCATAATTAAGGGATTCAAATTGATAAGATATATCCTTATTTTGTATGATCTATGATTCACACATATGTATGCAAATGATATGAACATGATGGGTGGCCCCATAATTATATAGACATACAATGCATTGGGTAATGTTTTTATCTCATGATATATGATATATAGTACAAGAGAGGTTATCCTAATCACATTGTGTTATCATGTATTTGTGGTTAGCCTATAATTATCTTTATGATGTTATGTTTTATGTTGTTTTCACATTCCCATTTTTTTAGGTTACTATATTATATCTTGTTTTGATGTTAAATTTTAGGATTATCACCCCTCTTATGTTACCTTTATATTACTATTGACACAAATATACTAATTTATCATATTCTATGATTTTATTATTCCATTATTGGGATTTATACATCACCCCTTTCTTATGTATGTATTTAGGTTATCCCATGTAATTTTAGAAGAGTAGTGCAATTTAAAGGGCATATGTTCTGCCACTGAGGTGGTGTATTTACGAGCAATGTGAAAATGGTCTGACAAGGATCATCACCCGTCTCTTTTTCTATAGATATGGGTTCTTATCAAATTTTCCATTCCTTTGTTTCGACCTATTTAGCATCATTACCCTTTAAAGAAGGTTGAATCAACCAAGCGGGAACTGTTTTCCCCAGCGGGTGATTGCGTGGGGGTCGAGAACTCATGCAATTGGTCCTTATCAGATATAACGTCCTCATATTGTCTCCAAAGAGTTTATTCATGGAGGCCAAGAAATCCCAACGGCCCTGGTATCCATGATTCATGGACCTACTTTCCAAAGGAAGCTGCTCATTGGCTGATGATTTGGCCAATGACACTTAAGGACTCCATTGGATGAGATAATGGGAGGTCAGGCTCACCACACCCTTCTAGGGGAGGATAATTACATATTCTAGGACTCTCTTATAAATTTAAGTTCTGTTCATATGTTTGTGAATATTTGGTTTATTCTCGAAGAGTGTGTCCATGGGCTACCCTTGGTTCACAAAATCATCGTACACATGCATATATTTGATGATATGGAGGTGATTCTGACTTGAGCCATATTACAAGGCACACTAGAGTTCATCATCATCTAGGGGACAGAAGGACACATGATGTTGGGATTGGGCCCACATGGAGGGATTCTTACAAATTATCAGGAGAGGAATTAGAACACACGTAGTTCGGATGGTTTCAGGCTTATGCATGGGAGCTGTTCAGTTGAGGGACAAGATTGGGTGGACCCTTTTCGATGGGCACCCCTTTGATCTCAGGACTTCTAGAAGGTATCCTGTGTATCCTGTTTATACCAGGAATCAGTGTTCTTATAGTTCAAATTGTGTGGGGCTTACGCATGGAAGTTTCCCATTTGAGAGAAACATTATTGGGTGAACCCTTTTGGATGGAAACTCTTTTGAGCTCAGACCTTCTGGTACCTGTCCTACATATCCCAATTTGATCAGGAATCATAGTTCTTGTAGTTCAGAAGGGTTGGGAAATACAGATGGAAGCCTCCCATTTGATAGACATGATTGAGTGGACCCTTTTGGATGGACACCCTTTTGAGATTCGGTGTTTTGGTAGGTATCCTATGTATCGTGATTTGGTCGGGAATCAGGGTTCTCGTAGTTCAAATTCATGTGAACATTGTAACCATTCCAAGCCTCTAAGACCATGTGATTCATTGTCAGTGTCAGAAACAAGAGGATGTGAAATATTCAACAATGCACATGCCACCTCCCCTATTGGTGGGTGAGGGAGAGCCCGCAGCGGAAGAGGCCAGTGCGACCGTGGGTGAGGGTGTGGAGCAACGGACCCTTTAATGTGAGATTAAATTAGAGTTCATGCGACCCTGCCTTGGAATATTGGGGACCTACCTCAGTGAGATGGATGTGGAACACGTTATGGGAAGGGGAGGTGTTTCATCCTCGTCAAAGGGGGGGGGGGGGGTGAACATAACACCTTTGACTGATCACTATTCCTCAATGAATAGAAAAGCATGTGATCACCCTTAGTCTCGATAATAGGGAGATTCACGTCAGCATCCCAATGTTGGGATCCATGTTACCGTGGGAATATAGCCTCTCAGGCATTCCTGATGCCCCCACCATTATGGGGAAAGCCTTCATGACTGTGCTTACTGTGGGTATGTAGACATAATGGGGCACACTGATGCACCTGATGGTGTGATCATATGGGTCTGGTGGCTTTAGAGGTGGCTTTAGCCTAATGCAAGAGGACTTTTTAGTGGATGGATCTTGGAGGACTAGATGACAGTGAAGGGGTGATGTTGGAACCGGATGGAACAATACCCGAAAACACCCCATTCCGCATACGAACTTTTTATACGGGATGTGATAGGTTCTGCATACCATAGTGGTATGTGGGTAGAGGGATCATTCACCTTAAAATGTGGTATATAAGCATGTTTATAGGAAACCACATACCATGGTGCTATGTGGCCCATCCCGCTGCTTTGGGTTCCATCTGCGTACCAAGGTAGTACGTGGTGTCGGGTTCAGTCTGCGTAGAGGTACGCTACACGAAGCACCATATTGAAGGGGTGTCTTAGGGATACTCATTCGCATGGCGTTCATCTATGAGAAGCCCTTGGTTGTTGGTTCACTAGTTAGGTTCACAGTTCTGTTATTATTATTCAATTCCCTTGTTTTATGGTTTGTAGCTGGCTGAACCTTCGGAGGGAGTGGTTTGCGGTTCAAGCTTTGCCGATGAAACCAGACAAAAGACAGAGTGCAAACTCTATGTCTCCCTCATGCTTAGGTCATACATACCTATCTCTATATATCTCCCTCTATGTGTGTGTCTCATAATTCTATTGTTATCCTTTAAGAGAGCATTAGAGAAATCTATTCTACTGGGCACGCAACACCATTTGCAGAGGCCCATTGAAAAAATATCCTAACCCGCGGGACACTTGTCCAAACAGGGTTTATGGAGGCTTTAGTTCACGATAATGGTTCATGGAGCCCTAATGATATGCTTATTCTGCTATATAATGAGTTCGCGACATAGTACGTGGACAATCCTCATGCGTATGAATCTGTCGATGGCACGGTTCGCGAGTTGCCTTGATTTATGCCCATCGCCTCGTGGGCCAGCAGTTCACAGACCATCTCGCATACCATGTGGTTCAGGATCCATCTGCTCTGCATACTTTCCCAATGATGGTATGCATTCCCCTTAAAAACCTTGAAAATATGAATTCCTTCAAGTTCCTTCAAATAGTTGCAACTTAATTTCAGTCCATTCACCTTGATAAACTTGTAGAAGTACTTTCTTCCTTATTCAAATCGTTCATGGGGGTATTTTCATTCCATAGAAGAATTTTCAGGACCCTACCAATTCCCCCATCGGAATGGTGTTTGTTTTGAATGAAAAGGGAACTATTCCAATGTAGAATCGGTCCTGAACTAAAATGGTCAGATAATTCTCTAATTTTTTCTTGAGCCAAGGGACTCAACGAGCATAGTTTAACTATTGTTGAGGTTTTATAGAAAACCTCACAAACGTTTATGCCTTTTTTTATATTACCCTAATTTTTGCCTAGGCTTACTTGGTACAAGCTTAGCAGGTATAACTTGGATTTTTCTTAGGCTGCCCTTTGCGGTTTTTTGACCTAACAAGATTTATACCTTTTTTGATGGCTCAATGGTTCCCTTTTTTAACGAACCATTACTTGAATTTTTCCTAGAGGATGCCTTTGAGTATTTTTCCTTGGGAACGTATTGCGCCTTTTTCACTGGCAGTTCACCATCCTTCCAATCAAACTTACTACTGATGTTTTTGTTCAGAATTTTTTTCCCAAACATAAAGGGTAGGGCCCTGACTTGGGACCATTAGTCGAGATTGTTCTAGTATCCTTCATACACGGATTATGGAATTTTTTACCCTTTATTGGTTGATTCTAGACATGCATGAGTCTCGGGAACTGCATTAGTCATACAGTGGTAGGAAAGGACTCTCTTGGGAATGAATTTTTCATTAATTGACGACCATTTATGTGGCCAACATATGAAAAGCTACTAGGGAATAATGTGTATTGGTATGAAAAGGTGTCTGCAAAAAAATGGCCTTCTATTTCCAATGTCCTGGTTGGATTTACAACATTTAGAATTTATTTCGAAATCGGGAGCCATAGTTGGTGGGTGGCCTAAGTAATGGTGTTCGAAGGCATTAAGGAAATTCATGTCATCCTTGAGTGGGAAAAGTTTCCCACACATTTCCTACTTATGTGGGGGAGATCTAGAAAATAGTCAGGTCAATTAAGGGTATTTTTTATGTCAGGGGCACTTGGGAAGAAGGAGGTACATAAGCTGTCATCCAAGGGCTTTCGAAATCTTGGGGTTTGACAAGATGTGAATGTCATTTGAGTGTATGAAAGCTAGAAAGGACTCTCCTGAGGGAGAATTTTCCTTTGATTGACAGCCATTTTTGTGTGAAATGTATACAAAGCCACTGGGGCATGATATGAAAAGTCATGAAATGGTGTTCATAGGACCCAGGCCTTCCATTTCTGATGGCCATTAAGGATTATAAATATTGGGAACTTTCTAAATATGATACGTGACCTTCGACCATGGGTGCTCCTGAACACAAAAGGAGGAATTTTAACTGAACTTCTTCAGGGAAAACTGGAAATGAGTGGGGGCACTCTTATTTTGTATGCGGATTAACTTCACACATACTAATGAGATATATTTAGAATCCTCAAAAGGGACAAAAGATGAATTGGGATCGTATGTTCTGATATATCATAGATATATGTAATGAGGAAAGTGTAAACCATGACTTTGAGATACCATAAATCATGAGGTATGGGACAAATCTTGGAAGCTTTTGGGCATTATGATATAGGATAGGACTCTCTGAGGGGACAATTTTCCTTTGATTGATGACCATTTTTTGTGGGCAACACATGCAGATCCACCAAGGAATGATATGCATAGTCAAGAAAAGGTGTCCACATGACACTATGATTCCATCCTAAATGGTCTAGGAGGATTATGGGGATTCAAGATCACTCAATTCATGTTGTTTATAATATTGAAAGAGTGTATTTGAACATGTTGGGGACATTTGGCCAGCGATTTACTCATAGAATCAGGTGTCCCTTACGTAGATCTCACTCGTACTCAGGGTGAGGTATTCATTCCATAATTTGGAAACTTGGATATTTAACATCCCAGGGCAAAGAAATGGGGTTCCTCTTAGGGGAGGGAATCATGACATACCTATTAGGGTTGTGTTTCTAGGAATAAATTCCGGGACTGTTTTTCCATAATACCACGGTGGAGCTCTCACTGAAATCCCTAAACTCACGTGAGCCGTGCTTGGTGTGAGAAACAAGGGATTACAAGGATTATGTGTCATTTAATTGGAACAGAAAAATCTGCATTAGAGGGAAATTTTGGTCTTAATCCATTTTTATACAGTTTAACGTCGTACAATAACGATGATTTTGGTCTTGCAGTTTAATGTTCTGTGGTTAGGACGTGATGCTATGCAGTTTAGAGGCTTGTAGTGAGGACAATTATGTTGTCATAAATATATTTAATAGTTTTATATTAATTGTAATCAGGATGTTACAAAATTCCTTAGATGTGAGTTATTATAGAAGTTGTAAACCATAGTCTTAGCGGAAACATGAATTGGGAGGGATAACATGGGGCTTGGAAGTCATTGGGCGTACTGAGATTGGAGAGGACTCTCTCAGGGATGAATTTTCCTTTGATTGATGGACATTTTTGTGGGAAACATATATAGATCCATGAGGGCATGATATGCATAATCAAGCAAAGGTGTTTGTAGGACACTGGCCTTCCATCTCAGATAGCCTTGACTGATTATGGGGATCTGAGTTTTCCCGAGTTATGGAGTATGAAAAATGGGAAAGATGTGCCAGGGAATGTGAGAATACTAGGACCATGATCAACCATTAACTACTTAGATCTTCCACAAAGCTCTGACCCATATGTATTGGAGGAAGTAAGATATTTTGACTTTTCATGACTAAGAGGCATGTGCGGAATCTCATAATACTAAGGACTGGGCCACACATAACTCTAAAAGAATTTCTCATTTTATTATCATGTGATATGACCTTCTAAAAACTCTACATACAAGTCTGTCCCACATATGGTGGAAAGGGGAATTTTATTGATGGTGACTAGGACAGGATTCCAAATCCAGGTGTCACTACATGTCCTACATGGGAAGAAATCAATCTGCACGTAGTTTTGTGAGTATTCCCTGAACCGATTTGGCTCGGTCCATGTGTGAGGACATGTGAGGGAATTTTGTTTTCACAAGATATGGGCACTAGGCCTACCATATTTTTCTATGATTTATTTGGATAAGAGAATCCTCACCACTGATCGTAAGCTCTTGATTGTTATACTCAACGTCAAAAACAATGAGTTGTCATAAAGTATCCTCCGCAAGTACGAGGAGGTAGAGAATATGACAAGGGAATTTTCATTTTTTCTTTCCTAGTGGGGTTGGTCTAAGATTGAGGATCGAGGCATCACTACACATCCTACAAGAGAAGGAATCATGCCATACATAGTTCTATATGTACCCTATAATGATTTGGATCAGTCCAATGGTTAGGTGATTTTTCATTCTATCCATCACGGTTTCCTGGTCTACCATGTTACTCTATAGTTGACTTTCATAAGCGAATCCCTACCACAAATCCTAAGCTCATGGGAGTTATACTCAATGTGAGAAACAAGGAGTGATAAGGGTTTCTATTATGAATATGGGTAGATAGGGTGCATTATGTAGGCATTTATTGTTATGGGGGATGGTTTAAGATCGAAGATCGAGGTGTCACGACATATCCTGTGAGGGTAGGAATCAAGCTTCACATAGTTCTATGAAATATCATGTGGTTTATTATCATGCAATTAGGATGTTTTGAGTCATGATGTTTAACATACTATGATGAGGACATGAGTATTTTTTTCACATTTCAAGGAATCATTCCATACAGTTTAATGTAATGTGGAAAGGATGATGACTCATAGTTTAAGGTCATAGAGTTTAGACCATGGCATTTGGGTAATTTTTTTATAACTCATTGTTTAGGGTCTTAGAGCTTGGACCTAGTTATTGAGGGTATTATAACTCATATTTTATGGTCATAGAGGTTGGTCCTTGAATTTGGAGGCATTTTTACTCATTAAGAGAAGTATTTATTCTAGAACTTCGCATTTGTGGGAGCCATGATGAGATATCCATCCATCGATATCTGTCTGTATGCTCAATTGGAATAGACCTTTTGTAAGACATATGGTCCTGCCCACTTTGGATCAAGATTTTCGGGCTTCTTCCCAAGTATCGTTTGGGTTATGAGGACTAACATCATTTCACCTTCAAGGAAAGATCGAAGGTGAACCTTTTTGTTAAAGGCTCATTCAATTCGGTTTTGGTAGAATTTCAAATGGTGTAGAGTGTGCAACCTTTTTTCATCTGGCTGCTCCAATTCATCAAACTATCTCTAGGAATGATCGTCAATGGACAGTTTATCTCAAATGTCCACCTGAGGCATGAAACTTTTATGTTGATAGGCAAAATCGGTTCTACCCCGTATACTAGTGAGAATGGGGTTGCCTCGGTGGTCATGCGGGTTGTGGTATGGTAATCCCATAAAGCAAGAAAGAGCTTGTCTGGACACTATTTCTTATCCTTATCAACAATCTTTTGGAGTATATTGGACTGAGTATTGTTTAAAGACTCTATATATCCATTGGCCGCCACATGGAATCATGGAAAACAATTGTCTTTAATTCCATACTCCTGGTATAGCTTGTCTAACTCAACAGAGCATAAGTTGTTGTCGTTGTCCGTCATGATTTTTTGAGGGACACCAAATCTGGTAATGATGTTTTATTTCATGAATTTGATGATGTTTTTCACCCCAAATTCTTTAAGGGGTATGGATTTAGGCCACTTGGAAAAGAATTCGGTTACTATGAGTATGAATTTGAACTGTTTGGCTATAGTGGGAGGATATGGACCACAAAAACCATCCCCTAGGTGACAATGGCTAGGAGTACATAGCTATATGAAGTAACTCTGGGGGGTGGTGTATGAAATTGGTATGAACATGACACAAATGGAACTTCTTGGTGAATATGGCACAATTATGTATCATAGTGGCTAGTAATACCCAAGCCTTTAGATTTGGTGAGAGAGCTTAGTTCCTGATTGGTGCACTCCACAAGCTCCTGAATGCACTTCTTTAATGAAGGCATCAGTTTCTCCTCCATACATGCACCTTATAATGACTCCATCAAGGCCTTGTTTGTAGAGAACATTTTCTTGGTTTACCCCATTGTGTATGACAAAATTGACTGCCCATCTTTTGACCTTCTCCCTTCCATCTGTATCTGGTGGGAGATCCTTGTGTCATAGGTAATTTTTAATGGGCATCACCCAACTAGTGGTAGGACCACAAGGCTCAGGAACATGACTAATTTCATTTATTTCCTCCGTATTTCTATGAATGAATGGAAAGACCATCTGGAGGAGAGCAATGATAATGATAGTTTCATCCCAGTCTGGATCAACCAAGGTTGTGGCTACATATGATATAGCATCGTCTTGGAAAATTTGTGACTGGGGGGCATAAGTCAACATTGGATTTGATAAGACTTCTTCCATCGGTTCTTGTACATGGTTCATAGAGGGAACCAATACTTCATTTTTGATAGCATAGTCAGTGCTGAAAAGTATGATGAATAGCTCCGAATCACCCTTTATTTCTTGGTGTTTGGATTGCATATGGAGTGCCAATTCCAGGCCTGCAATGAAGGACTGAAACTCCGCTTCACTATTTTTACACCCTCACAAAATCAAGGAAGACTAAGTCAAGATGGCCTTTTTGGGAGATATGGGTATGACTCCCAACCCCGCTTTGTTGAGTTTGGGATCCTCCATCCTTTTTCCATATAGACATTTGGAAGCACCATCGAAGTACATTTCCCACATATGGGGGTCCTCCTATATAGAAAACACTTCTTCATCTGAAATTTCAGCACCCAACTGTGTTGTTTATTCTGAGGGGTGCTCGGCCAGGATGTTTGCTAACGTCTAGCCTTTGATAGTAATCTGTGGTATGTACCATATGTCAAACTATGATAGGATGACCACCCATCATGATAGGCACCCATTTAGTATGGGATAGTTGAGGATATATTTGAGCGGGTTGTAATAGGAGACTAGGTGGACCTCATGGTGCTGTAGGTAATTATTGAGCTTCTAAACTATGAAGATTAGGGTTAGATAGTTATTTTCAATCTATAAATACCAAGTTTTGTCATCGATCATTGTCCGGATAAGGTAGTAGAGGTATTTCTCATGATTGGCATCTTTTTTTCTACATGAGGAAGGTGCATAATGACTATTCCAAGGGGATTACGTACAAAATTAGAAGTCTCTCCTCAACTGGTTACATGAGCACCAACAGTCTTACGAGATTTATTTTAATATTGTTGAACTCTTCTTGAAAATCGTTATCCCACTCATATGTTACTCCTTTCTTCATGATCCTTGTGAAAGGTAAAAATTTACCTTCTAGGTTGGATATAAAGTGCTTAATGTTGGTTAGGTGCCCCTGGAGACCACTCAACTAGGTGAGGTTGCGAGGCAGGGACATGCTAAGAATGGATTTAGTCTTCTCAGGGTCAACTTCGATACTGTGATGACATATGAAGAAGAGGAGGAATTTTCCTGATATAATGCAAAATGTGCACATAAGGGGATTCATCTTTAAACTGTGTTTTCACAATTTGTTGAAGACGGTTTCAAGATGATCCAGGTGGTTCAAAAATCATCGTGATTTATCCGCTAGTTTGTCGACATAACACTCGATGGATTTTCCCAAGAAGGGTTTGAAGATGTGATGCATGGGGTGCTAATATGTGGCGCCGACATTATTTAAACCAAAGGGCATCACTTTATAACAGAACACTCCTTGAGGGGCCCTAAAAGTAGTAGCTTCTTCATCTTCATGGTTCATAATGATTTTATTGTATCTATAATAGCCATCAATGAATGATAGGGCTTCATATATTTTCTTTGGCATCGATAAAAAATTCTGTGATCGGGATAAGGAAGTCGCCTTTTGTGAAATGCCAATTAAGGTCCCTAAAGTCAATACAAGATTCAAATTTTCCCATTCTTATTTTTAAAATGAACTAGGTTTTCCATCTAGGTTGGATATTTGACCTCCTGTATAAATTTGGTTTTGATCAGTTTATCAACTTCAATCTCTATTTTGGCAGGGTACATTGGGTGGGTCCTTCTGGATACCTACTTATAGCCCCGGTGATCTTCTATTAAGCCTAGATGATGGGTGGAGACATCAAGATTGAGGCCTAGAATCTCTTTGTAATTCAAGGAAAACGCATCTCGATTATTCTTTAGGAAGGAGGTATTTGCCTCCTGTTCCTTGGAAACATGGCCGCACTAATCAGAGTGGGTCGTGGGTTTCTTTAGTGCCCTGGTTTATCTCATTATGTTCATCGATGGTGGTGGATACACCTTCGAATTCAGGATGGGCTTCTTTGAGTTCTTCTTCTTCCTCTTCTTCTTCTTCATCATCTTCATCATCTTCCTCTTCCAATGGAGAAAGTATTTTTGAGGTGAGCTCTCCGATGTTGAAAGATAAATTGTCTTTTTCCATAGTGTGTGAGGAAAGGGTATTTTGATGTCCCAAGGACAGTCTTGGGGCATCTTTGATAGGGATTTTCCATTCATCATGGGAGTCATCCCGCTCTTCCGGGTCCTTGGACTCAGAGGTTATAACAGAGAAAATGCAGACAACTGAGCCTGCACCTAGACATGCATTTATGCATTCAAATTTGTTGAGGGGTAGTATATACTATTCCTTGAGTTACTGGAGGGGGTCGGCGGGAGCCATCTCCAATCCGTTGGGGGCATTGATCCAATCAATGTTGTTGACCAAAAGAGTTTCTTCTTCTAATTCATAGAACCCTACATCGATATAATGTGACTCACATGACTCAAACGGAGATGTATATGCATGAAACTTTCCATTTTCTCCATTAGTGCAATATTTGATGCATGGATGGTATGAGGATGGAATTGCAACACGCTGATGTAGCCAAGGCCTCCCTTATAGGACATTGAAGTTTTTACTTTACCGCACCACCAGGAACTCTAAACCTGATATGATACCTTTGAGCTAATTATTATGCTTGATTCTTCCCAATGGTTTATGCTCACTTTTGTCATACCCTATAAGGTTTGTAGTGTAGGGTGTCAAGTTGTTTTCATCATACCCTAGTCGACGAAGCATTCACAGTGGGAGGAGGTTAACTCTAGAGCCTTTTTCGATGAATATCCTCCGAATATCAATTCAATATATATTTCCAGACACATATAAGGGTTTGATGTTCCCTTGCATAGTGGTATCTTCATCCCTATCTATGAAGAAGATGAAGACATGACATTATTCGAGACTAGTCTTTGTCAGGTAGAATTCAACTACTACTACTTCAGCCTTGAACTCTTGTGGACTTAGAAAGGCTTCGATGAGTGCTTCCCTATGATTTGTGGACAGTCACAACGCATCTAGGATTGACAGATTTTTTGGTACAAAAGCCGGCAGATTTAGAATATCATACTTCTTTTATAAAGGTTGGTTGTTCCAGAATCGGGGTTTCTCTTCCAAAGAATCTTTAGGGGATTGATCTTTGGATGTATATGGTCCGGCCTCTCTGATAGTGGTTGACAGTGCTATAGTCCTTTCCACATTTGACCAAACTGGTCCACCTGTATACCTTGGGTGATTTGGTATTTGTTCTTCCCCTGATGGATATTCCAAGATAAATAGGATTGGATTTCATTATATAGGGGTGAAAGAGAATTCCAGTTATTATGGTGTCTATCAAATAATCCTTCCTCTAGTTTTCTCAATGTTAATGGTTTGACGTGCGTCGTGGTTGGGCACTTGACTCTTGCCGCGATCATGTCTTCCATGAAACCTACGGCCTTTTCAACCTCTTCCTCCGGCTCTCTAGTTGGACATAGGGAATTTAGGGTTGTGTCTATAGTATTCATCAGAGAAGGGGTCTATCAAGTGAATGACATTAATGGAGCTGATGATAAGTTCTTGATCCGACACTATTTTTGTCTGATTGTCTCCTACTAATGGCGTCGTTTGGTGGGGTGGTGCCGGTTGTACTATTTGGCGAGGTGGTTCCCATTGTACCATTTATAGGGGCGGTCCCCATTATGCCCAAACTATTGGAATTAAGTCTGAAAGTGTCATCACTAACATTGAATTTGGTGTCATCTCATCTTATTTATCTTGCTTTATGCCCTTCTGGTCTTTGGAGGACCGCAGGGCTGAGGAGGAAGGTTGTGTTGTATCTGGATATTTTGGGGGCACAATTGGTTATTTCAACTACGCCTAGAGGATTACATGGACTCAGTTGATGGTCTTCTGGTTCATCCACTAGTCGAAAAGTTTTTCCCTCTTACTGGAGACTGTTTTCCAATCCTCTCCTTCTCTTGAGTCTAAGGTGGAAACACACTCCACTTGTGCTAGTGGCAGGACCAACTTGAATTAAACTAAATCCACCATCCTTTGCAAGAGATCCTTGAAAACAAAGCATTCACGGATGGTAAGTCCCAGTATTCAGTGATATGTATAGTAATTTGGACAGGTGTTGAGACCCACTTCATCGGCTCGCTTTGGCTCTAGAAGCCAATGAAAATCGCAATTCTTGGAGGCTATGAAATAGCCATGGACATGGTCATATCAGAATGAATAAAAATTATTTTTTATTTCTTTTAACTGATTTCTTTTGGTACTCCATCACTCGTCTTGCCGAGGTGGGGGTGATTGTTGGCATCTAGGGGGTCCAGCACGGTTCGGTGGGGTCTTGAAACTGGAGTTGGTGCTAGGGTGTCTTAATTGCGACAAAATCCAGTTTAGATTTTACCATTCTTTTCCCTAGGTCTTATGGGGCCACCTGGGACTTATGGTTGGTCTGTTTCAAGTAGTCTTCTATCCTTTGAGAAATGACAGAGATGTATTTAAACCCACTGGTGTACATCGCTTGGATGAGTGGTGTTCAAAATTCATCTCTAAGGTTATTGATGCACATAGAGAGCATATCATCCTAGGGGAGTGGCCTGTTCAAGGAATATGTCAGGCCCTTCCATATGGAAATGAATTCAGAGAATCTTTCAATCTCTTGCTACTTGTAGTTCATGAGATCACGGACGGTCATCTTAGGTAGCATTGAACTAATCTGGAAATGAAACTATCATTGTAGGTCCACCCAGCCTGTAATTTAATTGTATGGTAGGCTAGTATACCATATGAAATCCAAGCCCTATAGGTTTTGTACAAATCACCTGGGTTTATAGCTTTTTTCTGTTCTGGAGATCCCATCATGGGGTCACAGTAAGAGGCATAATGCATTAAATGATTTTATGGGTTCACCCTAACCATTGAATAATAGGAATACATGGTTCTCAATATTTGGTGGTGGTGGAACATTGCTCAACCACTCGGGGTAGTGTTTGTGCTCTGGATGTTTCGGACTGTGTTGCCCCTCTATGGATTCTAGTTGAGTTTTTAGTTTCTTGACATTTTTTAAGAGCCATTGATGCATATCCTATCATACTTGAGCTTGTTCTAGTGTGGCAGTATCCAAGACTAGGTGTGCCGGTGCTTCTAGAATTTGGGGTTGATACCCAGCCGGGGGTATCATCTATGGGTTTACCTGGATATATTCCAGCTTCCTTCCCAATAGGGGGAAGTCTTGATGTCCTTCTGGGGATGGTTTGAATGGTCCTTCGAGCTTGGTTTCATTCACCAGGATGAGTGCTCGTGGCATGGGAACCACTTCTGGGAGAACCTTCTGATGTTCTAAGGGGGGAACACATTGGGTAAGATAGCTCCTTCAATGTAGCTCAACATGAATTCACAGGAGCTCTTTTTATTTCTTCCTCCTTCATAGAAAACCTTTCCTCGAGGGTGATGGATAAACTCTCAATGGTAGGATAAGGTAGTTCATAGACAAACTTGTATTTATTCTTCTCCTTGTTGTGGTTTCTCACGAGAGATAAAGTCGGATTGATTGAGGGGGAACCCAGATTTAGGATCACCCTTTGGTTCTAGGTATACAAACCATCAGGTTCGGTGTGGGATGCCTCTAGAATGGAACCATATTCCTTCGTGGCCTCTCCCACTGTGTCATTTCCTATGAGATCTATGGGGTTGAATTTTACCATGTTTACTAAGGAATACCGCATTAGGGGTGTTTTAACCGATGCTAAATGGTAGGAAAACCTCTTCTATCCTTTATTGAAGTTTCTCCTTCTATTATGTGGTATTCTACGAGATTCTTGTTGAATATTGACCTGAAGGGAGCCCTGATCTAACCTCATAACGCACCTTTGTCTTGGGGGTGTGAACCACAAGAAGGGCTGGAATGGGTAACTCCTATGTTCATAGTTCTTCCTAGACAGTGGAAGAGAGACATCTGTTATGTGAGTATTTGAGGTAAAAATGCCCCCAACCCTACAGACTATGGTTGTTACTGTTTTCCTGTTGATGCACAACGACCTATATTTTTTCACTTGTGGAGGCATTTTTATTTAAAAATTCCCCCCATCCCTGTGGGTTGGGGTTGTTCCCATATCGTTCCACCCTTTCAATTTCACATAATCCCATGTGGGTGTGAGCAGAGTATGGTATTGGGCTAGTATGGAGTCTATGGCCTTTTGGGTACATGAGCACTACTGGCTGGTTGGATTCCCTTAGGTGGGAATCATGTTGGATGTTCCTGGTTGCCTGACTCAGAAGCATTTTGATGACTTGATCTCTTCAGCCCTGACGCTTTTGAGACTTACTTCGGGATGATTTTCTTTAGTATCTCATCTTTCATGAGAATGGGTTTTACTATATTACTTCCCCTAGGTGATCACAATGTAAGATTTAATTTCTAATGGGGCCTACTAGACGAGATGCGAGATGTAGTGAAAAGATCCTTTTTCTTCCCATCCCCCAATGTGGACTCCAGCTGGGGCATTGACCATGATGTGAAACGATTTATGCAGTGCATAGAGGCAAGCCAGTTCACGGTTTTTCTTTCACCTTTCTGATTGTGGCTGCCTTGCAGACGGGTGGACTTTCAGGCCGATTAGATGGTGAATCTCTCTAATTGTGGTGACATGGTTCATGTACCCTTTTCACGATGGGATTTTTTCTTTCATCTTTTCCTGAGTCATCCATATCTTGAGGTGAATTTCATGTGCGCATTCCCCATCAAAATCTCCTGATATGTCGAAGTGAGAAGTGGTCATAGGCCAATACATCACTGGTATATTATCCCTAGCTAGTTGTCTTCTCACGAGAAACATATCATGTTGTTGTTCTTATGGAGGCTCTTCTACTTTATATTCACAGCTCGATTGCTTCTTAGTAATTTTGTTCCAAGCGATCAGGATGGTGGGAGACTTATTGATTTGCAGACAATACGGGGGTGGCTCAGAGGATGAGTGTGGCCCTAGACCATCCTCTTGTTGACAAAGAATATCACACACTATAGACGGAGTGCCCGATGTGTCTGAATCTATTTTTTCGGGTGTGCTACATCAAGGGTAGGACCTTATTTCTACCTGATTTCACTGAGGGAAGGTCCTTCACAATGACCATCATCATGGAGACGACAACCATCATGACTTGATACCTAGACATGTGAGAAATTTATGCAGTTTACATCCTGGGGAGGTCCTTCAGGATGTTATGAAATGTGGGGAGGACCTTTTCATTGCATGATGTTACCAGGGGAGGATCTTCATAGTAACTGTCATTTCAGGGAAGGCTTTTGTTGGAACCAGGGTCTTCAAAGCATGATTTGGCGTATGGTTTGTGTTTATTGTCAATCCTCAGTGGAAGTTCAGGATGTGTACCAACAAAGAGATCATACCGTTCAAGCAGAAAATAGTAGTGAAGGTGGCGCCGTTTCCCAGTGTTTGCCAAATTTTTGGGCCTGAAAATCCGCCAATAAAGAAAAGTGTTTTTGGAAAAGGTACTTGCGCGCCGTGCTCTTGGAGGATAAAAGACTTGCGCGCCATATGTTTTTGAGGATCAGGACATCAAAATTTGTCTAATGAAAGAAGGTCGTGCAAGTGTTGGTTTGGTCGCGCAAGTGAGTTGCACGACAGAGGTTATTGAAGACAAGACTTGCGCGCCGTCGAGGGACTTGCGTGCCGACGCGCAGGGGGTCCAGTTTGCCTATAAATACTGGACCACCCCTCCTCATTTCACACAGAGCTCAAGACTTCTAGATTTTTCGAGCTCTCGTAGCGCAGGTGGTTGAGTCGCGCAGGTGGTTGTTTTGTCGCGCAAGTAGAGCTTGCGCGCCAGTTGTTGGCTGTACGCCCAAGGCGGTTTGGAAGAGAAAGGAAGTGGACCGCGTAAGTTTGAAGTCGGGGAAGGAAGCATCGCGCAGGTTTGTTGATGACACTTGCGCACCAGTTTGGACTTGCGCGCCGTAGTGGGACTTGCGCGACTGTCTTGGAGAAGCGCGCCTGGTTTTGCTGAAGCCCACCGGCCTGTTTGGAGCTGCACGAAAGTCGAGAGACTACCCGATACATTCGAGGAAAAGTGATATTCTTCTTCTGGTGAGAATCAGACTTCAATAGAGCATCTACATACAACAAAGGATACACTCTTATGCAAATGATAAAGAGACCTTCACGTCTATAAACTGAGTGGGACTTCACCAACGGTAGTGAGCCAGGGGGAGTCAACGGGAGTGACCCGAGGGAAGCAGTGAGCTATCCCTGAACCAATTTTAAAGGTAGTGAGCCTGGGACAGAGTGTCTGTACCCGAACTTTGTAATCTACAGCTGGTGAAGCATAGTGGATTTTGGTACGACCGACAACCTGTCGGCGTATGCTCCTTGGACGTAGCCCTTAGTGGTGAACCAAGTAAAAATGGTTGTGTCTTCTCTGTGCATGTGAATGTTTTCATTCTGATCATAATCATCATACAGGTTCAACAAGTTCCTACCAACGTGGGAACAAGATCCATCACATTAAAAGAAAAAGTGGTCAACCTGATTCACCCCTCCCCTCTCAGGGTGTCCCGGGGTCCTTCAAGTGGTATCAGAGCGTAAAGGTTGCTGGTGTTGAATCTGACCTTCTTCGTCATGGAAAACACGGTCAATGTCAGGGGAGTCCCTCACTTCGATGGAAGCAATTTCCAGATCTGGAAGAACAGAATGAGATCTCATCTAAGATCTCTTGGAATGGAAGTTTTTTTTTCTACTGCGCAAGGAATACATGTCACTGATCCAACAGGTCTGGCTATGACTGAAACAGACATGAAACTTCTTGATGCAGATGCTAAAGAACAAAATGCTCTCACTACAGCCCTTTCTGATCAGATATACCTGAAGGTGATGAATTTCACCTCAGAAAAATCCATGTGGGATAAACTTGAGAATATTTATGAAGGAGATAGCAAAGTGAAGGAGGCGAAACTACAAGTGCTACACAATCGGTTTGATGACCTGAAGATGCATCCAGACGAGAATGCAGACTCTTTCTTCAATCGAATTACTGAAGTGGTTGGAGCAATTCGGGGTTTAGGCGAAGAAATCAAAGACATTGACATTGTAAAGAAAATATTAAGAAGACTTCCACCTCTGTATAATGCTAAGGTGTCAGCCCTTGAGGAAAGAGATCTTTCCAAACTTTCTCTAGATGATCTACTGAGCAGCTTGGTAGCATATGAAATGAGAGTCAAACCAGAAGATGCTACGACTCGGGTGAGAAAGGAAATGGCATTCAAGGCCATGGATAAATTGAAAATCTCAAAGGATAGTAGCGGTGATGATGACGAAGAGAAAAAAATTCTTTCTCTCATTGCAAAGAAGTTCCAGAAGGGGAAAAGGAAATTCAAAGGGAAGTTACCTCTCGCATGTTTCCGTTGTGGAAAAGTTTGGCACATTGCCTCTCAGTGCTTAAAGAATATCAATGATGATGACAGTGAAGATGAAAACTTCAAGAATCCTCAGAGAAGGTTCTTCAAAAACGGAGACTTCAAATCTGGTAAGAAAATGCAAAGGAAGAGTTTTGTCTGTGAAGAGGAAGAAGATGACAATGAATTTTGTGATGAAGAAGAACCAGAATTCAAAACTGGGAACCATGCTTCTATGATGGCCACTGTTGAAAAGTCAGAAGATACTGATGGAGAAAAACAACTGAGAACTTGTGTAGATCCTGAGGTGCAACTGAAGGATGCAATTAGTAATCATAAGATTAAATGTAAGAGCTGAAATAAGTGGAAATTAATTGTAGAAGAATCGACTGAATATGTTGATCAACTTGAAGCTGAAATTGAACGACTAGAAGAATTTTTGAAGGTACAGTCTAAAATAATTGAAAGCAATGATGATGCAGTTGATCTGAAGCTGAGAATTGAAGAGCAGGCAAAGGTCATCAATGACCTCACATCCAGACTGGATGAAAAATCCAAGACTGCTGAGGGTCTTGAGGAAGAAGTAGTTACTCTAAGGAGTAAACTGGAGACTGAATCAGTTCCAAAAGAATCAAGGAAGAAAATACAGTTCGGAAGATTATCAGATGCAGAATTACTTGCAAGAGCCATGTGTGGTTCTGATGGGGTTGGAAAAGTCTTGAGTGATCAAAGACCCGCTTGCATGGGAAAGAGTGGAATTGGCTGTGAGGCTGAGTCATCAACTGCTGGAAGTGAAAAGATCCAAAAGAAAGACAAGATGAAAGTTAAACATGATGAAATGTTACCTAGAGTGCTGAAAAAGGAACCCTCAATCCAAACTAAAAGGAGACCCGAAAATTATCCTCAAAATTTCAAAAATGACAGACAGTCTTACTATTCTCCCAAGGAAGAAGGTATAAGGAGAAATTCAAATGAGAAGACATTTCCTCTCATGAAGTGTCAGTTCTGTGGCTATCTAGGCCATACCATGTCTTATTGTGAAGAGGCAAGAAGCTATCTGAATGGAGAAGATATAGATTCTCAACAAAGGAGAACAATATCATTTCCTAATTCTCATAGAAGAAATAATTTCTATGGATATTGTTTTCGTTGTTCTAACTTTGGTCATAAGGCCGTTAATTGCAGGCAGAGAAGAGACATAGACACCTCATACCGTAGTTCAAGACAAGTCAAGTCTCGTCAGCAAGACAGTGTTGCTCTTTTAAACAGGTTCTCACCTCTTGCAGAAGACTTTGACTATGAGGAACCTGGGTATGCGGAAGATATAGTTGAAAGGCCATCAGATCTATATACTCAATCTAATGTCTCATGGAAGGAAAGGAAGAAGATTGAGAAATCGAACCTTGCAGAGGTAGCCCTCAAAGCTACAAAGAACAACAATACCTGGATTCTAGATAGCGGTTGTTCATCTCATATGACGGGTAATGCCGGCCTACTAACTAATATCATAAAGAATGTTGATGGTACAGTAAGATTTGGTAATGATGGGGCTTTGAAAATAAAAGGGAGTGGAAGTACCAAATTAGCTAATGGAGAACTAAAGAAGACTGAAGTCCTTTACGTAGATGGCCTACGTCATAATCTCCTCAGCGTGAGTCAACTCTGTGACTCAGGACTTGTTGTTACTTTTAATCAGAAAGGCTGCACTATCAAGGGAAAAACTGGCAATTCTCTTATGAAGGGATGCAGAACAGAAGAAACTTGTATCAGGTTGATAGTGAAGAAAATGTATGTTACATGACTATTGAAGAAGAAAACAATCTGTGGCATCGGATATTGGGACACATCAATCAACAAGACATGGAGAAAATATCAAAATTAAGAATTGTCATGGACATTCCCAACCTGAAGCGTGAGCGTGAAAAGTCGTGTGATGCTTGTATTCGTGGGAAGCTGGTCTGCAGTTCATATCGACCAAAGAAGAAAAGGGCCTCTCACCTTCTTGATCTGATTCATGCAGATGTTTTTGGTCCAATAAATGTTGCAGGAACACATGGAGAAAGGTACTTTGTCCTTTTCATTGATGATTACAGTAGAATGGCATGTGTGATGGTCATTCACAGAAAAAGACAAGTCCTTGACTGCATGAAAACATATCGGCGAATCGCCGAGAATGATACTGGACGAACAATCAAAGTGTTGCGATCTGACAATGGAGGAGAATACACGTCCATTGAATTTGAGAATTGTCTAGAGAAGCATGGGATACAGCATGAGGTAGCTACTTTGAGAACTCCACAACAAAATGGAGTTGTTGAACGTAGTAATCGACAGGTGAACAACATGGAACGAACTATGCTGATTGAGAGTCGTATTCCACGACATTACTGGAAAGAGGATGTTCAAGCTGCAGTGTACATTCAGAATCGAACAAGACTTTATATGGGTGAGACGAAGACACCATATGAATTGTGGCATGGACGAAAGACTTCTCTAAAATACGTTCGTGTCTTTGGAAGTAAATGCTCCATCAGGAACAAAGAAGGAAATCAAGGGAAATATGGTGACAATGCAGATGAAGGAATTTTCCTTGGTTACTCAATGAACAGCAAATCCTACAAATGTTTCAACAAGCGTTTGGGAAGAATTGTGGAAAACAGTGATGTTAAGATAATTGAAGAGAAAACCACAAATGCTTCAAGGACGTCATATGCTGATGTGATAGAAAGTCAGGAAGAATGTGAACATGAAGAAAATACAAGTGAAAAAATAGATGAAGCTGCTCAAAACACTCAGCTGTCACATCATGATGTTGACTCAGAAGAAGAATCTGAAGAAGAAACTATGACTGAAGAAAATGCTGCTGAACCTCACAGGAGAAATAGAAGAGCTGAGATTGATCCATCCAACATAATTTGGGACAGGAGTGCACCCACTCAAAAAAGGAGGATGAAGAATAACACGCAATCTGCATTTCTATCAGTTGTAGAGCCATCCTCATTCGAAGAAGCTGCAAATGATGAATCCTGGGTAAAAGCCATGAATGAAGAGTTAGATCAGATTGACAAGAATCAGACATGGGATCTTGTCCAGAGACCCGAAGGTCACAATGTAATTGGTACCAAATGGATCTTCAAAAATAAGTTTGATGAGCATGGAAGTGTCATCAGAAACAAGGCACGACTGGTATGTAAAGGATACTCTCAGATTGAAGGCATTGATGTTGAAGAAACCTTTGCTCCAGTGGCTAGACTGGAATTAATCAGGCTTTTCCTTGCCATGGAACTCCAAAGAGGATATAAAGTATATCAAATGGATGTTAAGACAGCATTCTTGAATGGTGTACTCGAAGAAGAAGTCTACATTGAACAACCAGTGGACTTTGTTTTGGGTACTGATGAAACAAAGGTCTGCAAACTGAAGAAAGCCCTATATGGTTTGAAGCAGGCACCACGGGCATGGTACTCACGGCTGGACTCATATATCAAGAAGTTGGAATTCAAAAGAGGAGGAGTTGATCACAATCTCTATGTGAAGAATTCTCCAAAAGATCAATTCATGGTTCTTGTCTACGTTGATGATATCATATTTGGTGGCAGCAGGCAGAAATCAGTGGATGAATTTGCCAACCACATGAAATCAGAATTTGAAATGTCTATGATTGGGGAGCTCACATATTTCTTGGGGCTGCAAGTGATTCAAAATAAGGAATACACATTCATTTCTCAGGAAAAATATGCAAGAGAGCTGCTGAATAAGTTCAATATGCAAGACTCCAAACCAATGTCAACTCCGATTGCAGTTGGAACAAAACTTGGAAAGCATGAGGATGGTAACTCTGTTGATCCCACCATGTATAGGAGGATCATTGGAAGCCTACTGTACCTGACAGCGACAAGGACAGATATTGTCTTTGCAACATGCCTTGCGGCCCGCTTTCAGAGTAATCCAAAAGGGGAATATATGGCAGCAGTAAAAAGAATCATGAGATACATTCACGGTACACATAACTTCAGGTTATTTTTTGCTGCAGGCAGGGATAGTGAATTATCCCCATTTTCAGATGCTGACTGCGCTGGTGATGTGGTAGACAGAAAGTCCACTAGTTGTGGAGCTTTCTATATTGGGAAGAAATGTGTTGGCTGGTTGAGCAAGAAACAAGAAAGTGCTTATCTTAGTATGGCTGAAGCTGAGTATATCTTTGCGACAAAAGCATGCACTCAACTTCTGTGGATGAAGCAGCAACTAACAGATATTGGTGATAAGGTGCAGCAACCAATGGTGAATTATTGTGATAACAAAAGTACAATTGATCTTACGAAGAATCCGGTTCAGCATTCTCGTACAAAACATATTGAAATACGGTATCATTTTATCAAAGAAAAGGTTGAACAAGGCGTGATTAAAATGGATCATGTTGGAACTAATGAGCAAGTGGCTGATATCCTAACCAAGCCATTGTCCACGACTGTGTTTGAGAAGCATCGGTTGAACCTCGGTGTTCAACCACCTCCTACTGCATAAGGAGGCTCCGGAAATCCCCTCTCCCTGTTTGTTTTAACTTTTTTTATCTTCTTATGGCTGTGATGCAGGATTATGGGGGAGATACTATTCAGGGGGAGTATGGATTGTGCTGAACGTTGAACAACTTATCGGTCTTTGGTTTTATTGTCAATGGGGGAGAAAGGAATAAATTCAAGGCATGAAATTCTTTTGCGATGAGAAGTATAAGAAGGATAACATCGGGCGTCATGGAGCATTTCAAACCACCGGAACCCAATTCAAGCCTCCCCTCTTGTTTTCTACACCGAGCATTGCTCACTTAGACTTAGAGTGTTGGCTGAGTTGATTCTTGCGTTTTGGGTTTGCTCATGGTTGGAGATCTATTGAATTTATTCTGATTGCCAACAAACCCAAAGGGGGAGATTGTTGGAACCAGGGTCTTCAAAGCATGATTTGGCGTATGGTTTGTGTTTTTTGTCAATCCTCAGTGGAAGTTCAGGATGTGTACCAACAAAGAGATCATACCGTTCAAGCAGAAAACAGTAGTGAAGGTGGCGCCGTTTCCCAGTGTTTGCCAAATTTTTGGGCCTGAAAATCCGCCAATAAAGAAAAGTGTTTTTGGCAAAGGTACTTGCGCGCCGTGCTCTTGGAGGATAAAAGACTTGAGCGCCATATGTTTTTGAGGATCAGAACATCAAAATTTGGCTATGGAAAGAAGGTCGCGCAAGTGTTGGTTTGGTCGCGCAAGTGAGTTGCGCGACAGAGGTTATTGAAGACAAGACTTGAGCGCCGTCGAGGGACTTGCGCGCCGACGTGCATGGGGTCCAGTTTGCCTATAAATACTGGACCACCCCTCCTCATTTCACACAGATCTCAAGACTTCTAGATTTTTCGAGCTCTCGTAGCGCAGGTGGTTGAGTCGCGCAGGTGGTTGTTTTGTCGCGCAAGTAGAGCTTGCGCGCCAGTTGTTGGCTGTACGCCCAAGGCGGTTTGGAAGAGAAAGGAAGTGGACCGCGCAAGTTTGAAGTCGGGGAAGGAAGCATCGCACATGTTTGTTGATGACAATTGCACACCAGTTTGGACTTGCGCGCCGTAGTGGGACTTGCGCGACTGTCTTGGAGAAGCGCGCCTGGTTTTGCTGAATCCCACCGGCCTGTTTGGAGGTGCACGAAAGTCGATAGACTACCAGATACATTCGAGGAAAAGTGATATTCTTCTTCTGGTGATAATCGGACTTCAATAGAGCATCTACATACAACAAAGGATGCACTCTTATGCAAATGATGAAGAGACCTTCACGTCTATAAACTGGGTGGGACTTCACCAACGGCAGTGAGCTAGGGGGAGTCAACGGGAGTGACCCGAGGGAAGCAGTGAGCTATCCCTGAACCAATTGTAAAGGCAGTGAGCCTAGGATAGAGTGTCTGTACCCGAACATTGTAATCTACATCTGGTGAAGCATAGTGGATTTTGGTACGACCGACAACCTGTCGGCGTATGCTCCTTGGACGTAGCCCTTAATGGTGAACCAAGTAAAAATGGCTGTGTCTTCTCTATGCATGTGAATGTTTTCATTCTAATCATAATCATCATACAGGTTCAACATGTTCCTACCAACGTGGGAACAAGATCCATCACATTAAAAGAAAAAGTGGTCACCCTTATTCACCCCTCCCCTCTCAGGGTGTCCTGGGGTCCTTCAGGTTTCGCAATGACAGTCATCATGGTGAAGAATACCACCATGACTTGACATCCGACCACAGGGAGAAGCATATCTAAAGCATATTCCCAAGGGAGGACCATTAGGGTGGAAAACAACAAAGGGAGGACTTTCTTACTATCTGGTATTCAGGTCGAGGGGAGGGATACCTCGATGCGCATCAGGAGATAGGCTCTTGGGATCAGTCATTCCTGACCCACTCAGTACGTCCCCGTGGGTTCTCTTTGGATGACCTTCAAAGCTGTTTGTAGCGACATTGTAGGGAGGACCTTCACAACTACTATTGCCACTTGCATAATTTGGTAATGTAATAATAGTATCTTGATCCTTTGTCGATATCTGTCTGAGGGCATCAAAAACCCCAACTTACAGTAGAGCAGGATCATGTATGTGCTCTTCATTTTCTGGATTCCTTTGGTGCTTTTCATTCTTGGGCGCTCTATTGTGGGTAACCAGTGCCATCTACGGTTGTTAAAGGCCTTTATATATGGGTCCTTGTCTTTTTGTGTCCCATGATGTTCACAAGATACACCAACTGACATCTTGAGTTTTGATAGCGATATATGCCTGACTTGGAGCAGCCACCACATTAGACCGACATCCACTAGTTAGAATGAGTATTTGTTCCTGAACAAGTTGTTTGTATGACACGGGATATTGCCGACGACCCTCATAGACTGAAATAGGGATTCATAACTGATCTTAAGTGACTAAAACATTTTGTGAGTGTTTCATTCTGTTCGAGGAAATTTGGTCGTGGGCCAAATTTATCACATTTTCCGCTGATGCAATGATATAGAGGAATGTTTAGAAGATATTCTAAATAATCAATGTTTAATTTTTTCCAGTATGTTCTGGGATACATCTTTGGTTGGAATGGGAATGAAGGCCCATTCTGATGTCAGAATAGGAGATGGTGCCTACTCCGGTCCTCCATGAGTTGCCAGAAGATACTGGAAGTTCTCTTATGCCGAGATAGAGGAATGATTATTTCTCTAGTTCTCTTCTCTGGTTTCCACCGTATTTGACTGGTGGTCTTCATATTCACGAGAGGGGATTTTCATTTGCTCGCTTGCTACTGTATTTGTCTCACGGGCTTTGTATGTATCTGTAGAAATTTGACTCTTCTCGTATTTGGTTGCTGACCTATTTTGATGATGGACTTGATATGTGTCAGCAAGTATTTGTGCATGCGTATATCCAGTTGCTGCCCTATTTAGATTCCATGCTTGAAATGCATCATTGGGTGCTTGTTCCTATGTATATCATGTTGTTTCCCTATTTAGATGGAAGGATTGAAATGCATCAACAGGTGTTTGTTCCTGCATATAGCATGTTGCTGCCCTATTTAGATGGCAGTCTTGAAATGTATTAGTAGGTGTTTGTGCCTGTGTATAGCATGTTGCTTCCCTATTTAAATAGCAGTCTTGAAATGCATCAGTAGGTGTTCGTGCCTGCGTAGAGCCTGTTGCTACCCTATTTAGATTTTAGGCTTGAAATGCATCAATAGGTGTTGGTGCCTGCATGTAGATGAGTGTCGTCCTTTTTAGATGGCGGTCTTGTTGTGGCTTGGCAGATATCTGTATATGCCTGTAGTTTACCTCCCTTTCGGAACGGAGGGACCGGCGAGCATTAGCTGAAATGTTCTTGTTCTCATACTGTACTACCCTATTTTCACGGTTCGCATGAGTGGACAGGGTGGGGTCATAGGTCTGCTCGTTGAATGCCACACATTATTATAACAGAGAATCTCCTCAGGAACTAGGGTTATAGCGTGTTTCTGATTATATATTCTCCGCCCTTGGTGTGTATCCCAAGGGCTCCGGGTCTCTTGAACTTTGTCAGGTGCCCTGAGCACAAGGTCCTCCTTGGTGGGAGGAGACATAGTCGTTCGGTGTCGGCAGAAACACTCTCTAGTGGAGGCCCGTGAGTGGGACCCCTGTGTAGTTGAGATGAAGTTTTCCGCATCGACTACATCTGCCTCCCTAAGATAAGGGAGGTAGTCATTATCATGTTCTAAGGATAGGCTCCCAAAATTATTTGAGATGGCCACTGGGGACACCATGTGATGGGGTGCCTACAGTAGTTGAAGAAGCAGCTGGCAGACCTTTATAGGCTGGAGGGATTTTCTTGAGTCCCCTAGCATTGGGAGTGTACCATTTTGGTGGTACTCCCTAATCAGTGTATTGGATACCCAGCATTGAAGACATTGGCTAGGAAAGGGGGTCCTCCACTTTTTTGGGGCGCCAGCCGCTTGCGGGATCGCTGATGTGTGTGACTTCATGGGTAGTTGGGATATCATTTGGATTGAAGGTCTCTCTGTAGGAACCTTCAATATACATATATGACATACAGACCACAAAACATCATCAAAGTATAATTCATTTAAACATATTCATATTTGGCGATTCAGCATGGCCCCATTCCCCTTTTCTTTTACTATGGGGTGAAGTGGTCTAAGTGGGGTGAGACCACCACCTTGGTTAAGGATTCACGTTAGGTTCACAGTTTTTGTTCTGCCTTTGAAGTGGTGCATTTACACATACTGGGGTCAAAAAATGGTACGAAGTGCATTATCCTTTTTTCTTTTATCATTGGGGAAGACCCGCCACCTTGGTTAAGGATTCCCTTCAGGTTCACCATTGTTGTTCTGCCTCCGAGGTGTCACATTTTCATATATTTGGGAGAAAAAAGTTTTCTGAAGTGAAGTATCCTTTTGTATTTTATCATTGGGGTGAGACCGCCACATTGGTTAAGGATTCACGTCGGGTTCACCATTTTTGTTCCGCCTCTGAGGTGGCATGTTTCCACATACCTGGGCGAACAAAATGGTCCAACATGTAGTATCCTTTGGTCTTTTATCATTGGGGTAGAACTGTAACACCCCAAGATTCCATAGTACGTTATTTCTTCAATGTAACTCAATAAATTGAACTACACGCAACACTAAGTTCAAGTTCACCACGACTTACCAAACTAGCTATTCAAAAGCGGTTATGAATAGTATTAACTGAATTTTGAACTATATATAAACCTTATAATTTTAGAATCCATATTATGAGTTTCTTAGAAATAATGTAAGAACAAATTCATTTTTTTCATATAATTGATGTATTTTTCAAAAAATGAACTTTTACCGCCTTTTAATGGTGAAACTTTTTTAAATCAAATATTTGAAACTTTTATATATTCAATTTGAAAAACTAAACTTCTTCTTTAGAATCGGGCCATAATTATTTAGTTTCAATAATGTTTTGGTGTTTTTCTGATATCTTTTATATTTGGGTGAATAGTGAAAATACTATATTTTAACTGAAAAAATATTTTTTTAATCAAAATAATTTATAGCGTTAAATTATACATTTTAATGGTCTGGAAGTATAAATAGATTATATTTTTACCATTTAATCCAATTCTTTTCATTGTAAGTAATTTCACTTTGGAATTGGACATAATCAAGTGTTAATCTTTTAATACTTAATATTTCTTAAAAATACGCCTTTTGGTTTTGACAACGGGAATTAACTTTATATTAATAAATGAAAAATTTATGTTTTGAATTTGGTAAAATAGAATTCATTTTTTGATTCAGAATATCGAAATTATCTTAGTGTGATTTTTTGGTATTTTTCTGAAAAGTTTCAATTTTTGATGAATAGTGAAAAACACTGAGTTATAGTTTAAAACCAAATTTTTATTTAAAAAATTATTTATTTCATTTAAAGTTATTTTAGGTCAAAATAGATACATAATACCAATATGATTTCAATGTAATTCATTGGATTCAGTTTATAATAATTTTAGATATATAAAAATATTATTGAACTTTTCACCGTCTTTTACCCACCTCATAGGAGAATTTACAAATTCGCATAAAACATAATTTTACCACATTTGTGAGTGGAATTTCAAAAATCCGAGAGACATGGTTGATATTAGTAAGAAAAATGTGGTTCAATGAGCTGAAAATATTTTTTGGTGAATAGTATCTTTTTACTTTTATTTACCACGGTTAAAAGTAAATAGGGTAATTAAGGGTAAAAATGATATTATTCTTACCCTAAAACATGTCCTAATTCTATTGGTTAAGTTTTATTCTACCCACAAAAACTTTAGGAATAAAATATTAACCTCTTAGGTCCACTTGGATTAGATTTGGACATTTATTATTATTTAATTTAAAGAAGAGTTAAAAGTGTTAAATTCAAAGTTTATTAACTAAACTATTTTTAATATAGGGTTATACATAAGAAAAATTAGAATATAAATATTAATTATAAAGATAAAAATATTTCATACATCATGGTATTTTATTTATAATTTTTAGACATTATATAATTAAACTTATTTTTGACACAATGATGATGCAGTAATTAACTTATTCATTAAAAAATCAAATAAATGATATTATAAATATTAAAATAAATACAATTTCAAAGTTTTTATGAAATCCACGAATTTTCTAGGTGAATATGACATGTTAGGGATTATTCAATGTATCTTTTTCAGAGTAATCAAGTTCTGATGAATTTCACAAAAAAAACCAAATAGTGTCAAAATTAACATAAATTAATATTTAAAACAAATACTATGTTATTGGTTGATATAATATTCATAAAAATGTAAGCTTCATCCAAAAGTCTTAAATAATATTATATATTTCATTAATGAGCCACTTGTGGTTCTCGTGTATTTTATAGTAAGTTTATTAACCATATAGAGTAAGAATACAAGAAGACGCGGAAAAAGTTAAACTATTTAACTAAGAGTTAAATCTAAAGGTTAAGGTACATTTGGTGACCTAAACCCGTCTAAAACCTATTGGTTGAGAGGTGTTCGACCAATACCCACCTTATTTTTCAAATAATTCATTTCGGAGCCATTAGAAACATAAATTTAATTATTTATAAAATAATATTTTATGATTTTCCTAAGGTGCCCCTCACCCCTCTTAAAAAAGGGCACTCCCCATTCACTCTAATTCACAGCTTCTAAGCCATTTAGATCGACCAAAATATTCCCAAATACCCTATAAATATCTTAAATTTATCCTAGATTCCTTCATTTAGTCAGAAAGCAAATCTAAGGAGCCCTTTTGATCAAATCAACGGGAAGAACCTGAAGAAGAGGTAAATATTCCATCACCTCTTTCAAGTTCCTTTCTTCTTCCACTTCCTTTTTCATTTTAGTTTAAATTATAAAATAATAAATCCAGTATATTATATATATTGTGATGTTATTATATATATGGTACAACTTAATTCATTATTCTATCCATCCTTTGAATGACATGTCACCATACGTGCGTACGTACGACTTACCGTCTATACGTCATGGTGTAATTGTTATTCAATACATTATTATTTTTATGGGTATAATAATGATGTGTAATTGATGTGAATAATAAATATAAAATTATAATGATTCTGTATATAATATATACCATCCAATTCCACACCTTTAAAGAAATTATATTGTACCTCGTGCGTACGTACGGATTACCGTCTCCACGACGCGATTAGATTCATTTCCAAGTTCACCATTCATAAAAAATTATAAAAATATATATTAATAATAAGTATGTAATATATGAAATAATAATTCTACTAGATATATATATATATATATACTTAAATATATCTTATTCACTTAGTTTCATTCAATACGATATGAAAACAGAAATAGCGTTTATGAATACGTACGGACTACAGTCTCCATAAATGGTGTTCTCCATTTCATATATATTTCTATTATACAAAATTATATTCTAAATATATATGATATATAAATCATGTTTTATATTCTAGAAGTATTTAAATCTTGATCTACGTGATACAATCAAGAGTAACAAGTTAAAACACGTACGATAAAGAAAACGATTATAACCCGAAATGTTAATTTATCTTGGAAATTATTATTAAATGGGTAGTATGAAGTCATTAATGAATCATGTATGATATCATAAATACTAATATGGTCCTGGTATAAAATAATAACATACTACGATATTCATACATGAGGTTAAATGAACCCTCAACTAAAGGAATGTGCAAGGTAAGGGGTTTTCATCTCACTCCTCATTCCCGTGAGATTCATGCCATATTGCCATTATTACCTTTTGTGTAGTGTATGTACTGCCCGTAATTGTATTCTTTGTGTAGTAAACTTTAATTTATGTGTATTTACATATTCAATGTATGATACTTCTTTCATGGGGTGTATGTTTCGTAGTTACCAAATTGGTAAGGGTTAATTTTACAATCTCCTTATTATCCGAGATTCTTTTTACGTAAGTATGTATTGGGACATATTTATTATCCATATCCATGATTCATAAAAGAGTTTTCAAAGGGATTATTTTTATGGGACCTTTTACTAAAACATCATTTTAAATGTTTTAAATATTTATTCTTCTAAATCATTCTCATTAATTTCCATTTTTTCAAAATGGTTTTTAAAGATTTATTTACATGGACATGAATGTTTTAAAATGTTAATTACTTTCAAGAGTTTCGAAGTGGTATGGGAAAATTTGATTAAAAAATTCCTTTAAATGTTTTCCTTTATAAATTGTGTGACTTTTAAATGTTTTCATGAAAAAGGGATATTTCGCTCAAAGAGTTTTACAAATAATTTTCATGTATGTCAAAATCCTTTAATGGATTTTAAACTTGTTTTGAAGTCGATTTATTATGATACAAATCTTCCATATTTTTTAGAAGGTTTTGTGATATGTTTGACTATGGATGTGTTATTTCTATACCATTCATGTTTTATGGGTAAATTATTGACATTTCATATGCTAGTTTTAATATGAATGTTTATGTTATGTTTAAACCTTTTCATATGAGGAATGCATTGGACTTAGTAAGTGACGGGTGGAGCCCGCTATAGCTCCTAGATGAATCGGTAGGTCTCATGAGACAAACTGGTGTCTTGGAACAAGACCTTGACAAAATCTTATTTGTAGTCTTGGAATAAATCCCTGACTATGTGGTTATGATAGTCTTTCATTTTTCATTCCATCATTATGAAAGTGGCTATTGATATTGCATGTTATTATTCGACTAGTAGGGTATCCATGTGAGTAAGTAAATGGAATTATTTCATTTTTTCCATCTTATGCTGATGTTCTAGTTTAAAAGGCTTTTGTTTTAGATTTATGCATTGCCTTAAATGATTATGTTTATTTATAAATGTTTCCGCTATATTTCTTACCCTTACTGAGCTTTTGAGCTCACCACTTTCTATGTTTTATTTTTCCCAGGTTTCCAAAAAGTGTATTGTGATTGATATGAAAGGTTAAGCCAAGGGAATAATGGCATTCATAATGGATTATTTATATCATTTTTTATGTTATAATGTGTAATGTAACATTCATCTATGTAATCTATTTTCCAAGACTGCTAAACCGATCGGTCCTTCGAGACTTGATTCCTTGTAATCATGCCAATGTTTTAAAATAATGAACCAACTCTGGGTAACTGTGGTCGGGGCATTACAGTTGGTATCAGAGGAAGTTTAGAAATAACCTTGGAAACAAGATTTATATAAACTCTGATTAGAGAACATAGACTTAATATAGGCTTTGAGGATTAGTATAGATGAACTTCCTAGAATTTTGGTATTGTAGAGATTTTTTGATTTTTCCAAGAAATACATCCCTCTCTAGATACGAGCAGGTAGAGGTGGATTTGGCATAGATATACCTAGGGGTAAAACCCGAAAACATCGCTTTGATATAGACTCAGACGAGAACTGGTGCATGACAATAGGCCTTGCTGCACTCTTGGTTACAACACTCCTGGGGGATATGCTTAGGATAATTCTCATTTTCTTTACAAACCATTATGAAGTATTTATGAGTATATAATTCCTATAAAAACAATTTTATGATTATGTATTATATCTATAAACTTTTCAATTTATGTTAAGTGTTTTACAAGTTTGGATTTAGGTATTACGATTCATAAACTATAGTAGTTTATTGCATTGTTTAGAAATGGTGACTAGTGGAAGGAATGGAAGTAATGGGAAGAAGGGAAAAGTTGAATATCCATACTGCAGTAAATGTGGGAAGAAACACCCTGGTACATGTTTCAAGGGAATGGGAGTTTTTTATAAGTGTGGATAAAAAGTACACCATGTACTTTATTTCAAAGGTAAGGAAAAAGTTTCCAATGTACAATGCTTCATCTGTAAGGAGTTGGGACACTACGCGAATCAATGTCCAAATCATCAGAGTATACCTCAAATGATGCTATTATATAATAATAAAGTTATGATAATTCCGAAGATGAATTGAAAAGATTATATTTATTACATTGTTATTAAAATATTGGTTCATTTGAGTATTGTATTAATTATGTACATATTATAAGAATTATATAGTATATAAGGATTGATCTGTAGTACTATTTCATTAAGGACTTGATATTGTGTAGAACCAAGAAAAGTGACTCAATTGTAGGTTAAACTTTTGGAAAATATATGGTTGATAGAAAGATAAACCATAATATGGTTCTGATACTAAGGTAGTGATTTTAGAATAAGATATGGTTGATTTGGAAAAATTATATTGGATATTCTTAACTTCTTTGAAACTGATTAATAGTTTTTTTATTTCATCATTATTGTAATATTCAATATTTTTGGATATAAGGAATATATCCAGTATTATATAAAGGATAAGGCAGCTTGAATGCAATCAATAAGGTTTTATGGTAATTCAGGGTGTTACCAAGTTTTAAAATAATACATGATGAAGGTGTTCACATGTTATTACGTGGAAAAAAGGATCTTCATTGTGTTTAACTTCCTTATAAATTATAGACTGTGAGTTTGGATAGATTTATTTTGGATAAGTCTAAAGGTTAGAGTGGATTAAGATACCATTGTTAAGGTTATTTTTTAAAAAGGACAACACATAGACTGTGTGACAACCAGTTGAGTCAGACAAAGATATAGGAATCGAACCAATAACCATAGTGCGATTGGGATTTATCACCTACCACTGGACTACGTGAAGTCCCTGGATTGTATAATGTAGTTTCTTTTTTTAAAAGGGTCTAATAGGTGAATTATAAATTTATATTTTTTTGAACCATATATGAATAGGATTAATAGAATATATTTTTAAGATCTATTTCTTTTATAGTGAAAGATGAGTTTGTGGTAGAAATTAGTTAAAGGATAGACCTCTACTTTTCAAGTATATATATATTTTCTTCTTCTCTTATAATAGGAAGAAATTAATTCTTAAACATTTGGTAAGGGTTCTTAAAACAAAAAATGTGTTATCATAATACCTTATGTTTTGTTGAAAAGATGGTATTTTAAATCATCATAGATTGATGGATGCGAGGCCCTAAATTCTACAATTTTTTGTGACTGATGACCTCAATCAGTCCATATAAATATTTAAGTTTTCCCCCAATTATGTGTCTTTAATTTCCACCAATGTTCTCTTAATCGAGATCATAATTTTGTGGTGACTTTTTCATTCCCCTTTTCCTCTTATTAAAACTAAATTTTATTAACCCAATTTCCGAGGTGGGTTTTTCCACAAAGGTATTTTATGTTTTCAACCTTATATTTTGGAAGAAAAATTTCAAATTGTGAGGACAATATTTGTTGATGGAGGGAAGAATGTAACACCCCAAGATTTCATAGTACATTATTTCTTCAACGTAACTCAATAACTTGAACTACATGCAACACTGCGTTCAATAGCACCATGACTTACCAAACTAGCGGATGAAAAGAAGTTATGAATAGTATTAACTGAATTTTGAACTATATATAATCCTTATAATTTGATAATCCATATTATGAGTTTCTTAGACATAATGTGAGAACAGATTTATTTTTTTTAGATAAAAGATGTATTTTTCAAAAAATGCACTTTTTCCGCCTTTAAATGGTGAACCATTTTAAAATCCAATATATGAAACTTTTATATATTTAATTTGACAAAATAAACATTTCATTAGAATCGGGACATATGAATTTAGTTTTAATAAATTTTTGTTGTTATGATAACTTCCATATTTGGGTGAATAGTGAAAAATACTATATTTTAACTGAATAAATTTTTTTTAATCAAAACAATTTATAGTGTAAATTTTACATTTTAATGGTTTGAAAGTATAAATAGATTATATTTTTACCATTTAATCCAATTCTTGTCATTCTAAGTAATTTCACTTTGAAATTGGACATAATCAAGTGTCAATCTTTTGATAGTTATTATTTATTAAAAATACGCCTTTTGGTTTTGACAATGGGAATTAATTTTAAATTAATAAATTCAACTTTTATGTTTTGAATTTGTTAAAATAGACTTCATTTTTGGAATTGGAATATTGAAAATAAATTAGGGTTAATTTTTTGTTTTATTCTGAAAAGTTTCAATTTTTGATGATTAGTGAAAAACACATAGTTATAGTTTAAAACCAAATTTTTATTTAAATAATTATTTATTTTATTTAAATTTATTTTAGGTCAAAATAGATACATAATACCTATATAATTTCAATGTAATTCATTCAATTCAGTTTATAATTATTTTACATATATAAAAAATTTATTGAACTTTTCACCATTTTTTACCCACCTCCTAGGGAAATTTACAAATTCCCATAACACTTAATTTTACCGCTTCTGTGAGTGGAATTTCAAAAATTCTACAGACACGGTTGATATGAGTAAAAAAATGTGGTTCAATGAGATCAAAATAACTTTTTTTGAATAGTAACTTTTTACTTTTATTTACCACTATTAAAAATAAATAGGGTAATTAAGGGTAAAAATTATATTATTCTTACCCTAACACATGTCTTAATTATTGTGGTTAAATGTAATTCTACCCAAAACATCCTTAGTCATAAAATATTAACCTCTTAGGTCCACTTGGATTAGATTAGGATATTTATTATAATTTAATTTAAAGAAGAATTAAAAGAGTAAAATTCAAAGTTTATTAACTAAACCATTTTTAATAAAGGGTTATACATAAGCTAAATTCGACTATAAATATTAATTATAAAGATAAAAAAAGTTCCTAAATCATTGTATTAATTTATATTTTTTATACATTAAATAATTAAATTTATTTATGACACAATGATGATGTCGTAATTACATTATTTATGAAAGAATCTAATAAATGGAATTATAGATATTAAAATAAATATAATTTCAATGTTTTTGTGACATAAACGAATTTTATAGGAAAATATAACATGTTAGGGCTGATTAAATTTATCTTGTTCAAAGTAATCATGTTTTTATGACTTTCACAAAAACAAAATACCAAATAGTGTCAAAATTGACATAAATTAATATTTAAAACAAATACTATATTATTGGTTGGTATAATATTCCTAAAAATGTAAGGTTTGTCCAAAGGTATTAAATAATATTATATATGTCATTAATGATCCACTTGAGGTTATATTGTAAGTTTAGAATATGTTTATTAACCATATATTGTAATAATACAAAAAGATACGACAAAAGTTAAACTATTTAACTAAGAGTTAAATCTAAAAGTCAAGGTTAATATAGTGACCTAAACCTATATAAAACGTATTGGTTGAGAGTATTTCGACCCATACCCACCTTATCCTTTAAATAATATATTTTTAATCCATTATAGACCAAAAATGAATTTATTATAAAATAATATTTTATGTTTTTCCTACGGTGCCCATCACCCCTCTTATATAAGGGCACTCCCCCTTAACTCTAACTCACACCTTCTAAGACATTTGTCTCAGACAACCTCTACCCAAATAACCTCTAAACTATCCTATATTAATCCTATAGGCCTTAATTTATTCATAAAGCCATTCTATGGAGCCCTTTTATCAAATCAAAAGGAAGAACCCGAATAATAGGTAAATATTCCATCACCTCTTTCAAGTTCCTTTCTTCTTCCACTCCCTTTTTCGTTATTGTTTCCATTGTAAAATAATAACTCCAGTATCTTATATATAATGTTATGTTATTATAAATATGGTACAACCAAATTCATTATTCTATCCATCTTGTGAATGACATGTGACCATACGTGCATACGTACGGCTTACCGTCTCCACGTCGTGGTGTAACTGTTATTCAATACGTTATTATTTTTATTGGTATAATAATGACGTGTAATTGATGTAAATAATAAATATAACATGATAATTATTCTTTATATATGATATACCAACCAATTCCACACCTTTAAGGAAATGATATTGTCGCTCGTGCGTATGTACGGATTACCATCTCCACGACGCGATGAAATTAATTTCCAAGTTCACCATTCATCCATGATTATAAAAATATATATTACTAATAAGTATGTAATATATGAAATAATAATGCTACTGGATATATATATATATATGTACTTACATATATCTTATTCACTTAGTTCCATTCAGTATGATATGTAAATAGAAAAAACGTTTATGCATACGTACGGACTACTGTCTCCATAAATGATGTTTTCCATTTCATATATATGTCTATTATACATCTTTATATTCTAAATATATATGACATATAAATCATGTTTTATATTCTGGATGTATTATAATCTTTATCTAAGTGATACAATCAAGAGTAACAACTTAAAACACGTAAGATAAAGAAAGCGATTATTACCGGAAATGTTAATTTATCATGGAAATTAGTATTAAATGGGAAGTATAAAGTCATTAATGAATCATGTATGATATCATAAATAATAATATGGTTCTGGTATAATATAATAACATACTACGATCTTCATACATGAGGTTAAATGTACCCTCGACTAAAGGAATGTGCAAGGTAAGGGGTTTTCATCTCACCCCTTATTCCCATGAGATTCATGCCATATGGCCACTATTACCTTTTGTGTTGTGTATGTTATGACCATAATTGTATTATTTGTGTAATAAAATTCAATTTATGTGTATTTACATATTCATTGTATGATACGTCTTTCATGGGATTTATGTTTCGTAAGTTACCAAATTGGTAAGGGTTAATTTTACAATCTCATTTTTATCTGAGGTTGTTTTTATGTAAGTATCTACTAAGAAATATTTATTATCCATGTCCATTATTCATAAGAGTTTTCAAAGGGATTAATTTTAATGTACCTTTTACTAAAACATCATTTTAAATGTTTTAAATAATTATTCTTCTAAATCGTTCCCATTAATGTCCATGTTTTCAAAATGGTTTTTAAGGATTTTTTTATATGGGCATGAATATTTTTAAAATCTTAATTATTTTGAAAAGTTTAAAAGTGGTATGGGAAATTTTGATTCAAAAATGTCTTTAAATGTCTTCCTTTTTAAATTTTGCGACTTTTAAATGTTTTCACGAAAAACAGATATTCCTCTCAAAGAGTTTTACAAATCATTTTCATCTATGTCAACATCCTTTGATGGATTTTAAACTTGTTTGAAGTTGATTTATTATGATACAAATCTTCCATATTGTATTGAAGGTTTTGTGATATGTTAGACTGTGGATGTGCTATTTTTATACCATTCATGGTTTATGGGTAATGTATTGACATTTTGTATGCCAGTTTTAATACGAATGTTTATATTATATTTAAAACTTTTCATATGAGGAATGCATTGGACTTAGTAAGTGACGGGTGGAGCCCACTAGAGCTCTTCGATGCATTGGTAGGTCTCAGGAGAAAAACTAGTGTCTTGGAACAAGGCCTAGAAAAAATCTTATTTTTAGTCTTGACATAAAGCCTTGACTATGAGGTTATGATACTTTGGCATTATGCATTCCATCATTATGAAAGTGGCTATTGATATGGATGTGATTATTCGACTAGTAGAGTATCCATGTGAGTAAGTAAATGGAATTATTTCATTTTTTCCATATTATGCTAATGTTCAAGTTTAAAAGGCTTTTTTTAGATTTATACATTTCCTTAAATGTTTATGCTTATTTATGAAAGTTTCCACTGAATTTATTACCCTTACTGAGCATTTGAGCTCACCCCTTTCTATATTTTATTTTTCCCAGGATTCCAATAAGTGTATTGTGATTGATATGCTGGGTTAAAACAAGGGAATAATGGCATTCATAAAGGATTATTTATGTTTTTTTGTATGTTATAAAGTGTAATGTAACATTCATGTATGTAATCTATTTTCCAAGACTGCTAATCCGATCCGTCCTTTGGGACTTGATTCATTGTAATCATGCCAATGTATTAAAATAATGCAACCACTCTGGGTAACTGGGGTCAGGGCATTACAAGAACATCCACCGTGGTTATGGATTCAGTCGAGTTCACCATTTTTCTTTCGCCTCAGAGGAGGCATGTTTACGCATATCTGGGCCAACAAAATGGTTTGATGTGAAATATCCTTTCGTATTTTATCATTGGGGTAGAACCGACACCCTAGTTAAGGATTTACACCAGGTTCACAATTTTTGTTCCACCATTGTTGTGGTGCATTTATGTACACTGGGGTGAAAAAAATGGTATGACAGAAAGTTTATTTTTTTCATTGATCATTGGGGTAGAACTGCCACCTTGGTTAAGGATTCATGTCGGCTTCATCATTTTTGTTCCGCCTCTAAGGGGGCATGTTTACGGGTGGTGCAGAAATGGTTCGATGGGAATCGTCCCCCATATATTTTTCTATAGAGACGGTATGTCATCGAATTTACCATTCCTTTGTTTTGACCCATTCCTCATCATTATCCTTTAAATAAGGTTGAATCAACCCTACGGGAACTATTTTCCCCAATGGAAAATTGCGTTGTGGTCGAGTACTCATGCAATCATTCCTTTAGATATAACTTCCTCAGATGGTCTCCAATGGGTTTATTTGTGGATCCAAGAACACCCGATGGCTCTGGTATCCATGATTCATGGAACATATTTCCAAAGGTAGTTTCTCATTGGATAATTATTTGGCCAACGACACTTAAGGAGTCCATTGGTCAAGAGGATGTGAGGTCAAGCTCACCACACCCTTCCAGGGGAGTATTGTTGCCTATTTTGGGACCCTCTAATAGATTTAAACTATGTTCATATGTTAGTGAATCTTTGGATTATTCCCGAAGAATACGTCCTCGAGCTACCCTTGGTTTGAAAAATCATCGTACGCATGAATATATTTGATGTTATAGAGGTGATGTTGACTTGATCCATATTACAAGGAGATCTGGAGTTTATCGTTATCTAGGACGGACTGAAGGTGACATGATGCTGGGATCAGGTCCACAAGTAGGGCTTCCTACGTATCTTTGGGTGAGAAATTGAAACCCACGTAGTTCGGATGGTATGGGGCTTATGCATGGGAGCTATCCAGTTGAGGGACAAGAATGGTTGGACCCTTTTGGATGGGCACCCCTTTGAGATCGAGCCTTATGGTAGCTGTCTAACATATCCAGTTTATACCAGAAATTAGAGTTCTCATTGTTCAGATTATGTGCGGATTAGACATGGGATCTGTCAATTTGATAGAAACATTATTGGGTAAACCCTTTTGGATGGGAACCCTTTTGAGCTTGGGCCTTACGGTAGGCATCCTACGTATCCTGATTTGATCAGGAATCCGATTTCTCATTGTTCAGAAGGGTTGGGACTTACACATGGAAGCCTCCATTTTGATAGAAATGATTGGGTGGACCCTTTTGGATGAGCACCCATTTGAGCTCACGCCTTCTTGAAGGTGTCATATATATCCTAATTTGGTCATGAATCAAATTTCTCATAGTTCAAATTCATGTGAACTTTGTAACCCTTCCAAGCCTGTAATGCCCTGAACCTAGATTCCCAAGGTCAGTGCATTATTTTAATACATTGGCATGATTACAAAGAATCATGTCCCGAAAGACTGATCAATTTAGCAGTCTTGGAAAATAGATTTCATACATGAGAATTACATTAAAATTTCTAACACCCAACACAAAAAAATATTTTGACAATGCTATTGTTCCCTTAGCTTAACCCTGCATCTCAAACATAAAACTCTTTTTGGGGTCCTGGGAAAATAAAACATTAGAAAGGGGTGAGCTCAGATGCTCAGTAAGGGTAAATAATTTAGTGGAAGATATAAAATTTTAAGAAAAGATGTGTAATAAAAACAATAGCCTTTTAAACAAAAACTTGAACATAATATGGAAAAAATAAATCAAACATTACCATGTTAACATGCACATGGATATTCTATTAGTCGAATAATCACATGTAATAACTAATTTCATAATGAGGGAATGCCTAAGGTAAGACATCATTACCACATAGTCAACGCCTTGTACCAAGAATACAAATAAATTTTTTGTCAGGGCCATGTGCCAAGACACTAGTTTGTCTCATGAGACCTACCGATGCATCGAGGTGCTATAGCGGGATCAACCCGTCACTTACTAAGTCCACTACATTCCTCATATGAAAAGGTTGAAACATAACATAAAAATTTGTATTAAAACTAGAATACGAAATGTCAATACTTTATCCATAAACAATGAATGGTATAAAAAAACACATCCCCAGTCAAACATATCACAAATCCTTCAATACAATATGTAATATTTGTATCATAATAAATCAACATCAAACAAGTTTAAAATCCATCAAAGGATGTTGACATAGTTGAAAATGATTTGTAAAACTCTTTGAGAGAAATATCTATTTTTCATGAAACACTTAAAAGTCACACAATTTAAAAAGGAAGACATTTAAAGAAATTTCTGAATCAAAGTGTCCCATACCACTTTGAAACTTTTCAAAGGAATTAACATTTTAAAAACATTCATGTCCATTTAAAAAATCCTTAAAACCCATTTTGAAAACATGGACATTAATGAGAACTATTTAGAAGAATAAATATTTAAAACATTTAAAATGATGTTTTAGTAAAAATTCCTTCAAAATTTCCCATTAAACACTCTTTTATGAAACATGGACATGAATAATAAATATGTCCCAGTAGATACTTACATAAAAACAACCTCAGATAATAAAGAGATTGTAAAAATAACCCATACCTTGCACTTTCCTTTGGTCGAGGGTACGTTTAAACTTCTGTATAGTGAAAATTGTAAGTTATTAGATTATACCAGAAAAATATTCATATTTATTATATCATACATGATTCATTTATGACTTTATACTAAAAATTAATAATAATTTCCATGTTACATTATCATTTTGGGTAATAATCACTTTCTTTATCGTACATGTTTTTACTTGTTTTTATTGATTGTATCACTTAGATCATAGTTTAAATACTTCCAGAATATAAAAAATCATATATATTTAATATATATATATGTATAATAAACATATATATGAAATGGAAAACACCGTTTATAGAGATGGTAGAACCTATGTACGCATAAATGTTGTTTCCGTTTTCATATCGTATTGCACGGAACTAAGTGAATAAGATATATGTAAGTATATATATATATTTATATTTATATGTACAGTAGCATTATTATGTCATATATTACATACTTATTAATGATATATATTTTAGAATTATTGTTGAATGGTGAATGTGGAAATGAATCTCATCTCGTCGTGGAGACGGTAATCCGTACGTACGCACGAGCGACAATATCATTATATTGATGGCGAAATCGTATGTAATCAGATGGTATATCAAATATAAAAAATTATTAACATGTTTTATTAATTATTTACATCACTTATACTCATTATTATACCCATCCAAATAATGAAGTGTTTGAATAACAAACTATACCACGACATGGAGACGGTAATCCGTACATACGCACGTATGGTGACTTTTTCATTTATGGGATGGACAGAATAATGAATATGATTGTACCATTTTTATAATAACATCACAGTTTATAAAAGATATTGGAGTTATTATTTTATAATGGAAACCGCAAAGAAAGAGGAAGTGGAAGAGTAGAAGAACTTGAAAGAGGGTGGTGAAATCATTACATCTTCTTCGGGTACTTCCATTTCATTTGATCAAAAGGGATATTTAGTTTGGATTTATGACCAAAGAAATGCCTCTGGGATGAATTTAGGATAGTTGGTAGGATATATGGGTAGGTTTTGGCTGAGCCAAATGGCTTTGGAGGTGTGAATTCGAGAGAAGGGGAAGTGCCCTTATATAAGAGGGGTGAGGGGCACCTTAGGAAAAACATAAAATATTACTTTATAATAAATTCATTTTCAGTTTCTAATGGATCCAAAATAAATTATTTAAATTCTAAGGTGGGGATGGGTTGAAAAACTCTCAACCAATAGGTTTTAGATAGGTTTAGGTCACCATATTAACCTTAACACTAAGATTTAACTCTTACTTAAATAGTTTGACATTTACCATGTCTCTTTGTATTTTTATATTATATGGTTAATAAACATACTATAAAATGAAAATAGAACCCCAACTGGTTCATTAATGGCATATATACTATTATATAATTCTTTTGTCCGATCTTTAGATTTTTGTTACTATTATATCAATTAATAATATATTATTTGTTTTAGAAACTATTTTATGTCAATTTTGACACTATTTGGTATTTGTTTGTTGTTAAAATCATAACATCATGATTAATTCTAAAAAAATTGATTGAATCAACCCTAATATGTCATATTATCCTATAAAATTAGTTTAATTCATCAGAAGTCTAAAATTAAATTTATTTGGTTATTTATAATATCAATTATTTTAATATTTTATTAATAAGGTAATTACTGCATCATCATTGTGTCATAAATAAATTTAATTATTTATTGTCTAATAATTATAAATAAAATTACATTATGTAGAAAATCGTTTTATATTTCTAATGAATATTTGAAGTCAAATTTATCTTATGTATAACCCCATATTAAAAATTTTTTAGTTATGAAAACATGAATTTAACACTTTTGACTCTTCTTTAAATTAAAAAATAATAAATGTCATAATCTAATCCAAGTGGACCTAAAAGATCATATTTAATTATAAGGTTGTTTTGGGTAGAAATACACTTATCCAATAGAATTAGGACATGTGTTAGGGTAATAATAATATCGTTTTTACCCTTAATGACCTTATTTACTTTTAACAGTGGTAAATAAAAGTAAAAAGTTACTATTCACCAATTATTATTTTCATCTTATTGAACCACATTTTTTTTACTGATATCAACCATGTCTCTTGGATTTTTTAAATTCCACTCACAGAAGTGGTAAAATTATGTTTTATGTGAATTTTCAAATTCACCTAGGAGGTGGGTAAAAGACGGTGAAAAGTTCAATAAAATTTTATATATCTAGTATTATTAAAAAATGAATCAAATGGATTACATTGAACATATATAAGTATTATATATTTATTTTTACCTAAAATAAATTTAAATAAAATAGATAATTATTTAAATGAAATTTCGGTTTTAACCAATAACTTAGTGTTTTTCACTATTCATCAAAAATTGAATGTTTTCAGAAACATACCAAAAATTCACTGTAAGCTAATTTTGATGTTATGAATTCAAAAATGATGTCTATTTTACCAAATTCAAAACATAGAAGTTTCATTTCTTAATTTAAAATTAATTCCTGTTGTCAAAACCAAAAGAAGTATTTTTAAGAAATAATAACTATCAAAATATTGACACTTGTTTTTGTCCAATTTCAAAGTGAAATTACATAAAATGACCAGCATTGTATTAAATGGTAAAAATATAATATATTTATAATTTCAAAACATTAATATGTATAATTTAACAATATACATTATTTTGATTAAAAAAGCTGTTTTCAGTTAAAATATTGTATTTTCACTATTCACCCAAATATGAAAGTTATCAGAAAAACAAAAAAATTTATTGAAACTAAATTATTAAGTCCTGATTATAAAGAAGAAGTTTATTTACTCAAATTGAATATATAAAGGTTTCAAATATTGTATTTAAAAACGGTTCACCATTAAAAGGCTGTAAAGGTGAATTTTTTTGAAAAATACTTTTTTTATCTAAAAAAATGAATTTGTTCTTACATTATGTCTAAGAAACTCATAATATGGATTCTAAAATTATAAGGATTATATAAAGTTAAAAATTCAGTTAATACTATTCATAGCATCTTTTGAACGACTAGTTTGGTAAGTCGTGGTGCGCTTGAACTCGGGGTTGCGTGTAGTGCAAGTTATTGAATTACTTTGAAGAAATAACGTAATATGAAATTTTGGGGTGTTTCAAATCCTATAAGACCACATGAGTCATGCTCGGTATAATAAACAAGAAGATGTGAAAGATTCAACAATGCATATGCCTCCTCCCCTATTGGTGGGGGAGGGAGAGCTCACAGTGGAAGAGGCCAGGGAGACCGTGGGCGAGGTAGATGACACAAAACCCTTTAATATGAGATAAAATTAAAGGTCTTGCAACCCTAACTGAAAATATTGGGGACCTACCTCAGTGGGAGGGCCTCAGAGCACGTTCTAGGAAGGGGAGGAGTTTCATCCTCATCAAAGGGGGGAGCGAATGTAACGCCTTCGACTAATCATTACTCCTTATTGAATGGAAAAGAAAGTGATCTCCCTTAGTCCCGAGAATATGGAGGATCACATCGACGACCCATGGTTGGGCTCCTGGTTATCATGGGAATGTAGCCTCACATTCATTCATGAATCCTTCACCGTTGTAGGGACAATCATTGTGACTAAGCTTATCGCGTGTATGCAGACTCAATGGGGCACGTTGATTCACTAGATGGTCCTATCAAATGGTTCCGGTGGCTTTGGTGGAGGCTTTGGCCTAATAATGGGGGACTAGGTAGCAGAGAGATCATAGAGGACTGGATGATTGTGGAGGGGTGAGGTTGGAAACAGGAGGAACAATACCAACAAATAGCCCATTCTGTGTATTGAATTTTTATGTGGAATGGGGGAGGCTCTGCATACCATAGTGGTATGCTGGTAGAGGGACCCTTCACATACAAATGTGGTATGCAGGCATGGGTATAGGAAACCACGTACCATAGTAGTATGTGGCCCATCATTTCTCTTTGGGTTCCATCCATGTACCGAGGTAGTACGCGATGCTGAGTTTAGTTTTCATAGCGGTATGCTACACATAGCACTATATTGAAGGGGGGGGGGGGTTGGGGGATCATCATTCGTGGGGAGTTCATCCATGAAAATCCCTTGGTTTGTAGTTTACTAGTAACGTTCACGGTTCTATTATTATTATTCAATTCTCCATTTTATGGTTCGTGGTCGGCTATAACTACAGAGGGAGTGGTTCATGGTTTGGGCTTCACCAATGAAACAAGAAGGAAGCCAGAGTTCAACCTCTAAATCTCCCTGAAGCTTTCTTCGTTCGTCCTCTCTGTCCATCTCCCTCTATGTGTGTGCCTCATACTTCTACTATGATCCTTTTATAGAGCATTGGAGCAATCGTATCTATTGGGAACATGACACCATTTGTGGAGTCCCATTGAAATAATATCCTAATCCGTGGGAGACTCAGTCAACCAGGGTTTGTAGAGGCTTCATTTTGTGATAATGGCTTGCAGAGCCCTACTAATTCACTTTGTCCACGAACTGATGAGTTCGTAGCATGATAGAAAGATGATCCGCATGTGTATGAATCTATCAGTGACTCGGTTCATGGGCTTCATTACTTTTTGGACATCATCTTGTAGGCCAGCGGTTCACAGATAGTCTCACATACCTGGTGGTTCACGATCCATCTACTCCATGTACCTTTCCCAATTATGGTACGTGAGCCACTTAAAAACCTTGAGAACTTGAATTCCTTAAAGTTCATTCAAATAATTGCAACTTAATTACAGTCCATACTCCTTGATAAACTTGTAGAAGTACTTTCTTCCTTCAGAAAAGCGTTCATGGGGGTAGTTTCTTTCCATGACAGAATTTTCAGGACATCACAACATATTATGGTGTTTTTTTGAAAAATGTGGTTCTACACATGTTTTATGTTATTATGCTATGTACATAATTTTCTAGACACTAGGACAAATGATATTCTGGTATTATACTATGTGAATAGTTATTTTATAAATTAATAGTTAATTTGTATTCAATATATGGTTTTCATATTTCCATCATAATCCTTTAATCAACTTGATTAGTAGAAAACCCTACTTATAAAAAACCGAAGTCTTGGCTCTATCTTCTTATTATAAGTCCTTTATTAACCCAATTGGAAACTGAGTGATTACAAAGAGATTCTAATATTTTTATAATGAAAACCCCTCTATCAAAATATTATCTAAAACACAAGAAAATAAATTAGAACTAGAAGTTCTTGTACAATAACAAGCAATTATATACTTCTCGTGATTACAATATAAAAAATGTATCCTTATCATTACTTCTAGCCTTAGAAGGTATGATCTTCTTTAGAAGAGAAACATTAATAGTCATAATATGCATTCATTAGTATTGGTTATAACTAAATATAAACCTAGTTCATCACCATCATCCGATGAACTCACCGTAGATTTACATCTTCTTTTGAAATTATTTTTACATTGATAAAGTGCTTGTAAATCAAGTGAAATTAGTCCCAAAAAAAAGACAAGGTAATTTGTATTTTCAAACAAAGATTATATGGATTTAAGGTTACCAAATTTCCATTACGTATAACAAAAACACATAAAATAGAAAAATTCATGTTATAATGAATTAAAACATGAGTTTTATGTGATTTACAAAACCAAGGATAAACTGAGACTATGAATAAACAATATCCCCTTTTTTAAAAACACAAACATGGAAGAAAATTTTAAAAACAATATTTCCTTATATTAAAAAATTTAAATCTCCCCACCTTAATAAAATAAATAAAATATTGAAAGTCTCCCTAAAAGTTTCAATTTAATATAATTTTAATAAATCGATATTTTTCATAATTTAATACATTTTTTTAAAATTACTCCTATTTTACAAAAAGTTATTCTCTCCCCCTAAATAATACAATGATACAATTTTTATATCGCTAAAATATTTTCCCAAATTTATCCTTCTATTTTATTTTCAAAAAAACATAGAAATAATATAATGATATAATTGAGATAACTCCCCATATAATAGTAAATTTAGTTAATAATTTAAAAGAAAAAATCACTTTTTGAATAGATATTGATTTGGATAAAATTTTCCCTCTTTTTTTTGATAAAGGATCCTAAAATATAGATCACACACTTTTTTTTCATCTGGTTGATAAGGATCCAATAAATATTCCAAAATAAAAACATTACACTGTCATATATATTGGAAAATAAAAAAATTTATGAAATAAGAAACAAGCTATAGAGAAATAGATATTTAAAGGATTAATACAATAGTAATGTAATTATATATATGAAATGAAAATAAAAACTGCCCCCCCAAATTGTTTCAATTAAATATAAAATAATATCCAAAGATTGAATTTTAATTTTCTGAGATATTTTTGAGATTATATTCTCATGTATTCCTTATATTCCATCAATATTCTTGAAATTTTTCTCCAATTTTTTTTTTTATTCTTACATTTCATAATATCTCAAAAAGGTAAAATATATTTTTCCTAATACATTAACATCCACTCAATTTTCCATAACTTATGTTCATGTTATTTAACTATTTTAATTTTATGACTAGTGAAAACATTAATTTCATCAAAATATCTCCTCTTATTCACATTTTGATCCATCATGTACTTTATTTCCTTGTCTCATTATTTCTCATAATTAATAAATTTCTCAACATCTCAGAAATAGTTTTCACAATCTTACTTGAAGCTAAATAATTGGATTTGAATTTAGATTTTTAATCAATAACTTGACATAAATTTTGTGAAAGTTGAATTTATGAAATAACATATAACATTTCAAAAAATATATGGAATCAATATATTGAAGAATTGGTATAATATTTGACATATTTTCAGAAGTGGTTAATTATAACATCTTGAAATTTTTCATTTCATTCCCTCCCAGTTCTATGAATTGAAGAACTATTCTTAGGAATTTATTCTTGGTCTTATTCTTGCATAGTATTATTAGGTTCTATTTTATCTTATGATGTAGAAATTCTTTTAACATAAACTAGTTTGGTGTATTTACCTTTCTAAAAACTTTTATCCTTTGAGATAAAATATTTAGATACTCCTGATGACTTATTTTTTTTCAACATTAGGACAAAATGTTTTGAAAAGTTAACAATTTCATTTAAAAGGAGTACTTTTATCTTATGAATAACTATTCAATAATGAAAAAAATAGAGGATTTATGATAAGATTTATTAATAACTTCAATTTATCTATGGGTTAAATTTCATTTATTTGATGGAGGTATAACTCCTACTACAAGAGATAGATGATCATACTTTGGTTTTTATTTTCCCGTATAATTGGATATATTAAATAAATCGATCCATTTATTTAGAGGCAATTGAATAGGAGATCCCTTATCCTATTAGTTCTTATAAAAATCCCTAAACTCTTAATTAGATATCCTCATAATGTTATCTTGAGGAAGATCCAAATCAATATTTTCTTGTTCTTTTCTCATTTTCTCTTTAACTCTATCTATTTATTTTTAAACATTAATTTGATACAATGATTTCCAACATCTATCAACAAAATTTATTTTAGCTTAAATGAATTACTATATTTATTCATAAAAGGGTCTCTCAGTTCAAAGGATTTTATTTTAATCTTTCATCAATTCAAAGATCATATAATCCTTCCTTCAGCGACACCTTAGTTTTGACTTTATCTATAAATCTCACAAAATTTAAAATTTATATGTTTATAATACCGTCACATAAAACTATAGTATAATCCCATAAAATCTTTACCAGATTAACCTTTATCATATTTCAAATAAAATATAAGAGAGGTATGTCTTGTAACTTCATAGTATCTTTACCAACTTTCATTGGCGAAATATAAAATTGAATACATTAAAACACACTCCTTCCTTCAGGATACAAATTAATAATCTTGTAAACTTTTTCATTAAATTAGAAAATAATATATTCTGATTTATCATTAATAAATGATCAAAAAAACACTTGAATTTTATTTGTGATAAAAAAGGAATAACCATTAAGAGGTAATTTAACAAGATTCACCAACTGCTTTAATGAAATATTGAACTCAATACCAAAGTTGTAGACTTATTTTTCATAGATTATAAAACCTAAAAAGGCATAGAACCATAAAATTCATGAATTAATCATAGATATAAATTTTTGTGAGATTAAACTATCAATATAAGATTCTCCTATCATTGATAATGAAAAACATTCTTTAATCAGCGATTCTTGTTGGTAATACCTAACACAATCAACAAGCCATTCCCTAAAGATATCTCTTGAATCAATTTCATTGAAAGATTCCATTTGGGAAACGAGAAAGAAACAATTCTCTAGAAATTTTATGTTAGACAACTACAGTGCTTCAAAAAGAATAAAGAAAAAAAACATAAATAAAATAAAGGAATTTATAGCACATTTAATAGGCATGATCACAATAAAATCAGTCTAATATAATTGTCCAAGATAAATCATGTGAAAGAATATAATACCCAAATATTCAAAGAGATTTAATCATTAAAATTTAAAACAAAAAATTAATGTTTTGAAGTTAAAAATATTTTTGAAAATTAAACATCTGATGTATTGGATAGAAAAAAAATTATATAATAAAATAAATACATATATAATTATAAAATCATTTAGAATAATCAACAAATGATAATATTGTAGGGTCCACAAAACTTCATCAAATGGAAGAAAATACTCCCACAATCACTTCGTAGAAGGAAGAAATCAATCCTACAAGTCTATTAAATTTAATGGATGCGAATTGAGTAGAAAAGTTCAGAAGAAATTTGACGAAATTGAATTTCTCAAATAGATTTAAGTGACCCGCACACCATCACTAAGAAGGGATCACGGAACGCATGTACCACGAACCACTAGTACACAGAAGGGCCCCTGAGGCACTGGCCGGCAGAGCGATGGACATCAAACCTAGGATCTCGTGAACCACATCGCTTGCGGAATCAAGCGCATGAAGTCCATATGCATACTATCTCACAAATATGGTAGTTTGTGCATGAAGTAAATTGGTAGGGTTTCACAAACCATGAATCGTGATCCATAACCATTTCAAAACCCGGTTGACCAAGTCTTCAACGGATCGAGATATTTTATCAAGGGATTCCATAAATGGTGCCACATGCCCATAGATATGTTTGTCCCAATTATTTATAAAAGAACAATATGAGGAATTGAGAAAGAATAGATGTAGAATGCATGGAAAAGACCTCGTAGGTTGGAAGAAGGAATTCGGGGAGGACTTCGGTTTTGGTTTCAAATCATCGACAAAGTCTAAATCGCAAACCACAATTTCCGTAGGTATAACCAACCACAAACCATAAAAATAAGGAACTTAATAATAATTGGAAAACCGCAGACCTAATTGGATTAATCGTGAACCAAATATTCTTTACGAATGAACTCCCGATGAATGATAGGTTCTAGGCCCCTCCATTAATATGGTGTTCTGCATAGTGTAGTGCTATGTGGATTGAACCTGGTGCTGTGTACTAAATCAATACATGGATGGAATCTAATGTGTCATAGCAGACCATATCTAGGACCACGTACCACTATGGAATGTGGTGGTCCATGCCCAAGCATGCATACTACTGCATTACATGGACGACCCCTCTACCTGCGTAACCCTATGATGTGAGGAGCTCCCTCCATCCCGCATGATAAAACAGTACGAAGAATAGGGAGTCTCTGTGTGTCCCCTATGGCTCCAATCTCACCCCTCTATTACTTTTCGGTCCTCCATAGCCCCTCCACAAACCAGTCCCCTAGCATAAAGCCAAAGCCTCTCCCAAAGCCACCAGACCTATATGATCATATTATCAGGTGCAACAACTTACCCCTTTGAGTATATATACCCATCTTAAGAGGAGTCACAAAAGCACTCCTTACAATGGTTTGAACTCCTAAGATGTCTATAAGTCTACATTCCCATGGTATGTTGGAGTCCAACCTTGGGATGCTGACATGAACCTCCACATTTTAGGGATTAAGGGTGATCACATGATTTTCCATTCAATGATAAACAGTGATCGGTCAAAGGATTATAATGTGTTTGCATTTTTACAAGAGGAAACATTCTTCCACCTTCCCAGAATGCATTATTGGGCACTCCCACTAAGGTTAGTCCCTAACCTTCTAAGGACTGAGCCGCATGATCTCCAAAGACATCCCACATTAAAGGGTTCATTACTCTGAGCCCTCACCCACCGTCACCTTGTCTTCTTCCGCCATAGGCCCTCCATCTCCAATCAGTGGGAGAGGAGGTGTGTTGTTGGTTGGATATCTCACAACCTCTTGTTTCTCACATAGAGTATGACTCACATGGGATTATAGGTTTGTGATGATCATAACATCAACACAACCTACCCATATTTAACTATGAGAAATATGATTCCTATTCATACGAGGATATGTAGGATTCCTGCTTGAAGGCATGAGATCAAAAGGGCACCCTTCCAAAAGGGTTCACCCGATCATGTTCCCCTCAAATGGGATGCTTCCTTGAATAATACCTAGCCCATCTTGAACTATGAGAAATCTGATTCTTGTTCAAACCAGGATATGTATGACACCTTCTTGAAGGCTTGAGCCCAAAAGGGTACCCTTATAAAAGGGTTCACTTGATCATGTTCCACTCAATTGTCCAGCTTCCATGAATAATCCCCAACCCATCTTTACCTATTATAACTCTAATTCCTATTCAAACTAGGATCTGTAGGACATCTTCTGGAAGGGATGAGCTCAAAAGGGTACCCTTCCAAAAGGGTTCAACAGATCATGTTCTCCTTAAATGGGAATCCCCCATGCATAAGCCCCAAGTTTCCCAAACTACATGGGCTCTGATTCCTCTCTTGAGGATACTTATGATGCCCATCTTATGGGTCTGATCAAAATATCAAGCCATATTCCATCCCCCCTTGATGATGATAAACTCTAGAGTACCTTATTGCATGAATGAAGTCAGCATTGACTTTGTAGCATCAAATTCATGTATGCTTATGACGATCAAGCAAACCAGAGGTGTCCCATGGATACACTATTTAGGAATGAACCAAGGATTTATGAACATATGAACATGACTTAAATCTATAAGAGAGTACCAAAAAAGGAAATAATTCCCCCCAAAAAGGTGTGATGAGCCCGACCTCCCATCCTCTCAACAAATGGAGTATTTAAGTGTCATTGGCCAAATCTTCATCCAATGAGCGCCTACCACTAGAAAGCAGGTCCATGAATCATGGATACATGGGGCGTTTGGTGTTTATGGATCCATAAATAAACTCACTAGAGACCATCTGAGGAATTTATATTCTAAGATAAATGATTTCAAAAATACTTAACCCCATGTAATCACCCACAAGGACCATTTGACTATGGAAACTATATCATAATGCAGAAGGGATAAACTGCCCAGTCCCCATGGGGTCAATCCAATCCTCCCATAAAGGATAATGATAAATATCAGGTCAAAAAAAAGATGGAGATGGGATAGCCTCTATAACAATGGTTGAATATTTGTCACCCGTTGAATTATTTTTGGTATTTTTCGCAAACCAGTAAATGTTCCACCTTAGAGGCTGAAATAAAAATGGTGAAGCCGACGTGAATCCTTAAACAAGGTGGCAATTCTACCCCACTCAATCCCCTTATCCTCTCAATAAAAAAGGTGGAAGGGGGCCTAGTTGAGTCGTCAAATATAAATATGTTCAAGAGATGTTAGTTTGACGAGGTTTTTTTGTCTGTATATGTCACATATATATATTGTAGGTTCTTTCATAGAAACCTTTGATCCAAATGATAGCCCAACAACAAATAAAGACACAAACCTCAGCTATCCCACATGAAGCTTGGGCCCCGATGAAGAGTAGGACCTCCTCGCCTACCCATCATCTTCAACATTGTTGATCAATGAATTCCACAGAAATGGTACTCTACCCATTGTTGAGGCCGCAAGACAAGGCCTCCATTCTACAAAATCTCGTCAGTCGCCTCCTCAGCTGTGGCTAGTGTCCTAGCACAAGGCAGCCTCGGTCATCTTCTCCAACAGTTTTGGGAGCCTATCTATGAAATGTGACAACAATTACCCCCCTTATATAAGAGAGGCATATGAATTCAATGTTGAATATTTCAACTCAACTGCATAGGGGTTCCACTCAAAAACCCCTACCAGAGTGCGTCGCTGCAAATGTCGGGCGACCAAGTCTCTTCACTCTAAAGAGGATCTTATTTCGAGGGAATATATTGAAGACCAAAAGACTCAGGCCCCATAGACTACCCATTGAGGATGGAAAATATATAATCATGAATAGGCTATCACCTTGGTTCTTGAGGAGAAAATCCGCCATATAAACACTGCAACATTCGACGGGTAGACATACAACTCACCCCAACCACTCGAGCCCACCACTGAAATAGGTTGGCACAATATGATCACGTGCACATTCCTGCTAGTGCCCTCTGGTCCCGATGTGTCGACAGAGTAAAAAATTACAGGAAGGAACAAATACCTACCGATGCACAAGAATCTCATCATCCAAATAGGACTTCAACCAACTATATGAAGGATCAAATACCTCCTGAGCCATATCAAGACTGTCATCAATATAAGAAGGCCACCCGCTACAAGTAGGAAAAAATAACTGTTGATGTGTATCAATCCCGTCATCCAAATAGGACAGTAAAAAAATATGAGTATAGTTAAATTACTAAGGATGCATAAACATCCCATGAGAAAAATAAAGTGGCAAGTGAGGAGATGAAAATCCACTCTCATGAATATGAATCCCACTAGTTAAATACAGTGGCAATCAAATTTAACAACTGGTGGAAGACTCATTCATATTTCCCAAAATAGGAGAATTTCTAGTATCTACTAGAAACCTATGGAGGACAAAAGCAGGAAAAAACCAATGTTCCAACATCAAAATACGCCTTCAGACCTGTTTCATCCAAATGTGTATCTCATCATATCAGGGCGATGATGGAAGATCAGATGTCGATTCTATATCATATCTTCAAAGCATGCCAAGATATCATTTCTTCGGCGACAAAGATGAGGAACTAGGCCCAGGACCTAGTTTATTCAAATCAAATGACAAAATCACAAAATGGATTAGTCACTCTGAAGTCGTTATTCATATCTACTCCAGTCCAGGTGGTTTGACAGCAATATCCCATGATACACAGAGAACCGGATCGGGAACAAATACCGATTCCAACTAGGGGACGCCGGCCCAACGTGGTTGATGCTTTAGGGAAAGAATATATACATTCCAAAACACAATATGTTCATTGGAGTATCCCGATAACATAACAAGACCCAAAAATATATGAGCTCATATATGAAGGTCCTTTCCAATAGCAGACGACCCCAATTACCCACAAGGGAACACCCAAAAATGAAATGCGCCAAAGGCAATCAGAAAATGAAGAGCACAAACATTGATGCTGCTCTGTTGGAAGCTAGAGTTATTGAATCCCTAGAATAGATATCAATAAATACTAGAGACCCATTCTATCAATTACCTAATTATGGAAGTGGTTGAAGCAATTTCGAGGGCCCTCCCTACAATATTACTTCTAGTATCTCTGAAGGTCCTCCCTAGAGAACCCACGAAGGCTTACTCCAAGGTCCTAGAATGATCAATCCCGAGAGCCCATCTTTTGATATGTGTCAGGGTAGCCCTCCCCTAGACATGAAGATCATACAACAATAAAGTCCTCCCCATGTTTTCATCTTCCATGATGGTCCTCCCCAAGGCATACGCTGCAGATATGCTTCTCTCTATAGTCAGACGTCGAGTCAGGATGGTAGTTCTTCCCATGATGACAGTCATTATGAAGGCCCTCCTCGTAAGGGTAGTTTTTGTGGAAGCCCTCTCCGTAGTAAAATCAAGCAACGATAATGTCCTCCCTTCATTTAAGTACATCCCAATGGCCCTCCCCAGGATGTATACTGTATATATTCTCCTTGCAGCCATATATAACATAGTGATTGTAGTCCTTGTCATCATAGTAGTCATCACAAAGGTCCCCCTTTAGTGAAATCTAACAGCAAGAAGGTATTCCCATCTCAGTAGCCCACATTGAAGTTCATACCCATGGTATACACTGTAGGGACACTCTCTGCGGTTGGGCATCAAGTTTCAATGGTAGCCCTTACCATTGCAGAACCGATCGGGAAGTTCCTCCCACAAACAAAATTCATACTGGAAGGAATTCCCTCCCCTTTCCAGAAAAAATGTGAGAAATCCATCTTATGATGAGGCACTAAAAATATGGATTCAGACATATCAGATACTCTATCTATGAAAAGTGATATCCTTTCTCAACCAAAGGATGGTCTGGGGCCATGATCACCTTCTGAGCCACCCCTACGTCGTTCACATATCAATGAAGCTCTTGCCTACTCGACTACTTCAAATGAAATTTTTATGAAGCAGTCAAGCTAGGCATATCAAGTAGAGAAGTCCCTGAAAGAACAATGATTGGATATGTTGTTCATGAGAAGACAACTAGCTAATGATAATATACCAGTGATGTAATGGCATACAAACACTTCTCACTTCGACATACGAAGGGAATTATCTAAGGAATGTATGCATGACATTCACCTCAATATATGACTGACTCTTCACCAGCTAAAAGAATAGTTCTTTCCCTATGAAGGGTATGCATACCATTTAATCATATTATGAGAGATTAACTATCAAATTGACCTATAATACCTCCCATATTCAAGACAACCATGATTAGAAATTTAAAAGAAACAACTTGATCTGGCTTGCCTCCATGCACTGCACAAGTTGTGTTGCCTCATTGGCGATGCCCCGTCTAGAGTTTATATTCAGGATGAGGAGAACATGGAGCTCTAAACATTCCCCCATGTCCCATCTAGAAGACCTAATTGTAAATGAAAATTTTCAATTTCATTACCAAAAGGTATAAATCAAATGAAATCCCTACTCAGGAAAGATTTAATAATCAACAAAAACTGGCCCAGAGTTAGTCCCAAAAGGGTCAATTCTGACAAGATAAATCAATCAAAAAGTTTCTAAACTTTCAAACTGAGAACATCTAGTATGCTTCCCATGTAAGGGAATCCATCCCGCAACTCATGTCTTCAAAAGAACATAAATTCCATGCGGTTCAAGCACCATACTCAGCTCACACTTACATGGGAGTGTGTGAAATCAGAAAGGTTGAAATATTGGTGGCTGCCACTGCATTACGAGAACATCCCCAACCCACAATGTTGGGGGAATTATTAACTAAAAATCCCCCCATAAGGCCATAGTGCATCAATGGAAGAACAGGAGCAACGATATCCCGTATGACTGGTTGAATTTCTACCACAAGTTCCCACATAGCAAACGTTTATCTTCTCATTTCTAGAAAGAATGATGAGAAGAGAGGACACCCATTCCACCTCATATCATGATTATTAACTCCAAGAAAAAGGTGCGTTACAAGTTCATATTAGGTCTCCCTTCGGGTTAATTTTTTTCCAAGAAACAATAAGTTTACCGCAGAATGGAACGAGAAAGTCCAATAAAGGGAGAAAAAAGCTTTCATACCATTCAAAACTAGGTACACCACTCCCAATGCGGTATGAATTAGTGAATGTGATAAAAGTAAACCCCATAGAACTCATAGGAAATGATACAAAGGGATAGGATTCAAGAAAATATGGTTCCCTCTTGGAGGCATCCTAGGCTGAGCCTGATGTGTGCATAACTGGAACCAGAGAGCAGTCTTATATTTGGGCACCCCTAAATTAATCCATCATTACCTCCCTCAATAAAAAACCAACAATGAGAAGAATAAATCCCAAATCATCTACGACCCACCTCCTTCACCCTCTAAGAATGTGTCCCTCGCTCTTGGAGAAAGATTCACCAAGATGAAGTAAGAAATGAATGATCTCAAGAGAATTAATACTGAACTCCGTTGAGGAGGCTATATTGTCGGATGTGTTCCCCCTGTAGAACATCAATATGTGTTCTTGGAAGAGGTGCCTCTACCATATGCACTAATCCTAGTAAATGAATTCATGCTCGGATACCCGTCCAACCCAGCACCATGACCATCAACCAACTTAAATCTGGCCCCAAAGGGACATCAAGAATTTCCTCCAGTGGGAAAGCATCCATAGTATATTCAGGAGAACCTATAAAGGATACCCCCAGTTGGGTATCCACTACAAATTCCAGCAACACCACCATGTCCAGAATTGGTTGCTACCGCACCACCCAAGCTAAAGTATGACAGGATATTAATAAAGGGATCTTGAATACCATCGAGCTTTTAACAACTCGACTAGAAGCCATTGAACGACAGTGTGATCCGATACAACAAGAGTGTGAACCCTACCCTTATTGGGTGAGAAATGTTCCACTGCTTCTAGAATTTGGATACCCCATATTCCTAGTGTTCAATGGATATGGAGACCCAGAACTACATCTAATGCACTATGCCTCTTACTGTGAACCCATGATGGGCAATCTGGAGTAGAAAAAAGCATTAAAACATAGGTTCTTCATGAAAAACCTACAAGGTTTAGCCTTCACATGGTATACTAGCTTTCCAGATAACTCAATCATGGGCTGGGAGGACCATCTATGATAGTTTCTCTTCCAATTTTGTTTGACATTTCCTAAGACAACAGTCAGTGATCTCATGAACTGTAAGTAGAGAGAGAGAAAAAGAATTTCAGACATCATTTCCTAATAGAAAGACCTAACTTATTCCCTAAACCGACCACTCCCCTAGGTTGAAATTCTCTCTATGTGCATCGATAACATCAATGATGAATTGTGAATTCCACTCATCCCAGTGAAGTACACAAGTAGGTTTCATGATTTCAATATCGTTTCCCAATGGATAGAAGACTCCTTGTGGTAGACAAATTTCAAGTCCCAGGTGGTTCTGTCATCCCCAAGAAAATGAATGGGAAAAGATGATGTTGATTATGTCATGCTTAAGCCACCGCCAGCTCCAGCTCTAGTTGTTATTCCACCACCAAACCGTGTGGGACCCCCTGGATTCCAAAAACCACCCCCACCCTAGCAAGACGAGCGAAGGGGTGCTAAAAGAAATCAGTTTGAGGATAGAAGAAATAATGTCTACTGATTATGAGATGACCAAGTCTGTGAAAACATCATAGCCACCATGAATTGAAACATTATTTAGTTAACAGAACCAAAACAATATGATGAAGTGGGTATGAACAACCATCCAAATTAATGTCTCTATCACCTGATAATAGGGCACGCTATCTAGGAGAGCTTCATCTTCATGGATCTCCTGAAAAAGATGGTGGATTTTGGGAATGTCAAGTTAGGTCCACCACCCTCACAAGTGGAATATGTCCCCACCTTAGACCCAAGAGAGTAAAAGAAATGGTAATAATCTCTAAAAACATTGGAAAATATTTTGATAGTTGGATGACTCAAAAATTAGTCAACCAAGCTCATGGAATCCTTCAAGCGCGGATGGAGAAACCAATCGTGCCCCCAATATCTCCGGATGAAACACATCCATCTTCCTTATCCTTTTATCCCTCTAAGGTCTATAAGGGAGGAAAGCAAGAGATATAAGATTAAATGAAGCCAAATTCAAAGCTAGTCTTAAAACTTTTATACTTCATACCAGAAAATTTGGGACAATGGGCATCGCCTTGCCAAACGAGACAACAAGTACCGCACCTCCAAACGGGATGACAGGAACCACTGTGACAAATGGGAAAATGGGAACCAGCCCACCAAATGAGACAATGGTTATCGCCTCACTAAACGAAACCATCTTCAGAAGATAGTCAGAAATAAAAATTATCAGATAAAGAACTGATATTCAGCTCCATTAATTTCATTCACTTGATGGAACCGTTCAATGATAGAGACTATGGACTCAAACCTAAATTCCTTGCATCCAACCAGAGCACAGTAGGAAGAGGTCGCAGTGGCCGAGGGGTTCCTGGAAGGCTAGATCATGGAAGGATTCAAATTCTTGTACATGCCTTAACTAAAATGGTTAAAATTATGGAAAATCACGGAAAGACCCTCCAGCATGTACAATGGGAACTAGAATGTTACTCTGCCCCTACCATAAGAAATCCGAGCTCAGTCATCTTGGATTATCCATCAGAGGAAGAATAGATATCCAATATACCAAGGTGTAAAGGTAGACCAGTTCAGTCAAACACAGAAAGTACAACAGTACCACCAGCTCATGTCATAGAGGTCGGACCATCTACATCCAATTATCAATCCCCTAAAGTGTCTATGAAAGATCATCACTGCTGACCATGAAAGAAGAAATATGATATTTTAAAATATCTAACATTGGTACCGACGAAGCTATAAATCCTTGATTCCTTGAGTCTATTCGTAGAACTTAGGGAGGCACTTATCGAAGCCTCACTAAGTCCCCAGGAATTTGAGGCTGAAGTAGGAGCGGTCAAACTCTATTGGATGGAGACCAATCCTAAAGAATTCCATGTCTTCATCTCCATCATAGACAAGGATGAAGATTCCATCATGCAAGGGCATATTAAACCCTTATATGTGTTTGGAATTATAGAAAGAATTGATGTTTGAAGAATGTTCATTGACAAAGGTTCTGGAGTCAACCTCATCCCACTATGAACACTTCGTCGGTTGGGCGATGATGAGGACAATATAAAAAACAACACCAAAAATCTATTGGTATATGAAAAAAGAGAGTAGAAACCTTTAGGAAGAATCAAGCATAAAACTTGTCTTGGAGACCTTGTTTCTTATTCTCAGTTTCTGGTAGTGTGGTAATGTTCAGCCTTCAACGTCTTATTATAGAGGCCTTGGTTGCATCAACATGCTGCAATTCCTTCATCATACCATCAATGTGTCAAAAATTACACTAATGGAAAAAATGAGACATCGCACATCGATAAATCCCTTTTTGAATCCTTTGAGTCACATTACATCAATGTAGGGTTTTATTAACCGAAGAAGAAGAGGTATTTGGATGATGACATTGACTATATAATTTCCCTAAATGGATTGGATGTGGCTCCTATTGATACCCTCAACATCTAAGGGAAGAGTATGTATTATCCATCAACCATGTTGAATGCATAAGTTAAAGCTCAGATACAGACTCATTATTCTGCATGATTTACATCATGGTTGCTAAGTCCAAAGATATTGAATATCGGGCTGACTCATATGCAGTCAAGGAAGGCCCAAAAAAAGATGCTCTCATCACATCCTCATGACCCCAAACCTTTTTTGACTTACTCACTAAGGCAAAAGATGATTTCTCTTCCAAAATTGGAGTGGTCAGCTTGAGAATCCTCTCTCCATCAAAAGTGGAAGAAGATGATGAAGAGGATGAAGAAGAAGAAGAAGACCTCAAAGATACCCCTCCCACATTCGAAGAAGGTATCTCCACCACTATAGTTGAACTTAGGGAGATAAAAATGGGCATTGAAGATGACCCATGGCCCACTCAGATTAGTGCGGCTATTCCTTTTGAGGAGAAAGAGGTTTCAAACTCCTTCCTAAAAAAGAATCAAGATGTGTTTTCCTGGAGCTACATAGAAATGTAAGGCCTCAATCCTGAGGCCAAAAATCATCATCTGGGTCTTCCGAAAGACCGTTGTAGCTATAAGAATGTAACTAGAAGGACCCACCAGACACATGCATCCAAAATAGAGGCTAATTTGGACAAGATAATCAAAGATAGCTTCATCTGAGAAATCTAATATCTGGTCGGGCTAGAAAAAATAGTCCCTATAAAAAAGAAGAATGGACAGATTAGAGTTTTAATCGACTTCCTAGACCTTAATTGTCACTGCTCGAATGATGATTTTTTGGTCCCAGTCATTTAATTATTGATCGATGCAACTTCCGGATATGAGGCCCTCTCTTTCATGGAAGAATATTTTGGATACCGAATGATCTGAATGTCCTGAGTAGATAAAGAATCTACTGCTTTCAGGGCCCCTCATGGAGTGTTGTCTTATAAGGTGATGCCTTTTGGTCTAAAAAATTCCGGCACGACATATCAGCACACCATGCATCGCATTTTCAAGCCCTTACTAGAAAATTATTCATGTGCTACATCAACGATCTGGTAGATAAATCATTAATGTTATCATACCACCTGACATATCATAAAACTATCATCAACAAACTATGACATAACTTTTTAAAGATGAGTCCCCTAAAGTGTGCCTTCGGTGTTACCTATGAAAAATTACTTGGATTCATTGTAGACAATTGAGGCATCAATGTAGACCCTGAGAAGACAAAAACATCCTTGGAATGTCTCCACCTACAAACCTCACTTGGTTGAGGGGTCTCTAGGGGTATCGAGATTTCATTCAGCGATTCATAGCCACCCTTGCAGGTAAATGTTTAACCTTCACAAGGCTAATGAAGAAAGGGGTTATGTATTAATTGGATAATGATTTTCAGGAATAATTAAAAAATATCAAAAGAAATCTATTAAGCCCACAAATTTTGATGCCACTAGTTGAGGAGATACCACTCATCTTTTACGTAACTGCCTTGGAAAGATCATTAGGAACCTTCCTTAGGCAGCCGAATGATGACAGTAGCAAGAATAATATCTATTAACTCATCCAAATAGTGATTGATGCTAAGACTCAATATTCAACAATAAAAAATAGTTTCTTAGACTTAATCATCATGGTTAAAAAATTTAGGCATTACCTGCAGCACCATTAGGTCCATCTAGTCTCCTGTTACAACCCACTCAAATACATCCTCAATCGTACCATTCTAACTATATTCCTATCATGGTGGGAATCCATACTACAATAAGTTTACAAGTGGTACATGTCCCATAAGTCCATCAAAGTACAAGCATTAGCAGACTTTCGGGCAGAGCACCCCTTTGAAGAAACAACCCCATTGGATGCTGAAATTCCAAATGAAGAACTGTTCTCCATGAAGAAGGACCCTAGGAATGGGAAATGTATTTTGATGGTTCTTACAGAAGCCCAACATGGAAATGGATAGAGGATCCCAATCTCAAAAAAGTAGGGTTGGGAGTTATACTCATGTCCCCCAAGAAGGTCGTCTTTCCTTATGACTTCCAACATTCCGAAGGATGGATAAATAATTAAGTAGAATATCATGCCCTAATGTTAGGCCTAGAGATGGCACTTCATGCATGAGCCAAACACTTGAGATAAAATGTGATTCAAATCTGGTCATCTAGCAGGTCAATGCTGACTATGCCAATAAGGAAGAAGTATTTTCCCCTTGATGAACCATATTTGAGAACTGATTTCTGAATTCCCATCAGAACCAACGCAGACCTGTGTCCCCCGGTCACAAAATGCTCAAGCTGATGCATTGGAAAATACAGCCACAACCTTGGCTAGTACAAACTGGGATGAAATGGTTATTAGAATTTCCCACCATCGGTTGGTATTTCCATTCATTCATAACAATACAGAGGAAATCTATGAGATTATCCCCATTTATGGTGCCTATGGTCATACCACTAGATGGATGAATCCCATTGAAAATTACCTCAAGAGGGGGGAACTCCCACCAGATAGGGATGGGGGAGAACCAATCTAGAGGCGGGAAATCATCTTTTTCTTGTACAATGGCATAAACCAAGAAAAGGTTATCTACAAATGAGGCTTTTATAGAGTCCTTCATAGGTGAATCTATGGAGATGAGACTAATATCATCATGAAACAAGTGCATGCCAAAGATTTTGGAGTGAAACAATCGGAATCCAAGATCTCCCATAAAATTCGAAGGCATGGATAATATTGATCCACTATGATACATTATTGTGCCATATTCACTGGAAAGTTATATCCCTAAAATGTTCCTTCAAGTTTTATTCAGTAACCCCTGGAGCTACTTCACACAGCTAAATACTCCAAGAAATTTGTCGCCTAGGGGATGGATGTTGTGGGACTATATCCCCCCACCATATCCAGGAAAATCAAATAAATTCTCATAGAAACAGACATCTTTTCTAAATAGGTTGAATCCATGCTCCTTGAAGAGGTCAGGAAAAATGAATTTTTAGTTTTTTGAAGGCCAACATCATTACAAGATTTTGTGTCCCTCATAAAATACTGACCGAAAATAGCACCGATTTCTACTCTACTTAGTTGGACAAGTTATACCAGGAGTATGGAATCAAATATAACCATATATCCCACAACCATGTAGTGGATAACAGTCAGATAGAGGCTTTCAACAAGACAATTTCCAACACACTCTAAATTATGGTAGATAGGGATAAGCAATTGTGTCCAGAAAAGATACTTCATGCTTTATGAGATTACTAGACCCCGACTTGCACTGCCACCTAGGCAACCCCATACTCACTAATATACGGGGAAGAGGCAGTTTTTCCTATTGAAATTAATGTTCCAACACATTGTGTGGCCACCTGCGATCAAATTTACATTGATGAGAAATCCTAGAAACGTTTTGATGAGTTGGAGCTACTAGATGTGAAAATGATGCACACTTTTCACCATTTGGAAGTCTACCAAATTCAGATCGCATGATCCTTCAACAAAAAGGTTCAACTTCGGTCTTTCCTTCAAGGAGAGATGGTGTTAGTCTTCAGAACCCCAATGATACTTGGGAAGAATCCCCCGATGATTTACCCAGAGTGAGAGGGACATCATGTCATACATAGTGTCTATTCCAATGGATCATATGCCATGATATCAATGGATGGACAGCTCATCACAGCTCCAACCAATGCAAGGTTTCTGAGGAAGTACTTTTTGTAACAGTGATGCCCATGGTCAAAACTCTATGACCCTAAACTATGAGTTATCATCCTAACCAAATAACATTAAACGGTATGGTATTAGTCCCTACAACATGATATTAAACTGAGATGTTAATTTAATCACTGCATGACTATAAACTATACATCATTATGTCATAATTTCAAGACGTTAAACCGTATAGCATATACCGTCCAAATCACACAATGATAAACAACATAATCCCTCAAAGAAATACATATTTATTGATTCCCATTCATTTGTAGGATATGTATTGACACCTCATCCCTTGATCTTATCACAACCCCCACAAACAAATCCTCTATCATATCCTCTATCTCCCTATATTTACAATGGAAATCCTTGTCACTCCTTGTTTCTCACGTCAAGTATAACTCATTTGATATTATGATCGGTGTTAAGGATTCCCTTACATATAAATACTATATAAGAATATTATAGACCCGACACGTGTAATTGATGAAACAAAAATGCCCCTATTACTATGTCCATTCCAGATCAGTATAGAGAACAATAAGAACTACATATAGGTTGATTAATTCCATTACATGATACGCAGTGATGCCTAGATTTAACATCCAAGCCCAACCGCTAATAAAAAAATTCCATATCTTATCCCTACATGTAGACCAAACCTTTGTAGGGATCATTCAGAACAATGTATTAATTGATTCATGCCCATGCAGGATACATAGTGATGCCCAAATTTGGCATCCTGAACTAGACACAAATCAAAAAAAAAAAAGAAATAAAAATTACCCTTACTTTGTGCATTGGTCAGGCTTGTATAGAGGAATCTATGAAAGGTCCTAATCACAAGACATTAAACTGAAATGTTACTCAAGATTCATGTGTGGATTGATTCTCAATGTTAAGTGATCCCAGACATTCCCCCAATTTCCTAAAAAACAATTTTAAAGAGATGATAGAAATTACATGTTTTAATTCTGACACTCATAAGGAGTAAAAAGATCACAGTTCCCCTACATATGAGTCGGATCGATGTGGGAACAACAATAGTTCATGGCTAATCACGGTTTGGACATTTCTTAAGTTCCCAGACCTAAATTTCCCATATTTCAAACTCTATACTCCATGAAATCAATGTTCCACATAAACATTCATATCCAACGGAGATGGAAGGCTAGTGTCCTATAGACACCTTTGTTTGACAATGCACATCATGCCTCAATGGCTCTTCATATGTCACCTACAAAATATCCATCAACCAAATAAAAATTCATTCTTATGAGAGTCCTCTCCTTAATCATTATTCCCATAGGCTTCTAAGACTTATTTCAATCCTCATGATCGAAGTCCTCGAAAGACTATGGTTTCCACCTTCTATCATCACTCATGTCAATGGAAAGACTAAATATCCTAACCATAATTAACTCAAATCTATTTTGCAGTCCTTGTAACAAAATAAATTTCATCATTCCATGACCCTAAACCGAACAACATAATGTACTTACCGCACAATTCTAAACTACATGGCCTGAAATATACTTGATACATGACCCTAAACTGAACAACATAATGTAGTTACCACCTAGAGACAATATGCGAGTCCATAAATGTCCTCGCTGCATGACCCTAAACTGCACAACATAGCATCCTTACCACACGATGCTAAAGTGAAAAGACAGAAATGTCCTAGTTGCATGACCCTAAACTGCACAACATAACATCCTTACTACACGATGCTAAACTGCAAGTCCAGAAATGTCCTCGCTGCATGACTCTTAACTGCACAACATAACTTCCTTACCGCACCACACTAAACTACAAGGACAGAAATGTCCTTACTGCATGACCCAAAACTGCACAACATAAATTCCATACTACACGATGCGGAACTGAAAGGTTAGAAATGTCCTCACCACATGTCCCTAAACTACACAACATAACGTCCTTACTGCATGGTGCTAAACTACAGGGGCAGAAATTTCCTCACTGCATAACCCTAAACCTCACAACATAATTTTCTTTCCACATGATGCTAAACTGTAGGGCTAGACATTTCCTCATTTCAGGACCCTAAATTGCGCAACATAATGTCCTTACCACACAATGCTAAACTGCAAGGCCAGAAACATCCTCACCACATGATGCTAAATTTCATGGACATAATCATCCTTGATACATGACTATTAACTGCATAGCATTAGTTTAAGACTAAATTTACCCCTTCTGTTGATTTTTATTTTCTTAAGTGGACATCTGGAATCCCAATAACCCCTTGTTTCTCACACCGAGAATAATTCATGTTAGCTTAGGTACCTCAATGGGCGATCCACCATGAAATCATGGAAAATCAGTCTAGAAATTTTGTCCTAGATGCAAGACCTAAAAGGCATGTCATAGTTCCCTACCCCAAAAAGAATATCATTTCATGGTCATACGACGTTAAACTATAGGGTACTCCAAAGATGGAAAAAATGCCTCACCCTACATATGAGTCATATCTACGAAGGGGATAACTGATCCCTTGAGGGAATCATAGTCTGGATGTTTCTAATGTATCTATATACACTCCTTCCATTCCTCAAACTCCATGCATTGAGTAATCTTGAATCCCCATAAGCTTTCATGGCCATTGGAGATGGAAGGCCAATGTCCTATGGACACCATTGTTTGACTATACACATCATGCCCTGGTGGCTCTGCATATGATTTCTATAGGATGTCCATCATCCAGAGGAAAAATCTTCCTCAACAGAGTCCTCTCCTATCTCAGTATGCATGATAACTCCCAAGCCTCATGAAATCCCTCCTAATTCATGAACTCTTAGAGTCATGGTTTACATTATCATTCCTACCCACATCCAGGATATATCAGAACATTCTGGTCTAATTCACCTCTGGTCTCTCTTAAAGCTTATGTAAAATAAATATTCCTCATCCATATTCATGAAGTTGATCCGCATATAAATAAAAAAATACCCCCACTAATTTTTGGGTTTCTCAGAAAATTTCAGTAAAAGAAATGCCCCCTTTCATGCTTAGGCGCACCCCTTTTTAGAAGGTCATATACTATGTTCAGAAAGCTCCCAATATCCATGATTTTTCATGGACATTTGAGATAAAAGGCCAGTTTCCTATGGACACCTTTGTTGGACTATTTTCATCATTCCCTCGTGTCTCTACATATGATTCCTAAAAGACGGCGAATAATCAAAGAAAAAATCATCCTTAAGAGAGTCCTTTCTAGTTTCTTTATGCTCATAAGACATTTATATCCCATCTCACTCCACATATTTAGAAAACACCTTTAGATAATGGCTTACATATCCTCCCATTTTCAATTGTCAAGACATGGAAAATATATCTAATAGAAGTGACCATTCACCATATCTCCCTTACATAATTAAGAATCATGTAGAATTGCTTTCCCATCCAAAGCTGATAAAAATGTCTCTAATACTTTTAGACATCACCCCTCAGATAGGCCACCCACTGTGGCCCCCATCCCCAAAAAATTCAAATTGATGTAAATTCTCCAAGGACATCGGAGATGGAAGGCTAGTGTCATGTAGACACCTTTTGTTTAACTATTCACATCATGCCCTAATGGCTCTACATATGATTCCTACAAGGCGACCATCAATCAAAGGTAATTTCATCCTTAGTATAGTCCTATCCTACATTTATATGCCTAAAATGGCCCCCAAGCCTCATACATGCCCAAAAATCACAAATTTAGGGTCAAGAAAAATCCCTCATTCATGTCTGAAAGTTATTTGTAAATTATTGGCTGATGAATCCAAAATTGGGGCCCCTACCCCATCAAGTTTGGTCAAAACTGTTCGACCTCAAACATTAATAATAAGTCTGATTGTCAATATTATAAACAACTAGAAAAAAAGACTCAATAATTGTTAGGGTGAAAACCCACAAAGGGAACCCCTGGATAAATGTTGATTACATCTTGTTAAACATATACTATGTATGTTTTAGACAAAATAAAAAATGTTGAGTTGTCAAAAGAGACATAAATCTTGTTAGGTCGAAATCCCGCAAAGGGTGGCTTACGAAAAAGTTGAGTTATGCCTGCTGAGCCTGTATTAAATTGGCTTAGGAATGAATTAGGGTGATAATGAAAAAGAAATAAAAGTTCATGAGATTTTCCATGAAACCCCAACAATAGTCGAACTGCGCTCACTGAGTCCCATGGCTTGGGAAAATATTAGATCCTGATTTGATTATTTCAATTTATTAGTTTCGAATCATGGTTTTGAATTAATACGTGGTCTAACTAATGTTTATACAATTGATTGTGAATAATTGGAATTAAAATAAAATGAAAAGAAGAAATATTGGGAGGCAAATTAGTTTTTTTATTTCAAAAAAATAAAGAAACATCCTCAGTTTGGAGTCTCTGAACGGTGTTAGAAGAAAATGAGTATACCTCATGATTTTGGGAAATTTACAATAAGGCTTGGCTCTCTATTTACAAAAAAATGGAAAGAGATTGCTATAATATTTCAACAGTTTTCTCTAAAGAATATCTCTTATACGCTTCAGCCTTGACCATCAGGCACACAAATCCAATAATGTCTTTGAGGTCCCTTCGTTTCTTTGGGATAACATCGTCATTGGAACCTGAAGAGGATATTTTAGACTTCAACCTTGCCATGCAAGCCTCACATTCTCATAAATATTCCTTTTGGGAAATCATCAAATCACGAGCCTTTTCTTCTTCAGTCATTAGGTGATCAAGTTCCTCTAAAACATCTTGGAAGGTCATTACCTGATGACGGGAAGAATTTAATTTGGAAATTTTATCTTCAAAAGAATCTAGGTCTTACTAGGCTATGCCAATAAGGTAGATAAGAAGGTGTAGATGTCGATAATCGAAGCCACCAGAACCCAGCTCAGTAAATAACCACTTGAAGTTGTTAGTCTTGTTAGTAAAGCTAGATAAAGTTGTTCCCATGAAAAGGTAATATAACTGATTCCATGCCTATTTTCTCACTTCTGAATGCCTCCCCGTGACACTAGGGCCTTTTTCCTTCCCCTATGTAATGGTTCAATAGGTACAAAGTGTCATTACGGTAGTAAGAAGGGACTTAATATGGGTTACTCAAGATGGGGGAGGGGGATATCCTTACCCTCAGATGGATTGATCATTGGAGCCAAATGCGGAGGACTAACTGTGACTTCCAGGGTATCCAGTGAAACTCTTCTAAGGCTATCATAATTAGGGTCATGGGAAGTATCCACAAGGGAGGAGCATTTTGAATCAATCCCCACGAAGATTTGTCGCACCGATGATGCCCCTTCGAGATGCATCTGATGGTGGATCGAGCGTCATCTCATTGTAGGGTCAAGAATAGATAGCGTATCCATAGTGTACGCTGGAGGGATAGAAATAGAAGACATATCCATCACACTCATCAAATGGGAATGAATATATGGAATGGATGTAAGGTCCAAGATTGGGAGAAGGATGGTTAGTGGCTTCTGGACCTGTTGAACTGGTCTTCTCAGCACCCCGTCAGGGTAATACCCCACCCATAGTTGGGAGTATTCTAGGGATAGAAAAGTGGATCATGTTGTATTAGGGATGATAACCTCTATAGAGGAACCTTCCCACATTATCATAATCCATAAATGGTGAATAATTATAGGATGAGATTCTACCCATAAACTGAAAATCAGGAAGAAGCGTAATTTGGTGAAAGCACCCAAATAGCTTGGTGAACCAGGAAGGGAGGTTTGTCTCACAAATGGCCACTCAATATATGAGAGCAGTGAGCATCCTATCTCAAATTGAGAAAATGTATGATTGTTCCTCTGAAGAATTTCCCTATCACCCCTTAATGTCCCATGAGGGGTAGGGTACGGTGAAAATGAGAAGTGAGAATTGTCATTCAGAAACTCGACTACACCACCTACGCATAAAGTCATGGGATGAAAAATAGAAATTTTGAAAAGGATAGCTGAAAGTCAGAGTGAGGAACCCTCATAGTGTGTAAATATTAATAGAAAGGGATGTGTTTTTCTATCCACCCATACAAGAATTGAAATGGTCTGATGAGATGATGTGGAGGTCTACCTTCTTGTATCTTCCCTAGCAACTCATAAAGTCAGGCTAGAGTAGGAATGGATAGGTTAAATGGTCAACCGTATGCCAACATAGCCACCATCATCAGAGTGCATGCCCTGACCCCAATATATACATCACGGAACGAGAATAGCCATCCACTCAAAAACATTGAAAATAAACATGCTAATATAAGAACATGTGGCACGTCTGATTGAATCTCATATCCCTAGGAAGTATATTTTCTGACTTCATGGGTAGTGTCATATGACCCTAGAATATATCGAGACTGGAATGATTGGTGTGTTAGACTATAGAGAGATCTCGGATTAGGCACATTCACCTGTAGAAATGACCCAATCGAAGCCTCAAATGGGATAAAAGAGTGATCTTGGAGGGAGTGATCAAGTAATCCATATTTCATAATGATTAGGATCCTTGTCAATCGGGACACATGGTCGGTATCATCCCAAGTAGTAGTTATTGGAATAAACTCATCATAAATATCTCCATGTATGGGGAGCCCTCAATGCTAGTGGATGTCCCATAGGCTGATTCCCATTACCCCGTGTGAAAAATGGAGCGTGTTGGTGCTTTAACACCAGTGGCTTAGTAGCTCAGGATGGATTTTTCCTGGAGAGAAAGCTATGAACTGAGATACCTAGGCTTCCTGATATAAGCTCACCACCTCCAACTAGACAGGGGAGTCTAAATTGTTTTTGTGTACCCAGAATTCCTAGGACTATTCGTCAGAGTAGCATCCTCCAGCTTGTAGGTCTAAATTAGTGCTCCACCAACCATTAGGGTTTTCTTGGGAACATTTGATAATAGATGGTTACTCTTGGGTGACTTGTCTCAAGGTAGTGTTGTAACACCTGCGATCACCCTGAATCAAGGATGATCCTTCAAATATGAAATCATTCTTCTAAATTAGGGTAGCTATGGCTTCTCGTGTTGGGAAAATATTGGCCCGATCATGACCTTGAGGTCCTTCTAGGAGAATTAAAGGAGTATTGGGGTCAGTTAATGGAAAAGGAACATCATCAGGAAGACCAAAGAAATAAAGTAGAAATTTCACAGATAATGGGTAAGTTAGGAGCTCTAGAATAAAGGATATTTTAAGAAACTTTCATAAAGAACAATGTAGGAACGAAGATGGTCCTCACTTTCCTCAACCATGGCTACCTCATCATGGTCGATTTCGCCAATGCCTGTGAAATATCAATTGCAGACTGCATAGAAAGATCCAAAATCCCACTAAAAGTCAGTCTAATGAAAAAATTGTTGGATAAATTCCACAAAAAGGCCAAAGGACTTAAAAGAGTGTCCACATGGTGATCCATGTAATGTACTCAAAAATGGTACGTGGAATCCATTTCTTATGTACTATACGATATTCATAAGTAATTCTTGTATACTACTATGGTACGTGGAAATATTATATCGTGTACATCCATAATATGAAAATGTCTCACAAGGCGTTGGCCCGAAAAAAATGTTGGTCAGCAAAAAGAAGGGTTCACAGAAGAAGAAACTGTGAACCACAGCCTCACCATCCTGGTATTAAATATTGAGGTTTACAATTTTAAGTTTGGATTATTAAGGCTTAAAGTTCTGTTCTCCAATTCATGTTTGGTGTGTGGGATACGCAAACCACGTAGCATTCTACTACACAAAGGTCTGGATTTTAGTTTTATATTCCACAACACAGTTCACGAAAACCAAAATCTGGTTCACGAGAAGAATAAATTATGAAAAGATCCATTCACAGCATGTATATATAGGTTCGTGAATACATATTTCATAGAAGAGACAATATTCCGATGTAGATAAATTTCAGGTAGAGTCAAGAGAACTTTTCACCGCGAGAAATGGAAAAAGGGAAATGACATGGGCCCCTATATATAGGTCTGGTCCCCTCCAAATGAACCTATCTCTTCTATCAAAAACCCCTTCAGTTTAGGACCACTTCAACATTGGAATAGTCTCATTTTGTTATTAACATACCCTATTCCGATGGAGGCATTTTTAGGGTCCAGGGAACTTCTCAATGGGAAGAAAATACTCCCACAACAGCTTTTTAGAACGAATAAAGCATTACTACAGGTCAAGTAAAAGAATTAATGAACATTGAGGTTCAAAAATTGGGCAAACTTTTAAGAAATTGAATTTCTCCAAGAGCTTTAAGTGACCCACATACCATCACTAGGAAGGGATTGCGGAAGGAATGAACTACAGACCACCAATATGCTATATGACCCATTAGGCGCTGGCCCGTGGAGCGATGGATAATGAACCCAGGATCCTTAGAACCACATCACTGGAAGAATAAAGTGCACAAATGCCATCCACATACCATCTCAAAAACTCAGTAGTATGTGGATGAAGAAAATCGGCAGGGTTTCATAAACCATGACTCGTGAACTGTATCCTTCAAAAACCCTGATTGACTGAGTCTTCTGTGGATCGAGATATCTCTACATGGGCTTCTAAAAATGGTTCCTCATTCCCATAGATATGTTTATCCCAATGATCTATAAAAGAAACTCATAAGGAATTGAGAAGGTATGGATGAAGAATGAATGGAGGTAACCCCTTAAGTTAGATGAAATAATTAAGAGATGATTTCAACATTGGTTTTGAATCATTGATTAATTCCTAATTACAAACCACATTTTCCAAAAGTATAACTAGTCGTTAACCATAAAAATAAGGAACATAATAATAATCGGAAAATTGCAGACCTAATTGGTGTAATAAAATACCACACATTCCTCATAGATGAACTCCCCATGAATAATAGGTTCCCTGACACTCCTTCAATATGGTGTTCTGTATAGTGTATCTTTATGCGGATTGAACCTGGTGCCGCATACAGTATCAGTACATGGATGGAACCTGAAGTGGCATGGCAGACTGTATCCAGGAAAGCATACAACTTTGGCGCATGGTGGTCCATGCCTGATCCCGCATACTACTATGGTATGCGGATGACCCCTCTACCCGCATACCACTATGGTATGCAGATCTCCCCCATCATGTATGAGAAAACAATACACCTATTGGGGAAACTTTGGGCATCATTCCCTCTGGCTCCAATCTCACCCCTCCATTACTGTCCAGTCCTCCATAGCCCCTCTACGAACCATTCCCCTAAAATCAGGCCAAATCCTCTGTCAAATCCACTAGACCTATATTATTATATCATTGGGAACATCATCGCGCCCCATTGAGTCTACATGCCCATGTTAATAGGAGTCAAGAAATATCTCCCCATAATGGTTTGGACTCCCGAGATGTCTGTAAGTCTACATTTCCATGGTAACCCAACGTCCAACCATGGGATGCTGATGTGAACCTCCCAATTCTAGGGATTAAGGATGATCACTTATTTTCCATTCAGTGAGGAATGATGATCAATTGAAGGAACCATATTCGCTTCTCTTTTTGACAGGAGGCGACATCCCCCCCTTTCTTAGAATGAATTATGAGGCACTTCTACTGAGGTAATCCCCTAACCTTCTAAAGGATAAGATGCATGACCCCCAATGTCATCCCACATTAAAGGGTTCATTTCTCCACATCCTCTCCCACCGTCGCACCGGCTTCTTTCACCTTAGGCCCACCCTCTCCCATTAGCAGGAGAGGAGGTGTGTGGTTGGTTAGATCTCTCACATCCTCTTGTTTATCACATTGTGTATGACTCACGTGGGCTTAGATATTTTTGATGATCACAACATCCACACAACCAACCCATCATGAACTACAAGAAATCTGATTCCTCTTCAAACCAGGATTTGTTAGGTTCCTTCTTGAAGGATCAAGCTCAAAAGGGTACCCTTCAAAAAGGGTTCACCTGATCAAGTTCTTCTCAAATGGGAAGCTTCCATGAATAATATATAAACCATATTGAACTATGAGAACTATGATTCCTATTCAAACTAATATATGTAGGATGTCTGATTTAAGGCATGAGATTAAAAGGGTACCCTTCCAAAAGTGTTCACCTGATCATGTTCCCCTCAAATGAGAAGATTTCATGAATAATCCACAACTCGTCATGAATTTGGAAAACTCTAATTTCTGTTTGAACTAGGATATGTAGGACACTTGATAGATGGCCTGAGTTCAAAAGGGTACCCTTACAAAAGAGTTCACCTGATCATGTTCTCCTCAAATGGGTATCCCCCTTGCATAAGCCCGATGTTTCCCAAACTACATGGGCTCTGATTCCTCTCTTGAGGATACGTAAGAATCAAATATTATGGGTTTTATACCAACATCAATCCATCTTCAGTCCCCCTGAATAATGATAAACTCTAGAGAGCCTTATTGCATGGATTAAGTCAGTATTTCCTCCGTAGGATCAAATTCATGTTTGCCTAGGACGATCCTGCATACCAGGGGTAGCCCGCAGATACACTCTTCGGAAATGAACCATGGATTAAAAAACATATGAACATGAACTAAATTGATATGAGAGTCCCATAATGGGAAATAATCCCCCAAAGGGTGTGATGATCCTAACCTCCCATTCTCTAAACCAATGGAGTCCTTACGCATCGTTGGGCAAATAGTTATCCAACGAACACCTGCCTTTGGAAAGAAAGTCAATAAATCATGGATACCAGGGGAATCGAGTGTTTCCATATCAACGAATAAACCTACTGGAGACCATCCTAGGATGTTATATCCTGAGAGGACCAATTTCACAAATACTTAACCCCATGAAATATCCTACTGGGACCATTTAATCTTGCCACCTCCTTCGTAATGCAGAAGGGATAAATTGCTAACAAAGATGGTTACGGGAGATTCACTATAATAACGGATGAATTCTCATCACATGTTAGATCATTTTTTGTATTTTTTCCAAACGTGTAAACTTACCACCTTCGAGGCTGAAACAAAGATTAAATGTAAAAACCTTTTTGAAGTTAAATACCAAAATAATGGTTTTAACTTATTCTTATGAATATAGATATTGAAAATTAATCTAAAAGAGTTCATATCATCTATTAAAAAATATATATATATATATATTTTATTGAATAAAATGTAACCCCCACTTCAACAAGAAGGTTTAACAGTTAAAGAAATACATTTAAAATTTGAAACATAAAAACATTAATTCATAAGAAAATTATGTTTTGGTAAACTTAAGGAAATATTTACCATGTATTAGTGATTGGTATTTAGCTACCGAAACATAAAGACATAATTTATTAGGATATTATTCATTAATAATATATGTATTCTTGAGTTCAGATGTATTTAAAAAAATTACATTTGGAACCAATATTTATTTTTGTATTTATTTTCATAAGTAGTGAATTATGTTGAAATAAAGACTTGGTTTCTTTCAAAGTATTGAACTCTTTTTGGACAATAATTCTTTTTTAGTGCCCTCCTCTTGGAAATACTGAGAAAAAAATTCTTATGCATGACAAAAAGTAATTAGATTGAAATTTACTCCTTCTAAAGATTTTATTTCAAAATATTTATGTATTTATTTATTAGATCAGCTGATTTCACATTTTTTTTAAATGATTTTTTTTCTAATGGTGTAGTTTTTAAGAATAATTGTTAATCTCTAAACATTAAATTCCAACTTATCACACTCAATCACATATTCTAATTATTTTAAAAATTTATTACTCTTCAACTTAGTAGTAAGAAATTTAATTTCATTCCTAGAAATATTTAACTCACTTAAGAGTTTATTTTTAACATCCTCTACTTTGTCATTCTCATTATTCATAGAAACCAAAATAATTCATTTCTACTCTGAGTTAATATTTTTTTACTTGACTTTTCAACAAGTAGTGTTAGATTTTTATTTTTCCCATCCATCTGTAAACCTGTCTATATTCTTAATAAAACATAACATTATGTCCATAGATTTTTCATTAATATATAAATACTTTTTATAAATTTTATGATAAATATCTTCAAACTCTTCAAAAATAGGCTTTCAATTCATTATATATCATAATAACTTTTTCTTCAACATAAGAATAATATTAAGATCAACCATAACTATCATCTTTAGAAGAATATAATCATTTTGAATCAAGTGTTAAGTTGATAAGATCTTTAGTGGATAATATTCTAATAAAAAAATTTCTAGTCTTTAAAACATTGACATAAAAGTGTGATTTTACTTATATCATCACTTTCTTCTGATTAATTTATAGAAGTAGTGTCTCCTATTTCATTTCATGTATATAAATCTTTTAGACTCTTTATTTTTTTTATAAAAATTATTATAATAATTTTTATCTTTTATCTTTAGATCTAGCAAATTTGGTTAAATTTGTTATGACTTTCAACATTCATAGTAGGTAGTCTCAACAAAATATTTCTTATCTTGATTTTATTTTCAATATTCTCTATATTTTAGATAACATCTTTAGAAAGTTTTATTCTTAAATATTCTTCTTTCCATGTAACAAAGTTCTCCTTTAGTAGTCTCAACATCACTATCATAATAATTACTTCTTTATGATTTTTTGTTAAACTCACTATAAAAATATAAGCTCCAAAATTTAAATCACTAGATATTGATTAAAATGAAACTCCATTTTCCTTCTTTTCTTTCTCTGTAACTAAATTTAAGTGAATTTTATTCTACATTAAAGTTTTGATCAAGTAATTAATACTTAACTTGGTAATAAAATTCATATAATCAATAATAATCCTCTTAGATTCACACTCTTTAGTTAGGATATAAATGTATTTTTTTTAAATGATACTTTATTCACTCTAAGAGATTATAGACTATTGAGAATTGTCATTAACCTATGCTATATTTTAGTAACAATTTTACTAGCTATAAAATCAAAAAATTGACAATCTTCCAAGATAATTGCTTGATTAATTTTAAAAACAATTGATGATCTCAAATGTGTAACATATGATATTTTCCAAATACAACATGCAGTTATACATGAAGATACTTGAATCTATATATTCCTCTAAATTTAACATAACAAGGTATTTCATACATGAAATTTTTAATTAAATTTAGCTTTCACCTCTCTTTAAAATTAGTAAAATCATTTTTCTTGAATTTTATATCCATTGGTCAGTATAAAAGTGTTTTCTATGCTAGTATTGGTCAAAAATGTTTCTATTTGATCTCACTAATATTCATAATCATTTCCATAAAATATAGGTGTTCTGTTTTGATTGAGATTTTCCAAACTACTAATATCCAAAACACCTTCCATTAATAAAAAAATTTATCTACTACAGTTTTAGGTGTAAGGAAACCAAAATTAAAAATCTAAAAAAATATTATAAATAAAAAAGAAGTAATATTAGGCTTAGTATTAGATTTATATACCTACTCTGATACCAAATTTTCTCAAAGATTACCAATCTAGGTAAACAACTAGATGAGGTGAATTTTAGTCTAAAATACAACATAATTGTTTTACATCCTTAAGTATTAAAACATAGGGAAATATGAAGATATTTTAAACCCAAAAAATATAAAACCACAATATATTAGATTAAAAAATTAATAATATGGTAAATTAAGTCTATCCAATTCTTATGAACTTCCAAAATAATCAAACACACAACCCAAATAAAAACAACTACTCAATATAGTAGGCAAATCAAAAATTAAATAAATATAGATTAAAAATATAAAAATAAGGTTTGTATTTAAAAGGATATTATAAATCAACCATTTATCAGATGAAAATGGAGAATCATAAACCCGATTCAATGTATTCTTGAATATAATTTATCGAAATATTTTTTATATAATCCCCTGTATGCCCTCAACTGAACCCATTGGAAGGTATCAATTCATTAATAAAAATTATATTCTTGTCCATTTCTTCCTATACAAATCCCTCAATCAAAACAAATTATAAAATAAATGATTAAGAAAATATGATAATAGTTTTATAATGAAAAAATATTGATCGAAATCTTAAAATAACACTCAAAAAGAAAATTGAATAAAAAGTGTTGTAACAGTAATATTTTGTTGTAGACATTAAGTAATTGTAGGATAAAAATTGCATCGTTATATTTTATTCTAGTCCACAAATATGTGTTCTAATATATAATAAAACCTTCAATAGTAAAATTATTCATTCTTTTGGATTATGGAAAACTACATAAAAAATATTTTTCATCATCTGAAAAACTCATAATAGTTTCACATCTTCAGATAAAGTCAGTTATGCACTGATATAGTGACTTTAGATCTTTTAAAAATAGCTTGGAAAGAAAAAACAATCCTTTAAATTTTCCAACCAAAATCCTCAAAAATTAAGGTTATCATATTTTCATTATTCATAACAAAAACACTGAAAATAAGTAACTTAATGTTTGGAAGAATTAAAACATGAGTGTGTTGATATTTTAAAATCCAAGGATAAAGTGATTCTATGAATCAATAAACTATTATTGTTGGATTTTTAATAGTTGGGAAAGATTTTTCCCATATTGTTTTTAATATAGAATATTAGAGGTTGACGGTGAGGTAAGAAATGAAATTAGTTTTTCACTTCAGATGAAGTGTATACAAACGTGATGTCACCCTAAACTACAAAGTAGATTTAGGAAAAAAATAAAAATATTTTTGAAGGAAATGTAAATGTTAAAGAAGAAATTCCATAAATATATAGAAGTAATGTTGAATATATGATGATATTTTATTATGTAAGTATTGATGATATGTAACAATAGTAAATCAAGATTTTCATCAATATTAGTGGTTTTAGAGATTTATTGGAAGACTCCAATATGGTGAGACATCAATGAGAAACTTCCAATATAGGTTTAAAGTTTATAAATTTTAAGAGAGATATTATTTATCTCTTTATGAATTTAATATATTACTTGTTTCTAATGAGACGAAAAAACATTGGTGTTTAAAAATAATATCAAGCAGAAGAGGGAAATAAATTCACCAGCTTAAAATCTATAAAGAGGAAGATAAGTAGTCTAGTGAATTAGAATATGAGGAGGAAATGATGGTGAATACAGAAGAATAATTTCACATATATCAAAGATCTTCTAAAAATGTATAAGTATGTATAATGGGAAACTCACCATAAAATGTTTTAAATTTAGTGGAACTAAACACTTTTCTCATAACTTTATAAATAAAAAAAGTATTGAGTATGATAAATATGAAATTGAATAATTATTTTTAAATAAGATATGGATTAAAAACTCTAGTAATGTATGGGAAAAATATTATGACAATATAAATTTCCCCAAAATAAAAAAATAAAGAAGCATATTATGAAAATAAGAAGCCTAATACTCCATTTTTTGTAGTTATTTTGAATAAAATGTTTTTTATAAGTTTATAAAAATTTTATATAGTTTTCAAAAACATGAATAAATCTCAATTAGTATATAATTTGGTGATGAAGTTTAAGAAGGTTACCCTATTGACACGTTGACAGCTAATCTTGATGCATGTATTGATAGGAACAACTAATATAAAAGATATATCATATTATTGAATAAGGAGGTAGAAAATAAAATGGAAGGTGAATTTTTTTACCATAATAAATCTAAATACATTGATGAAATTGAATGTCATAAGTTAATTGTTTTGGAATAAATAAAAATGGTAAATTATTTTGTGGAAATACATAATATAAAAAGAATAGATGAGAAAGACACAATCAAAGTTCCTTGAAGGAAAAAATCCTATAAAAATATGATTAAGGATTCTGAATAATCATTGGTAGTTAAAGATGGAACATCTCAATCTACTAAGAATATTATATAAAGTTTTAAGTTAAATATACTCCTAATAATCATAAATGTAAATTTGTTTTTACAAATAGTTAATGTTATTAAACTAAATATTGGTGAGTTTGGGATGTGAAAACTCATTTGAAAAATATTTATATATAAAAATAACATTTATATAACTTATGGAAAAATTATTCCCTAATAAAACTTAAAAAGTAAATATAAAATACAGTTGGTCATCAATAAGATATTTTTGAACCGAACTCATATCAACACTATTGATCAAAATTTTTAGGATATTGTTGGTGTTATGGATTCTATATGAACTAATACAATTTATTATGTCAAAAATTATTTTTAATTTAGTCAGTAAAAGAATAAATTGAGTAATCTAAAATTTTAAATGATTTTAATAAATTCTATGAAGAAGAATGTTGGGACTAAATGTTCATCAAGTTTATATTTTATGATCATATTTGACTATTTGATAGAAATTTGGGAATTATTTTACCAATAGGTTAATTATGTTGTAGAATGTATATATAAAATTCCATTATATTTTTCTCATGTTTAAAAAGGAATTGGGGTTTAGAAATAGTAGATGTAATAAAATTCACTTATTATTCAGGTTTTCATTAAAACTAATAGGAACATTAACCTATGAATACCTAATAGAGGATATTAATCTCATATTATGGGTGATAGAAAAATATTAAATACCATTTAAGAGCATCATGGAGGGCTATTTTCTTTTAGGAATGATATCTCTTTAAAAATTTGATGAATTGGTACAAGTGATATTGAAGCTAAAAATATAAAAACCAAACAAGTTATATTTTTTTATGGGTATAAACACAACTTATTGAGTGTAAGAGAGAATTGTGATTATGCTAATGAATTTATTTTCTATTAAAATTATTGTATCAATAAGTTCTCAAAATATGAAATATTTATAACTAATGGAGAAAGAAAAAGTTGTAACATATTCCAAATTGGCGATCAGAGTAACTTTTGTTATCTAAGTGATAGAGAGGAAAAGAAGTTATGTAATTTAGGGATTGGATATCCTAGTTATATAAGTTTGAGTAAAATCTAAAAGGATGATGTGGCAGGGGATATAATAAACGAAAACATATTGTTTTGTTATTTGTGAAACATGTCAAAAGTGTAAAATTGGATATGGAAGTCACTGAAGTGTGAAAATTCATTACACTCAACCACTTACATTAATTTATGTTGATTTATATGGACCTACGATACATTAATATACTTTTTGTGATATTTAATTTATCAAATTCATTTATTATTTCACTTAGATGACTAACATGATGTTCACGAAGCAAAATTCTATTGTAGTAGAGACATTTAAAATATTCAGAAGAAATATTGAGAATGAACTCTGAGTTTATATAAGCTAGTTGAGAGTTGGTCATGGAGGGTAGTTTATTATTAATTATTTTGAATCCTATTTTACTTATAATGGGATTAAAAATCCATATGTTTATCCATATACACACCAATATAATGGAGTTATACAAAGTAATAATATAATCATTGTTAAAATGGGAATAACCATGCTTGCTGAATAAAGACTCGTAAAATTATTCTAGGATGATGTAATAATTACATATATTTATATATAAAATATATTATTATTGATACTTTATATAAACCTTAATTCTTATTAAATGTGATATAAAAATACATCAACTATTAATTACTTCATAATTTTTGGAAGTGAATTTTTAATAAAGATCAAAAATTCAAATTTGAGAAAATTTGATGGAAAAGAAAAAGAAGGTATGTTAATGGGTTACTAATCAAATGAAATAGGTTCTATGTGAAGTAAAAAATGATAACCGAGATATTTTATTTCCATTATGTGAAATTAATTGAAAATAAACTCATCATGGTAGAGAAAGTTGAATATGATTTTGAATAATTAATGTAATATAACATTAATTTTTATGAAAAAGTAAGTGAAAAGCCAAATCATGTTAATAATTATTCTCATTATTATAGTGATGAGAAAAATATTAAGAAAATTATAATAATATAATTTTATAATCTATATAATCATGTTTAACCTAAAAGCATCGTTGTAAATCAAGAAGCACCTTTTTAGAAAAGAAGAAATTGATTCTAAAAAAACAACTCTTGTTTCATAGGTTAAAACCATATGGGTAACCATAAAAAAATAAATAAAAAGGGTGAGGTTTCTAAAAAAATTTAATAATTTTTTAAAAATGATATTTTTAAGTAGAAGTTATATACTTATAAGAAAAACTTTCACCCCTTACATTATATGAAACTATTAGTATTCTTCGATTTATTGCCTCTCCCAAACACTAATAGTTTTATCAAATATATGAGAAGTATTAATTCTTAAATTAAAATTTTTAATAATAAGTTTTTATTAAGGAACCTAAAATATTTATAGTTTAATGTGATGGTTCTATAGTATGAAAGTAAAATAAATAATATTTTGGCTTAAAACTTTGTCCTAGAGTATGGTACTCAAAACTAAATAGTTTCCTAAAATAATTTAAATGTTCTAAAGGAAAATGTGATATGAAATTATTTATCTAGGATATATGAAAGGGTAATATAAATTTCATTTTTTTATTGTATTAATTTTTACAGTTGACATGGTGTAATCTTTTAATGAATTTGAAAAAGAAAAGATGATTCATTTTAATATGTCAATTCTTAGATATATGTGTTTCATTTTGGGATTAAATATTGTGTAGAAAGAAAAAAAATCATATTGTCTTAGGAGTAAAATTTCAATTAATTTTTAATTAATTTGGTTATCAAAAATTCTAATTATGTATCAACACCCATGATAATTGGTGTTAAGCTAAGAAAATTTAAAGTGGTGGAAAAGTGTGGATAAGAATAACTTTAGGAAGATGATGGAAAACATACTAATTCAAACTGCATCAAGGTTATATATTATTTGTTTAGTAACTTTTTTTGAATGATATCAATGTGATCTAGATTTATCCTACATGCTTGATACCAAAATAATTTACTAGTATATTAGAGGAACCTTGAGATACTGACTGATGTATAAAATAAGTGAGGAACAACAATTTCTAGGATTAACTAATACGTTTTGTCCTATAGATTGTAATGAAAAAATAAATATTTGGAGGAACATTATTTTTAGAAGAATTTTGTGTGAGTATTCATATTAAGAAAAAATGCTTTGTAACTTTTTATTATAGTAAAATTTGAGTATGTCACCACAAAAAATGCATGTACACAAATTTTATCAATGAAAGTGTAGTTGCAAGATTTTAAGGATAAAGTTTAGAAACAATTAAATATTACTTGTGATTATCGAAGTGAAATGGATAATTCTATAAATCTAGTGCAATAATATTTAATAAAAACATATTGATGTAAAATATCATTTCATCATATAGAATGCCTCTAAGAAAGATGTGATTTTTTATTATATTTCTGAAAATTATCAAATTTCTAATATGTTCACTAATGTAATTCTAAGGGATATATTCGAAGAATTAAGACTGCAAAATCATGTTTTTACTTACCCATTTAATTAATTAATATATGGATACCCCACTATCCTTTGAATTCTATTTTCAAAGGGGGAGATATATAAAAAACTCTTGTGGGAGAAAGGGGAATTATATTCTTTTTTGATAGAAATATGAAAATATTATAAGAGAAATATAATTTATACTTAATGAATACAAATTTATTTTTATAATAAAATAGGGAGAAAAAGTGTGTCGGTTAAGAGGGGGAATAAAAAATAATAGGGTTCCAAATTTGTTCATTGAGGGATAGAAATTTCTCACAAAAAAATTATCTTCTAGTGGAGTTTCAAGACATTTCTCTTTGAGAAAAGATATGAGTGTATGAAAAATTAAGAGTTATTGGTGTTGAAAAAAATTAAAATATGAGGCTAAATCAACCATGTATTTGTTAAATTCTATCTATATGTTTCTAACTTTATGTATTTAAATGTTTTTAAGAAATAGTTTAAGGTTAAGTTCTTTATTTTGGTAGTCCAAATATTATTTTCATACTAAAGTGTTGAGAAGGTGGATTTGAGGTGTCTATGAAATTACCTATGTTCTAGAGCCATAGGATACATCTATGGAGGTTTATTCTTCTAGTTATAGATCTTATTATATATTGATGATATATATTAAAATAACATAAATTTTTTTTGAGTAATGAAAGATTGAGTTGTACCTATGAAATAACAAGAAAAGAAATTACGTGAGATTGAATCAGGTATTATTTCATAGTTATGGATGAATTGGTTTCAAATGTTATCATCCATGAAAAATTAGCTCAACTGTCTCAATGGCTATGATAGTGTGAGAAAATGATTACATAAATTGTATCTATTGGAGATGTGGAATACAATATAGAAGGTGAATCCAAATGTTAAGTTAAACTAAGATTATTTTTCATTAGTTATTTACATACCATGATTACTATTGTAATCATTCTTCAAGAAAAATGATTCAAGGATGAAGATTAATGAATATAGACTAGGCGGTGATATATTGACTGATCATTGTAAAAATATAATGGTGTTTTTTAATCAATATTGACTTATGTTATGTTTATGAAATGGAATATTATAAATATTATTAACAGGTAATGTAATCTGATCATATTTTCATTGAACTATCTCAAAAATAATACGTATTACCAACATAGAACTAGTATTTTTGTTTGTAGTCTCAAAACAAAAATACGGAATGTTGGTGAAATCCCAAAAAAAATTAAAACCAAACTGAAATACAAAAAACCAATCGAAAAAATTAAAATTGGAATGAGAAATGTGAATTTGTGCTAAAATGGTTGTGAAACACTAGCGAAAAGGTTGAGAAAACTGAGAATAAAAGTTAGTAGGGAATAAAAAAATATGAATTAACGAATCACACAGACCTGAGTTGATTAAAGAGATATTTTTTCCTTTATAAAATAATATCCCAATTTCTTTTAATATATATAAAATAAAGTTGTATTTGCCTCACTATCACTTAAATATCCAACTTTATTCAATAACTAGCCCTAAGGATCCGTTTTTCAACAAAGAAATCTAGAAATGAGTGATTCCCTTATATAAAAGATAAACATTAACTATATTTAAAAATTAATCCCTTTAATAAATGTCTTAAAGGTTCAAAATCAAGTAATTTTATAAGTCAGTATACATACAATGTAGAAATTATGCTCAAGGAGAAATATGATGAGGAAATTGAACAAAGGGACCACTATGAGAAAATAAGAAATAACATTAAATGGAATTTAATTTATTTCCATCTGGTTTACCTATAATATTTTGTATCTATTCGATATTGTAACAAAAATATCAAAAACAAATACATATCTAGAATAGTAATGAACCAAAGAAAGAAGAAGGGGAAAATATGGATCTAATTTGTTATTATCGATCCTCTCCCAATCACTTGTTCCCTTGAATCACTGCTTACATACCTATCCTCCTCTCATTATTCACCCCAAAATGAATGAATTCATTAATGGATCCCCTTTGATTGAGGTTATCCCCGAATAAAAATAACTCAAGTGAGATTCTAGTAGAACGTAGTTATGATCTCAACATCCGGTTTTCCCCTTCTTGACTACCAATGTTTGTTGTATTTTATAGGTGACTCGAGATAAATCCGTCTAATAAATTACACTCCTCCCATGTGGGTTTTTGATCTAGATTTCAAGACTTCCTCTAAAATAATTAACTTCTCCAAGGAGAGATACCCCCTTTTTTATTTTAAATTCTCTTTGGAATTAGTGATTCAATCACTAATCACATCAATAATAGTGTTACCTAAACATAGATTTTAGGAGAGTGAGGTTACACTTCTGTATTATTCAATGCTGTAGATGTTCCCTTTCTTACCTTGGTTGATGTGCCAATGATACCATTACATAACTTCAGGATCTAATTATTACCTTGTGAGTCATAAATGACCATTATTTAGGTCTTGAGGAATATCAGTTACCCTTATATGAGTTTCTAATGACCTCTATATGAGAACTAGAGTGGGGAAGTACTGTTATATGAGGAAAAGTTTGGGGAAGTACATTTACATTGGTCTTAAATTGAGCATTATGTAGCCTCACCACACTGAACATTTTGCGATGTGGTGATACCCTAAATAGTGTTACCTTTATATAAGATCATTAAAAATAATATTTACCGTTGCACAACTAGATTCAATAAAATATGAACAAATAGTTTTGAAAACGTATAATCCAAATCTGGACCAAGTGATTCAATGGGATCGTGTTGACTAAGAGAGAGATTATTTGTTGGTTCATTTGCCAGTATAGATTGTGGATAGGAATGAGAAAGTATTTTCATGGGGAAACATAAGTCTATTGTGGGTTTTGTGGAATCATTATATGATTTAGAAAGAATATTGGGAATAAAAAAAATGAAATAGTCGAGCAGTGGCCCAAAATAATTCAGGGAAGTGGTGGTTTTGTACTTTTGATAGACAAAAATATTAATGGTGGAGAGAATTTAGAACTATAAATTTCAATTATTTACCAATTTATTTATGTTGTTTTAGTATTTAATGTGTGTGGGTAAATTTTTGGGAGGGTTTAGAGTACTTTTGGATGTTTTTTGGGCTTTTCTAAAGGTGCATGGTTTTATCATGGTTAATAGAAACCATGAAACTCCGAAATTAAACTTTGAAAAGTGAAGAAATGGGATATTTTTAGGTACATTGTTAGTTTTATGGTTTTTAAAAACCATGTGTACACCCAGTAGTAACTATTTATCTCTGGACAGAGGCCTTGTTCATAGTTAGCAAACAATTTTCCTAACCATGCGACCTAACCGTCCATAGATAATAGTTAAAACTGAAAATTGTGGATCAAACTAATTTTTTATCCTTAATGAATCATTTTTCACTAGTATGAACCTAAATCAAATTTCTCTCTTCCAAAAGTATTTAGAGACCATTATTCTTGATATGGGTGTGATCTATTGGAAAATCATGGTGCATTGAAAGTCAGATTTCTTGGTAAGTCTCTATTCTTGGTGGTTGTTCACAGATCTCTTCTTATTACCTCATTCATATTCATAGTTCTATATTTTTGAGATATATATATATATGAAACTATATGCAACTAATTTTGATATTTTTTTGTGTAGATGTTAGGGAATGAGATCTAAGGTAGGGTTTTTGGGTTTCTACCCGTTTTTGTTGAATAATTTGTGATGTTATTAATTTTTACTAATTTTGATAGGTATGTTGCTTCAATATCATCTACTATTATTGGAACATGAAGGATTTATTTCAAATTTATTGAATATTTTTATTTAAATTATGAAATTAATTTTAAAATATTGGATGAATCCTTCTTTATTTATCGTTTTTGGAACTATGAAATTATTGTAAAATGTTCTTTGTTAAATGATTTTAAATAGACGATTTTATAATTATTGTTTGGTTCTATTCATGGAAAAGGTTTTTAGGTAAAGGTTTAAAATAATTTTTTTATTGAAGTAATTTCGTATAATTTTTTGGTATGATTTTTGAATAAATAACTGGAGTGTGTTTATTTTCATATGTGAAAGATAAGTGTATGAAGTTTCCCCCATTCAAAAGTTGGATGGATAAGGGTATAGTTTTCCACCATAAAAAAACATTCACCAAGGGATAGCTTGGTGAAGGGTTGAGTCACTACTCATGAGTATAGGGAGTTCCATGGTAGAATTATTAGTTAGATGTGTGGATATTAAAAATGTAATCAGTTCTGAAAAACTTGAATTTTTGAAATGGTTTAAATGCTTGTTTGGTTATGTTCCTTGGAAATTTAATGGTTTAGAAAATAGGTTTCATATAAAAATTATTTTTCATATAAATAATTTATGTTTGAGAATATATGTTTACATTTTTTTATATAATTTATTTTAAAAAAACATGCTAGATTTTTCTATATTAGTGGTATGAGTAGAGAAGTCATTTTGGGAAAACCTACTCAGATTCATTACTCACCCCTTCTTGGGAACATTGGTGTGTTTGAATATGCTGTTTTTTGAGACAAAGGTAAAGGAAAAGAATATAATTTATTTAGTTATGCTTCATGATACTTTGATCATGGCTTGTGGAGTTGGATATTGGAGAACCTGTGTAGTTTTTGAGTGGTGTATTTGGAGTCTTTGAGTTTTTTTGGTTTTGGTATTCCACTTTGTACTCTGATATCGTTCTTATTTTTTTATTTTGGAATTTATTTGAGTTATATCACATTATAAATATAAATCTTATATAATTTTTGGTTATGTTTATCTTGGTTATGGATATTTAATTTCAATGAAAAAATTACCATCCAAATTTGTTGAATCCATTGAAATTTGTTTCTAGAATTTGGTGTATTTGGGTTGTCACCTATGTCCAAGTAATGTCCTAACATCAATACAAAACAATTTGAAGGGGAAGGATGTTATAGATGTATCACCCTAGGTTTAAATTATGTACCCCATTTATATTTATTTAAAGAATGTAAAGTGTTTGAGTTATGTTTGAGAAGGTTTGGAGGACTTCTGAATTGTTCTGGGTCTTTTCTAGAGGTGCACGGTTTGATCACAGTTAGTAGAAACTCTAAAAATCCCACAAAAAACCATGTAAAGTGAGGAAACGGGCTCTGTTTTGGTGAAAGTTTTGGCCAAACCATGATTCCACCAAATATTATTTGTCCATTTGGGGATATAGGTAGTGTGAATGTTTACCGTATGGTTTGCCTAACCATTTGTGCTAACCATTCATGGAAAAAAGCGACACCCAAAAAATTTGGATGTTAATGAATTGTTTTCCTCCATTACAACCCTAACTTGATTTCTTATTTTTCGTAAGTCTATGGAGACTATTCCACTTGATCCTAGAGGGATCTGTTATAAAATCTTGCTATGTTGAAGGCTGGATTGCTTCGTAAGACTATGTTCTTTGGTGATTTTTCTTATATATATTCTTCTTCCCACTCTCATATTAATATATATAATCTATTGGGTATAGATATATGATACATTTTTCTAATCATGGTGAAATTTGGTTGTTTTTATCTTTGGGAATGAGATCTAATGTGGGTTTTTGAAATTTTATCATGGTTTTGTTATTGAATTTTTGTTGTTCTTCATTTTCCCTAAATTTTGCAAGGCAAGTGGCTTCACTCTCGAATCCTATTATTTGTACATATCAGCTTGGTTTAAAATTTATTTAGTTGTTTGATTTAAATTTTATTTTTTTTGGAAAATATTGTCAAAAAAGTTCTTCGGTGGCTTTTTTGGAATTGTGAAATTGGTGTACGAAGTGCTTTTTTGAATGATTTTAAAATAATAATTCTAAAAAAAATGGTTGGATTCATGAAAAAAGGTTTTTTGGAACGTTTTTCAATAACAAATACTATTTTATTAAAATTATATGGCAAAATTTATTGGCATTGTTTTAGCATTATTGATTGGATTGAGGTCATTTGTATATGGGATGGATAAGTTTATGAAATTTCCCCAATAAAAATTGGGACTCATAAGGGTTTGACCTTTCTCCCATGAAAATTGTTAACCATGTGACAACTTGGTAAAATGATGAATCCACACCCATGAGTATGTGTAGTTACATGGTTGAATTCATGGTTGGATGTTTGGATATAAATAATGGAATGGGTTTTGAAAAAATGGAATTTTTTAAATGTTTTAATAGCTTATCTAGTTAATTTCCTTTGAAATTGTTTTTGTTTAGGAAACTATGTTGTTATGAAAACTTTTTTCTGAAAAATAATTTGGATTTGAGATAAAATATTTTAAAGTGTTCTATATAAATTTTTTATATTAATTTTCAATCTTTTTGTATCAATCTGTTATGAGTAGGGAATTAATTTGGGGAAAACCTTCTAAGTTTCATTACGTACCCTGTTCTTAGGTAATTAAGTGCAATTGTCGAAATTGTTTATTGAGACATAGGTAAAGGAAAGTGTCTAATTTATTTAGTGATTCTTTTTTATACATTAATCATGTACAGTGAAGTTAATTTTTGGATTATTTGGGGTGATGTAGAGTTGTGTATTTGGAGTCTTTGAGTTTTTTTTAGTTTTAGTCATCTACTTTATGCTCTAAAATGGGTCTTAGTTTTTTTGTCAGTATTCAATTACTTTGCATTGTATTACATTGTTACCATGCATTATATGTTGTTTTTTGGTTATGGTTATCTTGTCTATGGTTATTTTATTTCAACAGTAAAATATTCCTCCAATTTTAATGAATTCCTTGGCATTTATTGTTAGCCTTTGGTGTCTTGAGCATGTCACCTAAGGCCAAGTAATTTACCACCATCATTACAATAAAATGGTTTCGGGTGGGATTTTACAAATATAGAACCCTATGATTCAATTAATAATACCTATAATAATGCATATTAAGTATGTACAATGTTTGGGTGAAGTTTTCGATGGTTTTGAGGACTTTTGGATTGTTCTCGTGCATTTATGGAGGTGCATGGTTTAAGCACAATTAGAAGAAATTGTATAACTCCAATAGAAAACTGTGGAAAGTGTGGAAGTGGGATATGTTAAAGTGTAAATATTTTCTAAACCGTGCATCCACCCTGAAGTAACCATGCATTTGGGAACATGGGACTTGTGCACGGTTACTGAATGGTCTTTCTATCCATGATCTCTGATCATTCAGGGATAAAATTTAGATCTAAAAAGTTTGGATCTAACTCAGTTTTTAAGTTAAATGGATTTTTTATCTAGTACAATCCCAACATGATTTCCTCTCTTCCCAAAGGCTATATAGATCATTCCTCTTGATCAGTGCTAAATGTTTTGGAAAATCATGGTGAATTGAAGGTTATATTTATTAGTAAGTCTCTGTTCTTAGTGGTTTTTCATAGATTGATTCTTCTTACCTCTGAAGTATTCATAGATATAGTCCATTTGATATATATATATATATATATATATATATATATGATATTTGATGTCAATCATGATGTTATTTGGCTATTTTGATGTTAGGGTATGAGATCTAAAGTGGTTTTTTGGAGTCTCAACAAGGGTTTTCAAATAATTTGGGCAATTATTCATTTTCTCCTAATTTTACAAGGTAGGTGGCTTCACTCTAGAAACCTATTATTGGAACCCAAATTCGTTATTTAAAATCTTTTGAAATTTTCTATTTATGTTGTGAAATTATTTTTAAAATTTTGGTAATAACATTCTTTATTGAAGGTTTTTGGAATTGAGAAATTATTGTGCAATGTGATTTATTGAATTATTATAAAATGGTTATTTTAAAAAAGTTCTTTAGTTGGATTCATATAATAATGTTTTCTGGATTGGATTTCAATAAAATAAATTATTGAAATGATTTTTCATAATGGTTGGAATGTTTTCTACATAAATAATTGGAGTTTGTTCATTTGAATATGGGACATATAAGTTTTTGAAGTTTCCCCAGTCAAAATTGGGATAGATAAGGGTATGAAATTCCCCTCATAAAAATGGTTCACCAATTGACTACTTATTTAATGGATGAATCGTCACTCTTGAGTATTGGGAGGTCCACAGTTTCATTCATGATTATATGTGTTGATATGTAGAATGGAATGGTTTATTCCAAAATGGAATTTTTGAAATGGTTTAAAGGAATTTTTAGTTATTTTAAATAGAAATATTTTGGTTGGGAAAACTATTTTGTTGTGAAAAATATGTTTCGTAGAAATTATTTGGTTTTGAGATAAAGTCATTTAAAGTGGTTTATATTAATTATTTTAAATAAGTATCTTAAATTGTTCTATCTCAGGGGTGTTAGTAGGGAATTTATTTGTTGGAAACTTACCAATATTCATTACTCACCCTATTCTTGGTAACATTGTTGTTTTTGAATATAATATTTATTGAGAAATGGGTAAATGTAAATTATCTCATTTCTTTAGTAGTGTTTCATGATAATTTTAACATGGATTATTCAGTTTGATCTTGGAGTATGTGGGGAGTTGTTTTATTTCAAAGTTAAAATGATCCCTCAATTATATCTAAGTCCTTGTCATTTTATTTTAGCCTTTGGGGTCTTGGGGATATCACCTAAGCCCATGTATTGTACCACTGCCTTTCCAGGACAATGGGAAAGGTTAAAGTGTTACAAAAAACATCCACTTTTATAATTTTTTTCTTATCAAAATTAAGGAAATAATTCTTAAGATATCCCCAAAATTTCTTATTAATAGAGCTAAATAAATATTCATTCCAATTGTTATCTTAATAAGAAAAAACATATTGTTATTCTATTGAAAATTTCCCAAATTCTCGTATTCAACAAAATTAATAGATAATGTAAACCTATTTTTAATTTTCAAATGGAAATCACTAAAAATAGTGTTAACATAAACTATTGGAAATTAATTCTTAGCTCTAAATCCTTATAAAATAGACTCAAAAAATCTATATGAGATGTGTAAATATAAAAATCCAAACTATGTTTATGGGTGACGTTTTCCTCACAAACAAAAGGTTGTAAGTGCTGTCCAATTTCATGAGATGCATTTTCAACATAAATTTTTTTTATGATAGACCACTCCATGGTTCGTAGTAATGAGTTCCAGGATTATTTTGTCAATCCTCTCTAATCATTCATGTTCGTTAGAAGATTTTTATTCAAAAAGTTTACTTCAAAGTGTTCATTAATTGATCCTTAAATTATTTCTCCCAAAGGTTTATGGGTATATTTATAATTTTTAAACAAAAAAACACTTCATCTACATAAAAAAATATTACATATACCCTCTAGTGTTTATTTATTAAACACATCAATTTATTCTTAGTCATCGCCAACATGAAATTACAGTTCTCTCATTGATACTCGATAACATCTCTACCTAGATCTAGGAATGTCCTGCCCAAAAAGACAGGTTCCTTATTATAACACTCCAGATAAAGGTGAGCTAAATTAGTGGGAAATGTAAATTTACCTATATTTAATAATTTTTCATCCAACCTTTTGATAATATTAGTGATTAAACTATCATCCAATTGTACAAAAACATAAGTGGGTTTAAACTCCCCTAGACCCAACTGTTTAAAGTAATAGTAGAGAACTAGATTAGAAATATCACCTAAGTAACATAATAAATTTTTTTCATCACATTATTCAATTTTAAATTGAATATAATATCCTATAGGGTCTTTCAATTTTATAAGTAACTTTATTTGAAGGACAACACTGTATCCCTCCTTACCAATGGTGGACATTTCATTAAATTCCCTCTTTATAGCTAAAAATATATTGAGGAATTTTACATAGGAAGGGATTTTATTTAATTATTCCACAAGGGTCATGCTCCATAGTATTTTTTTAAACATATTATGTAAATTTAGGTATTTAGGTTCATCGTTTGTCTTTATAACCCTTTGAGTAAAAGGGATTAGATGGGTAAAATGTTGTCCAATAGTGTGGTTCTTCTCCTTCTCCTCTATCACAAATTTCTTTTTTCCCTACCTCAAATATTTACCATTTTATTTTCCTTTTTCATTTACCTAATTCAGTTTAATATTCACCAAATGACTTAGTTTGGACATTTTCTTCCACTTTTCATGATTTGGTGTTTCCATTATTTTTATCTTTAGCTTCACTTAATACTTCAATCTCATTTCCTCTATGATACACCCACACACCTAATTTACTTTCTAGACTAATTAATTTTATAATATATATAAACTTATTTCTAGTATTTAACTCTTCTACACTTAGTATCATCCCATTATCATTCCTACCAAAATCATTAGCTAATTGAATCATTTAGATTTATAGAATTTTTATAGAATTTTTTTGATATTTTAGGTCATCCCTATGTAAATATTCATTAGATACCATTAAATAAATATGTCTCTATTTTTTGAATTCCATTCTATCCAATATTTATTTTAATAATCCCATTAGACTCTCTTTTGAATTTTTGAACTCAAACATATCTTAGTTATGAAATTAAGATTCTAGCTGATCTCGGAAACCATGTACAATATATTTTTTTAATGATCTCTTGGTTTCTCCATGAAAAAAATAAATTGTTATTATATCCAACATTTTAATATATTTATATAGGTTCAATTTTACCATACTTTCAATTACCAAAATCAATAAAACAAGTACTTTTTGTGTGTTGAACAAGCATGTCATTATTGGGATAACAATCCCTTAAATGCCAAAACATCCCACAAAACTATGACTCATTTATTAAAGGAATATCTTACTTTTGGAAAGTAACTCATTTGGGAATTTAATTCATCAATGTTTGAATAATCCCATAAAGATAAAAAAATTCCTAGCTTGAACTAGTGTTATTCTCAACTCTATTAAGCTTTCTTCTCCTAGATTACTAATTTTTTGAGTTCTAGGATAGTTCATTAAAAATTTGTTTCACTTATTCAGTAGTTTTATCAATGTCATTTCCATCATCCATTTAGTCAACCATGTCTTGAGAATATGGTAAAAAAAACCGTTATAGGGATTAAATTAAAATATTGGAAAGGAATTAATGATAGGTATATTGCCTATGTAATCCCTAATACCTATCCCATACCTAATAGAATGAATCATCCTCATATTCAAGGAAGTTAGATATTCTACTTCTCACCTCTTATTTCAACAACATAGAAAATAATGATGATAAAAACATTATAAAGTCGATCCCAAGTATTGAATGTATTCTCGTCAAGTTGAATAAACTATGTCTTAAGATGAATTTTTATGAAAATTATAAATACACTCAATCTTATCTCATCCTCACTCAAAATATATAGTGGAAACTATTAGACCATACTATAAAAATAATGTATAAAATCATCGTGTCTTCATTTTGAATCACTGTGAATAATGAAAATAGTCACATGTAAGATTATTTTGGTTTATAGTTTCAAGATCATTGAGAAAGCCTAATATATGAAGGATTTATTAAAATTATTAGTATATGGTGGTCTCAATTTTAAGGTCTCTCAAGGTTCTCATCCCTAAACTATGGTTGAATAAGATTTTCATTTTTATTTTTATCATGTCTCTTTCAAGTTACTCTATTTTTAATTATTTTATAACACACACATAGATAGAGATATTTATATACAAAATTTTTTCTTTTTGGAAACATGTTCCTTCCCTAGAAATTGAGTCAATTTTATATAAGTGTCTTAAAATGTCATAAATAAAATTTATTAACTAGTCAAAACTACTGCAATAGTATGTTGGGTCAAAACACAAAAAAGTTCTTTGAAATCCGAAAATAAAAAAGAATTGAAAATGATGAAAATGGGAATGAGAAATGTGTGTTTGTATCGAAATGGATTTGAAAAATATAAAAAGGGTGAAACAACTAAGACGGAAAGATGAATGGTAAGAACAAAAGATTGTTTTTGTAATTACATGGATTTGAATTAATTGAAATTTTATTTTTATTTCATAAAAATATAATACAGTTTCACATAAGCTAAAAAAAGGAAGATATAGTTTCCAAACTATCTCTTAGTTATCCAAATATGTTCAATAACCTATCCCTAGGGACTAATTTCTTAACTTTGTACTCAGATGATGAATGATTCACACATGTAAAAGAAAAACATTAAGTGTTTTAAAATTGGGTACTTTAATAAATGCCTTGAAGGTTAAAAATATACTTTTGTCACCCATTGGAATATAAACATTATATAAATAATTCTTCAAGATAGTTAAGATGATAAAATTTAATAAAGGGAACATTGTGAAAAATTTAACAATAAAACTAAAAGGAATTCATTTCAATTTCATTAGATTTAACTATAAGAATTTATTTACTCATGTTCGGTATAAGAATTTAGTTACTCAAGTGGAGATCACTCATACCTGGCAGGAGGGGAACTAGGTTGCTGACTTCCTAGAATCTCTGGCACATCCGGCTGAAAGTTTGTCTCCCTTATTTAACGTCGGCTCATTCCCTAAGGAGGGAGTGAGATTTGTTATTAATGATGCTCTGGGATTGCATTTTTTTCGGCCCCCATGATTCTCTTTCACCCTGTTTTGTTTTTTTATATGATTTTATGTCTTTTTGTACTCTCTTTTATTTAATAAAAATGTTAGTTTTCAGTCAGTCATCTCCCGAATATTAATTAACACATGATATAATAAGGGGGAAGATTAATCTTGTCTTCCTATATAAATCCTCTATCCAAATCCTATTCATATGCACTAATGCTTTAGTGTGTCTCCTACTTGCTTTGTTTATCCTAAAAATAATGAATTCATAGATTTATTACCCTCGATCAAGTAAATAAATAATTAATAAAAATAACTCAAGCACATTGGTAGTCGAGAGTATCTCTTATCAAAGCATCCATTTTGGATTGTGTCTATCATCATTGTTCATTTCCCTTTATCGGTGACTCGAGACAAATCCCTCTAACAAATTGCACTCCTTCTAAGTGGGTTCTTGATTTGGCCATTAAGAAATCTCCTATAAGCTTTATCTTCATTGTGGATTAATCCACCCTTTTTTATTTAAAATTTTATTGAGAATTAGGGATTCATGTGTGACTCACTTTAATATTGGAGTTAACTTGAACTAGCTTTTATTAAAATGAAGTTACCATTTTCTGATTTTCCATTGACCTTTATGAGATCCCTAGTGTGGGGAAGTACCTTTATATGAAAATGGGTGTGAGGAAGTACATTTATGTAGGTCATAAATTGACCTTTATGTATCCTCATCCTACAAACCATTATGTGATACAGATCCTACCTTAGTAGTGACACCTAAACATGAAATTAATAAAAATAAACATTTCTTTTATGTGACTTCCTTCAAAAAATAGAAAATTTGATAATTAAATAATTAATTCAAATTAAAAAAATAAAACATAAATGAAACCCAACAACACAATAAGATTAAGAATTTTCTCCAACAAATAATATTAAAACTGAAAACATGGAATCATGAAAATGTTAAATCAAAAATCAAAAATTCTAAGAATAACTTCCCACAATTTATTTGAATTAAAGATCACCAAAATAAACAAAAAATATTGGTTATTAAAACACTTAAAAATTAAGTCAAGAAACCTTCAATCAAATTATCACAAAAAAACATTTTTACTCAAAAATTAAAAAAAATTGATTCATTAAAAAATTAAACAATATTTAATTATTCTCCAATCAAAGTACATTTTAGTATTAAAAGAATTATAATATCATAGAAATTATGTGTCAATAATGTATGAGAATGAGGCCACATCACAATCATATGAAACCAGTTAAAGGGAAATGATGTTTTAAGTAGTACAAAGAAAGGATGAAAAGTATATGAGAAGTGTGTAAAATAATAAGTATGATTAGTGGAGTTATAATTTCTCAATTGGTGACCTTATAAGTAGATGATGATCAAAGAGAAATTAGGAATTGTTCTAGAAGCTGACATGCCATATCAATGAATGTTAAGAGGTATGAGCATAGCATCCAAAATAAGAACAAATAAATGAAAATATTGCTATGAGGAGATGAGTATCGAAGATGAAGAACCATAATAATGAATATGTATGGATGGAGGATCTGAGGAACGAAGCAACCATGGTTAATGACTAATTCAAATAAGTGCTAAGAGGGACTATAAAGAAGTATAGTTTTATATATATAGAAGTAGAATAGGAATATGCATGATCTGGATGGTTTTATAATATAGGGGAAATGTTAGTATTGAATTTATAAGTACAAATATGCCTATATCAGAGTTTTCTTCAGTCTACAAAGGATATGTAACTATATAATATTAAACCTGAAGTATATTTCAATAAACATTTATATGAAATAAAATTCAACGTGATGATGTTATTATTCACTTGAAGATATAAAAATCATAAAGTTAAAATCATGATTATTTATTATATTTTCAAAATAATTGAATATGGCTAAAATAATAATTTTTTGGGTCATTTATGAAGACAAACAATGATATTTTTAGATGAATTTAAGCTTTTTTATTGTGATTTGTGAAGGGATTAATATTTAAAATTTTGAGCCTATGGTCCCCATATTTCTCAGTGTAAGGATAAATATATAAAGGGGAATCATCATTGAGATATTTACACTAGTAATGTGAGCGTTCATCTTAATAGTATCTGAATATCATTTTTTAGCTGATCTATTATAACAAAGAAGGGTTGTGATTACATTAAATCGCATAGGTAAGGGGGGATACCCAAAATTATGAAATATCATAGTGTTGAGGTTCCAGACATAGTAGGTCTAGATAGTGAGATTATAGATAGTGAATTTATCGAAGTTTATTTTTTGAGGAGCTTCTAATTTATGTATTCTAAAGTCTGAGAGGTTGATCATTATTTTTTTTGATGCAAAATGGTAAAAATAAAGATCTCTTTATTTTCATTTATTGGTAAATTTTTTAACAAGTGGGAACTAGTATAATGAATATTTAAGAATAATAAGTATTGGGAATAACTATTTTGTAAAGGGTGATACCACCCCACACAACTTGTAATATTTTTTATATGAATTGAAAATATTTGTCTTAGAATTGACTTAAAAATAGAAAATAATTAGTCACCCACACTAGGGTAAGACCTTGTAAAAAAAATGTATGATTGGATTTTATTTATATATTTTTTATATGGTTAAGGGTGAGATATAATGTTTTAGAGAATTGAGAATCCAATATGTTAAAAATGATATTGATATATTAAAGTAAATTTTCAAGGAGTACCACCATTTATCTCTCCTTCTCAATTTCATATCATATTCTTGGTAACTTTAATTGTTATTAAAGAATCCCTGGTTTTCTCTAAAATATCATTACTTTATTAAATATATAGATTCTAAAATATATTTATAGTATAGGTATTTCTATATTTTATGTTAGAAATTATCATGGATGGAAGAATAGAATGTTTCCTTATCTCACATGGCTTGGATATTGTTGATGTTTCTAATGTGGGATTTCCACCAGTTGAGAAAGATCATCCCATGATGTTTTTTGATAAGAGAAAATTAGTGGTTTATGAAAATGGAAAGAATTCAATTCTTTTGTCCATACCATATGGTGTTTATAAAATGGTTATGGGACTCCAAACTACCAAGGATATTTGGGTCAAAATAAGAAATATTTTTCAAGTTCCCCAAGATCTTGAGAACCATTAGGAAGGAAGAGTTGAATCAATGGTGATCTTTTTATAATTTCAGATTATATGAAATTAACCCCTAAATCTTTATAGATTAATTATCCCTAAATGTAATACTTGATGTGTTGTGTGTTTATTTTTAATGTAATTGTAACCCCAAACACCTAATATATATACATAACATAATCAACATAATGAAATTGTAAGAAACTAAACAAGACACACAATATTTAAAATGTTCTACCTCAGTGTGAGTACCTATATTCTTTTCATGGTGATTACCATCGGTCCATGGAAATTAAATATTAAAAAATATGTGAATAAAAAAGTGAGCTCAAACATATTAGACTCTATAAATCTCTAAATATGAATTATTATTCTAAACCTTTTCATTTAAAAAATTCATACACAACTAAGCCACCTTAAATATGTGAAACTTTATAAATTAGCACCTAGAAAGTTCATCGGGAATTATTTGTCTGATTTCCTCTGTTTGGAAAGTATACATCCAATGTGTCTTCTTTTTCCAATTTTCTCTATTTGGTACTCCTCACTAAAAATATTCCAAATTTTTATCCTATAGTCTATTTGATTAAAAAAATGTAATTCCTTAAATATATTTCTAGAAACATTTTATGATTCCTCGTTAATTAAACTCTATCTAGTATACTATGACCAATACCTCAGTCTGATTCCATTGATCAAAAGCATTGTTTGGTATTCTAGCCCAAATCTCCATCCTATGATTTTTATTCAACTAGAAAGTTATATTGGTTAGAAACTCACTCTGACATAGAATTTACAATGTATCAACTTTTTAAGATAAACAGTATCAACAAAAACTTTTTCATTTTTAAATTGTAATGTTTTTATAGGTAAACCAAAAATAGTAATTACAGTTAACAAATTTCACTTTACCATTCAAATTAAAATATCTAGATTCTTCTCAGCACTTCTATAGTATTCTATAACATTCTTGAAGCTTCATAAATTATCCAATGACTACATCCTTATTCAAACTTACTTAACCATAGCATTAAGGAACTTCTTCTATCTCAATAAATTATAAATTATGACAGACAAATTAAGATCTTAAAATCATCTTAGCATCATAATGTTTTGGAACATTACAATTTAGTGTAATTTTTCTTAGAAAAAAATCTATCTGGTGATTTTTTTCCAATTATATATTTACAAATTCTTCATCCAACCCTATTTCTAATCACATTTTATCACATTCTCTATGATTGATTTTCTTAATTTAAATCATCTATTTGATGGAATAAAGAAACGATCATTTGATGAATTCTAGTTTCTCTATCTTCTTAATATTTTACAGCTTTAAACTTTAATAACAAATTGGTTCAACTTCTTTAAAAATTTCATCTGATGAACTTCCTTTGGAATAACATATTCATAACTTAACTTATTGAATATTTATACAACATTCAAAAAAACATTTATGTTTAAATATTTTAAAAAAAGAATTTCCAGAAAATTTTATTTAATATAGATGGCTGACTACATTGTTACAATTTATAAAGACTCTTTTTACGTACAACGTCTCCATCAAATAATGTTCTCTTCAACTTTTTAATTCTCCTCTTTTTTATTTTCAAAGCCACTTTGTATTTCTTTCTCATTTTTCAAAACCGAAAAAACTCTAAAATAAAATTATCTCACCTTCCAACCAATTTGTTTGTCTGATGATCAATGTATTGTCTATCTTGTGACATTTTGTCCCAAATCCTTAAAAAACATCATCTGAAAACACATAAATAGTCCTTCAAGTTACAAAGTTTATAACTCTCCCCTTATTACAACGAGTAACAACTTCCTCTTGGATCATTAAATATTCAAAATATTTAGGAATGTGAATAAAAAACATAGCATTGTTTGAATTTGTAAGAAAGATTCGTAACAAAGATAAATAAACTTCAAAACATTCTAACTTAATCCAACAACATCATAAAAGAATTTCTTAACATCCAATAACTATTTATCATTCATTTTTAACCAATTATTAATACAAATATATTTTGAAAAATAAATAATATGTTATTAAAACATCACAAATAGTCTTGAATATCCCCCTTTGAATTTGTAGGAAATATTACAACTTTGAAAATATACCCAAACGTTTTCACAAATCCCCATTTTTTAAAAAAACATTCATAAAATCAAAATTTTTCTTATAGATAATTTCTTGATGCCAAAATTTTGGACAATATATTTTTTATAAAGAAAGTACATCCATCAATTTTAATAAATTTTTGTGTTCATGATAAGAAACATTTCCCCCCAAATTTTTATCCTCTTAAAATTTTCTTTCTCACCTCCATTTCATGATAACCATATATTCATCTTCAAAAAAATAAATAATTAAACATACAGTCCACCTTTATGGAAAATTTTGTACTTACCCTTACACTTTTTCAACATAATCCAATGCATGGTGGGTGTTTTCCTTATGAATTTTTGGTCTTCTTTTGTGGAGGCTAGACATGAAGTTACAACCTTGGTTCCTAAAATATTTTCCTTGGAATAGATTTAGTGAAAACATAAAAAATTTGATATTTTTTATAAATCTGCTCAAGAATGAAATCTTTACTGACAAATTTATATCTAATAAAGTGATACTTCATATCATTTTTCATTGATCCAAAATATGGTACATGATTTTTGGAAAAATAAATTGCACTCTGATTATCACAAAGTATCATCAATGGTTTTACAACCTTTTAATTCATGTATATCTATTTAACTTTAATCTATATCATTTGAGTACATGTTGGGTGGTAGAATCATACTCTTCTTCCATTGTGTTAAAGGTAACTAAACTCTGTTTATTACTATGCTAGCTCCCACAAAATTATTCCAATAAAAAATTTCCACCTGATGTTTATTTTCTATCATTGTAATCTCCAACCCAATAAATATCTGTATATCCAAGAATGTTCATACCAAAACTTCTTTTATACAACAAATCATAAGAATATATTCCTAATACCTAAGAATTTTTTCTCCCAACATACGATATTTATTTAGATCATTTTGGTATCTGGAACACAAAGAAACTACATAATCACTGTTTGACCTTGATGTTGTAAGCTAGATAAAACTTTCTATCAATGTTTTAAAGCCTTTCCAATTCACAATTTTCCCATCCTCATCTTCTCAAAACATCACAATAATAAAAATAGGTGCAAAAAATTATTTGGAATATGTAATGCCAAATGTTTATAATAATTAAATAAAATAACTATCTTGAGATTACAAGATGTGTCTCCCCTTTTGTTGAACATGTAATCCTATGAAGAAAGTTAATTCTCGAAGCACTGAAATCTCAAAATTATTTTTCATTTCCTTATACAAATTTTCAAAATATTTTTCCCAATCACCTTCAAAAGTTATATCATCAATGTAAATAATGATAATGAGGGTATCTATGCTCATTTACGACACTTAAAAGTTGTTATCAATTTTCCATTAAAAAGTTCAACATCTTCAAGAAACTATCAATTTTAGAGTATCATGTCTATCAAGATTTTTTCAACCCATAAAAATATATCTTTAACTTTTATAACATTGTTACATCTTTTTCAAGTATGAATCCACTAGGATTATAAATATAAATTTCTTCCTCAATCTCTCCATTTAGGATAGATGAATTAATATCCATATGATAAAAATTTTAACAGTGATGTTTTAAAATATCTATGACCATTATGATAATTTCCAATCTTGTTACAGTGGAAATGTTTTCTTCAAAATATAAACCTTCCAACAGTTATTAACCATTCTAAACAAGTTGTGCTTTGTTCCTTGAAATATCCCCATTTTCATTTATCTTCTTTCTAAACACCCATTTTTTACCAATAACATTATTTCCTTCTGTTCATAAAACAATTTCATAGGTTTAATTCTTCTAAATCTGATCTAAATATTCATTCATAACATCATACTAATATTTATTTTCAATTGCATATGATATTGCTTTTGATTCAACCTATGAGATAGGTGATTTTAGATTTTCTAATATAAAATTTATTCTAGACTAAAATGGAGCATTCTGTTTTTAATGATATTTTCATATTCAATTGGTTCTAATATGGTATTATATTTTATTTATTTTATTTGTGTTAACTTTACTCATACCACAATTCTTATGAGTCTTAGTATACTTATTTTGGATCACATTCATCTTCACTTTTGTTATTTTCATTGGAAGTCTCCAATTCAACTTCCCTATATTTTTTAAAATATTTTTATAATTAAGTTTGACTTTCAATAACTTTTTCATCAAAATATTATACTATGATTTGTTTATATTTGTTCCAAAATTTGTTACTTTTTTTATTGGATAAATATACTCTAAAAATTAATTATTTGGTTTTTTCATCAAACGTTCCAAGATTTGGATTTTTGATTTTAATAAAGTACGGCCTCCAAAATAGCTTTAAATACTTCACTAAATGGATTTTGTTAAAAAAATCATAGGGAGTCATGTTATATTCTATCTGTAAAAAATATCTATTTTCACATGAACTAATTTTCTAATAGATTCTCTTGAAAAACATATAAATTTTATATTCAGCCAGTATATTTCTTTCTATTTCAACTAAACATAAATTTTTTACTTTATGTACCTCCATTTTGTATAGGAATATAAGGATTAATATATTGGTACTTTATTCGATGATTCTTTAGATATGATTCAAAATTATTATGGGTTTATTCCCTTCCATTTTTAGTTATAATATTCAAATTATAAACACCCATTTTTCTTTCAACTTCACTTTTAAAAAATATAAACAATTCAAAAACCATGGATTTATGTTTCATGAAAATTATGTTGCTCATATGAGTTAAATCATCAATGTAAGTTATGATATATAAATAACAATTTATTATTTTGGGTATCATTATACCAAAAATATTAGAGTGAATGAGCTCAAGGGATCATGTATATTGGATTTTATCTTTCTTATTATTTCCACTAACCATCTACCCTTTTTGATTGTTTTAAAAATATAATATTATTACCTTTTCAAAGGAGGTAATTTTCCTACTATATTTACATTAAAATATTTAATCATACTCTTTCTGGAATAGATAACCAAGTCTTCAATGAAAAAACATATTTTTTATCGTCAATAGTTAAGTAGCATGAGTTAAAGAGATATCTGATCTAGAATAGATTGGTTTTAGTTCTTTCTACCTTTTGATTAATTTTCTATCATACAATATTCTAATGTTACAAGAATATTTCTTCAAATTAACTTCATTTCCATAATCACAAATTTTTCTTAAACTAATTAAGTTGTGCTTCATCCCATCATAAAATAAAACTTCTTTCGATTTTAGTTTCCATGATTCAATATCATTTATTCCAATTCCGTTTAATTTTTAGGAAGTATTATTTCCAAAACTAACTTCTCACCCTTCAAGATTTTAAACATATTTCAAAGTATTTATATCTTCTATCATGTGTGAGGAACAACCACAATCAAGAATATATGGAATGTTATTTTTTATTTCTGTCAATGTTTTATCAATAATAAAATATCTTTCCACTAATTTATTATTTCCACATCTATTTTATTTATTAACATAGTATCATTTTCCTGAAAGAGTTGCCTATAGTATTTAGAATAGAGGCCACATGGGCTATATCTTCCCCAAAAGGCCTCTTGGAAATGAAAAAAATTAATTGAAAACCTTTTAACATCTTGTGATTTTTTCTTTCAAACTATATGCATCTTAATAAAGTTACACTTTCTTTCCATTATATCTCAACATCAATTCATACCTACTTCTCGATATAAACATGTGGTACCGAAAATTATTGGATTTTTTACAATATATACCACAACACCAAAAATATAAACTAAATATCAATTTTCAGTAGAAAAATGATCTTTCCCTACAATTTATTGGTTGAGGTCAATCAAATATTTCAATTTGAGAAACTCCCTAGTGTGGGAAACCTTTCTTTATGATTTAATTTTCAAATTTTGGTGATGTGATATATTTCTCACATCCTTTCTTAACCATTAATTTCCAAAAAAAAATTATAATACCATCATGGTTAATAAAATCAGAAGAATTTTTACATTTAGTAAAATCTGATGAAGGTTTTATCAGAATCTCGAGTTGTTTCATCTTTTAACTTTGAATCCTTGTTGAAATTTTCTATCAAATTTTTCTTGTTATGATAAAACTCTATAAATCTCAATGGATTATTAAAAACATTATCTTCATTAGAAAAAATATTCTTATAAATTTGTTCCACCACCATTCCATGTTTAGTAACATTCAACTTGAGTTTTGTGATCACCAAAATATTCTCATATTTCTATTTAATGAAATTATTCCTTTCTTATTCATTACACTATATATCTTCAAAAAAAATTATCTCATATTTTATTATTTATTTTTGATCAAAACATGAAACGAATTATGATCTCAACTGATAATCCCTATAGGTTTCATCACATTCATCTTCTTCTTCATTATTGATTGTATCACCCTTCTTCTCAAAATTAGCTATTAAATTTCTAAAATTTTACATATTTTCATTTTCTAGTGAAATTCTATCTGTACATTCTTGTTCTACTTTTTTACATAGTATACTTCTCTTCTTTCCAATAAACATTTTCTTACCACCAGTGAAATTGTTATCTTCTTAATAAGTTTTTATCCAGTTATTCCAAAGATGTTTTTCTTTAGAATCGTCTTTACAGACTCCAACATTCTTCATAATAAAATTCATATCAAAATTATCAAGTCATACATGCTAAAAAAATATGTTTGTGATATTACCATTGAAATTTTCTCTAAATTTTGATACATTTTATAGATAAGAGACGAGGTGTTTTCAACCCTTTCTTCATATTCCTTATTTTTTGAATCACAAAGGTCAACATTTTCATCATCTTTGACATTAATCTGTCTCATAACATTAAAATATATTTCATCCTTGATCTTATTTTTGAATTCTAGGGAAATTATTATATCATAAGTAATAATAATGTTATATAGGTAATTAAGAGAAAAAACATCCTTATATTCTAAGGAATATATTTAGGATTCAAACATGTCAGGGAATTTTTTCATGAGTTTCTTAATAAGTGTAAAATATTATAATACATATCTAAATCCATTTATGCTAAAAATAACTTCATTAAATATTTTTTATTACCCACAAATAGTTTATTAATATTCTATTTTGATATATTTTATCTTCCTTCTCTGTTTTTTTTCTTCACTCTAGTGTTTCCTTCAAAGACACTTTTGATATTTTCCCATGTTTCTTTCGATAATTTGAGACCCATCACCTTCTTGTAAACATTTTATTAAAAGGAAATAAGAATAGTGTTTCAAGAATTCCCAATAACCTCAATGTTTTTTTAGAATACATCATAAGATCATTTTTCTCAATGGGTCAAAACCCATTTATTGTTGAATCAATAACCTCCAGGACAACTGATATAAGTGAGGGTAACAATTTATTTTTTCAACCATGATAATGTTTTTCAAACAAGATAGTAATTACTCTATTATTCATTTTGTTGATATTTTCTACGATAAGGATATGAAAAGGGAAACTGAACCTCTAATATCCATTGAAGTTCCTTAGGATCATGAGAACCACTGAGAATGGGAGGTTTTAATCACTGGTGATATTTTTACAATTTGAAATTTGATGAAATAAACACCACATACATTTTTAGAGTTATAATAATTATCAATATTAGTAACAAAATCACTAGCATGAAATGATAAGAAATTAAACAAGGAAAAAAGGATTTACTAGGTTCATCCTTAGTATTAAAATCTACACCATTTTCAGAGGGATTCCCTTTAATCTATAGAAATTCACTATTAAAAATGAGTGAATACAAATATGATCCATATATTGTTATTCCCCCTATATCTTCTAATGGGAATTATTTAACTAACTTCATCTAGTTAATAATTTTTTTCCTTAAAAAACTAAGCAACAAAAAATATGTGAAACATTGTAAATCATCTCTCATATAGTTCATCCATAATAGTCTATCTGATTTCCTCTTTAATAAGTGTCCATCTGGTGTGCCTTCCATCATCCAGTTTTATTCATCCAATGAACCTCATTGAAATAGTATTGGTTTTCTAATCTATGTTCTATCTGACTAAAAAAATCACTTCACCTTACAACGTTTCTCTGAAACTTTAATAAAACATTATTTTTATACTCTATACACTCCCTCTATATGATGCCACTAATGAAAACTATTTTCAACATTTAGGACCAATTCTATATCTGATACATTTTTCACCTAAAAATTGATCTTGGTATCAAACTCACTCAGAATAAAATTATAGTGTTTCAGCATTTTTAAGTAGAATAGTGTCAATAACAATAACTCTTTCATAAGATACTTGCAACCATTTTATAGCTGCACCCAAAATAGAAATATTAGGAATCAAAGTTCACATTCCTACTCAAATGAAATTATATAGATGATTCTCATAACATCTTTAATATTCTAAAACATTCTTAAACTTCATGAATTCTCTAGAAACTAAATCCTTATTCAAACTTCCTTAACCTCAGCATTAATGGAATTATTTGATCATAAAAAATATGCAAGATAAAACACTAGTGGACAAATTAAATTTATTTTATCATCAGTATGTTTTTTGAACATTATGATGTTGTGTAATGTTTATTACAATAACTCCATCTGATGAATTGTTTGTATAGTAATCCTTCTTCAACTTCTCGTCGATTGGTTCACTTCATAAGAATTAAATTTTTAATGGAATTAAGAAACATTTTTTCTAATAAATTATAATTTTTTCATCCACTTAACTTGCCTCATACTCACAATTAATAAACCACTTAGTTCAAATTCTCTCAAAATTTCAGTCAATAAACTTCCTTTAGAAGCACTTCTTCAAAAAATTAAATCACAAGCATTATAAAACATTCAACAAAAAAATTGATTAAACATTATTAAAACATTTTGTAGAGAGAACTCAATTTGTTGAGGATGATTGACTTCATTATTGAAACTTTTAAATTTCTTTTTAAATGAAACTTCTCTATCTAAAAATATTGGCTTAAAATTTGGATTTATCCTCATTTTTATTTTCATAGGCACTTTTTATTTCATTCTCATCTTTTGAAACCAAAAAACATAGAAATGTTTTTTCTTTCCTTCTATGCAGTCATGTTTTTCTTATTATCTATGTCTAGACTATCAAGTGACATTATTTTTTGAAAAATCCTTAAGTAAACTTCATCAATAAACATAGACTAGGACTATCTAGTTAAAACTATAAAACTCTTACATTATATTATTTATAATAAACTTCATTTTGGATCATTATTTTTTTCTAATGTTTACGAATATGAATGAACACTATAAAATAATTTGATTTTTACAGGAAAGTTTATTTAAAAAGTTAATTAAACCCCATTACTTTCTATTTTATTTAATAAACTTTATAAAAAATATTATTAACATATAAAAATTCTTTTTCACATATTTTACAATAGAATTATCAAAAAAATAAATAAATAAAAAACATGTTATGAATCATCCTAAAGGATCTTATGTTTTTGTTGGGAATGTTAATGTTCTGGAAAAACATTTACAAATATCTTGAGGTATGTTTGAATATGTGAGGATGGGTGATGAAAAAACCATTTATGATTACTTTAGAAGTGTAAATAATATATCAATCAACATCAGAGGTTTTGGATATACATTGTGAAGATAAACCATTATCATGGAACTAATTGGAACATCATTAATAGGTTTGATTATATATTTCCATCACTAAAATAAAAATATTATTAACATTAGGGGAATTGGGAACTTTTATATGAATAGTCCAAAAAAGAAAATTTATGGACATGATGAATTGAAAAAGGAAGTAACATTTTGGAATAATAGATGGTGTAAGAACCCCAAGAAGTATAATGAGCCTACTAAAGGTAAGAGACGGTTCACCAAATAGAAAATGTTAATTATATTGAAAATGTAGTGGAATAGTAATGCACTTCAAGTATTCATTAAAAATAATTGGTTCTTAAAATTTTTAGTAATTTTATGTATCACATTGAAAACAAGAAAATCCACAATTAATGGAAAATATGGTGAATAATGTGAAGAAATGTACAGTAAACACATGTTGAAAGCTGAAATTGAAGAACTTATTCAGTAAAAAAACCATTATGAAAGAAAATAATTTTACTAAAGAAGATGTTTTAAAAGAAAAAGGAAGGTTATGATATTTAAAAGAATGAAGGTGACTATATTGAGGAAGTTATAACTCTCAAGTTGATGGTTTAAGAATAAGAAAAAATAGTTAAAAATATAGTGTAAAAACATTATATATAGGAAGAAAAGATAAGAAAGAAACATTAAAGGTGTATTAAAGAACAAGAACACTAAAAAATATTATTAATGATTTTAAAAAAATAAATGAAATTTAAATATAAATCATCTTTATCTAATGATAATGTTTTCCTATATAGTTTTGTTAAATCTAGTACATCTATACTTAAAAGTAAATATTATTTTAATAACATCGTAGGTTCCCATAGGTGGATCCCCAAGTCACCACACTCATCAAAATTCATATCTTGGGCCTTTATCCCTATATATTTTACACCATAAGGCACCTTAGTGACCATTTCCACCAAGGGAACCCCAAACTCTACCATCGACAAACTTCGAGGCACTAGGAAAGGAAAAAACCAAATATCATTGGTTTTTTCCACCTATTTCTTTCAGGGACAATCCCTAGGCAACACAATCTACATAAAAACATTCTCTGATGTCTATTAGAGTACCCAAAAAAACTATCAAGCTTTATTCGACATAAAAAATCATCTTCAAGAGGTGTTCTAACTATTAATACCTCAATCCAAAACCCAATTCACAAAATGACCTTCTCTTCAGAAAAAAATACAATTCCCATAGAATTTCTCAACCCATATAGATGTAGGAATTTATAAAATACAGTTTCTAAAAGTGAACTATCAATGACTATAGTTGACAATTCATAATAGAATTGTGATTGTGTTCTGATGCTACAGAAGGACAACCGTCGGTGGGTTCTCGTTGCTAGTGGTGTTGTTGTCAATTGTGTGATTGACCGTTATGGGGCACAGTTTGAGATGTCTTCTAATCGAATTTTTCCTTTCCCAATACGTTTTGATGGTGATAGAACAGAGGCGATTCAAGAGGTATGATGATGTTTTCCTGTTTTTTGAATTTTGAAAATTGTCTTTGATACTATGGAGGCGATGATGACTACGCTGGGAAGATTGAAGTGATGATGTGGTTCGGAAGATTTGAAATACTCGGATGGCCTTCAGCTTTATGATCTAGTCATGGTGTTTAATGTTTCCTTGTTTCTTGAAGTTTGGAATATTGTTGTTTTGAATTTTGAATTGTGCAGGCACCACTATCCTATAAAGTGGATTTCAGAAAATTAAAAATAGATTTGGAGGGGATAATAGAAACAAAGAAATAGGAATATTATTATGGGACCAAATGCTAGAGCACCCAATCAAGGAAGAATTGTGGATAGAGAATATGAAGACTATAATAACAAAGGCTGATGGATGATTCGAATAAGTTCTAAAAATAATTATAGAGAATTACTTTTTCTATAAGTAGATTAAATTGTAGGAGTTTCAAAATCTATATGATTAATTAATACATTATTAGAGGTAAAATTGAAATTAAAAGAAGAACAAAGAACATGTCATGATTTTCTTGAGTCTTTTGAAGATAACGAACCAGAATATGCTACAGTAATAAGATATTTTTCTTAACATTTATGTGAATTCAAATTAATTGTGATGATACAAAGTTATACTTATTGATTTAAAAATCATGAAGTTAATTTTGGGATTCTATATGATATTTATAGATTTATTGGAGATATTTTCTGTGGAGTTTTATGGGAGATTTAATAAATTAAGTCTATGGTATTTTCATAGGCATTGAAAATAAATGATTGTTATTTGAGAAATGAAGAACATTTAGAGTTCAAATCCTACATTCCCTTTATTATTTTGATTAGGGATGAATATATAAAAGGTGAACCTAATTATAGATCATATGGTGACTCAAGAATAACATGCATAAATATTGCATCATTTTAGATAAATATTCAATATGTTTCACAATAATACATCCCCTAGAACCATAAAGGTTCAGTTCCATTGGATACTAGATACATAATTAACATATTTCATGAAATATATTTAAAATATTGTGTAATTTTCATCTCTCATAATACCATACTTAAAACAATCTTACTTAATACCTTTCTTCACTACCAAATAAAAAAGGAAATATAAGAATGGGTGAGCCCAAATTATCATAAAGTAGATTGGAGTTACATCCAACACGACATCCAACCAGGTCTCAGACATGGCCTGAAGGGTGTTCCCATTCCCCACGGGCAGACAAGTATTAATGGGCATCAAAGTAATCACTAAGGGGAATAATTTTTTCCCAATAAACCAAAATCAAATAAATAAACTGAACAAGTGGAAGAACCAATAATAACAGAATCTAAAAAAATAGGTTCAGATAAAAAAACAATTGAGAAATACTGAAACTAAAAAAAGACCCAAACCAAACTACTACCAACACGATCTCCATGTTACCTTAGGGTCACCACCATCCACAAAACAACCTGCTATAAGGCATGACCCAACCAGAAACCTTCACCTGCAAAACCATTGAGGTCTACAGACACCAAAAGGTATAAGTAGGGTGTGATCATAATAGCTCAGTAAGAAACAACAATAGATTCCATACAGTTCCATTATCGAAAATAGTCCATAAACACTAGTTTAATATATATATAATTATATATATACATATATGTTTTTCTCATATAATTAAAAAAACATATTTTCCTATTTAAAAATGTTTTACACCACATCTTTATTTTAATAGGGTGTTATAATTTAAAAACCAAATACCAAACCAAAATCTAAACAAAGAAATTCCATTCTAGGATGAAAATAAACAAGAAATTTAAATAATAAACCTAGTGAAACAAAATGTAATCAACGAAATACACATAGTAACCTTAGTAATTTTATAAATATCCCTAATGTGATCTTTGGACATACTTGGTCTTAACTCACCTACTAGTGTATGGTGTATCTACAAAGTAAATAACCAATTGGTTTCTCTAAACTAGCCTCAATAGTGGAACAACCCACCTAGCCTCTAAGAAAACCAAGGGAAACCATCATGTCTAATCAAGGTTTATAAGTAGTCATCACTCAACCCTCTAAAAGACACCCAAGAAACCCTTGGTAATAGTAAACTGTGTATGTTGGAGGTCCTCACACATGTGGCCCCCCTTTCCTTCTATCACCGCACATGCCTAAAAAAAATTTGAAAACACATATATGATAACCCATGTAGGGAAATACTTTAATACGTGTTCCTGTTATATAAAAAACCATTCATAGGTGCCAACCAAGCAGTCACATCTCATGATTCTTCAAACCATTTTCATAGAACATGTCAAGGTGCCAACTGGGCAATTATACTTCCAAAAAAACATTCATTTCTCAAACTTTTAAAATTGCTAACTGAGCCTCTCATCATCCCCATTTTAAGAGTATTTATAAAATATTTCTAAAATAATATGAAACACCACTTTCATGCATTAAATTCTAAATAGGAATTTATGATTTCCAAATCAAAATACATTTACAAAACTATTTCTAATACTTGAGTAAAACATGAAACCTTATGGATTGTACCAAACATGCCTTTATTCTAATATGAGTCATTTTTTAAACCAAATTAAAAACCAAAAAAATTAAATACACACACTCCATTTTGAAGTTAAGGTACCATTTGATGAAATGAGATTTGAGGAAATCATTATTTTAAAAGTTTCATGTTATTTGAATACACATCCATGATTGTGATTTGTGCACTCATAGTTGTGACAACATCCAATGGAACACTCAAAATATCCATGAAAAACCCCAAAAACGATTTTTAGAAACACCACTTGCTTCAAACCAAACCTAACAACTTTACATAATTACAAAATTGAAAATAAGCATTTGAAAACTAAGAGATAATTTCCAAACATTTCATCATAAACCATCAATCTTTAAAGTGGCATCTAAATCACTCATCACAACCAATTCTATCATTTTACCGAAGATACCAAAATATAAAAAGGGAAAAACCTCACACAAGGTTTGATTTAATTTTAATAAATAAAAGACATTTCATCAAACACTTAGTGTCCATAAGTTTATAGGTTTAAACATATAAATACTTCAAAAACGAATTTTTACCATGTTGTACCAACACCAATGTACCCTAACAAGCAACACCAACACATCATTGGTTTATGAAAGATATATATAAATTATATAAAAACATTCATGATTCAATGGATTCTTCTTTAATGGAAAATAACGGATCCACCTTATGGCATCCTGCCTTTTTATAATATAACTTTTCATTTCATTTTACAAACAGGGGATCTTTAATGACTAGTGTCATGAAAAAATGGTACATAATACATGAAAACATAAAACATTCTTATCTTCCACTTGAAAGCCATATTAAAGTTTCATCCATTGCACGTTTATTTCATCTCATAACCTAGAGACATACATTAAAGGAAAGGGTGACCAGAAATCCTAATAAGGGAAACAAGTGAAACAATTTACAAGGGAACTTGAGAAATATCGATAAAAACATGAGGAATATCATAAATGAATGACAAAGAAGAATATCAAGAAAATGATAAATTGAATAAAAACATTAAAATTTGTCTACAAAGATTGTTTTAAACATTCATAATCATATCACCAATGTCCATCCCTAAGGTGTCAAAAAAATTATCAAGGTATCGTAAAACTTATCATCTCTAGAGAATAATATTGTTACCAAATGAATTGAATCACTATCAGGGAACACCCTAAATATGTATATATTTTCATTTAATCAACATAGATCATAATCAAAAATTTCATAAGTAAACCATATAGAATAAATGATATGGTTTTTATATCAAAATCATGGCGTTTTAAAAATTGTGTAAAAACATGATCATCATATCAATTATAACCCATAGAAAAGGAATGAGATTTTTATGTTTGTAAATTATAGAATAAAATATATAATTTTTATGTCTTGATTAATTACCTTGTAAACTAAATAGGTTTGGGTATTCACATAAATAAGGTAAGATAGTTTCTTGAGGAAAAGAGATAGATTTTTGAGACCAACATTCTACAACAAATGACTATACAACATGGTTTTCGAAAAAATTAAAAAGAGATGGGAAAATGGTAACCCATTCATAATAGACTCATAATATAATAGAGGGAGAGAATAAAATGGTAACAATAACATGGTAAGAAAACCTGAAAGAAAACCCACATAGAATAGAACTTGAATGGAAAAAATAGATGTTGAGAATTCCCTTACGAAAATTCAGCAGCGTAACAACGTCACTTAGAAAATTCGAAAATGAGTTTATGAGAGTGAAAATGGTCTCTAATAATTTGTATATAAAAATGGACAACAATAAGAACATATAAGAATATACCCCAAAATATAAAAATGGAATCTAAAAGAAATAACATAAAATATGTCTTAACTAAAAGAGGAGGGTGAAAGGTTCCCTAATATTGAAGAGTAACTTCAGAAACTCAAAGGTTGGGACCTTAGGGGGGATTGAGGGAACCATAGGAGGACTCTTTGAGAGGTAAAAATAATAGATATTAGTTTAGAAGGAATTTTTAATGATTGTAATTATTGAATGGGTTGGTATTTAAAGAAAAAGTGAGGGAATATTTAATTAATTTCCAAGGGACACCTCATTACTTGTATTTGAAAAACCATTGTATTTCCCAGGATATTTTCCAATGGATCTGGACTCTGAGGACACATAATATAATATTGTAATCCAAATGAGTCTACCCACATTTTAAATTACATAATATGTCATTATTATGTCATAAAACATACCAAAAACTCAGAAATTGTATTTTTACTATTCACCATAAAACAAAACATTTTATAAAAATCTCATAAATTAAACCCCACCTAATATCTACGTTATGAATTCAAAAATGAAAACCATTTTATGAAAATAATTTTCTAATTATGAGATATTTAATTTTTATGTAAAATCACTATTTACCTGATAAATACTAATACTTATCTAATAATTTATGAAATAGTTATTTACTTATTCTATTATATCACATCACCATTTAAGATGCCTAAATTATATTTATAACTTCTTAAGTGAGGTTACTATTACATTGATCCCATTACTCTTCATAAGGGTAACATTACTATTTATAATTTACTATTTACCAAAAACTATGTCGATCTTATCAGACTCTAAATTTCCTACTGATTATAACTGTTTATGTTCATATTTTGAAAATCATTTCACATTATTAATGTTATAGAGTATACAAATATTTTAAAATAATCTATTTTTTCAATATTCATTAATAATATGAAACTTCTAAAATTCATCCTATATTTTTTTGAGATTTGAAATTAAAAAAAAATCAATAATAAGAAATAAAAAATTTATTTAAACTAAAGGATTACAAAATGCAACTAAGGCCTTGTTACATAGACCCTTATACCACCTATAGAGGACCTAAGAGTAAGGTGTGCAATGGTGATAGAATCTTGGTGTGTCTCAAACAACACTGCCTGAGTGGTGATTTCTATCAGCTTGAACTTATCCTAAATGAGATTATGTTAAATTTTAACATGTTGAAGCTAAGGTTGGGATTGGTCCATAACAAAGAGCAATGATTCTACCTCCTTAACAAGCTCCGGAATATGGGCATCATATGGCCTGAGACTATTAGATTAGGCCATTGCCTCTTTTTCTGCATTAATTATCCATAATTATTTATATTTTAGACAACAATTATAATGTTTAAAATTATTATTGTTTCAATCATTATTATTGACCAAAGAATATTTCTCTCACTAACTTCATCCCAACAAGTAGGAGTTCAACATCACATAATATATAGATCTTCATAAGGTCCCATTTGAAGCTCGATTAGAAACTATTGTTGTAAGAGAACTCAAAAAATGGTGTTGATCCCATCCACATTTAAATTCAATTGATCATGTTCTCTAAATTTCCTTGAGTTTTGGAATACTCCTTTCTGATTGGCCATCTATTTTGGGGAGATAGGCCATACTAAAATTTAATTCAGTACTTAGATCATGTTGAATACTTCTCCAGAATTTTGATGTGAACCATGGACCATGATCACATATGATTGAAAGTGGAACTCCATGCAGCCTTACCACTTCCATCACATAAATACCAAAAAGTTTACCAATAGAGAAATCATCCCAAAAAGAGATAAAATGGGAAGTCTAGGTGAGACGGTTCATTATAACCTATATCACATTTTTTCCTATAGAAGTTCCCATTAGACAAGTGACAATGTACATAGTAATATTTTCCCACTTCCAAGATACTATGGGTAGTGGTTGTAATACACCTTTAGGAAGTTTTTTCTCTTTCTTCAATTGATAACATACCAAGAACCATATAGTGTAGTCAACAATCTCCTTTTTTATATTATCCCACAAAAAATGATAATGAATGTGCCTATATATTTTTGTGCTTCTAGGATGTATAGATAATGTAGAGCTATGAGATTCATCCATTATCTCATTCTTTATATCTGAAATATAAGTAACACATAGTCTTGTAAGATATTTTAGTACTGGTACATGATCCATATTGAGATCAAGAAACTTCCCATCTTTCACAACCTCAAACTTCTTCTATAATAATGTATCTTCTTTATGATATTTCTTGAACTTCTCAAGTAGTGATTGTTGAAAAATAATTTGGGATTGGGTTGATGATTACCCTTCCCTAAGAATTCCCATTTCAAGTTTGATTAGGTCTTTCATCAATGGATCTCTTTGAATCCTATTCATGGATAGAACTACTAGGTTATTCCTACTTAATGCATCAATAACTTTCTTTACTCTTCTGTGATGATAATGAATTGAACAATCATATTCTTTAAGAAGTTCCTACCGTCTCTTATGTCTCATGTTCAATTACTATTGTGTGAAAATATACTTCAAACATTTACCATCTATGTATATATCACATTTATCCCAATACAGATAGTGCATCCATATCTTCAGAGAGAAAAAAACTGCAGCCAGCTCAAGATAATGTGTAGGAGAGTTTTTCTCATGAGTCTTCAACTGTTGATATTAATAAGCATTGATTTGCTCATTTTTAATTATGATGCACCCAAGACCTTTCATATATTTATATCTAAAAATAATGAATCGTTCTCCGATTGAGGGAAGATTTAACACGGGTGTACTAACAAATATATTCTTCAGCTCTTGGAAACTTTCCTCACACTCCTTTATCTAGATGAACTTGACCCATTTCAAGTGAAAATTGTTAATGGATTAGAATGTCATGAAATTTTTTTCGCAAGCCTCCTATAATTTCCCTCTAATCCAAGGAAACTATGAATCTCAGTTATTTTCATAGGCTGAGGCCACTACTCAACAACCTTTGTCTTTGTAGGGTAAATTGTGATTCCTTCATTGGTTACAATGCACCCTAAGAATTCAACTTGTAGTAACCAAAATTCACATTTTCTGAACTTTCAAAAAATCATATCTTTTTACAGTGCTTGTAAAATAACCCTTATTTGATCCTCATTCACCTCAAAACTATTGGAATATATCATAATATCATCAATCAAAACTACCAAAAAGTTATCAAAGTAGATCTTAAAGACTCAATTCATCAAATCCATAAAAATTGAAGGAGAATTAGTCAGTCAAAAGGGAATAACAACAAACTCATAATGTTTATATCTTGATCAGAAGGTGTTTTTTAGAATATCTTCATTCATTACCCTCAATTGATGATAACCAGATTGAAGATAAATCTTGGAGAAGAATTTACCCCCACGAAGTTGGTCAAATAAGTCATCAATTCATTTAAGAGGGTATTTGTTCTTCATTGTTATCTTATTCAGTTCTCTATAATCAATGAATAGCCTCATTGATCTATCCTTTTTTTACAAAGAGAACTTGTTCTCCCCAATGAGACACACTCAGTTAGATAAACCCCTTCTTTAAAATATCATGGAGTTGTTTATCCACCTCTACATTTTCCATCCTATATGGGGTCTTTCATTTCAAATGGGATCCAGGTAAGAGTTCAATGGATAATTCTACCTCTAATTCCGGGGTATGTCTAGGTACCTCCTTAAGAAAAATGTCATGTATTCATAGAGAATGGGGATATTTTCTATTATACTATCATTTCCTTATTATTCTTCACAGATCAACTCTATAAGGAAGGATGAATGAGGTTCTTTAAGAAAAATATTAGGTTGAGATATATCTCTTTGGATGATAACTATAGGTTTTCCATTAAAGACTACTAATATTTCCTTTCTTTTGTATTTTATATTAGTAGTATACTTTGAGTACCATTCCCTCCCTAGTATAATGTTGAATTCCAGCATGGGAATGACTACTAGATGTGCGATAAATTGTTTCTCACTAAATAAATAATAGAGTTTCTAAACACTGATAATGATTGGATAATCCCACCAAGAGTCTTGACTAATTACTCTACTTTTAGCAATTCAAGTGTTGAATCTAAATTCCTTGAAAACTTGGATGAAATAAAAAATATGTAGAACCAAAATCTAACAATGTACTTTCTTTCTTGGAGTTAACAAAAATAGTATCTTTCACCACATCATTTGGAGCTTCAAAATTAGATGTTGTGATATCGAAAGCATGACATTTCTCCCCTGGCCTTTGATAAGGCTAATGGTGATTCCCATCCATTGCCCTCAGATTTGGAAAGTTATTGGCATAGTGTCCAAGATGTCCACACTTATAGAATTGGACTTCTGGTAGGGCCCACAACATCTTCCCTTTTTCGTTAGTGTTTGTAAATTGAGGCTTTACTTCACTATGAAAATTCCCCATGATATAGACAATTCTTCTACGCTTTTATCACTTCCCACTCCCGAGAAGGTAGTTCCCCGAATGATTCTTCCCACATTTATTACACATGGGATATTGCACTTGCTTTCCTCCTCTTCCTTGATCAAATCTCTTCCCTAAGATTATCACCATTGATCTCTTTATTTCATTGGATTTATGAGACCACTACATTTCACTAAACTCTATTTTAAATTTCATAGCACTTCGCACGATCTCCTCATATCTATCATAGTCTCAGTTGGAATGATTCTTCCACAGATGAAGTCTTATTCCACCAAAGAATCTATCAAACATCCCAATAGGATCCATGGAAAATATTTAGGTGTAACAATAAAGTCTTGTGAATTTTATCTCATAGATTACAACAGATTCATTCTTATTCTACTCTAGCTTGATAAAATCCATATCCATTTTGGTTCTCATCAAATGAGGGAAATACTTATTAAAGATGATCCCTCAGAACTCTTCCCACTACATAGCTTCATCCTTCACTCTTGTAATCATGTTTTTAATCAGTTCCCACCACTGATCAGCTTCTCACTCAAAGTAATAAACAACCTGGGTGACCTTTTCTTGTTCTTAATTGTTGGGCACAGAAAATATCTTTTTGATAGATCTGATCCACTATTCGACAATCAATGGGTCGGTAGATCCACTTAACGTTGGTGGTAATTAACACATAAAGGAATTAATATAATGTTGTTCCCTTCAGGGTTAAATTTTTCTATCATCTTGATTCATGTAATTTCCCATAACATGAGTCAGTTGGTTCAATATACTCATGAAAATTTCTATTCCAGATTCCATCAGAGTGTCATCCCCACATGGTACATTTCGGTCACCATTTTCATGGTTCCTCTTATTGCCAACCATTATATAAAAGAATAAAACAATAATGAGAAGCATATTTCATTTATGGATCTTTTAACTATAAATGATTTTTATTTCTTAAGACTTCTTGCTTAAACATGTTATTCTTTAACAAAAATTATATTTCTCTATAAATCCTTCATAATGATTCATAAAAAGCTTGTTATTTACCAAACATATCCCCCAGTAGTGTCAAACCAGGAGTGCAGAAAGTCCCATTTTCATGCACCAGTTCTCATTTGAGACTAGATCAAAGGTGTATTTTTGGGTTTTACCCCTACATACATCTATGCCTGATCCACATCCACTTGTTCATATCGAGATGGGGATTCATTAGTTCAGAAACCAATTACATAATATATCACCAAAATACCAAGAAGTTTTCTTATATTTAAATGCTTATATTGGGTTATTCCTAATGGTTTAATATCATAATTTCCATAAATAACTAAACTATACTTTGATACAAATTAAGGCATTCAACCTGTTTGTTACCTAACTTTTCATTTCATTTTACAAACAGATGATCTTTAATGTCTAGTGTCTCAAAAAAGTGGTATATAATAAATGAAAATATAAAACATTATTCTATTCCATTGGAAAGAATTATTCAAGTTTCTTTCTATATAAATTTATTTTATCTCATAACCTAGGCACATACATTAAAGGAAAGGGTGAGTAGAATGGACCAATAAGGGAAAAAAAGTGAAACAGTTTACATGTGAACTTGGGCGATATCAATAATAACATGAAGAATATCATAAAGGAATGATAAAGAGGAATTAAATAGAAATAATAAACTGAATAATAACATTAAAATGTAGGTAAAAAATTTAATTTAGACATTAATAATCATATCACTAAGGTTCATCATCAAGGTGTCATAAAAATTACCAATGTTATTCACCAAGGTATCATAAAACTTTTCATCTCTAGGGATTAATTTCTTTACCTAATGCACAAGATAATTATTAAGGCACACCCTTAATATCTCTTTATTTTCATATGATCCACATAGATAATTATAAAAAAATTCATAAATAACCCATAGATAATAGAAGGCGTGGGTTTTAAATCAAAATCAAGGCGTTTTAAAAAAGTGCTTAAAAACATTATCTTTATATCATTTATAACCCATGGAAAGGGAATTAGGGTTTTATGTATGTAAATTACAGAATAAAATATATAATATTTATGTATTGATTAATACCCTATGGATTTAAATTGTTTTGAGTATTCAAATAAATAAAATAAGATAATTTCTTGAGAAAAATAGATATATTTTGAGATGAAAATTATGCAGCATAATGACTATGCCACATGGTTTTAGAAAAAATTAAAAAGAGAGGGGACATGGTGTAACGTCCCGGACCTGGGTGCCACACAATGGGTGCCCCGAGCCCAGTTCACCACATGAACTCAAGCACATTTCCCCAAACACCAGAGGCTGCCGACTAGCAGGGAGGGCCCATGTCTGATAGTGGGGAAACTATGCCCTCATTTGTCATAGTGTAGCACAACGGAATACAGAATAAACATACAATGACAGAGGAAGGAGTAAACATACACAACTGAAATAAACTACAGCAGTGCATATAACCAACAGTATAGAAGTGATGATGATACATGTTTCAAGTTCTTAGAAAATAGCCAGAACATGTTATACATCAATACAGTGCAAAAAAATACAGAGTACAACAAAATAAGAAAAACAGTTGGCAGCAGCATCGCGAGCCTAGGCTCGGTCCCATGCCCTCCTACTCCTCAACAACAGTCAAGTACATGTATAGGGACTCTTTCCCCTATCTACACCTGCAGAAATGTAATCTGTTTTGGCCGAAAAGCATGACCCAAACAGGGTGTGAGAAATATATCTCAGTAGGCACCCACCAAAGGCCCGTGCCCAACTGCGCTTAAGCATGAAACAATAGTGTGCAGTAGTAAAATGAAATAAAGTAAGAAGTACTCAAAAGTCACTAATTACCAGTTATATTTCCATTTTATTATTAATTTAATTCATTAAATATTAGAAATCACCACAGTGCATTTCTACGTAAATAGTCCACGTCCTCAGACAAGCAAAACCTTACCCTCAGGTAAGTAGAACCCAACCCACAGGTAATTTCCCTCAAGCGTAACAGAATTTTTCCCACAGGCGTAGGTAGTGTCTCCCTCAAGCACATAGTCTATGGCCCTCAGGCACGGATGAAGTTGCCCTCAGGCCGAAATAACTACAGCCCTCGGGCTAAACAGTGCAGTTCCCACAGGCTAATCACAACAACGCCCTCAGGTTAAACAGGTAACCGGGCCATGCCCTACATATCAAAATACAGTAAACCAGCAATTCTCTCAAGGTATTCTAAAATTACTACATTAAAGGCATACCCTCGGGTATCCTGGCCAAACGACTAAACAGTGAAACACCCCCCCCCAGGGTGGTTCCGGATCCATGCAACGATCCCAACCAGCATTTTATCATCACAATTTAATCACCTATGCAATTCTAGGAATTACATGTAGCAATGTCCTCAGCCTCATGACACCCCAACATGTGTTCATGGCACAAAACGCACAAAAATGCAAAACAATTGGAAATTTACACAAAGCCACCAACCTTATACGCCAATGAACGTTATACCTGAATGCCGACTCCAGAAACGCCCAAGAACGGCGTAGATATGACTAAGAACAAACCCATTCAAATGTAAATAACTCATGTTAGGATAATAATTGGTAAGAACCAGCCAAGGATGTGGAATCCATTACCCATGCGGTTCCAACAGGATCGTTCGAGGCAGAAACTGATTACAGACAAACACCCAATAGAGCTTCAATGGTCTGGCCTCATCCTTTGGCTCCAAATTGGCTCAACTGTCTCCTCTGCCAAATGAAGAGGCTACTTCCTGTCTTATACTGAAAAAATAAAGTACACGGTGTGTAATTCTGAGTACACGGTGTGTACTTCTTTCATTTAACTGTTCATTTGGCGGCACCGCCACACTGTTCAACCATCAACATGAGTACACTCCATGTACTCTAAAGTACACGGCGTGTACTATCGCCCAGTTGTCGGCTGCTCCACCACCTTACTGTTTAGGCCTTCCGACTGACTACATGATGTATAAGTACAACTATAGGACATGTAGTCAGTTCCTACACCCTGCGTCGCCGACATGGCTACATGCCCTGTGTACTCATCCCAACACTGCCAAAAGTACATGGAGTGTGGAAAAGTACATGGCGTGTAGTTCCAAAATTTAGGATTTTTTCCCATTTTCCATATTTTCTCAAAACACTTAAGGAAAAGGGAAAAAGAAGAAGCTCGTACCTCAAAAATAAGTACCGGGTTCTTACAAACTTTCCCCTTATAGCAATTTGTCCCTAAATTACCCTTTCTAGGGTGGTAAAGAATAATATCAGAACAGCTCTGGCCACTGGGCACGTACGTCAGCCTCCCGCTCCCAGGTCTCGTCCTGCACTCGACCATGCTGCCATAGCACCCGTATGAGAGGAACTGACTGGCCTCAGAGAATATTCATGCTCTTGTCAACGATACAAATCAGATGCTCCTCAAAGGAGAAATTGTGTTGAAGCTCAACCTCCTCTGGCTGAATGGTGTGAGATGGGTCTGAATGATAGCGATGCAACTGAGACACGTGGAAGACGTTGTGCATCATTCAGTATCGCTGCGGTGACTACAACCGATAGGAAACCAGCCCGACTCTCTCCAAAATCTCAAATGGTCCCACATACCTCGGTGAAAGATTACCATATCTCATGATTTCCTTCTGTCCCAGCCTCGGAGAAACACGCAATAAAACCTGATCCCCGACCACGAACTCCAAAGGTCATCTGTGGCGATTAGTATAAGACTTCTGACGATACTGCACTGTAGCCATCCTCTTCTGAATCAACTGGACCTGCTCAGATGTCTCTTGTATGAGTTGTGGCCTCATTAAAGCTACCTCACATGCCTCTAACCAGCACATAGTTGGTCGGCATGGCCTACCATATAAAGCCTCGTATGGTGCCATCTCAATAGTTTCCTGAAAACTATTATTATAGTAAAACTCGACTGAGGGTATATGCTTCTCCCAAGTGCCCCCAAATTCTAGGACGCATGCACGCAGCATGTGCTCAAGCACCTGCATCGTACGCTCTAACTAGCCATTTGTTTGAGGGTGGTATGTTGTGCTGAGAAGCACCTATGTTCCCAGTGCCCTCTGAATACTCTGCCAGAAACGAGATGTAAATCGGGTGTCCCTATCAGAAACGATAGAACGAGGGACCCCATGAAGACGTACGATCTCTCAGATATACATCCTTCCAAGCTCATCCACACCAAAGGTCTCCTTGATCAGAAAGAAGGTAGCTACATTCGTGAATCAGTCCACAACAACCCACATGGCGTCATTGCCTCAAGGTGACCTCGAAAATCCCATAACGAAATTCATTGCGACATCATCCCATTTCCACTATAGAATGGGAAATTTCTGTAACATCCCAGCTGGCCACTGTTTCTCTGCCTTCACCTGCTGATAGGTGGAACACCTCCTAACAAAACCATATATCTCTCTCTTCATACCTGACCACTAGTACTGACGTCTCAAGTCTCAGTACATCTTGGTAACCCTTGGAAGAACTGCCCAAGCTGAAGAATGAAGCTCCTGCATCAGCCCCTCGCGTATATCTCCTGGAACACATACACGCCCATGGAAACACAAAACCTTATTATCACATATCATCCAGCCGGGAGGAGGGTCCTCACTTTCCACCCACTCCCGTAGAACTAGGCCTTCTAAATCAGATAACCGTCTCATCCTCACTCTGTCGAGGAGGGTAGATGTCACAACCAAAGAAGAATGATAAGCCTGCCCCTGACTGTCGTGCACCTCCAGATGCATCTCAGAGAACAAATCCATGAGCTTCCACTCACCACTGCCCTCTTGCACTGCCTGTATATGAGTCTTCCTGCTAAGTGCATTGACTACTGCATTACCTTTTCCAGGTGTATAGGCAATCTCAAAATCGAAGGACTGTAGGTACTCAACCCACCTTCTCTGCCTCAGATTCAGGTCACACTGAGTAAAGATATACTCGAGTCTTTTGTGGTCGGTGAAAATCACAAAATGCTCTCCCAACAGATAATGTCTCCAATAGCGCAATGTATGAACAACTGCAGCCAACTCGAGATCATGCGTCGGGTAATTCCTCTCATGTGGCCTCAACTACAGAGACCCGTAGGCAACAGCTCGGTTGCCCTACATCAAAACAGCTCCTAACCCAATCCCTGATGCATCACAGTAAACTGTATAGCTCTTCCCCTGCTCTGGGAGTATCAGGATCGGTTCTGATGTCAACCTTCCCTTCAGGTCCTGAAAAGCTGTCTTGCAAGCTTCTGACCAAACGAACTTCACACCCTTCTTAGTCAGACCTATCAATGGTGCTGTTAAGCGGGAAAAGTCATGTGTGATGTATCTGTAGTAACCAGCCATCCCTAAGAAAATCCGTATCTCAAACACATTCTTTGGATTCTCCCAGGAAACTATTGCTCTCACCTTCTTTAGGTCTACTACAACTCCTTCCTATGAGAAAATGTGACCCAGGAAGTGAATCTGGTCCATCCAAAAGTGGCACTTTGAGAGTTTAGCATATAGATGATGCTCTCTCAATGTACTCAATACGATCTCAATATGGGTGGCATGGTCATGCCGAGTGTGAGAGTACACCAAGATGTCGTCCATGAATACTACCACAAATGAATCAAGATAAGGATGAAACACACAATTCATCAGAGCTATGAAAACTGCTGGCACGTTCGTCAGTCCGAACGGCATAACCGTATACTCATATAGACCATACCTACTCCTAAAAGCTGTGAGAGGTATATCCGATAGTCTAACGCACAACTGATGATATCTGGATCTCAGGTCAATCTTTAAGAACACTCATGCTCCACGAAGCTGATCAAACAGATCATCTATCCTCGGCAAGGGATATCAGTTCTTAACCTTCAACTGGTTCAGCTTCTGATAATCCACGCAAAGTATGAGGGTACCATCCGCCCTTTTCACAAAAGGACCGGAGAACCCCAAGGAGAAGTACTGGGTTGGATAAAACCCTTCGCCTATAGCTCCTCTAACTGCCTCTTGAGCTCCTGCAACTCAGGCGTGGCCATCCTATAAGAAGAAATGGACACCGGTGCTGCTCCTGGAACAACCTCGATAGAGAAATCCACCTCACGCACTGAAGGTAGACCTGAAAAGTCTTCCGGGAAGACATCCCTAAAAAGATCAAAAACTAAAGGGAAATCTGTCTGAAAAGTCCCCTAATCATCCAGATATAAGATCTCTATCTGGGCTGTGACTCCACCTAGCCCATGAAGCTCTGGTCCAGCTCAACTCTCCTGAACATCCCATTCTCCCTTGTATAGAAACTCCCCGCCCTCTGGTGACGTGAAACGCACCCTACGACGGTAGCAGTCTACGATGTCTCAGAAGGGAACCAACCAGTCCATCCCATGAATGACGTCATAGCTCATCATCTCCAAGACATAGAGGTCCCAAAGTAAGTGACACCCACAAACCTCGAGGGGGAACTCCTTGCACTAATGCACACCAGCCGTCCTAGTCCCCAACGGTGTGTCTAGATTCAAGATATCGGTCGAATTAGAAACACAGAGCCCAAGGCTCTCCACAACAGGTACAGATAAGAAACTGTGTGTAGCACCCATATCGAAAAGTACTGAATATAAGAAAGAAGCTACTAGAATAGTACCTATGACTGTCGAAGGTCTGGGATCCTACTCCCGCTGGGTATGTTGCACTGCATATGCCTATCCAGTGCCGCGACCCTATGACACAGCCTGGATACCCTGAGCTGTCCCGCCCCGCTACCTCTACGATCTTGGTGTCTGGCTACCACGGCCACGACCACCATCTCAGCCTGCACGCCCTGACGTATTCCAGTTTCCTGACTGGTAAGAAGCCACTGGTCCTACTCCCGCTCGCGGAGTCTTCACAGTACCCCTCTCACTATCCACTGGTGGAAACGCCCTACAAAAGTGCTGCAGATGACCAATCTTTCCGCAAGCTCGGCACTCCACTTAGTCTCTTGGACACTGCGGTCTCTTGTGCCCCACTCTTCCACACTGGTAGCACCTGACCAGACCACCTGAAGAAGCTGGCTGGATGGTACTACCACCCTGAGAGAAGTCCATCTGTCTCTTCCTCTTGACAATAGAAATAATACCAGTAACTGGTGTTGAACAGCGCTGGCCTACACCACTAGATTCCCGCAGGTTCCTTTATGAAATCAGCGCCTGATTCACAATCGTGTGTATAGTAGGAAACCTGAAAACATTTACTAGTGCTCGGATGTCATACCGAAGACCATCCTCAAAACGTCTGGCTCTCAACGTCTCATCACCCACTAGCACAGGTGAAAAACGCTGAATCTTCGTAAAACGATCAGAATAGTTCACCACCGACATGGCACCCGGCTTCATATTCATGAACTCTCGAGCTCTATCTGCCCTTAGTGTCTCGGTAAAGAAGAAGTCAAAGAAGACTGCTGGAAAATCTTCCCACACCATGTCTCTGTGATTCTCTGACTGGGTGGTAACATCCCACCACCTCTTAGCGGAATCACACAGCATGTAAGTCGCGAGCATGACCCTCCACCCTCGAGGTGTATCAAGATGCTCAAAAATAGTCTACATCGATCCTAGCCAAGACTCTGTATCCATCCCCTGAAAACGTAGGAGGATGTTGCTGCTGGAAGATACGATTCAGCTCAGCCATAGATGAAGCAGCCTGCGGTGCTCCCTGAATGGTCTGCATGAACTGCATAAAGCCTTCACCGAACTGCGCCTATGCGCCTGTGTCCGATATATAAGCTGGCGCTGCATCTGGCTCTTCTGGAGGATTGACTGGTAGCCCATGGCCCACTATCTCCGGAGTATAACCGTCGCCGCTCTCCTGGCGAAAAATTTGCGATCATCTGGGCAGCATGACGCTATAGGGTCAAAATCACGCCTCATATTTAATATTATTATGACCGAAAAGTGAAAGAACCACAAATAAAACAAGAGAAAGAAGGCATTCAAAATTTTCAAAACATGACTACATGACGTGTACACTGACTACACGATTTGTAATTGACTTCTGTTCCCCTACCTGGGTCCTTCTACATGGCTAAGCCACACGTCGTCCATTCAAAAAAACTACATGGCGTGTAAATAATCTACACAGCGTGTATGGTGTTATTTCCCAACTACCCGTGTCATCTGTGAAACGGCCGAGTACTCGGGTTGACACTACACGACGTGTTACACCAGCACACGGCGTGTACTCCACCCCATCTCCCAGCCACACAGCTAACACCACACGGTCTGTCCTTGGACAAGACTACACGATGTGTCCCCAAGGGTACACGGTGTGTTCAGGGGAAGGTGACATCGACCCGTGTTGTTCGTTACATGGCCGAGTCCCCAGGTCACATTACATGGCGTGTTCATCATTGACACGGCGTGCTCTGTATAGGAGTTCATTGACCCATGGTGTTAGTTACACGGCCGGACTCCGGGTCACACTACACAGTGTGTTCATTCGGTACACGGCATGGTTTACCCAAGAATTTCCCTACCCTGTTTCGCCGCCCACATGGTTTGTGACACGGGAAGAGACTACAGGGCGTGTGCTTAGCGTACACGGCGTGTAATCAAAAGTTTATTTTTCTTCCCGAACAGAAGAACATACACGGCATGTAGATAAATACTACATGGCGTGTATACTCGGTTTCCGGACAGTATGCATCAGAAACTTCTCCGAAACCGATAAAAAACCTTTAAACAACACCTAAGTGTCCAATTCTGACCCGTGAGGGCCCATACTCCCCACGAATCAATGTTTAACATCTTAACTGTGTTATAACAAAATAAGCAGTCAATTATCCCCCAAATTCTATTAAATGGGGGCCCACACTCCCCAAAAACCAAAGTTGGGCATCCATTCAATAAACAAGCTCAAACAAACATACCATGTCACAAGGCAGGTATTTATCAAGTAGCTATCACAACAACATGCTTTAATAGCACAACAACTATCACAACCACATGCAAATTCTAATGCACCTACATGGCATGGAAACTATGCATGGCATGTGATATCTAGCATGTGCCTACATGATGCATGAGATGGAAAACCCTCATCTCATCGGGTTTCAACTAAATAGAACCCATAGATAAAATATAAACTGCACAATCTCAAAGTGTGTCACCCAATGGTGAAAACCTATCAACCGTAAAATTTGAAAAATCAAAATAATGAAAAATTCGAGGTAGACTGGATTTTCCCTGTACACGGGTTAGCAATGCCCGGGCATAGATTATTACCAACTACTGTTCGTCCTATCTCTGACTATAGCTCCAAATAGTAAGTCAAAGAAAAGAACCCCTCTGATACCACTTTGTAACGTCCCAGACCCGGGTGCCACGCAACGGGTGCCCCGAGCCCGGTTCACCACGTGACCTCAAGTGCATTTCCCCAAATTCCAGAGGTTGCCGACTAGCAGCGAGGGCCCAGGTATGATAGTGGGGAAACTATGCCCTCATTTGTCAAAGTGTAGCGCAGCGGAATACAAAATAAACATACAACGATAGCAGAAGAAGTAAACATACGCAACTGAAATAAATAATGGCAGTGGATATAACCAACAATATATAAGTGATGATGATACATGATTCAAGTTCTAAGAAAACAGCCAGAACATGTTATACATCAATACAGTACAACAAAATACAGAGTACAACAAAACAAGCAAAACAGGTGGCAGCGGCATCGCGAGCCTAGGCTTGGTCTCATGCCCTCCTACTCGTCAGCAACAGTCAAGTACCTGTATAAGGACTCTTGCCCCTATCTACACCTGCAGAAACGTAATCAGTTTGGGCTAAAAAGCATGACCCAAACAGGGTGTGAGAAATATATCTCAGTAAGCACCCACCAAAGGCCCGTGCCCAACTACGTGTAAGCATGCAACAATATTGTGCAGTAGTAAAATGAAATAAAGTAAGCAGTACTCAAAAGTCACTAATTACCAATTATATTGCCATTCTATTATTCATTTAGTCCATTAAATATTAGAAATCACCACAATGCATTTCTACATAAACAGTTCACGTCCTCAGACAAGAAAAACCTTACCCTCAGGTAAGAAGAACCCAACCCACGGGTAATTTCCCTCAGGCATAACAGAATTTTTCCCTCAGGCATAGGTGGTGTCGCCCTCAGGCATAGAGTCTATGGCCCTCAGGCACAGAAGATGTTTCCCTCAGGCCGAAATAACTACAGCCCTCGGGCTAAACAGTGCAGTGCCCACAGGCTAATCACAACAACGCCCTCAGGCTAAACAGGAAACTAGGCCATGCCCCACATATCAAAATTCAATAAACAAGCAATTCCTCTTAAGGCAATTCTACAATTACTACATTAAAAGCATACTCTTAGGTGTCCTGTTCAAACAACTAAACAGTGAAACACACCCTCCTAGGGTGGTTCCGGATCCAAGAAACAATCCCAACCAACATTTTATCAACACAATTTAATCACCTATGCAATTCTAGGCATTAAATGTAGCAACGGCCTCAGCCTCACGACACCCCAACATGGGTTCGTGCCACTCAATGCACAAAAACGCACAACTGTTGTAAATTTACACCAAGACACCTACCTTATACACCAACGAACGTTATAACCGAACGCCGACTCCAGAAACGCCCAAGAACAACGTAGATCTGATGAAGAACATAACCCATTCAAACGTAAATAACTCCTATTAGGAGAATAATTGGTAAAAACCAGCCAAGGAGGTGGAAGCCCTTACCCGTGCGGTTCCAACGAGATTGTCCGAGGGGGAAACCGATTCCAGACAAACACCCAGTGGATCTTCAAAGTTCCAGCCTCCTCCTTTGGCTCCAAATCGGCTCAAGTGTCTCCTCTTCCAAATGAGGAGGCTACTGGCTGTTTTAAGCTGAGAAAACGAAGTACACGGCGTGTACTTCTAAGTACACGGTGTGTACTTCTTTCATTTAACTGTTCATTTGGCGGCACCGCCACACTGTTCAACCGTCGACATGAGTACACGACACGTAATATAAAGTACACTGTGTGTACAGTCGCCCAGCTGTCGGCTGCTCCACTGCCTTACTGTTTAGGCCTGTCGACTGACTACACGGCATGTTAGTACCACCACATGGCGTGTAGTCGGTTCCTACACCTCGCGTCACCGACATGGCTATACGCCCCATGTACTCATCCCAACATGGCCAAAAGTACATGAAATGTGGAAAAGTACATGGCGTGTAGTTCAAAAATTTAAGATTTTTCCCCATTTTCCATATTTTCTCAAAAACACTTAAGGAAAAGGAAAAGGAAGAATCTCGTACCTCAAAAATAAGAACCGGGTTCTTACACATGGGTCACCCATTCATAAAAGCCTCATAATAAAGTAGTGTAACAAAATAAAATGGTAGTAATACCATGGTATGTAAACATTAAAGACATACCATATAGAAGGAAACTTGAAAGGAAAAAAGAGGTGTTGAGAATTCCCTTACGAAAATTCGGTAGCATAAAAACATCACTTAAAACTTCATAAAATGAATTAATGAGAGAAAAATGGCCTATAATAATTTCTAAATAAAATTGACATAAATAAGGATATATAATAACATACCCTATCATAATAAAATATAAACTAAAATGAATAACATAAAAGAAGTCTTGGTTGAAAGAGGAGGGTGAATTGTTCCCTTACCTTGAAGAGTAACTTCAAAAACTAGAAGGTTTTGACCATGGGGTGTTTGAGGGAAATAGGGGAGGACTAATTTGGAGTTAAAAATACCAGATATTGTTTGAGGAGAAATTAAGGATTGATTGGAATGAAGGATTGGTTTGGTATTTATAGCAAAAGAGAGGGAATATTTAATTAATTTCCAAGGGACACCTCATTAGGGGTATTTGAAAACCCATGGGCTTTTACCTACTATTTTCCCATGTTTTGGGACACTTGGGAAACCACATATAATATTTTAATCCAAATGAGTAGAAAAAAATTTTAAATTACATATTACATCATTATGAAGTCATAAAACACACCGAAAACTCAAAAAATTGTATTTTTACTACTCGCATAAAAACAAAAAATTTTATAAAAAAATCATAAATTCAGCTTAACCTAATATTGATTTTATGAATTTAAAAATGAACTCCATTTTATGAAAATAAATTTCTAATTATGATAAATTTAATTTTTATGTAAAATCACTATTTACCCGAAAAAATACTAATACTTAACTAATAATTCCTGAAACAGTTATTTACTTATGCTATTATAACACATTACCATTCAAAATTTCTAAATTATATTTATAATTTCATAAGTGAGGTTACTATTCCATTGGTCACATTACTATTTATAAGGGTAATATTACTATTCATAATTTACTATTCACCAACAATTAAGTTGATCTTATGAGAATATAAAATTCATACTAATCAAAACTATATATGTCCATTTTCTTTAAAATAATTTCACATTATTAATTATTTAATGTATAAAAAAATTCAAAATAAACTCTTTTTTTAATATTCATCAAAAAAAATGAATCTTCTAAAAATTCATCCTATATTTATTTCTGACATTTGAAATTCACAAAATTTACCATAATAAGAAATAACCATTTTATTTATACAAAATTATTAGACAAAGTAACTAAGGAATTGTCACATAATCCCTTATAACACCTTAATATGACATAATAGTATGGTGTACAATGGTGATAGAATCTTGGGGCTTCTCGGACAACATTTCCCGAGTGGTGAATTCTATAAGAATGTACTTCTCTGGAAGGTGATTATGTTCAAGCTTAATATGTAGAAGTTCATCTTGGACATGGTCCAGAGAAAATCCCAATGATGCTACCTCCATCCAACACTCTTACATATGGGCTTCGTATAGCCCGAGTCTACTGGATGAGGCCATCGACTTTTCTTTCAACATTAATTATCTTTTATTATTTATATTTTAAACAACAATTATAATGTTAAAAATTATTAGTGTTAACAATAGTCTTATTGAAAAATGGTCAAATAGTGTACAAAACCCAATGGTCACATTTCATTTATACTTATATATTTTTTATTGATTATGACATAGTAAGAAATACATTTTCAGGCAACAAAACATTATTCAAAATTCTAGGTCATTAGACACACACCTCAATGATGTATGGATGCAAAAAAACTTTGGTAGAAGCGATATCCAAGCCTGATACATAATCCAAACACCGTAAAATTCAATAAATCGAGTCACACCCAAACCCTAGACACTAGGGTTTTTATAAGAGTGAACCACCCCCAAGAAAACACTAAAAATACAACGGGGATGAAATGAAGAAGATATTTTCAACCAAAATCAAAGAAACTCGCCTTTGATCCAAATGGGAAGAATCCACAAGGTATGATGATCAAGGGGAGAGGGCATGGGGATCCCATCATGAACCAAAAATTACTCAAGTGGTTGAAATCCCATAAGGGGATAAAAATTGGGGAGGGAATGTTAGAGATTTTATATTTTAAAATTTCTGGGATGTTCGTGCAGTTTGGCCACATGGTTTAACAAACCGTGTTCCAACTGTTAGATAGCTACAATCCAAGAAACATTAACTTCATGGATAGCCCACATGGTTTGAACTACCATTCTCAAACCGTGTGGTAGCTTCTAACCCAAATCCCACACCTGTCGCATGGTTACCTAGATTGGGCGATACAGTTTACCACACCATGCAACTAGACCATGTGTAGGCCAAAACACCACCCAAAACATCCAAAAACATAAAACTTTTAACCTAGACTATACCTAAAACACAACCCAAGGATCAAAGATCAAGAAAATAATAAAATAAAATAATTACAATGGATGGGGTGAAATGAAAATTCATATCAAGGGTAAACATGGGAGATATCAATCGATGATCACATGAAATCATAAGATAATCATATGGCTATGATTGAGTGATAGTCACTTATTAATTTCAAACCAATTCAATCATAGATCATATATCACGAGTCATCGCACATAGATTTAAAATATTTTAAGTCATAAGTCATAAGAGTGAGGAATCACCATTAATAATTCATGATCCATGAGATCATATCATAATCATAAAAACATGTCACGGTTATCATTAAAAAATCATAACCATAAAAAAAATTTAATTAGTTAATTCTCACTTATAGTACTATCATTACATAGTGTACAATGTACTATAATGGATTGGGTTCACTCCTTAACCATTTTTCATACTTAGAATCAGTTTACTCTTCATACTCTATATCATCACATAAGATATCAATAATTATCCAATGAATTGGTAGTATTTAATGGAACCAAAATTCACTTAATAAAAACTATAAATATTTATCTAATAATATCATAGAAACAATCATCATTGCATCATAACATAACCCATGAAAAAATGGGTTTCATAAAGTATGTTAGGTCCGCTAGGTCAAAAACCCTGAGGTGGGGGGGGGGGTGAATCAGGGAATGAAATATAAAAACTAATTCCCCTTAGGAACTTTTGTATTCATTAAACAAAACACACTTCTCACTTTCTCTCGTAGCAATATATGAACATAAATTAATCCATGCATAGGACACAAAAACATTTACTTGGTTCACATTCACTGGGCTACGTCAAAGGAGCAAACAATGACGATGTGTTGATGTGCCAAATCCACTAAAGATCACTTCCAATTACAAGGTTCAAGAAAGATATTATATGTTGATACTCACTATGTTTATAGGGTTTAGGGTCTTCTCACTAAATTTCCAATGGTCACTCCCTATGTCTCTTCTTATGGCTCACTGCTGGTGGGAAAGATCACTGTCTTCCTCTTCCTTCGCTCACTGCTCTTAGAAAGGATCCACACATAGTTTATGGACATGTAGGTCCATTAATTTTCTTAAAATCACACATCCTAAAATGTAGTTAGGTGTTATGTCTAAGTCCCTTGTTCACATATATATGAAATACAATTTTCTACGTACTGTTAGGTTAGGGGAAATTACTTTCATGAACTGTTTTTAAGATTTTTCATGCTTCCTTGAGTCCTTTGCGAACCACCTATCATCCTCTATGTACCACCTTGATTTCTCTGCATACTGTGTAATAGGTATGGTTTGTGTATCACCCCTCCTACATAAACTATCTCTCCTCTACATGTCATCCCTACTTCGCATTCTATCACCACTTCCGTGAACCGTCTCTCTTCTACGTACTACCTCTTCTTATATGGACCGTCTCTCCTCCACTTACCATGTCTTCCTCCATCATCTACCATGTATTAATCCTCTAGGTATTGTTTATTTTTCGGGCTATAGTTACTTGTAAAAACCTTCAATGAAATTGCTTCTATATGAAACACTTCACCCTTCACAGAATTCTCCCTCACAAACCTCTTTTGGACTTCACAAAATTCCCAGAGAAAAGACGTTTTCTTCTTAAAATCACTCTATATAATGATGAGATTATCATTCCTTATATAATAAAATAGATAAAAAAATACTCTAATCCAATATTACCCAAATCTTAAATGTAGTACACCCTTAACTGCATATCAATTCTCCTACGAATTATTCTTCCCTACAATGTCCACGCACTGCCTTTATTCCTTTTCAGCGGCCCAAATTATCATCACATTTTCCTGAATGATTCCCTTCATAGATTCTCAAATCACTACCTCATTTCCATGAACAGAAATATATCATGTTTACTATAATCCTTTCTCATACGTCATGACTTCAAATGAACTATTTGATTCCTGTGAACCATTATCGTACGCAGTCAGCATCTCACACTTCGCGATTCCCTACATTTGTTGATTTCATTTTATGTTTTGCATACTAATTTTTCAATCCATGAGATACAATTCATGGTCTGTGTAATGTGTTACCCTATATTGAAATCGTCCTTTTCCAAAAACCAACCCCCCGATTTTCAGGACAAAATTTTTGGCAAAAACTGGGAAACTGCACCATTTTAAACACCTACTTCGTAAAATAGAAACCTTGGTCCTTCATGGTCATATTTCTTTTACATCAAATAAAAACACATCCAAAACATATTAAGAGGATTACTTGAGGTATTTTTATCCAACAAGGTATTTCCCCTCACGTAATCAAAAGTAATCCAGTGAAATAACATGGATGGTATCATTAGATGATAAACCTAATGAAGTTTAAGATATTTCAATGGATGTTAATATAAATTGAAAATATATTTAAAAGGGAATTTGAACATTTATTCAATATTTGGGAAAATATATCTTTTATTTAATATCATTGAAAAGTATAAATTTCTATAATATCATGAAAAAAATGCCATTTGTACATTTACATAAAATCTTCTAAAATAGTATTTAAAAAAAATAAAGGCCAGGATGTTGGTAAAATATAATCATTTGGAAAATAATAAAACAAATAATCCCTTCACACTTTTGGTGTAATGTCCAAAAGTACTTCATTTAGAAAACTCAAGAAGATTCATTATAAAACATTAAAATAAAAGAAAATATAGTTGAAAATGAATTTAAATACTCATTTTATTATATAAAATAACATTTTAAATAATTTATATAGGGAATAAAATGTTTATCTCTTAAAGGGGAAATCAGTTCGACTCTTCTTAAAAACATTTCCTCAGTCATTTTAAACAAAATAGAGAAGAGAATTAAAGAAAAACATGAAAACCCTAGAAATAAATAATGAAGAAGAAAATAAATTTTTTCTAAAGTATAAGGATAATATAATTTACATAAATGGTAATTTAACGTAGGAAATCATTAAAATAAATAAGATTGTGTCATAAAATCTAACTATGGGTCCTGAATTGCTCCACAAACACTCTTAAAATAGTAAAAAATAAATTTATATTTATTATAAATATACACTAAAACCATATTAATAACTATATTATAATATATCATTCAATTATTATTTAAAATTACTCATTTATTAACAATTCTTCATTAGAATTATCATTTGGGTGAAAACGGGTTTGTTTTCCTTGCATGTTCTGGTTTGACAGTTCCATTCTTTTCACCTTGGTCATGGTTTCATCATCTATAAATTATTAATCATATTATAAGTATTATATTTATTCATTATATTCAATCTTATAACTGTTTATATATTTTTTTAATGAAAAATTAATTACATCACTCTGTGTATACATTAGCCTGTACGTACAAATGAGTCGTGTATTTTTATTTAAAAAATTAAAAGAAAGAAAAATAAATATTAATATACATTTATAGGATCATAATAATATCATAAATATCATTTATATTCCTTAAACACATCCATATAACTATCCAATTATATAGCACAATAAAAATGATTTAGTTGGATTCATGGAGGTGATAGTCCACACGTACGCAAGAACAATGTTATCATTTCCCATAGGTTATAAATGAGGTAGAAAATAGATTCACCATTAACATAAAAACGTTTCAATAAAATAATGATAACTATATAATCAAGTTAATATGGTTATATATTTTTTCTTTGTGTTTAAGGAAGAAATAAACTCAAACTATATTGTTAAAGACAATTACCTTTTCTTTAGGGAATCACCTTTGAATTACACTTTAAGACTACTTAGTATGGTTTTAAGGGAAGAAAATAAGCTCTTGGAAGTAGGAAAGGAAGATATAAAGATATTTAAAGAGGTATTTTACAAGTGAGATGAATCATAATGTAAGATCAACATATCTCCAACTAATCAAATTTAGAGAAGTTTAATTGATTTTTTAAACTTTTTCTTTTAGTTTAATCCACTCAATAACGATTTTGTTTCTAAAATTGAGGTAATAAAATGTTACAAGAGTTATTATTAATTGTTAGAAAAAAATGAGGCCTATTTATTAATAAATTTCTAAATACTAATTTAAAATATGGAAATAATTTTCTCAAATTCAATTTCTATAGGTGTCGTAAATTAATTTTAAAATAATCTAAAAATTAAATGAAAACTATTTTTCAAAAAATGAATATTTAAGCATAAAAATGTATTTATTAACATTAAATTACAAATAAAATCCATTAAATGATGTTTAACACATTATATTGAAAATACAATCTATATATTTTATTAAAATAATTCATCAAGAGTGATTAATTAAATTTATTATGAAAATAAATACTTTTCATGCATAAAAACTAATTTTTATAAATGAATATATTTTTTCTTTTAAGTGATTCTATTTTAATTTAAAACCAATTAATAAAAAATTAATTAATTTTATACATGTGTAAACAAATATCATTTTTTTAATTTAAATACATTGAATTAATTTTTGAATAAAAAATATTTGACAATGATGATGCTCATAAACAAAATACTTCAAAATAGTTCGTTAGGATCAATACTACTTCTTAAATGATTTAAAAATTACTTTAAAAAATTGAATTTAATTTAACTATAATATAATGTTATTCACATTATAACTTAAAATAATTATTCACATAGTTTTATGTTTTCATGCTTTAAAAGTTACAAAATCTATTTTCTATTAAATAAAGATAGATTCTAATATCATGAGGTGTTACATTCTAACACCTTGTAAGATTTTATCTCTAAAATTTATATAACTAAAATAAAAATAACTTAGGATACATATGCCTGATCACATACTCATGTTCCCATGTTTTTTACTATATTTTATGAATCCTCCATAGGACCTTAAACATGCAAGTGTTCTTTTTTTCATAGTGTATTATATCTACGATCTGATATTTCTACCAGTTGTTATTCATAAGAAAGTTCATGTTATAGTGGTAAGACCTCTGAGTATAGTACATATATATTATCTAATATGCATTTTTTAAAAAGAGGTACATGGAACACATCGTGAACCTGATAGAGGTTTTTAGGAAGTTCCAAGTGATAAGATACCATCCCAATATGATCAATAATATCATAGAGACAAATATATCTATTGATTAAATTTATCTTCTTTCGGAATATCATAACATTATTCCAAGGAGATATCCAAAGGAACACAATATTACCAACTTCTAACTAAAAATATCTCAAATTACTATTCGGATAACTTTAATTTGACATTGAGATACTATAATGCATTGCAGAATAGATCTAACATTATTTACAATTTTTAATCTAGATCAAGTCCTAATAGATTTTGTTCTATAACATAATCCCAAAATGTTGTATTCCTTCACTTATTTCCCTAATGGGATTCAGAAGGATCTATATGAATGATTTATTTAAAGCTATTGTAGAAATTAAATTCAACTAGAGGAATATAATCATCATAACCTCCTTTGAAATACAGATACTAAACGTTCAATATATATTCTAGGGTTTGAATTTTCCCCTCAAACTTATTATTTTTCTAAGGACTCGAATCTCGATAAATTTGACTGAGAGTTTTAATTCTTACAACCTTACTATTTCTATAACATAAAACTTGGATTTCTAATTAAGTGAAAAATCATCTCTAATAGAAATTAAATGCGTTGATTTTATAAGATGATCAACTAAAATACAAATAAAATTATACCCTTTACATGTCTCATGAAGTCCCACTATGAAATATATGGCATCCTAAAATTTTATTATATATATTTTTCATAACATAGAACAAAACATAAGATATGTTGAAGTTTAGTTTCTTGTAAATTAGGAAAATAGTACATGAAAGCATAAAACATTATCCTAATCTACTTGAAAGGATTATTTATGGGTTCAACCTATGTTAGTTTTACTACATCTCATATCTAGGGAACATACATCACATTAAAGGGTTAAGCATGAATCCCAGTAAAGAAATAAGAAAGGGAGACTTTTATAATGTGATCACAAGAAATACAAATAAGAACATGAGGTATAGAAATATAGAATGATCAAGAGAATATGAGGAATATCTTAACAAAAATAACATGAACTATAACATGGGAATTTCGGTACAACCTAAAAATGATACATTTATAATAATATCGACATGATTTATAACCAAGGTGTCCTAAATGAAAATTAACAAGGTTATTCACCAAGGTATCATAAACATGTCATCTCTAGAGATTAAATTATTTAACCAATGCATTAGAGCTCTATAGAGGGGAACAATTAAAATTACCGAATTTATGTGTGCAACATTGTACATAATAAATCATTTCATCAACAATAGGATGTAAATAAAGTATTGGGTTTATATAAAATTATTGAGCATGTAAGTACTAAAAGACTTGACCATAAAATCATTTTTAGACCACAAGAACTAATTTTGGGTTTTTTATATCTATATACCTAAATAAATAAATTGTATTTGCATCTAGGTGAATGAACATGGAAATGAGAAGGTTTGAGTATTCACGATATGATAATTTCTCATGAAAATGAGGGAAATTGAGGAAATGAATTCAACAACATAATGAGTATAAATCATAGTTTAAGGAAAGAGAAAATTTGGGGGGGGGATGAAGGTCTACGATTGATAAAAGACTACTTTTTAGTAATGGAGAAATAGAAACTATGTGGAAATAATTTTTTTAATATTTTTAAAACATACGACAAAGAAGAATAATTGAATGGAAAATAGAATTGGATTATTCCCTTACATTGAAAATTTCGTCTAAAAATAAGAGGATGGAACCCTTGGGTATTAATGAGACATTTGGAAGAGTATTTGGGATAAAAAATGACCATAAATTCATGGATTATAGATTTATAATTATGAGGGAGGAAATGGGTGGGTATTTATAGAAAAAGTGGAGGAATTTTTTAATAATTTCCAAATATAGGTCTTGGAGATATTGGTTGAGGAAAATGAAAAACAATTGGATTATCCATAGTCTATTCTCATGGTTTTGGGTATTTGAGTAATAGTTTAAGATAAAATATTTATTATAACAAAACAACATGTTCTAATACTTCTTTTGACAAGGAAATGAAAATTTTTCCAAAATAATTTTTTCCAAATGAAATTTTCTATTTCAGATTTCAAAAATTCACTTAGAGGTTTCAAATTTGATTAAAATAAATTAGAATAAATAATATTAAGAAAATAACATATTATAGGTCATGTGTTGTGCTTAATTAATAATTAACTTCTTACGACAAAAATATGATGTCAAAAAACATGTTGAATACCTAAATCTATATTACTACTATTTATTGAATCATAAATAATTTTAAAAAATTTATAAAAAACCCAATATAAAATTAAAAAATAATGATTTAAAATATAATATTTATTTTATGAAAATAATTTATAAATATTATATCATAAAATTTTAAATATAAACATACTTATTTATTAAAAAATAGTAATCTTTATGAAACTTTCAAATTTCTGACACTTATTAAACTTTCATAGGTCACTGTTAAATTATTTTATCATTTTATTTAATTAAAAGTAATTTAAAAATACTATTTATTTTTAAAAATATTATTTAGAATATAAAAGTTTATTATAAATGTTTATATATTTTCTAAAAAGACAATTATGTTTATTTGTGTCTAATAATCAATGTATCTAATCCATCTTACTTAAACATATATTTTATTAAAACAATATTTCTCAAAATAAGATTTATGGGATAAAAACTATATTTATACAAAGGAAATTACACATTAATAAACTATGGTCTTGACATGTAACACATTATTACACCAATTTATGCCTTAAGGGTAAGGTGTGTGATGATGGTAGTTTTATGGGGTGTCTCAGCTAACATTGTTCAAGTGGTAATCTACACTGAATTGAACTTATCCCATAGGTGATTTCATTTAATCCTCCCTTTTTATAGCCTATCTTGGGCTTGGTAAAGGTAAAAACCATGTGATGATACCTCCCTCACTAGTTCTAACCAATGGTCCTCAAACATCAGGAATCTACTGGTTGAGGCCATTATTTCTTCTTTCTGTATCAATTATCCCTTTTAATTACTACTTATAAACCCTAATTATAATGGAAAAATTATTACTAATGGGAAAAGTTCCCAATTATCAAATTGAATAATGGTTATATTAACTGAAAATCATATTTGACCAATGGTCATATAACGGTCTAATCCCAATGGTCACATTTCCCTTTATACACTATATATACTTCACCATTCATCAACATTTACTACTTCATTTCCAAAAATTATTACAATTACTTTTATAATTTCTATTATATTCTTTATGTTTCTTTTTTTATTAATAGTTTTCATGAAGGTTTAACTATATTTTCAAATTTTGAACCTATGGAGGATACCATTTCATTGTCAATATTCTTCAGTTTTTATATTAATATACTATTTGTAGATATAGTAACTGAGATCATTACATGATGTGTAATATTTCTTTTATCATTGTATTTATATGTGCTTCTATCATGTGATGAAAATTAAATAGCTGTTATAAAAAGAGTTCTTTTATTAGTCATATAATAATCTTTCATTCCTCTATATTTTTCCCCTTTAATAAATTTCATCACTATAATTTCAACTCATTCCCTCGATTGAGAAAAGGTGGGGATACTTTTATATCATTGTATCCTCTAGTTCCTACATCTCTTATTCATATTTATAGTTCTTCCACAATACTCATACAAGCTGGGTTTTCTTGTTTCGTAGAACTTTGTCTCTATGGCCTATGATCTCCACCAATTTCTCTTCATATGAGAGGCCATGTTCCAGCTGTACCTCCTCCAGATTAAATACATGTGAGGTATTAAGTATGTGATTCATCATGAGACATATATGGAACACATCATGATCCTGATCCTGATTTGGTGGAATAATTTTCTAATACACCACTTTTCATATAAGGTCAAGGATTTCAAACAGGATAATGTATCTGGGGAAAAGATTCCATTTCATTAAAAATTTAATGACTCTATTCCATGGTGATATCCAACTGGAAAATTTATCTCTAACATTAATCATCAATCCCCTTCGATGGTGTTCAGCATGACTCTTCTATTGAATATGGGTATCTTTTATATCTTTTTTAGAAGGCATAAACCTTTTCTATCATATCTTGCACAAGATCGGTCCCAAATAGCATTTCATGACGAACTTCACCCCAAATATTAGGAGTTCTATGTCACTTAAATTATATATAATCATATGGAACAATTTTAATACTTGAATGAATGTTTTTTTTGTATGAGAACTGAAATAATGGGAGGTGTTGATCCCATCATCCATTAAATTACATTGAGCACATTCTCATCATGTCCTCGAGTTTTTGAATTGTCCTTTAAAATTGGTCATCATTTTGGGGGTGATAGGTAAAAAAAAAATCAATTTAGTATTTAGAAAATGATTATAAACTCCCTAGAATTTATATCTGCTCCTTGTATCATGATCTGAAATGATATAAATTATTGGCCCATGTAGCCTCACCACTTTCTTTATCCATATCATTAAATTTTGGTCAAGTGAGAAATCATCTTGAATTGGGATTAAATGATAAGTCTTATTTATTCAATCCACTTTAACCCATATCACATTATTTCCTTTATATATCTTTGGGAGACTAGTGATGAATTCCCTGGTGATGTGGCACCACTTTCATGTTGTTATCGGTAGTGGTTACAATACCCCTTCTGGAATTTGTCTATACATCTTCACCTGTTGACATGCCAAGAACTTTTTAGTGTATTAAACAATATCTTTTTCATATTACCCCACCAATAATGATAAAAAGATCCTTATAAATTTAGTTCTTCCAGGATACATTCAGAATGTAGAGCTATGGGATTTATCCATCATATCCTTTATCTCCAGGATAGATGGTACACATATCCTTGAATAAAATTTTAGTACACCTTCTTGATGAATATTTAACTCAGGAAAAATCCCACTCTGAACAACCTATAACTTATTTTGTATCAAATTATTATATTTATTATCTATCTTGATCTTATCAAGTAGTGAAGGATGGGAAATCATTTGACATAAGATTGATTATGTTTCATCCCATATGATTCCATTTTCTGACCTTATTGGGTCCTTTATTGGTGGATATCCTTGAATCCTCATCATTTCCAGCATATCTAGTTCTTTCTTCCTTAACGCATCACTAACATTATTTTCTATTTTTTTGTGTTAATGAATTGAATAATCGTAGTCTTTTAAAATATACGACCATCAATAAGGTCTCATGTTCAATTCCTTTTTATTCAATATACACTTCCAAATTTTTTGGTCTTTGTATAAATCACATTTCTTCCCATAAAGATAGTGTCTCCATATCTTTAGATAAAAAATGTGGCAGCTAACTCCAGGACATGAGTAAGATAATTCCATTCAGAAGGCATTAACTGTTGATATTTATAAGCAATCAGCTTTCCATTTTTCATGTTGATAGACCCAATCCCTTTTATATATTCATCACTTAAGATAATAAATACTTCTTTAATAGTGGGTAGAGATTACATATTCGCAATAATGAATATCTTATTCAGTTCTTGGAAATTTTTATCGCACTCCTTTTTCAAGATAAACTTTTCTTCTTTTGAGTTGACATGGTTATTGGTTTATAATGTCATGAAAATATTTCCTCAAACTGCCTATTATATCTAAGTAAACCATGTAAACTATAAAGATAAATTATTTTTGTAGGATAAGGTGACTCCTTTATAACCATTATTTTTGTAGGGTCAACATAGATTTCTTAATTAGTTACAATGTTCCCTAATAATCCAACTTATTATAACTAGAATTTATATTTTCTAACTTTTCTAAACAGATTCACCTTCCTCCATGTTTTTAATATTACCCTTATATAATCTATATTCTCTTCATGTCTTTTGGAATATATAAAAATGAAATCAATAAAAACTTCCATGAATTTGTTAATATATTCCTTCCAAAATTAATTCATCAAATCCATAATTATTGAAGAAGAATTATTCAAGCCAAAGGTCATAACAACACACTCGTAATTCTAATATCTTATTTGGAATGCATAATCTGAAATATATTCTTTCTTTACCCTCAATTGATGCTACATATATAAGAGACCAATATTAGAGAATAATTGAGCCCCACAAATCTATTCAAATATATCATCAATCCTTGGGAGAGGGTTGTTCTTCCTTATTATCATGTAAAGTTTTATACAGTTAGTTTATAGCCTCATTGATCCATACATCTTCTTTACAAATAGAATTGGTGATCTCCAAGGTGACACACTTGTTCAGATAAATCCCATCTAAAAAATATCATGAATTTGATTATTTAATTCATCTAACTACACTTTTTCATTTAGGTATAGAGTCTTTTATATTGTCTTGGAGCAAGGTATGAGTTAAATATTGAAATATTACTATCTTTATGGGGAGTTCAAGGTAACTCTTCAGGAAATATTTCAATGTATTCAAACAAATGGGGACATTTTCAATCTTTTTTACTTCTATTTACTTTTATATATTCACTGATCATCCCCTTCAAAAAGACTATGGGAGTTTCTTCTACAAAAATCATGGGCCGAGATATATCTCCTTTAAAAATAATTATATATTTTCAATTAAATAATAATTAAATTACCTTTCTTATATAGGTGATATTAGCATTATACTTCTAGTTCCATTTCATCCTTATTATATTATTGAATTCCACCATGGGAATGACTACTTGATTTTCAATGATATTTTACTTTCAAAAGTTAACACTAGAGTTTTTATACATAATTGATGCTAGGGTAATCCCTCTAAGAGTCTTGAAAAATAAATATACTTTTAGAAACTAAAGTATTGATTCTATATTATTTTAAAATTTGGATGAAATAAAGTAATGTGTAGAACTATAATAAAATAAATTACTTGTTATCTTTCATAGCACAATAAGTGTACTTGCCACTATATCATTTGTATCCTATACTTTAGAAATCATGATTTAAAATTACCAACCTTACTCTCTTGTACTATACTAAGATTTATAGTGGTTTCCATTCATTATCCTCTATTTTTTATAATAATTGGAGAAGAATCCAATATTTCCACACTTGATGAATTTAACTTCAAGTTGGGGCTGCACCACCTTTCAATTTTCGTTATTATTGAGTGGTTGAGGATTCACCTCACTATGATTGTTCCATGATATCTGGACATATCTTATTAACTCGTAACAATTTTTATTCATTGGTAATTAGTTCTTGGAATTTTTCATTTCGCCATTTTTCTATGTGGGAAGTTTCACTTTCTTTCCTCCTCTTCTATGATCAAACTTCTTCTCTCATTTTAGATCAATTTCTATCTTCTTTTCATTTGACCTTGTGACCATTAATTCTCTCCAAACCATAAATAAGTTGTTATAAGACTCCTCAAAATCTCATCATATCTTTCATAATCATTATTTTTAAATTCCTCCATATATAGGGTCTCATTCCGCCAAAGAATCTACAAACATTTCTCTTAGGATCCCTAATAAAGCTATAGGTGTAACAGCCCAAAGTTTTATCAATTGAATTCACTTTTTATAAATATTCCATATAGTATAATAAAATTGGTAATCAGAACGAAATATCATGATACTAAATAATATGTGACCATTAAACATAATTCTCCCCACTTATGTGTTTCGAATTTTAAAAATCTGACGTACAAGGTTGTGTTCAGGGTGTTTTTTGGAGTATAATTAATCAAACATATTTTTTGGTGAATAGTAACATACCCCTTATGAATAGTAATGTTACGCTTACGAATAGTTACATACCATAATGAATAGAAACCTTATATATGATTGTATATTTATAATATTTTAGTGAATGTATGATATACGAATATCTTAGAATAATAATTATTTTAAAATTGTTATTTTTTTAATAAAATATTACTTTATTTAAGAATTAAATTCCTCATATTTAGAATATTTTTGAAAAATTGAATTCAAATTTGGATTCTACACATCAAAAAATGGTTGGGGTGAATTTTTGTGTTTTTTAGAAATACTTGGATTTTTTATGAATAGTTAAATACACTAAAATAAAAAATAAGTTAAATTCATGAATTATAGATTCATGGGTGATGTTATGCTGATGTAAGTACATATAGTTCAGATTAATTTTATGAAAATACTTTATTTTGTCATTTAACACTCACTATTAATTGTCTTGTGGAGAAATAATAAATTAATTATTAGAATATTTGGAAAACAGCTCTCCCCTCCACTATAAATACAACCCTTAAAACTGTCATTTCATCCCACCTCTCAAGCTTCAATCCTTGTATAAGATCTGCTGAAAAATAATACCTATACCCTCCCACACTTCCAAGAGCTTCTAGTCTCATCAAAATACCAATACAATGTGCCTTGAGGAGGATATCCGGAGGATAACTCAAGAGGTAATTCCTCTCTCTCTTTTCCATTAATTTCCTTTCAATTTCAAGTTCTTTTCTTATTCTCTGCCCACCTATATTCATCCACATGTTATGGTAACTCTTTTATCTTACATGTAATTTAATTTTATGATACTAATATAATATTATATCATCCACCCCCTTATCCTATTCTTTTAATTTTGGAATGGAAAACATTGTTCATGATGTGTTAATTTATCACCTTCAAGAACAACATGTTTTCAATTTACTTTACCACCATTATATTTGGTTATGAATCCATTTTAATGGTTGAACTAGATTATGATATATATATATATATATATATATTATCCTATTTATTTTTTTCAACTAACTTATATACATTTTACTAAATGATAAATCAAAATATGTTCGTTGTGATCCAAAAACTGCCCATATTAACCTAAAACGATCATCTTTAAATCTTAACTAGTGATCCATCCACATGGTATATAACATAATTCATTGAAAGATCGTTTAAAGTCCTTTAATATCATTAAAAACATTTAATATCAGTTCTGTACGTTTATCTATGTTCTACACAAACATCCATTCATAAATACAACTGAACCATTCAAGAAAACCATAATAACGAACATTACTAAACAATGATTTTAAATTATATAACTCATAAAAAATCCCATAAATGAACTTAATAAAACCTTAATAAATTTAATTAATCTATAAATGCTTCTGTAAATGTTAATTAATGAATCAAATGTGGTTATACATGGCTTTAAAGTGAACACAGCGTTCAGATACAAGGTTGGGGGAAATTCTCGAACCCAACTTTGTTTCTTCGAGTTCTCCCTCTTTCACTCCATTTTTGGTTTGGTAACTCCTTAAAATTAATTATTTAGTCATTATATTACCTGTTATTGAATATACATGTTCTCTACTAGATTTTATGTCAAACAAATGTTTTTCAGAAGAACTCTTCTTTCAAAAACACCCCTTTTACTCCATACTCAAGGTTGATAGTTCTTTAATCAAGTATGTTATACCCACTTTCTTTTGGGAACCCAAAGTTTTTGAATATGTTCTCATGATATGAAATCCATTCCTTTACATGGTTTATTTATGTTCATTTTTAATATATTTTCTATGTGACATGCATGATAATGATAATGTTATGATATAACAGGTGCACCCATAATTATACAGCGCTCTAATGCATTGGGTAAAGTGATTAACATAATGAGTTAAATTGAAATGATATGTGAACATGATGCTAGTTTTGTTCACAACTATGTGTTTTAGAAGACCACTATGACATGATGTTTCATTTTTATGGATTTCTACATTTCAAGTCTTTTATTAAAGATTCCTCTCATGATTTTGATGATGATGTTATGATTATTCTCACCCCATGCTATATTTTTCTTATCAATCCTCTTACTAGGATTTTAGGTCACCCATTCTTGATGTAATTACTCATGTGACTACATTTAATAAGTATAGGTCAACTACCAATATGAATATAGATAAGAAATAATTAAATAAATGTTTTTTCTTGATGTTGTAAATGTTATGTTTGGTCTTAGTTTTCCCAAGACACCAATCCTCTGGATCCTTGTGGTGTAATACTATTATGTTGTTTCTCTCAATAATGATGTAATAGTAATGTAAGAAAAGTAAGGTTATATTTAGTTGGTATCAGAGGAATGTTTTAGTTAATTTTGGAATTATGATTAGTGAACCCTAGAGAAAACCTCTTGTATGAGACTAAGTAAAAATATGCACACAATAAGCTTTATATAGGGATCCCATAAGTTATTATTTTAGTGAAAATTGTAAAAATGAAGATGTTTTTTATTCATGAATTGTTTACATATGTTTCCTTTTAAACTTTTCAATTTTAGTAAATAATGGGAACTAGGAGAAACCAGGACAACAACTTGTGTGAGGGCCAATGCAACAATTGCCTGAATGACATCCCCAATGCTTTGGGATGTGGAGTTCAAAACATTATGAAGATGCTTGCCCAACTATCTCAAGTTACAGGCAATAACCCGAATAATGTGAAACATACCCCTTCACCAAATAGAGAGCACCTAGATATTGAGTTCTTTATATAGCAATGACCACCTACATTTAGTAGATCATCTGATCCACTAGTTGTGGAACAGTGGGTCAACTCCATGGAGAAGATATTTTCCTTGCATCACTGTTCTGAGACAAAGAAGGTGACACTATCAGTTTATTGTCTATATAGCGTGGCTGATCGATGGTGGGCTTTGATTAAGAACACTAAGCCAAGTGGAAAAATTGAAGATATGGAATGGAAAGAGTTTAAGATCATGTTTCTTAATAAGTATTTCCCACAAACACTTTAAAAAATGATGGAGAAAGAATTCATAGAGCTTAAGAAAATGGAATGAGAATTTTTCATGACCTACTAGGTGAATTTTACAAGGAATTCCAGGTACGCTTTGGGATTTGTTATAAAACTTGATTGAAAAATTGATAGATTATTTAGAGGATTAAAACCACGCCTTTAGAAGGATCTTGCAAGTCAAGATATTTGGAGTTATGAAGAAGTTGTTCAATGTGATCTCAAAGTGGATATGGAGTTTAGATAATGGTCCCATGGCTATAGTGATAAGAAAATAAATATGGTGTTTCAAGATGGAGGATCTAATGATAAAGGTGGGGAGAAAACTCAACGACCCACATGCCAAATATGTGGGATGTTGTATCATGGGAATTACCACAATGGGATGAGGAAATGATTGAAGTGTGGGAAAGAAGGACACCATTATCAATAGTGTCGAGAAGGCATGAAAAGGAAGGAGAATGTCATGGAATAAAGGAGAGAACCACCCATGGTTAAATTCTACAACTGTAGGGAGGAAGGAAACTATGAAAGACATTGCACTAAACCCCGAGTTCTTGGGGGAAATTAGTTTCAGCAGCCACTGATTCCAAAGTAAAAAAGGGAAGGATTATGCCATCACTACTATGGAAGTGGAGCAAGATAATGAAGTCATAGAAGGTACACTTACTATTCCCTCATGAATGGAAAAATACTTATGTTATTCTAGTTCGACGCATTCCTTTATATCTTTCATGTTTTCTAGAACTATAGAATTGAATCCCAAAAACCTTGAAGTAGAGATTTCTGTAAAAACCCCATGTGGTGAAATATTTGCAACCCATGTGTTTGACTCTTCTCCTATCGGCGTATGTGGTAAGATTCTTCCAGTGAATATCATAATACGTCCCTTGGTGAAATTTTATGCTATAATGGGAATGGATTGGCTCTCGTTATATAGAGCACATATCAACATTCGGGATAATGAAATATATTTTTATATTCCAAATGATCCCATGATCCTCTAAAAATGCAATGAATATCATGAATCTACATTGAAAAATAATTCAATGGTGTGGGTGTTGATAGCCTATCAAGAATCATACCTCACCCAAATGGTTGAATAAAAGGAAAGTGCCTTCCTTTCAGAAATTCCAATCATGACGGAATACTGTGATGTATTTCCTGAATAGTTACCCGGACTTCCCCTAGATCGTGAGGTTGATTTCTCAATAGAACTCATTCTCAGAGCATCTCCTATATCAAAGTGTCCCTATAGGATGGGTCCTATTGAACTGGAGGAGTTAAAGAATTAGCTACAAGAGCATCTTGACCATGGCTTCATATTCTCTAGTGCATCACCTTTGCGTGCGATAGTTCTCTTTGTGAAGAAGAAGGATGGAACAATGCAGTTGTGTATCGACTATTAGGAACTCAACAATATCACCATAAAAAACAAGTATCCTCTTTCAAGGATTGATGACTTGTTCAATCAGTTAATAGGAGCTCAATACTTCTCAGAAGTGGATCATCATTCTGGATATCATCAACTTAAGGTGAAGAGGGAAGATATTAAGAAGACTGCCTTCCATAAAAGTTATGGGAACTATGAGTTTCTGGTAATGCCCTTTGGACTTACTAATTCCCTTTAAATCTTCATGGATTTGATGAATACATTATTTTGACATTACCTCTTAAAATTTGTGGTACTGTTTATAGATGATATTCTCATCTACTTCAAGAGAAAGGAGGAACATAAATAATATCTAAGACTTGTGTTGGTGACATTGAGAAAGTAGAATTTGTATGCCATGTTCACAAATTGTGACTTTTGGATGAAGCAAGCCATGTTCAGGACATCTGATCATAATTGAGGTAATTTTTGTGGGCCCTTCAAAAACAAATGCGATTAAAGAATGGCCCAAGACCGCTAGTGTCATAGAAATCCAAAGTTTTCATGGATTAGCGGCGTACTAAAAATATTTTGTTAGAATGTTTTCATGATTATCAATCCTGTTAACTATGTTCACAAAGAAAGGGGTAAAGTATGTCTAGATGGATGAATGTGAGGGAAGATTTAAGGAGATAAAGAGAAGGATGATCACTACACTTTTACTCACATTACCAAAAAGTGGAGAATTTTTTTTGATATAAAGTGATCCTTCAAAGAATGGATTGGGTTGTGTGCTCCTGAAAAATGATAATGTCATAGCCTACGCCTCATGGAAGTCGAAGATCCATCAATAGAACAACCCAACGCATGATCTAGAGCTAGCAGCTGTTATTGTTTCCTTGAAAATATGGTGGCACTACCTTTATGGTGAGAAGTGCGACATATACACCAACCAAAAGAGATTAAATATATATTCAAACAAAAGGAGCTCAACGTGTGTCAAACGATATAGTTAGATCTAATCAAAGACTATGATTACTCTATTCACTATCATCCCAGAAAGGGGAACATGGTAGCTGATACACTAAGTAGAAAAGAACCAACTACTCTATCCATGTTACATATTGGGAAAGACTATATCTTCTTAGATATGAAAATGATGGATTTGGAAATCACAAGTACCGGTGATACATCCTACCTTTCCCAAATGATTGTGCAACCATCAATCCAAGAGAAGATTAAAGAGTCACAAAGGGATGATCTTGAGTTAAAAAAAAGTTGAATGCAGTAAATGAAGAGAAGTTGCATGAGTATCATATCGACAATGATGGTGTGATTTAGTTTGCAATGCGACGTTTTGTGCCTTCATCACCCGGGATAAAGAAGGAGCTATTGGAAAATGCACATATATCGACATTATCTATCAATCCTGGGAGCTCCAAGATGTAATGTGGTCTATGAGAACACTTCTAGTGGGATAACATGAAGAAGAATATTGTGGAATTTATATAAAGTTTCTTGGTATGTCAACAAGTTAAATCCAAGCTACAAAAGTCCAAAGGGATGATGCTACCATTTCCTATACCCATGTGGAAATGAGAGAATGTTACTATGGACTTTTCCATGGGTCTCATAAAAACATAGATGGGAAATAATGTGATATTGGTTGTGGTTGACTGACTCACCAAGACTTCCCATTTTATCGCTATTTGGGAATACCTCTGTCTTGAACAACTTGTAATGATATTTGTGAAGTGGTGGGACTTCATGGTGTTCCACTCTCAATTGCCTCTGATCACGATCCAAGGTTCATATCTAAATTTTGGATGAGTTTCAACATGCTATGAGTACAGAATTAAATTTCAGCATGGCCTGTCACCCCTAAACTGATGGCCAATCTGAAAAGACTATTTAGACACTTGAGGAAGAGCTAAGAGCTTGCTCTCTAGAATTGAAACGTGGATAGAATCAGTACCTCCCATTGGTTGAGTTATCATACAACAATAACTTCCACTTAAGTATTAAGATGGATCAATATGAAGCTTTGTATGGAAAGCGATGTAGAACTCTAACCTATCGGTATAAAGTTGGATAATTAAAGCTACCTGGACTCGATCTTGTGCAAGAGATGACAGAGAAGGTTCAAGTCCTTCAAAAACACATCAAAGCTGCTCAGAGTTAGCAAAAGAGCTGTGCTGACAATCGTCAAAGGGACTTGGAGTTTTATGTTGTAGATAAAGTTATCCTTCGAATATCACCATGGAAGAGATCCATGCAGTTTGGAAAGAATGAAAATCTAAGCCCATTGTACATTGTCCCCTTTGAGATCCTTGACCACAAAGGATCTATGGCCTATCATCTTGCAATTCCATCAAATATGGGTCAAGTTCATGATGTGTTTCATATATCACTCCTGAGGAAGTACATACCAGATCCCTCACATGTTTTAAACTCAGAGATGGTACAGTTGGAATATGATCTCTCATATGAGGAGCAGCCAGTAAAGATTCTGGACCAGAGGGTTACATTTCTATGCAACAAGATAAACTACCTTGTCAAAGTGTTTTGGAGGAACCATAAGTTTGAATAAGCTACTTGGGAACTGGAAGAGGTAATGAAAGAGAAGTACCATCACCTGTTTATGTAAAATGAAATTTTGAGGGCGAAATTTCATAAGGGGGGAAGAATGAGACAATCCAAAGATTTATCAATGAAATCAACTTATTATAATTTTTCCATACAGTATAATCACATTAGGAATCACAAGTACATATCATGATACTAAATACAATGTGACCATTAAACATAATTTTCCCCACTTTTGTGTTTTGAATTTAAAAAATTTGACATACACGGTTGTGATTAGGGTGATTTTTTTGAGTCTAATAGAACAAAATTAAATTTTTTGAATACTTTCATACCCCTATGAATATTAATGTTACCCTTATGAATAGTGACATACCCTAATGAATATTAACCTTACCTATGATAGTATATATATATATATATAATATATTTTAGTTAATGCATGATGTACCTATATCTTGGAATACGAAAATAAATGTTTTAAAATTGTAGTTTTTTTGAATAAAATATTATTTTATTTAAGAATTAAATTGATTATATTTTGGAAATTATTTTTGAAAAATGGACTTCATTTTTGGAATCTACATATTGAAAAATGGTTGGGGTGAATTTTTTGGATTTGTTAGATATAGTTGGATTTTTTATGAATAGTGAAATATGAAAAATTACAAAATAATTTAAATTCCTGAATTATAGTCATGGGTGATGTTCATATGATGTAAGAACATATCAATCAAATTCACATGATACAATTACTATATTTAGTCATGTAACATAGATTATTCCTTGTCTTTTGGAGAAATAATAAATTAATGATTATAATATTTGAAAAACACCTCTCCCCTCCACTATAAATACAACCCTTCACAACCTCATTTCCTCACAACTCTCAAGCTTCAAGACATGTCCAAACTATAAAACATATTTTCTCTATTCACTCCCCAACTTCTAAGAGCTTTTAGTCTCATCAAAAGACCAATACAAGGT